>OV884004.1:55486509-56086509 GCA_930367185.1 Myathropa florea
TGCTAAAGAAAGGGATGAGTATAATGTTGATTTGTATAAGCTGAAGAAAATAAAATTATCAGTTGGAAATTCCATGAAAATTTATTGATATTTGTAATCCAAATCTTACAAGCTGGAGAGTTTGTTTGTTTGGTTGCACGCTAGGACCTCAGAAACCACTGGTTTGAATTGAAAAAATTATTTCTGTGTTGGATAGTTAATTTATCGAGGAAGGCTTTAGGCTTTTTAACATTACGCTGTGATCAATAAAAGCGAAGCATCAATGAAAAATGTTGCAAAAACCGGAAAAAAATATTCCTTATTGAGAGCTTCCGTTGCGTGCGCTGCGTAAACGGTTTAAGTTACGCAAAAATTATGTATGATGAAATTGTTCCTCTTTAACAGTTCTAAAAAAAGTCTGCGACAGCATATGTAAATTTTTTAAGAGTGACTCACTAAATCGATCTCAACCCTTAAATGCCCAACAGAAATGAACCCACACATCGCAGGCATGAGCAGTGATTGGGTATGATGGGAGGGATTTTCTGTGTTGGATAAACTTGGATAGCGATATATGGATGTGTATAGATAAATGTTTGTTTGTTTGGATGTAAATTAAATTTAAATTAGTTTAACTTCAACAAAAAAATAATCTTTATTAAGCCGGCAGCGCTTCTGCCTTCCTTACAACTGACTTACAATTCTTTCTTATTTCTACCTTAAATACTCAATTATTGCAGAAACTGCATTTTCGTCATCCGTGCCATACGATCGGTTGCAGGTGGACACAGACCATCGGAATAGTGCGTCATCAGCGCTTTGGACTCATGGGAAGTGTGCTTTATCAGCAATTTGACTTCGCTTCGGAGTGTGTTGCTTGTGTGGAGTGGTATTGTGTGATGGCATTGGGTTAGCTTGTGCTGTTCCTCTTCCTTTTTGACGTCCAATTAAAGCTATTGCCAAAAATGCTATTACAAGAATGACATATCTTATTATTGGATGAGTGTCCTTTTCTATTTCAATTTAGGTAAGGTGTTGCCTATTCCTTGTATGTAGTTCCTTCATAAGTTCCAGTGAAAGAACTTCTTCGATTGTTGAGTATTCAAATGCTGGATGTAGTGTAGGTGGTAAGGCTTGAATGACATCACAATGGGTCCCTAAGGACCTAAGTGAGACGTGGCTTAAGCCCGTCTACCCACATACCTACCTAAGGCTTGAATGGATAGCAATTCTTGTGAAGTGTATTGCTGATTATTGATGGTGATGGTATCGTTAACGAATTTGATGACGAATGTTCCTTGTAGTGCTTGAGTTTTGTTGTGGACTTCAATCGTACCGTTGAATTGGTTGAGTATGAGAAGTCCTGTTGATATTTCTTCCACTTGGGGAATATGTTGGCTGTTGGTTGCACTGCAGGTTGTGTTTCTATTTTCTATTAAACCTATTATACACTTATCATTATTTATATCAATGAGATTTGATCTCTTACATAAAGACATTTTTTCAATTCTCTTACAATTGCTTAAAATTCCGAAAACGTTTTCATTTTTTCTTGAAACACTCCTGTTACTTCTTTTATTTATTAATCCATTTCCATTTTTAATTGGAATACGTTTCAATTGTTCATATATTTCTTTCCCTGTCTTAGGTATATTAATTATATAAAGTAGGATACTTGAATTAGAAGCGATTTTCACATCAGCAAACTTAAGTGCTTGTTCCGTATTTAAAAATGGTAAACATCTTTTTCAATTTTTTTAATTATTACATCTAATTCCTTTTTTTGATAAAATATTAGAGTTTATTACATTGGCTTTGGCTAATTCTACTGCGTATATATATATATAGATATATATATACCTATTCCTTTATAATTTATAATATCCTTTATAACCTATTCCTATATAATAGTATATCATTAAATTAATACTCTATCGTACTTTCTTTCTTTATATTGTTTACAATGTCATTGGTTGTTTTTATTATTATAAGTATTCCCAGCTCTCCCGATCTCTTTGGCAGCGGACGTGTTTTTTGCTCCCGGTGGTCTGTGACTACGATCTTAAGAATTAAACGGAATCGCGATTCGTCGACAAATGATATTGCATCCCATGAGTCAAATATCGATGAAATTGGCAACAAAAATGAAAATCTTAATTCGAACATAGACAGCAACATCATGAGTGCAAATAAAAAAACTTCGCGCAAACCACGTGTGAATAGTGAGAATACGGGAAGTTATAACTCTCTGAGTTCAAATTCCTTCTATCCTCTCTCCCAGTTAATGGACAGAGATGACTCCCCTCGTGAAAGAGATAACAACATTAACAAAGTGACAGAGCCCAAACCACCACCAATAAATGTCATTAAATCCGATAGTCAAAGCATACATCAAATTTTGACAGGTAGCAAAATTGATGAGTATGTTATCAAACGGATGTCCATCGATATAAAAATAATCCCCAAATCAATCGAAACTTATCAAAAAATATGTGCTTCACTCAAAAATTCTAATTGTGAATACTACACAACTGATAAAACTGATTTCAATAATCTTAAACCATTCTAACCTCATCTGGTGTCAAATGCAGTGATATCAAAATGATAAACAGGCAAATTGATCAAAGAGAAATTACTCTGTTTTTAGTGTACATTGAACGAGGTACTATAACCCTCAAAGAATTGCGTGATAAATTTGGTGCAATTAACAAAACTGTTGTTCGCTGGAATTTTCAAAGAAGGCTGCCCAAAAGAATTACCCAATGCTTTAATTGCCAGATGTACGGCCATGGAGCCAAACACTGTCATATTAAAGCTTTTTGTTAATTTTGCTCAGGTATGCACCCAACATCTGAATGCAACAATCGTATTAATTTGAAATGTGCGAATAGTAATGGATTGCATAAATCCACCGATCCACAATGTCCCAGCCGACGCTGCTATATTGAGTACCGCGAGAAAAGTTCATCAAGAACGACGAAGAAATCCCTAAACGTCGGGTTCAATACTCAAAAAGAAGATTTTCTCCCTCTTAAGAAGAGTCCCTCTGTTCACCATTCAACCACAAGGAATGCCTGGTCAATACCTTGAGTTAATAATGTTGCGAATAATTGTAATACTATACCTAACAATGGTACTTTATTTTCAATGCAGGAAATTCAAATGTTAACTAATGAATTAGTTTCTAAGTTAAAAGTTTGTAAAGATAAGTTCGAACAGTTATTACTGAACTAGCTATAGAATATTTAAATAATGAATCCCAATAAAATAAAATTAATTACATGGAATGCGAGAGGCATAAGATCAAAACAGAAAGAATTCTTTTCATTCATGCAAAAAAATAATATAGACATAGCCCTTATTACCAAAACTTGACTTAAAAGTAATGTTTCTTTCTCAAACCCTAATTATATTTGCTACAGGTTGGATAGAGAGAGTTCTAGAGGTGGTGGAATAGCCATCACTTGCAATAAAAAATTAAAAGTGACTATGTTGCCCTTAATTAAAACAAAATTAATTGAAGCCTTGGGTGTTGATGTAGAATTAATAAACCCAAATCAAACAGTTAAAATAGTTTGTATATATTTTCCCGGAGGCAGAAGAAATATTCATCGTCAAAGAATGTTAAAATCTGATCTATTGAAGCTCACACAACTATCAGGTCGTTATGTTATAGGCGGAGATTTCAACTCTCGACCCCAGGCTTGGGGATGCCTTAGATCAAATTGTTGGGGCAATGTCTTGGATGATCTACACAATAATTACCCTTTCACGTTAGCGTACCCGTTCGATAATACCTATATTCCACGTAATGAAAGAACCAATCCATCAGTAATTGACTTCTTTCTGACCAACTCTCCTGAAATACTTTCTCAACTAATAGTAGTCAATGACTTATCATCTGACCACTTACCAGTTTCAGTAGATCTACCTCTAAATGCTGACATAAATGTTCCTTATAATTATAGTTGTTGAATTTACTACTGAAAAATAGATGGCAGGAAGAGAGAACCAAAGTCACCATATTGAGTTTTTCGAACATAACTTCGAATCAGCTCAACTAGCAATCGAAGAAGGCCATGCTTTTCTTCCTCATTCCTTGTTCTTTGTTTGACAGCGAAACTGTAAGGTTCGTCCAACATTTCAATAAAGATTTAGTTGACTCTTAAAGGACTATTTTTTTCTTGTCTTCTCGGGATTGTGAACTGGGTTCTCATTCTGCGATTTCTCTTTGAGGAAACCCTGGAATCTCCAACATTTGGTGCCGAAACCCGGGAGAAGACGTGAAAGAAAAGAAAAAAAAAAACTACTGCTACGAATCTTTAATGGAATTGGCATCACGTGCAGCCTTTCGTGGTCAAGTGACCAAAATCATCGCTGCTGCACGCGAGTTCCTGAACGATGACAAGTCAAAGCTGTCAGAGGCGAATTCCGAAAACTTCGATGATATTGAAGAAGAGCTCGTGTCCTATATTCAAAGGTTAAAAACGGCGCACGAGAATCTCAACCTGGTGAACGAGGACATCATTTCCAAAGGAATAACGAAAGCCGATGACTCCCAGGATAAAGTAGCAGACTACCAAGATCAAGCAGTGGACGTACTTGCACGCCTTAATGCTAGGTTAGGTAGGCTACATCAGAAACTGAACACCGATCCTGTTCCGGACAGGATAAGTAACATGTCCATGAGCGTAAGACCATCCGGCAGTGGATGCAACGGAGCGAAACTGCAGAACCTTCCATTAAAAACCTTCGACGGAAATTTCTCCAATTGGCTGTCTTTTTGGGAGCAGTTCAAAGCTGCAGTTCACGACAATTCTAACCTCAACTCTTCAGAGAAATTTAATTATTTAGAGGCTACATTAAAGGGTGATGCTAGAAAAGCCATTGATGTACACATCCTCACAAAATTATTCGCACAAGACTTCATTTAACGAAATAAGCTAAATTCCACTAGCTTAGTCGTGAAAAATTAATTCAATAAAATTAAAAAAAATTAGAATTAGTAAAAGATTAAAAATTAGTACAAAAAAATCAAATATTAATAAATCCAAGTAGGCAAAAACGAAAATAAACAAACTGACTTCAAATAAACGTAACACAAAATTATTCGCACAAAAATAAAAATATGAAAAAATACATAAAATAAAGTAGGTGAGTGGCACATCAGTATTTAGTTGCACCACCCTTAGCATCAATAACGGCTCTTAGTCGTTTTGACATACTCCCGACAAGTTTCTTGCAAAAATCTGGGCGTAAAAGTTCCCATTCTTGTTGTAGAGCTGCTTTAAGAGAAGCTTTGCTGCTGATAGCTCGATTTCGAAAATTTTTTTCAAGCTCAGCCCACAAATGTTCAATGGGGTTGATGTCGGGTGACTGTGGAGGCGTTTTGAGCTGCGAGCGAGCATTGAAAAGCAGCCACATTTTGACATTGTGAGCAGTGTGCTTTGGGTCGTTGTCTTGTTGAAAGACATAATTTGACCCTAGACCCATTTTAGTAGCGCTTTGCTGCAAATTTCTTTTTAGGATGTCGAGGTAGTCATATTGGTTCATTCTATAGTCAATGAACTCCATTTGACCAACCCCCCGCGCAGACATACACCCCCACATCATGATATTACCACCGCCATGTTTCACCGTCGCTTGAAGATTAGCTTCATTCAGCTCAGTATTTGGTTTTCGCCAAACCCTTTGCTTCCCGTCATTGCCAAACAAGTTAAACTTGCTTTCGTCACTAAAAATAACGGTGTTCCAAAAGTCTAGAGTCTTGTTAACATACTCTTTGGCGAACGCGAGTCTTTTTTCTTTGTTAACTTTGGAAATAAAGGGTTTGCGACGTGCAACTCTACCGTTAAAATTATTTGACCTTAAAGTCCGCCTTACTGTTTCGACAGAGAGTGGTTTTTTAATGATTCCTGACATCTCTGCGGTCAATAATTTTACTGGCGTCTTAGGGTTTTTCTTGATTTTCTTGACAATATGCCTCTCATTTGCCTCCGATAATATTTTTTTTCGACCCCTACCTTTCTTATTTTCTAAACAACCCTCATTTCTGAACTTATGGACAACATCCCTAACTACGGTGTAGGATCTTCCAACAAGTTCACCAGTCTCTCGGTACGTTTTGCCTTCGCAAACTAACTTTAAAATAACCTTTCGCTCTTCTATAGAAGTTTCCGATTTTTTTCGTCCCATTTTGCTCTTTTTTCGTTTTTTTTTATTTTATTTTCTCAGAAATATCCTCTATCCTTCTGCTTGTTGCCTCGATCACACCATTCAACAGAATGAGCGGTTATTATAACACAACGCTTGAGTTTGTGCGGATAATTTTGTGTCTGCTTTCCTCTTGCCGTATTCGGAAAAGTCGAAAAAAAAATACCCTAAGGGTTAATTGCATCAGTTTGAACCTTGAATATGACTATTGAATATATAGAGCAGATGTATAATACAAAAAAACAGTTACTTTTTAGGTTCTACACAGAAAATATTAAATAAATTCGGCCGTAAAGTCTTTGTGCGAATAATTTTGTGAGGATGTGTATTTATTCCTACTGAGAAGTGCTACGACTCAGCCATATCTTTACTACAGGAGCAGTACGGCAACAACGAGAAGCTGATCGATAAACACATACTTGAGCTGGTAAACTTAAAGCCAATTCGCGACCGCTCTGATCTTTCAGGACTGCGAAGTATTTATGGATCAGTAGTCGCTGGCACCCGTTCGCTCACCGCTCTGAAGGTTCCTCCGACTCATTATACAGTAATGTTAAAGTCAGTGCTTCTTCGCTGTCTACCGAAGTTTTTGCGCATCGATTACCATCGGCAAGCAGAACGTGTTGAGGATCTAGATAATACGTCCCAGGTGTCGAATCAAAGTGAGTCTTCCTTTTCTGCAGCTGTAGGTGACGAAGTGAAAGGTATTCTCCGGTTCCTGAAGCGCGAAATCGAGTCTATGGATAGAAGTGACGTTGGTAACAATGATTCTAAATCAAAGTCCAGTGTCCATCACCCAACAACAGCATCGAGTCTTGTTGCAGTGAGTGAGACGCGCATATGTTTATTTTGTCAATCACAACGCCACACTGCGAAAGAATGTGACAGCAAAATGACCATTGCAGAAAAAAGAAACATTCTCAGAAAAGGAGGAAGATGTTTTCGTTGTACCAAACTGGGTCATGTGGCAAAAAACTGTAAGAGCAGCAAGTCGTTTGTGTGTGTCAAATGCAAAGGAAGACACATGTCGTCGCTGTGTAATCCAGCCATCTCGCTCATCAAAACAGATGTCAATACTGACAGCCGGGTTGGGGTGCAAAGCGAATCTGTAAGTTTATGTGCTCACATTTCAAAACAAAAGGTTTTTTTGAAAACTGCGCGATGCGTGTTGTGCGCTCCGAAAACAAAATTAGCCATTCGTGTAATAATTGACGGGGGTAGTCAATTCAGTTACATACGGGAGAGCCTGGCGAGGAAGCTGGGATTGAAGATAACGGGCACGGTTGCATTGTCCATCATCCCTTTCGGGTCGAAGCAAGTCAAGCCAATCAACGAGTTTCAGAAGGTCAAATTGTCGCTACGCAGTCAGTTCAATTCCAGAGTGGTAGTGAAGCTAGAGGCAATCATGGTTCCGGAAATATGTGTGGACGTTCTGGCAGCCCCTCATAATGACTGTCCACTGTTCAAGGACATAAACTTAGCTGATGTTTGCCCTCCACACATCGAAGCAGAGGATGGATTGAGTGCTCTAATTGGGGCGGACTACTACTGGAGCATCATCACTGGCAAACAAATGAGCCTTACAAACAAGTTACGGGCGGTGGAAACGGTATTAGGGTGGACACTGCAGGGTATTCATGACACGGGTGAGTTCATTAACTCAAGTAATGAAAATTTCTCTTGCTCTTCCAGTACGCTCTTGAACCTGGCAACTGAAAAGGAAGACAACATGTTCCAATTCTGGTCGCTAGAGACACTGGGGATCAAGAGCGCTGAAGAGAATGACTTGAGTGTTACCCAGGATCTCATCGCAAAGTGTATTTCACGAGAAGGTGCACGATACATTGCAAAATTGCCCTGGAAGGTCGACGAATCATATTTAGACTCCAACGCAGATCTTGCTAAGCACCGTTTAAATTGTCTTATCAGACGGCTGTCTCGAAATCCTGCTCAACTATTGGAGTATGATTCAGCAATAAGACAGTTGATTTGTGAAGGAATTGCTGAACCTGTGGAAGGATCTAGTCCTACTGGTGCACGTGTGTTCTACCTGCCGCACCAGCCAGTCTATAAGGCGGAAAGTTCTACTACGAAGGTCCGCGTTGTGTTCGATGCCTCGGCCCACACTGAGGGGACGATGTCCCTCAACGATCAGCTCTGGACTGGAGCCAATTTGTTGCCAGATGTCATGCAAATCCTGCTGAACTTCCGTTTTGGTCTGTATGGCATAGTGGCCGATATCGAGAAGGCGTTTTTGCAGATATTTTTGCACGAAGATGATCGCGACAGCCATCGATTTATTTGGTTTTCATCTGCACTGGGATCGGCCAATGATAAACCGCCATTTGGGCTGTTCAGAATGACCAGAGTCACATTTGACGTGACTTGCAGTCCCTTCCTGTTGTACGAGAGATGGTCAATTATGCAGACGCGCCACTTGTCCAAAAGGTACTAGGGCTGTCTTGGTTCGTCAACAGTGACGAATTGGGGATACCTTTGAATTCATTGGAGAGCTTTCTTACAACATCAATCAATGGAACCAAGCGAAACGTGTTGCAGGCGATCGCTCGTATTTTTGACCCGTTAGGTATGTTTGGACCCACCACTGTCAAGTTAAAGATTTTTTTTCAGACATTATGGAGGAAAAAGTTGCAGTGGGACGATGTTTTTCAAGACGAATCACAGACACAGTGGGACGAGTGCATAAGGGGAGTTCTACAACTCAAAGATATGACGTTTCCCAGATCCATTTTACCATATCCAAAGAATGAAGGAGCCATTGAAATCCACATTTTTGCCGATGCCAGCACGAAGGCTTTTGGAACTGTCGCATTTGCAAGATGTGTGCAAAACATTACTGGAGATGTTAGTACCTTGTTCCTATGTGCGAAGAATAGGGTAGCCCCGCTCAAGATGGATGGCACTAACGAGTTAACGCTTCCCAAGTTGGAGTTGACGGCATCTCTGATCGCATCTCGACTCGGGTCATATCTGAGTAAAAAATTGAAGGTGTCTTCAGCAAGGTACTACTTTTGGACGGACTCCCAAATAGCTTTGAATTGGATTCGAGGCAGAAAGCAGCGTTGGCAACCGTATGTCCAGAACAGGGTGGACGAAATTCGAAGGCTGACTAATATATCACAGTGGAGGCACTGTCGAAGTAAAGATAACGCAGCAGATCTACTTACTCGTGGAGTCAGTGGAGAATTCTTGCATAAAAGCTCACTTTGGGCCCATGGTCCTCATTGGCTGCAGGACAAGAAATCCAATTGGGAGGATGAGTGCGAACAACCAATTTCAACTACCGCGCTTTTGTTAGCAGAGGGTCGGCTGGCAAGCTTTGAAGGAGAGAACCCATTGATGTGTTACCACGACTTCAGCTCTTGGAATCGTTTGCTGTGAATTACATGTCTCGTTTTTCGCATTACACTTCGCCTGCATAAGAAGATTTCTCCTCCGTATGGGATGACGTCTAGCATAACGGCTGAAGAGATCCAAGCTGCAGAAAATCATTGGATCAGGTATGAGCAACAACTTAGTTTTGCTCAAGAGATTTCTATCTTGCAGAGTGGACGGACTCTTGAAAAGTCAAACATAGCCAAACTGTCCCCGTTCTTGGACTGTCATGGTCTTCTGCGGCTTGGAGGACGGCTTCAAAATTTGGAAGCATCGCTAAATATCAGGCATCCGATACTTTTGCCGTCGAAATCTCATCTCGTGAACCTAATCATCGATGACAGTCATCAGCAGACACTACATGCTGGTGTCCGTACTGTGCTGACGCAACTTCGCAAGCGCTTTTGGATACTGCGATGTCATCAGGTGGTAAAGCAGCGGATCAAGTCGTGCCTCGTATGTAGAAAGCTTTGGGGTCCTCCGGCAACAGAACCATTTGCCCCTCTGCCCCCCGAACGGATAACTTTGCTGCGCCCCTTTGAAAACGTCGGAGTGGACTTTGGTGGTCCGCTCTATTGTTATAATTCCAAAGATGAACCAACGAAAACATACGTTGTGCTCTTCACCTGTGCTGCGGTACGTGCCGTGCATTTGGAGTTAGTGAATGGCATGAGAACTGAGGATTTTCTTCAGGCACTCCGACGCTTTATCAGCCGTCGTGGTGTCCCAGCAATGATTATATCCGATAATGCACGGACATTTAGAAGAGCAGCTCTATGGGGATTTATCGTGGAGCGTGCTCCGTGGTGAGGCGGCTTCTGGGAACGAATGGTTCGTACGATGAAGAATATCCTAAAGGTCACCATAGGCAAAGCGAAGCTGGGCTTTGAAGAATTAAGAACCATCATAACAGAAGCGGAATTAGTAATCAACAATCGACCACTGACTTATGTGAGTGCTGATCCTCCTGACTTGACGCCGTTAACGCCTGCAGACTTCCTTATGGCAGCAAGTGATTGCACTGAAGCTTCATCGTCATCTTTGCATCCGGAAGTCAGCGCCAATTCAATTCGAGAGGCATGGAAGCAACGTTTGAAGTATTCGAGCCAACTGAAAAGGAGATGGCAAAATGACTATTTGCACCTGCTGCGCTCTTTTCACTATAACGTTCTTCGATCTTCACGGAAACTGACAAGTGGCGATGTCGTATTACTATCCGATCCAGGACGAGCGAGGATTGGCTGGAAGATGGGAGTCATAGAAGAAACATTTACAGGACGAGATCAACGCATACGGTCATGCCTAGTGAGGCTAGCCAACGGAACCAGGTTGAAGCGACCAATTCAGCTTCTTTATCCTTTGGAATTGCAATCTTGCCCGGGGGAGGATGTTGAATTTACTACTGAAAAATAGATGGCAGGAAGAGAGAACCAAAGTCACCATATTGAGTTTTTCGAACATAACTTCGAATCAGCTCAACTAGCAATCGAAGAAGGCCATGCTTTTCTTCCTCATTCCTTGTTCTTTGTTTGACAGCGAAACTGTAAGGTTCGTCCAACATTTCAATAAAGATTTAGTTGACTCTTAAAGGACTATTTTTTTCTTGTCTTCTCGGGATTGTGAACTGGGTTCTCATTCTGCGATTTCTCTTTGAGGAAACCCTGGAATCTCCAACAATAGTTTTAAAGCCATGAACATAACGCGTTACCAAAACTCAGTTAAGAGAAGATTTGGAAGCCTGACTGGTTTATCACTTTCAACTATACAGCACAAAAGTGATTTTTATTCTATGATCTCGTCTCTGTCAAGTGTCATAAAAGATAGTATCGCGGACTCAGTCCCACGAATACCCAGTACGCAGTTCAATCCTATTTCCCTAGTTATATTATTGATACAATTGCAAGAAGAAATATATCTCGCAGAAATTGGTTACGATACAGGTTACCAGGCTATAAATTAGAACTAAAATATCTAAACCAACGTATAAAACTCCTTGTAAGTAAGTACAGAAATCGGAAATGGTACTCATTACTTATTGATATGGAAAAATTTTCAAAATCATTTTGGAATTTTACTAAAATAATTAAAAATAAGCGAATGCCAATTCCCCCCTTAAGGGTAAATGGTACGAGGTATATCTCTAATGCTGAGAAGTGTGAAGTCTTATCTCAACATTTCGCATCGAAATTTACAACAAATTTAGTGAAATCTACAGTAAATCGAACCGCTTCATTTGAAACTCGACCTCCAAATTGGTATATACGTCCGAAAGTAATAAAGATTATTCTTAAACATACTGTTAGGATATTAAGAAGTTCTAAAATGAAACGCACAAACAATTTTAATTCATGTATTTTAGTTCATTTAAAAATTCGTGTTTCACCTCTAATTCTTATTAATTTGCCTGCCGCCAAAACCACTCAGACGCATGGTCCCAAAACGTCACTTTTGAGGTCTGACTTTTATGGCACAATTATGGCTTAGGTGTTGCCAGATCTGTCGCAACACTCCCCCCCGGTATGTCCTTACGGGGACCTACCTCATCCTTCAGTCGACAGATATCGAGCACGGCTATTTTCGCTGCAGGTCTCTCATACAGTCCATTAATAGTCTTGATTAGGGCACTTCTTACCCGTTCTTCGGAACCCGTTCGTATTGCTACAACCCTTCCTCTCAGCCAACAATTCCTAGGAAAGTTGGGATCGACTATGTAGACCACGTCATCGACTTCGACCGGTTTCACCTCATCAAACCATTTGCTGCGTCGAGTAATTACGGGCAGGTACTCCCGCACCCACCTTTTCCAAAATGCGTTAGAGAGCTGTTGTGCTGCTAGCCAATTTCGCCTTAGCTGTGTGCCCTCATCCGTACAATCTGCTAGGGGCTTCGTTCCATTCGAGCTACCCAACAAAAAATGGTTTGGCGTTAGGGCTTCTTCATTCTTATGACATATGGGTATATATGTTAGTGGCCTTGAATTCACAACCATCTCTACTTCCATCAAGGTTGCTCGAAGAAGTTCATCCGAAGGGTATCGCGACGGTAGTATTTTGTAGAGGGTTTCTTTTACTGTCCTCACAAGCCGTTCCCACGCACCCCCCATGTGAGGTGAAGCTGGAGGTATAAATCGCCAAGTCATAGATGAACTCGGCCCGCACCATATCGTTTTGGTTGACAGTAGCAAACGCGTCTCGCAATTCTCGCTCTGCACCTTTGAAATTGGTGCCATTGTCGCTCCAAACTTCGATCGGGGATCCCCGGCGCGCAATAAAATTGCGGACAGCCATGATGCAGGAGTCCGTGGATAGCGAGTATGCTATTTCCAGGTGTATCGCACGAGTTGTTAGACATGTCATGAGTACGCCATACCTTTTCTCGCTGCTGCGGCGAACGGAGACAGAAATAGGACCGAAATAGTCCAGAAGCGTTGACGGACCTCGTTGACTACTGTCTCATGACTAGCGTGGTAATACCTGAAATGGTAATCAGAGACAATCAATTTCGTCAAGTATTCACCTCTAGGTAATATTATTGGATGTTCTCCGTTCCTAACTGCCACTCGTCCTCCAAGTCGAAGCAAGTTGTTCTCATCCAGGAAGGGAGAGAGCTTGTAAATAGAGCTCGATTTTTTTACAGGCTTTCCCGTTGAGGGGCATGTTATTTCATCCGTGAATGCAGAATTCTGTACTTCCCTTATCAGGCAAACTTCGGCAAATACGATTTCTTCTTGAGATGGTGAACTGCATTCCGACGAACATTTGCGGGTCTTGTCCCTCCTTTTCCGTGCAGAGAATATAACTGCAGCCATGACGCGAAGTAGCCGTTTCCATGACGAGAATCGCTCAGGTCTAATTAAAGTGAAAGATTTAATTATTGGATCACCATGATGTCCGACGAACTGAGTCCGCAGTTCTTCGTCTGTTGATATTCCAACTTGTTCGTCTGGCCAGGTGCTCACATCAGATTTCAAGAACGCTGGTCCGTTAAGCCATCTACTCGTATTTGAGAAGTCAGGTATTCGTTGCCACTTCGTAGCTTCGTCGGCTACATTTTCCCCAGTAGGAATCCACCGCTAGTTAGAAACATCCGTCAACTCTAATATTTCACTTAATCGAAATGCTACGTATTGTCTGTAACGCCTGTGATCAGAGCGTATCCATGCAAGAACGGTGCGTGAATCCGACCAGAATGTCACTTTCGAAATTTCTATTGAGTGGGTGGCGATAATGTCGTTAGTCAGACGGGCTCCCATTACTGCAGCTTGAAGCTCTAGTCGGGGTACTGACATCATCTTAAGAGGGGCTAGTTTAAATTTGCATCCTAACAAAACACAGTCCACGAGATTACCGTCAGAACATCTTAAGTAGCATACAGCCGCACATCCATCTTCGCTAGCGTCAACAAATGTGTGGACTTCCATATCAGGAAAACGTGAAAAGTTCGCTTTCACGTAGCTCCTTGGTATACTCATTTCCGTCACTTCTAGAATAAGTCGAATCCAACGCAGTCATTTGATGTATTGCTCCTCATGTATCCGTTCGTCCCATCCAGAGCCAGACCGCCATATACCTTGAAAGAGAATTTTTGCATACATGACGTAAAATGCAAGAAGGCCTAATGGGTCGAAGATCGTCATTATCAGGCTTAACACTTCTCTTTTCGTTGGTCGTCGCTTTCCCCGCAGAACGTCTTCGTTCTTGTAGCGCTTCGATAATTTAAAAACGAAGCAATCATCGCAAGTGGACCACCACATTCCTAGAACCTTTTCAGTCGAGGTTTCGGAATCGACATTTAAATTCACGTCTGCATCCTTAGCCCGTGCATTTAGAGCATCTAATACCTCCTTAGAATTTGAGACCCAATTACGCATATCAAACCCGCCTTCGGAGTGGACGAGATGAACCTCACGCGCTAGTTTGATGGCCTCCTCTTCCGTATCAACACTGTCTAGCATATCATATACGTAATGATTTTCCAGGATACACTTTACTGCTCTGGGTTACTGGTCGTGGAACTCTTCGGCGTTTTTATTTTTTACGTATTGAGTGCAGCTAGGTGAACAGGTAGCACCAAATGTCATTACCGTCATAACGTATCCTACTGGGTCGACGGAGTTCGGTTCGATCCAAAGGAAGCGCTGATAATCTTGGTCCTCTTTACGAATCTTCACCTGGTGATACATTTCGGCGATGTCTCCGCCAATTGCTATCCGCCTTTATCGAAATCTTCGAATAGTTGAAATCAACGATGTGAGCAAATCCGGTCCCTTTAAAAGCAAACTATTTAGAGAAATACCTTCCACTCTAGCAGCCGCGTCCCATACCAGGCAAAGCTTTCCGGACTTGTTAGGATTGCTTACGGAAAATATTGGCAAATACCAGCATCTTTCGACATCGATTTCATCCGGATTCAGTTTCCTCGCGTATCCCTTGGCGACGTAGTCATCGATTTTGGATTGTAGCGCCTGACCTAAAACTGGATGTCTCTGCATCTTGGAGTACAAACATCGAGCTCTTTGCTTAGCCATAGAAATACTATTTGGGAGCGATATATTGTCCGCTTTCCATAACAACGCAGTTTCAAAACGATTTTGCGTCCTACGTGTGAATTTCTCTAGTTGTTGAATCGCATGTTGATCTTTTCTAGACAGTATTTTCCCTTCATTCGGCTTTAGTCCAAGGTAATCTAGACAGAAATAGTTTTTCACAGTTTCAAGCAGTTCGGCGTTGGCTCCAATCTCACAATCGCACATGTGGAAAACGTGATGACTTATTTCTCCTACGGTGAAGGGCTGACCTTTGATAGTCCATCCTAGGGGAGTTTTCTCGGCGATCGGATCGAAGTCAGCACCTACCCTTGATCGTGAACTCACTCCAAGCTTGCTATTATTCAGGCCAATCAGCAACTTTTTAACGGCATCAAAATAAGATGTTAAAGGAAGCCCTCTTAGATGTTTGTATTGTGCCTGTAGCTTCTGGGCATCAAGAGTTTGTGACGGAAGACCTAATTCCTTTACCGTGTGGACATTCTTAAGAGGAAGTCGGCGCTTTGCCCCAGGTCCTGAAATTTCTAAGTCGACGACGTGCGAATCGTCTTCGAATCGATGATTATTTACCGTCCATTTCAAACAAAGGGGTTCTGGAATACCCTTCAAGCTCAAACTTTTTATTAATACCTCATCAATTAACGTAAGAGATGACCCATCATCAAAAAAACGCAAAGGTCGAAAGCTGCATACCATTTCCATGTAGAGTGACGGGAAGGACTCGAAATAGAGTTTTGTTTCGCTTCTGGGAATGAGTGTTACACTCCATGTGCGCATGCGAATTACCAAAAACTTTAGGTCTCTTGTGCAAAAGGGGATGATGAATAAAACGGCATCCCTCAATGCCGCAAATCGCAGTGGAAAGGCAATCTGTTGGCGGGTGCGCGTTCAGACATCTACGGCAAAGTTTATTGCCCTCACTTTTTTCCATTTCTCGGTTCTGGTGAAATTTAAGAAGACATTACATTTGGATATATGTTCACAGTTACCTCGACAAATGATACAGGCTTCTTTTTCGATATCCATATGAAAGTCTGTATGAATATTAAGCGTTCCCCGTCGACGTATTTTAGCTGACGTGCTGGGAATTGAGATGTTGTTAGCGCCATGTGCTAATTGAAGTAACCAGTTACTGAAATCCTCGAGAGTAGAATTTGATAATGTTAATTTATGCATTCCCCAGAAAGGACCTAGAAGACCCGGGAGCTTACAGACCAACACTTGTTCTAGCTCAGGATTATTTAGATGATTTAAAAGGCCGGATGCGTACGGCATTAGTAGATTCGGCTCTTGGTGGGGCAGTGGGTGTACAATCTTCTACGGGACACTCTCTCAACCAACTCTCGACTTGTTCGTGGCTGTTATCATCGTCATCCGATTCCGTACTGTCTTCTTCGGCCTCTAACTGCACTAGTAGCTCTTTTTGTCTCAATAACAGATCTTCTTTTTGTTGTATAATTGCTTCTCTCTGATGCAGAATTGACTGTTGCAATCTGCGGACGTGACTTGAAGAAGTCTTTGAGCGTTGAGAACACACTGACTTGGCAGCTGACTTAGGTACGGCACCCGCTTTGGCTGGACAATCTTGATTCGTGTGTGCAGGCTTAAGGGCAGCGTTATGGGGTAGGATAGAGCAATTCCCTGTAGAAGAGTAGCGTACGTGTGGAGCTGCAATGGCAGGAGATCCGGCTGAACGTACTTGGTGACGATGGACGTCGTTAAGCGATTTACGTCGCTCCACAGGCAATTTAGGCCCCTCAGGAGCTTCTCGTGTGGTAGTTTTTGCGGTCCCTTCATTGGTTTTCTGGGAAGCGTTTGATTGAGTCCTGGGTGTTTGCTCGGGTACCATTATAGCGGTTGACAAAGTCGCGGAACATGATCTGCAACGCCAGTCTCGGTTAGCAACGGACGAAGTAACTCCTACACATATGTAATGGTACCCACCATCGCAGTTGTCACAACGTACCATGCGCAGGTTATCCTCTTTTTTTTAGCAAGATAAGCAGCTGTAGGATTTTTTTTGGTTTGTCACCTTGGTTGCTTTTTGACTTTTAGGTGGCATTTGTAGGCAATTAATTAGGGAAAGAATTTTTAAAATTTGTTAGGATATTAAGAAGTTCTAAAATGAAACGCACAAACAATTTTAATTCATGTATTTTAGTTCATTTAAAAATTCGTGTTTCACCTCTAATTCTTATTAATTTGCCTGCCGCCAAAACCACTCAGACGCATGGTCCCAAAACGTCACTTTTGAGGTCTGACTTTTATGGCACAATTATGGCTGAGGTGTTGCCAGATCTGTCGCAACACATACTAATGCTAAAAAAGCAACCGGCTTCGACGGTATACCAAATCTTTGTTTAAAAAACCTTCCTCGTACAAGACTTATTTATGTTACGCTGATTATCAACAGCTGTCTTAAGCTACTTTCCTTTCCCCAAACCTGCAAAATTGCAAAAATAATTGCCTTACCCAAGCCCCGGAAGCCTCCTGACATCCCGTCTAGTTACCGCCCAATAAGTCTCCTAATTAACTTGGCAAAGATCTTAGAAAAAGTAATTAAACAAAGACTTATAGAGTTTATTGATGACAACTTCATATTGAAAAACCACCAATTCGGTTTCAGATCTGGACATAATACTTCTCACCCCGTTTTGAGATTAACTAGACACGTGCAACATCAACTTTTGATTAAAAAATCTACCGGTTTGCTACTTCTCGACATTGAATCAGCTTTGGACTCTGTGTGGCATAACGCTCTTTTGTTTAAAATGAAGCACTTTGGTTTTCCTAATAACCTGATCACTCTCATCGAAGACATCTTATATGGACGAAGCTTTAAAATATTCATAGGTGCTACCACATCTACACTCAAATACATATCAGCAGGTGTACCACAAGGATCGGTCCTAGCTCCAGTCCTCCCAAATTGCTATTTATCAATTTTTGCAGACGACTCCGCATTATATTGTTCCTATGAACTTCCTTCGCCTATTTGCTCAACCCTGCAATATGGTTTTGCCACTACAAAGAACTACCTCCATAAATGGAGAATTAAAATGAATGTCAACAAAACTCAGGCAATGTTTTTCACTCGCAGAAGAAGTAGTAGTAGTAGTAGTATAGTTTATATATAGTTATATACCATTTAAGAATTCATACAATTTAAAATAATTTACAATTTCTTGTTTTATAAACATAATAATTTAAAAAATTTAACATATTAATTTAACATAGAGAACAAAAACAAATAGGAATATGCGTGTGCATTACATTAGTTTACATTTGATTTCAAATAATTTAAACACTTTCTCTTAAAAATATTGAAATTTCTTTCGAATTTTATATCACTTGGCAATGAGTTGAATGTTTCAAGTCCTTTATGTTGAATAATACCTTGAGCAGCTGTTGTATTTCTGAGGACAAGCCTAAAGTCTTCAGCGTTGCGCAGTGTGTACGGTTGCGATGCGAAGTACAAACTTTTTACCTAATAGTCACCTTACATTAAGTGATTGCGACATTACCTGGTCAGATGAAGTTAAGTATTTAGGAATCACTCTCGACAAAAAGTTAAAAAGTTATGTATCCATTCATAAATTAAAGGTCTACCCTAAGGATTGAAAACAAAATTATTATATTCAAAGCTATTTTTCAAGCCATTATGACATATGGTACTCCCATACGGTATTTGTGCGCACGCAGTCATATAAAAAAGATACAAATAGCTCAGAATAAATTGTTGAAGATGATATTGAATCTGCCTTGGTATTTCTCCACCTCAGAACTCCACAATATAGCAAAAGTTGAATTAAAAGAAGACAGAATTAACAATATAGCTTTCCACTTCTTTAGTCGTTGTTCATATTCGCAAAATCCACTTATTCGGCAACTTACGCCAAATCCTAATTAATAAGATATATTTAAATGTAAGCTAAGTTTTATCTAAAAAAAAAATCATTGGGTTTAGTATGAGACTTTATTTTCTCACATTTGTTTTATTATTATTATTTTCTTTTCTGGCAGTCTATATAATAATATTATAGTTGAATGAACAATAGTGTTCTAGCTCTAACTTGTAAATGACGAAATTGTAAGACTGTATGCACTGATTAAGCTTCAACAAACAAACAAAAATTATAACTATTTATTTTTTTCTTTATATTGATCATTAATTATAATTTGGTCATTATTATTATTAACTATGTTATTTATTTTGTTTCTAAGGATCTCAAAGTTCTCATGATCGGGTATACCCACTATCCACTTCCATCCTGTGCCGATGAAATTTAAGGATCTTTTTGTTCATTTAACTCGAGGTCGTGGTGTAGTAAAGGAAAAAAGGATTCGTCTTGGGGACATGAGTTTGGATGATGGGATGTTTCTGATACGAATTTTTCATACGGAGTTATATCACTGTTGTGGATGGATTTAATATTAGCCTCTGCGATCATTAAGGATGATAATAGGGGAGTTGGAATAATTTATAATATTTACGTCTCCTCGACTGGTTGTAAGGCATCTGTGGAGTATGGAGTAAAGGAAAAGGCAGAATGTTCCACTCAACACAACAGACGATGACAGAAGAGAATACCGTCCGCCCGACCTAGATGAAGTCAAGATAGCGATATCGAGACTGAAGTCTAATAAAGCTGCTGGTGCAGATAGTCTGCCCGCCGAAATGTTTAAAGCAGTTGGAGGTGATCTGGTAGGGCGCATGCACCAGCTCATCAGTAAGATATGGTCGGAGGAAAGCATGCCCGATGAGTGGAATCTCAGTATTGTTTGTCCGATCCATAAGAAAGGAGACCCCTTTGACTGCGCCAACTATCGAGGGATAAGTCTTCTTAACTTCGCCTACAAGTTCTTCTCTGCCGTTTTGTGTGAACGCCTGAAACCATTCGTGAACAAACTGATAGATCCGCATCAGTGTAGTTTCTGGCCCGGGAAGTCCACCATCGATCAAATCTTCACACTGCGGCAGATCCTGGAGAAAACCCAAGAAATGCAGATCGACACACACCATCTTTTTGTCGATTTCAAGGCGGCATATGACAGCGTGTATAGAGACGAGCTATACAGCGCCATGTCTAGTTTTGACATTCCTGCTAAACTCGCCAGACTGAGCAGGATGACGATGGAGAACTCTCGCTGCTCCATCAAGGTCGGTAACGAACCCACCGAGACCTTCAATGTCAAAAAAGGTTTTAGACAAGGCGACGCGGTGTCATGTCATTTCTTTAACATCGTTCTTGAGAAGATCGTGCAAAACTCACTGGCCAACACAAGAGGCACGATCTTCCAAAAGTCCGTTCAACTGCTAGCTTACGCGGATGACATTGACGTGATTGGGCAAACACAGCGAACCGTCAGTGATGCGTTTGCTGGCCTTGAAACGGAAGCGGCTAAAATGGGTCTGGCGGTAAACGAGGGCAAAACAAAGTATATGCTGTCATCGAGAAAGGACACACAACATCAATGACTTGGCCAGAACGTCACCATAGGTATCTATAACTTTGAGGTAGTTAAGGACTTCGTCTACCTTGGCTCCGCAGTAAACAATACAAACAACATCAGTACCGAGATCAAGCGCAGAATAATTCTTAACAACCGCTCTTTTTTTGGGCTCAGACGACAATTGATTGGTAGAGCCCTCTCTCGGAAGACCAAGCTGACTTTATACAAGACCTTGATCATCCCAGTCGTGCTTTACGGCGCAGAGGCATGGACAATATCCCAAGAAAATGAACAGTCTCTTGCTCTTTTCGAGAGAAAAGTTCTGCGCGCGATCTTTGGTCCTGTTTGCGTTGATGGCATTTGGAGGAGAAGATTCAACCACAAACTGTATGGGCTGTACAGCGACATGAGTCTAGCCAGGCGTCTACGGGTCCAACGCCTAAGATAGCTAGGCCATGTAGAGCGTATGGACAACTTAGCTCCGGCCCGAAGAGTCTTCGACTCTGAGCCTGTGGGACAACGCAACAGAGGACGTCCATGAACAAGGTGGCGCACACAAGTCGAGGGGGACCTCGGCCGGCTTGGTGTGCGAAACTGGAGACAGCTGGCGAAAGATCGTGCTGGCTGGAGAGGCATGGTGTGTGAGGCCCAGGTCCACCTCGGACTGTAGCGCCCTAAGAAGAAGAAGAAGAAGATCTTAATTAATGGTTTGATAATTTCCCGTGAATTGATCTGAATTCAGATTTATAAAAGACTGTATAATATTTCTCCCTTCGGTTTGGAGTATTCGGGTGACAACGGAGGTTATTAAGGCTAATAGGGCAGGATGTGGTTCGGGATGTTCATTAGGAGGAATTGGATTGGCTGCTTGGGGTTGAGCCTGGTTTGCTGCTTGGTCTTAATTGGAATTGGGTGGCGGAACATTTAACACCGATGGCCGTATAATATTTGGATTAGCCATATTTTATAAATTTTTTATATCAAAGTATTTTGGACGCAAAAGTAAGAAGTAACGACAAAATGTTTCACTTATAGATCCTTATATTTTTTTCACATGGATGGATTTTGTTTAATTTTGTTAATGTGGTACTTATGTAATTATTATTTATTCTGAAATTTCGCTTGCAATCTTTTATCTTGTCACTTATTTCAAATAATTAAAAAAAAATCTTAAACCTGACTTATAGTAGATTGATGAATATTATCTACATCCTTTCTTGGTCGAGCGGCTGACGTGTAGATATCCGTCTCCTTTTTGTTTGACACTAAAAGGGGGCCTCTTTTCTCGCACGCACAGGATACTTGTTTAGTTTTCATTATAACCGGTTCGTTACTATTGTTTCAACTTAGTCACTATTGCTCGCATTCGAGAAATGTTTGATAATAATAATAATAATGGCGGCGCTACAGTCCGAGGTGGACCTGGGCCTAGCTTCTCAGCAACCACTCGTGTTGTGCGTGCTATTGTTCTCTCACGAGTGGAGGGGCCCTACAGTTTAATGCCGACTCCGAACGGCGAGATTGAGAAGCTTTTTTCTAGACAGTTATACTCTTTGAGCATTGTCAGTGACTCGAAAGAGGTGGAGCCGTAAAAAAATGTTTGATGTTTTTGTTTTCGAGATTCGAACCGACGACCTCGAGCGTAGGAGTCGACGTACCTACCCACTACGCCACGGCGCCCAAAGTAATAGAACCAAAATTCCATTCACACAAAAATATCAACTTACATCGAATAACCCTAATTAGAATTATAACAATGTCAATCTTATTAATATCTTTATTTCGGAAGAAACTAAACAAGACAAAGAACGGAGGAGTTAGCAAGAAGCAATCTTGGAAGGATTTCTGTGAATCAATCGACAACATCAAGGACTCTTCGAGGCTCAGCAAAATTCTGTCCAAAGAACATTCCAATCCCTCTCTCCTTAAGAGACTGGATGGAACCTGGACTGAATCCTCAAAAGAATACCTAGATACACTCTTACTTACATACTTTCCTGGGTGTAAAGACCACTGTGAGGTCAACCACCAACAGGAACCACTGCTAACATCCATTGTAGAAATCGATCGAATAATTACAGAAGAAAAGATAATCTGGTCGGTTAATAGTTTTTCTCCCTACAAGTCCCCAGGCCCTGATGGTATCTTACCAATAATGCTACAAAAGCTACAAGATGTAGCAACCCCTTGGCTCAAGGCAATGTATAGAAACTGTTTACTACTCAATCACATCCCCCAGTCGTGGAGACGGGTTCGAGTAGTCTTTATACCAAAAATAGGCCGTCGGGGTCATGAAACCGCGAAGGATTTCAGACCAATCAGCCTATCGTCTTTCATGCTTAAAGCCCTGGAACGCATTATAGATACACACATCAGGCTCAAGCTAGAGGGGAAGTCTCTCTCCAAATCTCAACATGCCTACATCAAGGGTAAATCCACTGATACAGCTCTGCACGAGGTGGTCGGCACCATTGAGAAAACCAGTCACTACAGACAATATACCATGGCCGCCTTTCTAGACATAGAAGGGGCCTTCAATAACGTCCACACAGAAGCTATCCAAGAATCTCTTATCGCCCAGGGGGTAGAGGAGATGCTAGTAAAATGGATAGTCTCTATGCTCAAAACTAGAATTATACAATCCACGCTAGGAAATAGCCAACAAACAAAGTATGTAACTAGGGGAACTCCTCAGGGAGGGGTTATTTCCCCATTGTTATGGATACTAGTCATTAACAACCTATTAGAAGAGCTAGACCGGAAAGGAATCAAAGTTGTTGCGTATGCGGACGACGTTGTGATTTTAGTATCAGGCCAGTTTCTCTCAGTGATTAGTGAAGTCATGGAGGGGGCGTTGCAAAAGGTTAATAGATGGGCTACCAGTTGTGGCCTAAATACGAACCCAAGCAAAACCGAACTGATGCTTTTTACGACGAAAACCAAAATACCAAACTTTCCCCTTCCTAGACTAGCCAATCAAACCCTCACTCTGTCTTCAACTGCCAGGTACTAAGGCACCATTCTTGACCCAAAACTAAATTGGAAAACTAACATAACATAGAGCAAAGAGTTAAAAAGGCATGCATAGCCTTATACGCTTGCAACAAAACTCTTGGCAAAAGCTGGGGACTTCGACCGAAGGTAGCACTTTGGATGTATACTGCGGTAATACGTCCTATTCTTACCTACGGCTCCTTAGTCTGGTGGCCAGCTTTAGCCAAAGCATACAATATTACAAAACTGAACAAGGTACAAAGAACTGCATGTATAGGTGTCACTGGCGCCTTAAGAACGACTGCCACAGATGCGCTTACAGTTATTTTGCACCTTCTACCTCCAGATCTACACGCAATATTCCTGGCCACATGTAGTGCACTTAGACTCAGAGAGTCAAACTGCTGGAATAGCAGAACTTATGGACATGGTAACATCCTTAACTCACTACCACAACAGGCGATACTGAGTCATACTGACTACCTTATCCCAAAGCTAAATTTCAATAAAAACTATAGGGCTTTTTTTCCAACCAGAACTGAGTGGAAAAGCGATAGAGTCTTCCAAAACCATGACATAGCCATCTTCACAGACGGTTCGAAGATGGACTCTGGAGTGGGCGCTGGAATCTTCTCCGAAGCTCT
Organism: Myathropa florea; assembly: GCA_930367185.1. NCBI lineage: Eukaryota > Metazoa > Arthropoda > Insecta > Diptera > Syrphidae > Myathropa > Myathropa florea. The sequence goes on from OV884004.1 coordinate 55,510,735, forward strand.
TAAGATATCAAAGTCACTCAAGCTACCAAGCTTTGCAAGCATTTTTCAGGCAGAAGTGCTTGCAATATATGATGCGTGTCTTGAAATTAAAAACAAAACAGAACCAACACAGCGGATAGCAATCTTTTCAGATAGTCAAGCTGCTATCAAGGCTCTAACATCTATAACCACAACGTCTAAACTAGTGGATTGCTGCTGCAAGGAACTATCCATTATAGGTGAACGGAGCCCGGTCTCTTTGATCTGGGTTCCCGGGCATACGGGTGTAATAGGAAACGAAGCAGCAGACGAGCTAGCCAGACAAGGATCCAAACTCGATAGTCTCGTTGTGGAACAAGTCCAGGCTCCACTAGGCTTCGTAAAAAACAACATCTACAATCACTTCCTCAAGATCGCCAACGAAAGATGGACCAAGCTGGAAACATGTGTTCTATCCAGAAGTTTATTGCCCAACTACAACCAAAAGAAAACAAAAGACCTGCTTAACAACAGCAGAAGAAATATATCCAGAATCACAGCGGTCTGCACTGGACACTGGGCTGTTGGCAGGCATGCTGAAAGACTAGGCATACCATTCAACTCACACTGCCGCAGCTGCCGGGTGGAAACTGAGTCAGAAACCCCCGAGCACTTTCTGTGCAAATGTCCGGCTCTAGCTAGAGTCAGGCAACGCACTCTGGGCAAAGCCTTCTTCAACATCCCTAAAAATCTCTCAGAAGCAAACATTCACAGTCTGCTAGCCTTCATAAATTCCACGAAGTGGTTTCAAAATTAGGCTAATCTGAGTGAATACACACTCTTTTTCACCCTCATCTCACAAAATAGGTATCCCATAGGATGTGGTATCAAAACGGCGCTAATTGGGTGCGAAAACAGGATCTGTATGTCCACCGCCACTTTTACCTACCCTACCTACGGAGGAGTTATGTTAGTGATAACAAGCAATAGGCAACAACATGAAATACCCCTGCCGCTCGTAAACAATTAACGGGCATCCTAAGTGTATTTCTAGGAGGATATGAAAATTAAGAAACACACAGCTGCCAACCACATGTTTCAAGAAGGAATATTTCGAAGAGATTAAAAGGCGACAGTATAAAATATATGAATAAAATTATATATATTTTCTTTAAATCAAAGACTTCAATTTAATTTATTTCGCTATTGACTGATCCTGATCAATCACTTCGCCACAGTTACCAACTGCACATTGATGCAGTGCACGTATAGCCTTATACGAACTTGAAGCCATACCATATGTAGTTGACTGTCGTTAACCTAAAAATGTTGATAGGGTCTGTGTATTGTTCCCTCCAAATGATTCGTTGATAATTCCGGTGTTACGGTGCGACCAATACCTGCAGGAAAATTTTCTATGTAGCCGGTTAGAGCCACGCGAAAGCGACGAAAACGAAGTAAAATATTAATCAATGAGTCCCGGATTGTTGGACCAGCTAATTAAACGCCATTCAAGGAAAAAGCTGTACCAGTTCTCGCTGAAGCATTGAATACGACTTATCAGTGACGGCGTAATGGGGTATGTAGTAGCAGACCGTTTGAACTTCTCCATGTGCCCAAGCACAGCATTCTCACATAAAAACGCTACATACTTCTCCCGCAGGTCTTGATTTGCAGCTCAAGGCTGTAGAATTGCCGTAATTAAATGCCGGGCACCCAGTCTAATTGTATGTGCAGTATATAACGTCAATCTATGCCTCTTGAATGTGCGGTAGAAAATATTCGCTCAGGCTCGTGTTCGGCTATCGGTTTACTCGGCACCTCTTCAAGTTTCCAAAAATTCTGTACCAGAACTATCATTATTACTTCGTGGAATTTGAGTGGTTCCAGCACTGCTGTTGAGTTCAATGACACGGGACCAAATACAACCCATCTCAGTTCAGTCTGTTCAGCATGTGGTTCTTCTGCATTACCACGATATAGAAGTTGTGTTGAAGTTATTGACGGGAGAACCAGAGTGGATCAATTTGGTACAAACGTGAAAATGTTGATTGAAGTTTTAAAAGGACACTATCCTTTGTATAGGTACTTGCAAGTAACCCCATTCCGACTACTGTGACTTAATATGGGCATCTGCGGAGATTCAAAATATAGAAAGATTGGCTCTTTCCCAAATAAATCCCCAAAGACATATGCTCGCGCTGTTGCAAGCAGTACAATATTATTTCCATGAGTAAGACAGGTGTTCAAAGGTGTAGGATGGAGTAGTCTTAAAGATGACGGCCAGTTGGTTCCTTGGTTGGAGCAACACGTTCTCCTTCTGCTGATTTAATTGCTGCAGTGAACGGTGAGAGCAAAGTTGCCTGTGTCTGCCGACAAAACAAGGTATGATGTTTGCGACCGCTTTGCCTGCAGCCTCCAGAGGGGCACTGATTCGCTGAATGTCCTGATCTTAAACAATTGAAGCATAGCCGGCTATTCTTTACAATCTCGAACCGTTGTTCTGGTTCCATGGTTCACAGCCGTTGACATCGAGAAATTTGGTGAGGTCCTTGGAAATAGGCACACTTACCGTCTTCGGTTGTAACCAAATATGACTTGACAGATGAGGTTGAGGACAGTTGTTGCTGACGTGACGACTATGTTCCTAGGCGATGTGAACTTCTTACCTATTCTGTGGCGAGACTATGAGCCCGTTTTCCAGGAAAATGAGTATGTACGGGATCTTGTTTGGGGTATGGTTGAGACACAATTCGCGCTGCGTAGCAGCAGGAAGTTTAGACGTGACTATTGGAACTGTCTGCGCGTCCCAACTATCAACTCATAAATCCATGAAATGCAATGTTTTAAGGGATTCCAGTACAGTATCCACAATCGTAAGACGAGTTTTCGATGATTCGTCCGATGAAGCTTTTAAGTTTAGGAACCGTGCCACGTGGATTTCGGCCAACAAGTTGGGGTCATATTCTTCATATCCGCCTGTATATAATTCATGTATGTGGGGACCTTTAGTTGCAAGCACCGCCTGCCGAAGCTTTTTCAGTTTGTAAGCTTCTGGGTAATCTTGCCCATGAACTAAGGTTTTGTTAAAATAAATATTAAGATATTATAGCAACAATATTAATTATTGAATGTGTAATGTATCTAATGTATGTCCTATTTTGTTGTCAATCTAAGTCGCATGTAAATCAAACAGATAACTTTATTCATTACTCATTCGTTGCTCAACCTTTAAGTTGTTAGGACCTATCTAGAACAATAAACGTTTTTTCTCTCTTCAATTTGTTTTAATATTTTAACAGGTTATGGGCCCAGATTTGTTTGAGCAAAATAAATAATAAGAAGGCGTTGAAATTATTTTTTCTATCTTTTTGCAATAAATATCTGAACAGAAGAAGGATACAAAATGAAAAATTTTTCTGGAAAAATTCCTTTATTAAATGGAGAAAATTTCGCAACATAGAAGCCGCAGATGGAAGCAATTCTGCACAAGAATCGGTTACTTAAAATCTCTCTTACAAATCGCTCTTACAGATAGGCCAACTGATCCAACAAATTTGGAGGAATGGATAAATAAGGACATGGATGCTAAATGCGAAATCATAATTTGTATGGAACCGGCACAAGTTTCAATGGTAAAATCTATCGGTACTGCAAAGGAAATTTGGGACTTTCTAGAAAATATGTACAACAGGAAAACGACACGAACTAAGGTAAAAGAATTTCGTAAGTTAGTTAATTTAAAAATGAATGAAGGTCAGAGCATGGACATTTTTTTAACCCAATTCAATTCTATTGTATCACGCCTAATTGAAATGGATGCGAAGTTAGACGACAATTTGCTGGCTGTGCTACTGTTAGATAGTCTACCGGAAAGTTACAAAGATATTCAAGCAGCATTCGATGCAAGCACTGATTTTCCAAAGATTGACATCCTGCGGGCACGTTTGTCAGCGAAAGGAGAAAGGGTGATAATGAACTCAGAAACGAAGCTCTGAAGGTTAAGTTCCACTCTAGAAGACTGAATGGTCAGAAACCAGGTATGTCTTCATTTAAATTTAATTGCTATCGGTGTGGAAAAAACGGTCATATGAAGAGAGAGTGCAAGGTAAATTTAAAAAAGGAAAGACTGCAGTATGTCGAAAAGCAATTAGGCAATGAGGAAGGTTTCGTTGCATCAGAATTTGTTGAACACTGTATCTATGCACCAATGCATAATTCTCTGTGTAGTTCAGAGGTAAATAGTAAAGAAAGGAGAAATTGGTACATAGACAGTGGTGCCACATCGCACATGTGTTACGAAGAAGATTATTTTATTGATTTGAATAAAAATTATTCTGGAGTCGTTCAGGTAGCAAACGAAAAATTTACAAATATCAGAGGAATAGGAACTGTTAAACTGAACACGATTGTTAACGGAAAAGAATTGTCGGTTTCACTTTACAAAACATTATTCTTACCAGAATTGAAAAGCAATCTAATATCTGTTAGTAAAGTTACTGATAATAATTGTAAGGTCATGATAGAAAGTGAACATGCCTTCATTATCAAAAATGGGAAAATATTAATAGATGCAGTAAAAGTGAAAGGACTCTATTTAGTTAACAAAATTCGAAAAACGGAAAATTGTACTTTTACACCGGAAACTAAAAATAACCTAGAATTATGGCACAAAAGGTATGGACACTTAAATGTAACCTCCTTACGTCAACTCAAAATAAACAATATGGTCAACGGACTTCCAAGTCTTGTAGACTCCAAAATTGAATGCTCAACTTGTTATAAAGGAAAACAGACGAGACTACCCTTTCATTTAAACACTCAATAATCATCCAGCAGTCTATTGGAAATTGTCCACACTGGTTTTTGTGGGCCAATGACTGTAGAGTCTATCAAAGGAAGTCTTTATTTTGCAACTTTCATTGACGATTATTCGAGGAAAGTTTTTGTTTATTTTCTGAGAAGAAAAAGCGAATATTTAAAGGTATTTATGAATTTCAAAACCCTCGTCGAAAACCAGACTAACAGAAAAATTAAAATACTTAGAAGTGATAATGCGAAAGAGTTAATATGTTACGAATTTTCAAAATTTTTAAGTGATGGTGGATTTTCTTATTGACGCAAATTTGCCATAGTTTTTATTGGCTGAATTGGTAAATACAGCTGCGTATGTACGTAATCGTTGTCCTACTTCTTTAAATTTAAATAAAACTCCGGAGCAAATTTGGACAGGTAAAATCCCAAATATTCGCCATTTACAAATTTGGACAGGTAAAATCCCAAATATTCGCCATTTACGTAAATTTGGATGCAGAGGTTTTGCATTAATTAAGAGCCCACACAATGGAAAACTCAGTCAAAGAAGCAAAGAATATGTACTAGTTGGATATTCCGATGAATCTAAGGCATATCGATTATGGAATAGGGTCACAAGAATAGTTATCAAAAGTCGTGATGTACGCTTTATAGAGAAGCTTAATAATAGAACAAATTCGCCTAAGGATACATTTCTAGAACCTAAAAATCAATCGGAAGATGGAAAAAAAAACATTTTACGAATTTCAAAACGTAATTGGAAATAATGACAAGAAAGGTGATAATATTCAAAATTCACAGGTTGATAACGAAGTTTTTGAGGATGCGGAAGATAACTTTAATTTAGAAAATCAAGATATAAAATTACCAAATATTACTTGTGAAGAAAGGTCAAATATAAAAGATCGTTTAAGAAGTCGCCAACATAACGTTTCCAAAGAAGTAATTGAGACAACATATAATACAGAGGAAGAAGATCCATCTAACTTTCGAGAAGCAATGAATTCAGTACATGCGGATGAATGGATTGAGGCCATGAAACAGGAATTTAATTCACTTATCAAAAATAACACAAGGAATCTCTGCGATCTGCCAGTTGGGCGAACAGCGATTGGAAATAAATGGGTTTATAAAACGAAATATATGGCAGATGGAAAATTGGAAAAAAGGAAGGCGCGTCTAGTAGCTAAAGGGTATACACAGAAATTTAGTGTTGATTATATAGAAACTTATGCCCCGGTAATACGACAGAGTTCTTTACGATTAATTTATGCTTTGTCTGTTGAACATGACTTGCAACTTAACCAATTTGATGTTTCCACAGCTTTTCTTAATGGAAAACTTGATGAAGAAATATTCATGAAACAACCAGAAGGGTTTATTGATGAAAATCACCCACTTAAGGTTTGTCATCTTCAGAAAGCATTATATGGCTTAAAACAAGCGGGAAGACAATGGCATAAGACATTGGATGATCATTTAAAGAGGATTGGCTTAACTCAATCAAAGTATGGCCAATGCGTATATTTTAAAATTAATGATAGTGAAATAACTTTAGTTGGAATTTATGTTGATGACATTATCATAGCCTCGAATGTAAGAAATTATTCAATATCTTTTAGAGAAACTTTAAGTTCAAAATTTGATATAAAAGATCTCGGAGAACCATTACTTTGCGTTGGTCTGGAAATAAAAAAAGGATAATGGAATTTTATGTATCAGTCAAACTCGTTTCATCATTAATTTGATAAAAAATACAATATGCAAAATTCTAAACCCATAAATATGCCAATGCAGACAAAATTAAAATTAGAAAAGGAACCTTCAATTCCAGGTGAGCGTATAGCTGTTGAAGTCGTAAAATATCAAGAACTTATTGGGTCACTAATGCACTTAGCTGTATTTAGTCGACCTGACATTTCATTTAGCGTTAGCAATCTTTCCCAGTTTTTGCAAAGTCCTCGAAAGTAACATTGGAATGCAGCAATACAATATCAAAGTGGTTTCTGCTTTACTCTTGCAGGTGCAGCTGTGAGTTGGGAATCCAAGAAACAACGAGTAGTAGCAACATCAAGTGCTGAAGCGGAATACATTTCGCTTACTGAAGCATCAAAAGAAGCTTATTCGCTTCGCTATATATTAGAAGAACTTAACCTTGGGTATGACGAACCAACTAACATATACTGCGACAATCAGAGTGCCCAACACATCGCAAATTTCGACGGAAAGCATTCTCGAACAAAACACATTGAGTACAAATATCATTTTGTTAAAGACGCTATTGAAAAGGGAACGGTAAATGTAAAATATCTTTCATCTGAAGACATGGTCGCAGATGCTTTAACCAAAGCTGTTCCAAAAGCAAAGCATTTGTTTTGCTTCAAGAACCTTGGAATACATTTCGAGAATTAATATTGAGGGGGAGTGTTAAAATAAATATTAAGATATTATAGCAACAATATTAATTATTGAATGTGAAATGTATCTAATGTATGTCCTATTTTGTTGTCAATCTAAGTCGCATGTAAATCTGTTATAATTTCTAAACTAAACTGAATTCCAAACAGATAACTTTATTCATTACTCATTCGTTGCTCAACCTTTAAGTTGTTAGGACCTATCTAGAACAATAAACGTTTTTTCTCTCTTCAATTTGTTTTAATATTTTAACAGGTTTCGAGTGCAACTTTAAATCCCAACCAGTTCTGTAAAGTGCCCTTAAATGCTGAAATAACCAATGGATCCAATTTGTGATCTACATTCTGTGTGGGTGACGTATTTGATTTAACGGAAGGCTTGTCCTGTTGCGTTGTTTGCTGCAATCTGCCTTTCAGAATAGCACATAGACATGTGTAATGCATCATTTCTCGACTTGAGCCCAAAGTTGGTCGTGGGCATCAAGCTCCCCCACATCTGCCTTTCCAACCAATAGCTCATTGTACTACACGAAACGCGTGTGATGTATCGACAATTCAATTGAAATTTGTGAAATTGTTCGCTACAATATTTGCTTCAAATATTTGCTACAATTATCGACATGTCATGCGTTAATTGTTCAAGACAGTTTTTTTTTTGTTCGGAGAAGCTTGTCTCTTTGGTGTCATTTTCCTGTCGCGAGTGGAGTTTTGAAATTTGTGAAATTGTTTGCTACAATATTTGCTTCAATTATCGACATGTCATGCTTTAATTGTTCAAGAGAGTTTTTTTTTTGTTCGGAGAAGCTTGTCTCTTTGGTGTAATTTTCCTGTCGCGAGAGGAGTTTACGATTAAACTACATTCGTGTCTTATGCACAATTAGTTTATCCACTGGCTATGCACTGGATCTCAATTAGCAGTCGCTATTTAAGCGAATAACTTATTTAAACTATTTCACGTAATAATCACGTACTCAATGTACTTAACCGACTACTAACAAAAAAAAAAAACTCTACGTTCTGTTTCGAACAAATGTAAACACTTGCGAATAATAATACGAATAACTTGTAAACACATGTATGACATGTAAACAAACCTAATGTTAACAATGGAATGGCAAATCGGTTTGAGAATTTGATTTATTGCGCGAGTGATTTTTGATTTTTATTTCAAATTGAATTTAATTCATCAAATTCCATTGACCGCAGTCAGTAAATTTTTGGTAAAGTGCGTCAAAACCAGCACGAATAGCCTTAGCGTCAAATGAGCACTAAATGACAATGGTGGTGGGGCGGCGGAGGTGATGGCGGTATTTATTGTACTGACTAGTTTTAAGTCAATAAATTGATTCTGTTTTTTAAAAATCGTGCACTTGTTTTGTTTTTAAATTTTTGCGGATATACATCCACAATCAGCAAAAAGTAACCTGGTGTTCGTCGTTTTAGTTTTAAGCCAATACATTGATTCTGTTTTATAAAAATCGTGCTATTGTTTTGTTTTTATATTGTTATGGATCCACATCCACAATTAGCAAAAAGCAACCTGGAGTTCGTCGTTGCTCGCCACATTTCATACATTTTCCCACACAAAAACTGCTGCCCACGTACTTTCGGACTGGCGCGTGTAGCATTGGGCTACGAGTGCAGCATAGGTTTAACCTATATAGAATGATGTCACTTGTGTTCAGTCGGTCGACTAATAAACTACTCTATTTTTATACTGAGTAAAAACAAATTTTCTTAATTCGTTTCCTTTTGTTCACGGTTTATATTTTTTTGAAACGTGTGGCGTACCCCCTTCTAGTAAACCGTTCCTGATGGTTCTTGGTGTAACGTGAGAAGTCAATTGATTCGAAATGGCTAAGCAAATATCCTAACTGGTGAAAAAAGGATTCGCCTTACTCAACCGACAAATAAGTCTGTCCTCTCTGACAGTTGTCTTTCTGGCACATTTCATTCTTTTCAGGTTCTCCGTGCCGCCTGTATTCGTGTAGACGTTAATTGCACCAAACACCATATTTTTAAAACACATCACCTCATTAGTGACAGAATCCATAGAAGCCTTTTCCTGACAGTATTTCTGGATTATAAGCCGTCTTAATTCAGGTGTACAACTCTTATTTTTGCTCATGATGTTCGATGATATTTGTTAAAAAATGAAGGTAAGATAACTCAACAGAGCAAATATACTAATGCTAAAGAATAACAATAATATAATACAACTTGTGGCGACCTCACTCCACAACTCTTGACGTATGTACTGTGGCGTCCTCAAAAAGCGACTTCTAACAACAGAAGTTAAGCTTTCTGTATGTGTATGTGGACCACAGATGACGCCACAGACATTGCAACAGTCAAGATCCCTGTAAAATGCAACGCTTTCGTTGGCAGTCGCGTTTCTCATTTCCCTCAGTGCACTTTGCTTAATTTTCATTGTGTTCATATTTCCATAGCGTAGTATATATAAATAGTATTTTCTTTCCTGTCAATAGTTATCAATAAAATCGGATGACATTTAAACCTTAAATCCAAACCGTTTGTTCAATTAACTATGACGTAGCTAAAGTGGTGACCCTGACGTGATCTTATTAACAAAAGAGCTACGTCATAAAGTGCAGTTCAAATCTACGTTGTGATGGCCAACTGCGAAGGTCCACCAATTGCGATGCAGCCCCACTTGCTCAACTCAGCTCAGTTTCCTGCATTTAGTGCCCAGAGAATTCCACCCTGACGGAAATTTAACCCAACTCTCTGGTTCGTGCAATCGTGGCCCAACTTCGCAGCAACACTGCCCAACAACAATACAACAACGCGGCTGTCCACCAACACTGTCCAACAACAACAACATTGTCCAGCTTAAGTGTCCTGCAACAAGCAACACTGACCATCAACCAGCAACACTGCACAACAACAGGCACCAGTGTCCAGCAACAAGCTACACTGCCCAACAACAGGCACCAGTGTCCACCAACAGTTTCCAGCTTCAGTGTCCTGCAACAAGCAACACTGACCAGCAACCAGCACTGCGCCACAACCCTTGCGACAGCAATGACGCACAGCGTTCCAACAACCGTGCAACAAGCACCAGCGCTGCGTGACAACCCTGCAAAATGCAACGCATTCGTTGGCAGTCGCTTTCCTCATTTCCCTTAGTGCAGTTTGCTTATAAACATGAAATTATAGTTTATTTATTGTGGCATAAAGTTTACAATTCTTTTAATAGTATTTGTTTACAGAGATTTGGTCAAGCACCTTACTACTAAAATATTAATACAATTTGTTTAAAATAATATCACAGAATTAACTATAAATTTGAAGGAAAAGCCACTAAAAACCTTCATTAAAGATAAAATATCTGGCTTCGCTGGGGAAGAGAGAAGCGGTTTCAGAACTTGATTTCAAAGTTCAAAATTTAGCAAAATTACAAAATAATTATTCGGAGTAATTTTTATACAAATAAGGAATAAATAAATTGATAAATAAATTAATGAATAAATATATAAATTAATTAAGAAATAAATATATATATAAAAAAAAATAAATAAATAAATAAAATAAATAAATAAATAAATGAATAAATGAATAAATAAATAAATTAATAAACAAATAAATTACTAATTTAATATGTCTAAACGAATAAATATGTAAATATATAAATAGATAAGAATATAAATAAATAAATAAATAAATTAACAATAAACTACAATAACACTTAAGAAATATACACGTACAAATAAATAAATAAATAAATATAGTACGTGTAAAAAATAAAGAGCAAAGAAAATGTAATCTACTCATTATGTAGCTAAGTTTGAAATCAAGTCATTGTCGGATGACAAGCAAAACAAGTTGTAATGGTGCAAAAGTTTTTGAATTCTCGTTACTACCATTTCTATATTAACCATTTTATGAAGTTCTTCGGTTGAAAAAAACAAGGGCATATTTAAAATCATTTTTAACAATTTGTTTTGTGTTGTCTTAAGCCTGCGCAGATGGCTTTTTGCACATCTACCCCAGACTGGAGACCCATAGAAGATAATGGCTTGGAAAATAGTCTTGAAAATCTGTAACTTATTAGAATCATTTAATTTCGAATTTCTGCATATAAATGGGTAAAGAATCCTTATCGTGACATTAACTTTTTTGATGATTTCTTGCACCTGAAGATTGAAGGTTAAGCGCTTGTCTAAGTGTATTCCAAGACATTTACCATATGATTTCCACTCAACCGGAACTCCGTTAAGAAGAAGATTGTTGCTTGGAAGTAAACAAGCTTTTCTTTTACGAGTGAAAAAGATAGCTTGAGTCTTAGAAGCATTAATTTTAATTTTCCAGTTACCACAATAAGCTTCGACAGTATTTATAGCAGATTGCAGATTAATTTCAACATTGAAACCAATTGCATCTGAGGAATAAATACAAGTATCATCAGCAAAAAGGCCAATATTACAATTTACCAAATTGGGAAAATCGGAAGTGTAAATGTTGAATAGTACTGGACCAAGGACAGATCCTTGAGGAACTCCAGCAACTATCAGTTGATTGTCTGAGAGGCTTTGATTTATAGACACATTGAAACATCGGAAACGCAGAAATGACTGGATAATTTTGACTAGATATAATGGAAGATTGAAATTCGTTAACTTATGTATTAGCCCATCATGCCAAACGGTATCAAAAGCTTTTTCCACATCTAAGATGACCATGCCAGTACTCTTTCCTTCTAAAAAATTCTCTTTTATATCTTTCGTTATACGATGCACTTGGTGGGTAGTACTATGAAAAGCCTTGAAACCAAATTGCTCTGGAGGTAAAATTGAATTACTCTCGACGAAAGACACAATTCTGTTTTTTATAATCTTCTCAAAGCACTTGCGGAGAGAGCTGAGTAGACTAATTGGCCTATAACTACAAGGCAAATTTGGAGCTTTTCCAGGTTTCAAAATTGAAATTATCTTTGCAGATTTCCAGCTTTTTGGGAAGTATCCTAAAATAAGGCAGTTATTAAACAAATCGGTTAATTTCTTAAGAGCAGAATGTGGAAGATTCTTAAGACAAACGTTTCTGATTTCGTCTAAGCCGGATGAAATTCTAATTTTTAAATGTTTTATTACATCTTTTAATTCACTTAGGGATATTCTATTAAAATTTCCCATAAAGGGTTATGAATTAACGAAGTTTACTGACTGTTCGACGAAAGATTCGATGTGCATGGGTGAGAAATTGTTGTTAGAGATTAAATGGTTTTGTGAAAAGTTATTTGCTAATGCATTAGCTTTTTCAGTACAGGAAAGCATTAAAGAAGTCCCAACCTTTAGTGGAGGAATGTAGGTGTTTTTTTTTCTTTATTACCTTAATTATGTTCCAAAATGGTTTGCTACCCTTATCTAAACATTGAAGTCTTTCGTTCCACGATTGGTTTCTGAAATTTGTAATAGCATATTTAACTAAATAATTCATTTTCTTGTATTCTCCAAGATAGACGTCATTTCTTGTACGGCTCCATCTAGATCGACACTTGTTTCTTAGCGTAATCAGCTGAAGGATGAAATACGGAAGAACATTCGATGCATGTATTGAAACCGTTTTCTTTGGTACTGACTGTTCAAAGCTTTCCTGAATAAAAATATTAACATTGTCATCAATTTGAGATTGACTGTTATTTTGAACCAATCCATTTACTAGTTTTAGTCTCATCAGTCTTTGAAATAAGTTCCAATTAGCATTTTTGATATCATATGTTTGATTCCTACATTGCACTGGAGAAACTATTACACTACACTTAACAGGAACTTAGCTTATTAAGAGTTATAGGCGGGGTAAATAGATCGGGCATATTGGTTAAAAATAAGTCTAATGTAGATTTCTATTACTATTAGCAGGAATATAAGAATGATTAGATGGATACAGAATATCAAATGAATGCCTTGCGTTTAAGTCTGCAAGAATGTTACCCCAAGCATTTGCCCTAAGACAACCCCAGCGCCTATGCCTGCAGTTAAAGTCACCACCTACTAGGAATAAGTCGTTAGTGTTAACTAAACTTAAAAAATCATTGCGGAGATCGATTCGCTTTTGCGGTGAGGTCGACCCACCTGGAAAATATGCACTATAAATTTTCAATGAAAGACCGTTCACGAATGGAACTTCAATACCAATGGCTTCAATTAACTTTGTACTTCTAGTAGGAAGTACTTTATGTCGTATTGAACGTTTAATTACAACGGCAACACCGCCGCCACTTCTCTCTTCCCTGTCCAAACGATAGCACTTATACAATAAGTTAGACAAATGGTCGGATGAATTTAACCAAGTTTCCGATACTAATGCTAGGTCAATATTGCATGAATTAAGGCAGGAAAAAAATTCTAATTGTTTCCCTCGAATGCTTCGAGCATTCCAACATATTATATTTAAGCTACAAAAGATAATTACTTAGTTTTATATAAATACTTAATGGCAAGTTGAGTAATAGTGTTGAATTGTTCCGCTTTAGTAGTACAATTGCCGAGCAGAGTGATCATTTCCGCAGTGAGTGCATTTATCTCTTCCAGAGAAAAAAGCTCTTCGTTGCTCCTCAAAACATTGTTGTTGGTAGGTCTGCTCCATGCATTCGGTGTGTTGCATATTTTAGTAGTTTCGGGTGCAACGCTTACTGATGCATTGCGTTGGGGTGGTAGTGAAGGAAAATCAATTTGGTTAGCTTCAAAATTGGGTTGTGCCCTTCTAACAGATTGGGTTTTGTTTTTGGCGGAAAGCTTTTGTCTCATTTCCAGAAAGCTTTGGCGACTTACACATGACAGATCGTTGGCTTTGTGTGTTCCATTGCAGTTGGCGCATTTTATGTTCAAGGAAGTGCATTCACTAGTTTTATGGCATTCGGAGCAAACAGCGCAATGTGTCTTAATATGGCAGTTTTCCTCACCGTGTCCATACATCTCGCAATTGTAACACTGAGTTACTCGATTATGTTGCCTTCTAGCAAAACCCCATTTAACCTGCGTTTTAAAAATAGATCTAATGTTTTTCTTAAGTTCTCCCAGTCTGATAGATCCAATTTCAAGAAAGTATATAATTTCAAGTAAAATACTTCGACGAAACGTTCATAATGTTTTTTAATTTTTTTAATGTTTTGACTTTTTAGTCCAAGTGACACTAATTCATTTTTAAGATCTTCAGTTGGTAATTCATCCAGACCGTACAATCTAACTTTGAATGACCTTGAAGTTGGAAGGTCATATGTGAAGAATTGCATGTTTTTTGATTTTAATATTGTGCACAGTTTGTGATGAGAGTCAACACTTTCACAATTTACTTTAATGCCAATGCTCATTTTTTTCAGAGAGTAATCGTCTATTTTATTTTCTCGAAGTAAAGAGTGGACTTCACTCATAGTTTTTTGCAAGACACATACTGAAGGGATTTTTGTTTTATTGTTCGATGCGGATGAACTTAACACTTCATCACAGTTAATGTCATCATTATCCGAGTCCGGTAGGCATTGCAAAGGCGAGAAGTAATTTGTTCTAGAATGTTTATCTCTAGAACCCATTTTAAGTAATTTAATGTTCGAAGACTTGGAGTCTTCAACATTAGGTGACCGAACGCGTTTGGGAATTTTGGGTTTGTTATGATGGAAACACTTGTGAAGAGAAAGACTTTCTCGGTTAAAGCTCCGAACAGAACTGTGCAGTTTGCTTAATTTTCATTGTGTTCACATTTCCGTAACGTAATATAAATAAATAGTATTTTCTTTCCTGTCAATAGTTATCAATAAAATCAATTGACATTTAACCAATACTTCAACCCAAGTGTTTCCTTTAACAATGACGCTAAAAACTGTTTCAATATTATGCCAATGTTTCTGATTTTTTAATTTTCCACAAAATATTACCCTAGATATTAGTGGTACCAGTTTGGTTTGGGAAAAGATCTCTGTTCGACTCATTTCAATGATCCATACAGAATACAAAAAAAAGAAAAAGTGCAAAGGCAGCTGTCAGATAACGGTAAAGTACCGGTGCAGTTTTTTTCTGCATAAGGTCTGTTTTGTACAAGTGAAAAAAATATCTGTTCAATATTTACAATGTTTCTGGTCAGTTTTCTACCACTGTACGTATATATGTACGTATATATATATATAAGCCGCTATATATATAAGCCACTACTGATGAAGCAAAGGGTAAAACTTTTATCGAAAAAGTTCGGACAGAAGCTTGCCGTGACAAAAATGGACAGCTAGTAGTAGATTCGCAGTCGATACTGAGAATTTGGAAAAATCATTTCTGCAGACTGTTGAACGGCGATGAGGACACAAATACCGCTGTCAGGCAGAATGTTCCACTCAACACAACGAACGATGAAAGAAGAGAAAACCGTTCCCCCGACCTAGACGAAGTCAAGCTGCAGAGCTCCAAGCAAGTATCTACCAGGCTTGTTCAGATTTAGAATATGTCCCCAGGTCTTGGAAGGAGGTTACAGTAATCTTCATTCCCAAGGCCGGCAAATCCTCACACAGCAAGCCTAACGACCTTAGACCTATCAGCCTCTCTTCTTTTCTCCTAAAGACACTCTAGAAGCTGATTGATCACCACATCAGAAGCAGTATTGCGCCTGGGAGACTCTCGCATGCTCAGCATGCGTACAATAAGGGTAAGTCAGTGAGGACAGCTCTACACACCCCCATAGGTACGATTGTAAAATCACTAAAATACAAGGAATTTACCCTGGTAACTTTCCCTGACATTGAAGGAGCCTTTAACAATCACCCCTATTGCGATAGTCATTTTTATTAAACGACAATTCTCAGTTATAGAAATCCCTATTGCGATAGTCACTACGATGTCGTTGTACTTGTCATTAAGTGGAACGTATTTTTCTTATCGACAAATCCCACTCGTCGGTATTGTAACTCTCGTTTACGTTCAAATAAACGATGAGTATTACGATACTTTTTGGCGATGACATTTTTTCAAACGACAATCTGTGTGTGTTCAAATAAAATGTAAGTTTTTGTTTTTTTTCCTTTTTATTTTTGTTAATTAGTTTTTAATTAATTGTTATTTACTAAAGGCCGAAGATGACAAATCGGGAGCAATTTGCACTATTACTGCAATCAATGGAAAGGAACCATGCATTAGCAAACAACTTCCGGAGAGGAGTTTCGCCAAGGACGGAGAAAATTAAAGAATGGGAAGCAGTTTCCATTCAACTCAATTCTTTGGGACCACCAGTTAGGACCACAATACCCAAATTAAAATCATTTCCTACTGATTCCTGATAGCTACCATCTGCGAGAAATCGTAATGTAGCTGCAAGCTTTAGTATTGATGTTACTGATAGCACGAATCTGTAATTGTTACAAATTGGAAAGATTTGTTCTCAAAATAATTCTCGTGATTACTTCGAATCTGGCAAATTCAAGGGATTGGACTTCGATCTTAATCTTCCGCTCTCTCTTATTAATTTAATTTTTTCCTCTTCTTCCCTAACAGCTTCGTTAATAATATTAACAAAAAAGTGCAATACTATTCATTTTTTAAGATTCAAAATTCACAAATTTCAATTTTTTCAAATGTCTAACTGTCTGTTGTTTATGTGGAATGAATGTGGATCGAAAACGACTGGCATTTAAGTGATGTAATACCGACACTTGAACGCCTAAAAAGTGACTCGATAGAAAAAGTGAGAAGTGTCGTTCAATAAAAACGACTATCGCAATAGGGGTGAATATCACGCCCGAGGCAATTACCTTAGCGCTTAACAATCTCGGTATTGAAAAGTCCCTTGTGGCTTTTATTCACCAGCTACTTGTTAGCAGAGTAATAAACTCTAAACTTGATGAATCCAATGTCCGCAGAACAGTTAATAGAGGAACCCCGCAAGGTGGTGTACTCTCTCCTCTTCTATGGAATGTTGTGGTCAATGAACTGCTACTGAACTTACAGGAGGCAGGATGCAGGGTGATTGCCTATGCGGATGATGTTGCTATTACAGTTTCCGGAAAATTTGTCTCGACACTTAGGGACATCATGCAGCATGCCCTCCAAAGACTAACCTCATGGACCAGTGCATGCGGTCTTGGAGTTAATCCGCAAAAAACGGAACTAGTACTCTTCACGAGGAAATATAAAATTCCCCCCTTTGACCCTCCCTCATCGTGTGGCGTAAAACTTACGCTCACAGATAAGGCCAAATTCCTGGATCTCATCATAGATCGAAAACTAAGCTGGAAGTCCAACATCCAAAGCAATCGGATGTAAATGGGGCCTTCAGCCTAGAATAGCATACTGGCTGTACACAGCCATAGTCAGACCAATCCTACTTTATGGAGTCTCAGTATGGTGGACAGCTCTTGGCATAGCCGTCAACCGCAACCTTCTTAACCGCGTGCAAAGAACTGCAAGCATATGCATCAATGGGGTGCTAAGGACGACACCTTAGCCTTGACTTGTTTGCCAGACAAGTAGCAGCTTGCACAGCGGTAAGACTTAGAACACTACTCCTGTGGAATAACCACCATACAGGTCATTCCACCATTCTAGATAACCGCACGACACCGACCTCCTACTGCCTCATCTTGTCTTTGAGAAAAACTTCTCTACCAGCATACCCTCCAGGTCAGACCAGAAGTCTGATACTCAGACGCTGGCCAGTCCTCTGCGTATTTTCGTCCAAGACGGACGAGGGAGTAGGAATAGATGTCTACTCCAAGGATCTCAATTTTAGTATAACCCTCCACCTTCCAGAATATTGTAGCGTATTCCAGGCTGAGTCGATGGCAATAAAAGAAGCTCTGTCTTGGCTAAAGAACAACGTGATATCCAAGAAGGACATCGGCATCTGTTCAGTCAGCCAGGCAGCAATCAAATCCCTGAACTCGGTCACTTTTCTCTCTAAGACCTTCTTAATTTGCCGCCTATCTTTTAACGAGATGGCTGAGCATTTTAATATTCACCTCATGTGGATGCTGGGACATAGTGACATTCCAGGGAATTGTGAAGCTGATTATCTCGCCAGGAGCGGTACGATCTCCACAAAACTCCCTAGTGGAGATCTTCCGCCTATGCCATTCGCTACAGCTAAACTTCTTTTAAAGAAACATCCTATTAAAAACACCAACTCAAGATGGTCAGATGGCACTACGTGCCTCATCACAAAGCAAATCTGGCCTAAACTTGATCCAAAACCTTCGCTCTATCTTCTTAGAATGAACAGGTCATCCTTAAGGATGATCATAGGTGGTCAGGTGCGGACTCTTAGGGTAAAGTCTATGGACGATCCTTACTGAGAAACCGTTTCAAGAAGACATACTGACTCCACGGGGCGGCCACCGGGCAACGAATGCCCTGCAGTGAGATTATAGGTCTGGTATCTCAGGCTCGCACAATGAACAAATGGTTCTTGGGTCCAACCTGCGATGCATGATCTTAATTTCTCAACTGTATACATCCGGCCAAAGTATGCGACGGGAGGAGTAAACCTCCTAAAATAATCTCTAATCCAATGGTGGAATAGCATACGCCGAGGGATGCGTGGCTAAGAGAGTGCTTAGTCTCTAGTATGCGAACTCCGAATACCTGGCGACCTTCGGTTTTAATCTAGCCTTCCCTAGGCATATCGGCCGCTACCTAGGGTGACGTATATTTCCCGAATACTCGTGGGATCACTATTTCCAAAATAGATTTAAAAAAAGATGAGTATGGTGAAGCTCCAAATTCACCAGCGTCTGTTCATGCTGTGGAGCATACAGACGGCAATATTCGGGACGCTATAGAGCCTCCGACGGCCACTTCACCTTCGGCCAATGTCAACCAGCTCGAAAGCGAGCCAGCTACAGTCTCAGCTGACAAGGGGATCGGAGCCAAATGGGAACAATCCTTGACAGCTACCAGCGCTAGTGTCAGTTCAGAGGATTCGAACACATCCACGGTCATAGACACTTGCAGTGTAGTCACGGAGAAATCCGGATGTTCTTCCATTGGGAAGAAACTTGACAAGCCGCGTCTAGAACCAGGCTGAAAAGAGGAGATACAACCAAGCTATTCGCAAGGACGAAACTAGGGAAAATGCCCTAGTATATGCGAAATCTCCTCTTGGAAATGAGTTTAAAAGGGTGAGATCAAAGGATCGCACCCCCTCTGAACCGACAGCCAAAAAGGCAAAAGCCAGACATGCACCTGACGCGCCCACCTTCAGTCAGGTAGCTAGTACTGTCAGACTGGGAATCGTCCCAGCTGACATTGAAAAACAGCCTCTGTCAACAGAGCAAATGGCTCTAATCCAGGAGGCAGTCATCGACGTGCCGATTGAACTGAGAAACAGGGGCGTGTGGCCACATTTCTCAGGCTCTCAACACAAGCCGGGATGGCTAATTTTCATCTGCTCTGACAGTGCTACTGCTGAGTGGATGAAAAGCAATTTCGATGCTATTAAGGCCAAAAGTGGTCTTGATATTGTACTTGTGGAAGAGGGATCTTTTCCCAAATCTCACATAGTACGTGATTTCTTTCCACAAAGCATCGAATTGCCAACGACCAAAGTCTTAGCGACGCTTGAAGCGCAAAATTAAGGCCTGCAAGCTTCTTCATGGAAGGCAATGCAAAGGATGAAAGAAGGTTCGCTCCTTCATCTCGTCTTGGCCATTGACGATACGTCCATGAAGACCCTGAGCAAACTAAACAACAAGGTTTGCTATAGATTTGGTCAGGTCAAGTTGATCGTCTCCCACAAGAAAGTCAACGCAGATGATTCTCCATCTGCTGCTGCAACAACAACCTCATCTGCAGTTCCCACTTGCAGCGCTGCAGGGCATGTAAGTGAGGACAGTACTGCCTCAGCAACTAGGACCGTTGACAGCGAGCCCATTGCTAGCACCAGCGGCCTTAGTGCAGCAGGAAAGACGGTGACCCGTGTTGTTGCACAAAACAAACAAAAAACCGGTTCAACAACAACATCATCTGCAGTCCCCTCTTGCAGCGCTGTCGGGCATGCAAGAGAGGTCAGTACTGCCTCAGCAACTAAGACCGTTGACAGCGAGCCCATTGCTGCCGTGTTGTCGAACCGGAAAACCGAAATACTGGCAAAAAGCCCAGAGTTCCGAGAAAAACCACCGGCGCCGCAGGGCACATTACTCGGAAGGAAGAGTCAGGGGGGAATTTCAAGAATGGTCATCCCTCAACGGCTGCTTGTCGCAAGAAGAAAGGCTTTAAAAGGGCCCAACTGATGCGGCAGGCCAGATCCTCCATGGAGGATCGATGAGCTCCATCAAGGTGCTACAGGCGAACCTGCATCACGCGAAGGGCGCGTCCGCTACCCTTAGCAAGCGGTTCGCCGAAGAAAATATAACCCTTGGACTTATCCAGGAACCTTGGGTTAGAAGCGGACAAGTAAAAGGTCTCCGGAATGGCAATAGTAAGTTAATCTCTAAGTGTGGAGACCCTGCGCCAAGAGCGGCCTGTCTCATCAGCAATGATATTAACTTTCTTCCCATTCCCAATTTCATTAACAGAGACCTGGTGGCCCTACTACTGGAAGTTCCGACGGAGAGGGGAACACATAACATCGTGTGCGCCTCGGCGTATTTCCCGGATGACAACAGCGTCATACCACCTAAGGACGTCCAGGACCTCATCAGTTACTGCAAATCAGGCAACCTGCACTACATTATCGGTTGCGATGCTAACGCGCATCATGAGGTCTGGGGTAGTAGTGACACCAACAGAAGAGGTGAGTGTCTTTTAGAATATCTTATTAGTAGTGAAATAGATATACTAAATAGAGGCTCAAAGCCTACCTTCATAAATGCGATTCGCGAAGAGGTACTTGATCTCACACTTGCAAGTCCATTTATTTCGAATTTTATTGAAAATTGGCATGTGTCAGATGAACCATCTTTGTCAGACCACCAACATATCAGGTTTGACATCCCTGGTCAACTCTCATATGTCTCTAACAGATACGATCCCAAACGCACCGACTGGGGTCGCTATCGAGAACTAGTTCTCTCACAAAAAGGGATGCTTCTTACGTCTATCGAGTCCATAGGGGTCCTAGATGAAGCAGCCTTCCAATTAAACAATGTAATGATCAATTCCTATCACGACAGTTGTGTCCCCAAGACCACTTCAAATAATCGTAAAGTGCCTTGGTGGAATGATCATCTAACAAAACTTAGGAGTAGAGTCAGAAAACTCTTCAATTATGCCAAGAAAAAGAAGAGGTGGAACGAATATAGGTCCGTTCTCACAGAACCCAATTCCGAACTTAGACGATCCAAGCGGACCACTTGGAGAAAATGCTGTGAAAACATTGCGAACATGCCAGTAGCAGCACGCATCCACAAATCGCTCGCAAACGATCAGGCAAACTGTGTAGGGTTTGTAAAGAAAAGCGACGGTACCTACATGACGGGCAGAGAAGATACACTTAAAACGTTACTTCAGGTGCAGCAAATTGTCTAGGAGGAATAAGAAAAAAATACTTAGAGTAAAATCCACATATATGTATGTAACTTACAATGGAAATACCCGTCCCGCCATTCCTTCCGTCCAGTCCTTCAATGATCTGTGAAATACATGTGTGAGGAATATTTTACTTATATAATATAATGTATTGAATTGATACTTACCCCGAAAAAAGTTTAATTAATCACCCCTATTGCGATAGTCGTTTTTATTTAACGACAAATGTCGCTTATAGAAATCGATATTGCGATAGTCACTACGATGTCGTTTTGCTTGTCGTTTAGTGGAACGTATTTTTTTTTATCGACACTCTCGTTTAAGTTCAAATAAACGACAAGTACTACGATACTTTTTGGCGATGACATTTTTTTCAAACGACAAGCTGTGTACTTTCAAATAAAATGTAAGTTTTTATTTCTTTTTCCTTTTCCCTTTTCCTCATCTAAAAAGGATGCATTCATCCAACGAAGATAAACAAATGCTTCCATAAGCTCGAGTATCTCTTTTAAAATGCTACTCATTGTTGCTTGAGCAATACCCAAATTGATATCATTGCCTACACACTTCTGATAGCTACTACACTGTGCCATTGGCATACACGTCTTAAGAATGGGACTCACTCATAACGACTTCTACAGAAGCTGCAGAGACAAGGAAGAAGGGGAAAGCGTAACGCATCTCCTTTGCACTTATGAGGCTCTATCCTCCCGCAGGAAAAAGCAACTTGGAGAATGCATCTTTAACGACTTGAGCGAAATGCTCAACGTAGGCACCCATTAAATAAGAAGCTTCATGGCAAGTACAAGTGACATCCGCTCTGCGTGGTACCACAATGAGCTAAGTGTGACTGCTATCTGCAGTCAGCCACCTAAACCTAACCTAACCTACTTCGAATCTGGCAAATGCAAGGGATTGGACTTCAATCTTAATCTTTTCCTTTCTCTCATGAACTTATTTCTTGTCTAACTATATTTGTTCGTTATTTATGTGGAATTCATGTGGATCGAAAAAGACTGACGTTTAAGTATTGTAATACCGACACTTAAACGCCTAAAAAGTGACTCGACAGAAAAAGTGAGAAGTGTCATTTAATAAAAACGACTATTGCAATAGGGGTGCATATATTAATTTTAATGCAGAAACAATTTTGTTTTGATCTGCATTTGTTGAGAACTGTCAAACTGACAAGGACGGACATATATTAGAATTCTATACTGACAAGGACAGACATTCATTTGTTCATCAACGGTGGTATGAAAATGTATTGTAAACTATACTTTTAAAAAAGAAAGATTAAAAATATTAGCGCTGGAGTTGGCTGGAGTTGTTCCCTGGCCGCCTAAACGATCGTGCTCCTTGGTAGCCTGAACGACTGTGTTCAGGCATCCATGTTGATTTATTTCACATTTGTAACTTTTTTTTGAATAAAAGCGAGGATTTTTGAACTGTTAACCAATGAGGAAAGTTTGTTTAATTCGTCGAAAGGAAAATCAAGGAATATCTTTGACATCGTTCGACTAAATTACAATTCAGGTGTGGGGTCAATTCACCTCCAAATGAAATAACCGGAAAAAAGAAGACAATACCGAATAAAACACGAATAAGCAATAAAATCATACGTCAATCAATCACAACAACATTACCTCCATGGCCAACCATATGACACTAGCCGAGATAGTCGAGGCACTGCAAGATACCGGAATTGATTCCCTCAAACAGCCTCAGTTGCCGCACTCCGTACAATTTACATGGAGCACCTCCAATCAAATCTAGACCTCTTACCGACAACGCCACCGGAGTCCCAACCAGTTGCACGTGCCGACACTCTGCACAACGCAAACAGTCAGGAGACTACCATGCAGATCAAGCATCCACATCCACAAGACACTAACCGAGACCGTTCAGCCACCTAAGATATCTGACGATAATATCTGCATACCATTGCCGGCTTTAAAATTAGCTGAAGGCACCGACGATTTAGATGCTGAATTAAATCGACTTCGAAAGATGCCAGAAATTGCAATGCTCAGGGCTGAACTCCGTGCATTAGAAGTCAACGACACCGAACCAGAAAACCAAAGCCATCGTCGACGCCTTGAATTCAGTGACATCGAGTACTCCCTACAGAAATTTTGCGGTGACGATAATTATGGAGTGCAGAAGTGAGTTGACGATTTCGAAGAAATGGCTTCTGGTCGAGTAGATGAACGGGACAAATTAATTTTTGCTCGCCGGATGATGGAAGGAATGGCACGTAACTTTCTCATCACCACACAAGCTCGCGATTGGAAGTCTTTAAAAGATCAATTCATTTCGGAATTCAAATAGAGCCATTCCCGTCAAGATGTGTATGCAGAACTCGACAACCGACCCATCAATCGAAAAGAATCGATCCACCAGTATATCATCGAAATGGAGGGAATAGCCAGCTATGCCGACATCACCGAAATGGAATTAGTCCAATTCATCCTCGACAGGCTTGTCGACGTAGGGCCAAGTGGAGCTATTCTTTACGCAGCACGCACTATAACGGGTTTAAAGGAGCCGCTTAGGTACTATGAACGACATCGTACTCAAGGGTTGACCAACCGAGCTTTTATCCAGAGCCGCACGTCATATAATAATTCGCCATCGAACATAAATACTTTGAACAAACCGAAGACAACTCAACTTAATAATGTCTACTGTCAACCGAATAATGTTAACCCCCAACCGAGAGACCCGAATCGATGTGCCAACTGCCGTATTATTGGCCATCAAGAAACCGAATGTCCGAAACCCCGTAGACCACCAGGAAGCTGCTTCGTTTGCTGGGAAATGGGACACCAATATCGAGATTGCCCGAAGAAACGCCACATCGTAGCAGCTGTGGCTGACAATGAGAAGCGCTTGTGAGAGTGGAAAAGGTGACGAGCTTGCCGCTATTCAATTGGTGAGTGTCTCCTTTAACTGTAGTAACAATAATCGCAAAGGTGATACGACTTTTGTAGCTTTATTTGACACCGGTAGTCCGGTGAGTTTTATTCGTAGATCTATCGTGCCTGAGGAATTGCAAAATAAGCTATTAGAGTATACACATTTAAAAGGATTAGGAAACGCGAAGTTGTACAGTTACGGTAAAGTCACTTCATGTATTCGATTTCAATCGCAATCATGTTCAATTGATTTGTTTATTGTTTCAGACCATGTATTACCAATCCCAATTTTGATTGGCCGTGATCTATTGAAAAAGTTGGGGATTGCGTTAAGATTTTCAACTAGAAGACTGAAGAATCTGCCTGAATTTGAAGATACTAAATATGATCATAATCTTATTTTAACTGTATGCACTTCCTCTGAGCCATTAAAATTTAATTTTAAATCGTGTTACCGTGCGATTGGATTGTTTGATTGCCCCCTGACGTGCCCCGATGTGGAATTATCAATTGGTTTGGAGTCGGTTCATGACGATTTTATAGAAGAAATAGTGCTGATTGGGGTATTCGGTGAACTACCTTATGCTATGAATGTAGACTGCGAGTTATCTGAATCTGAAGCTGTAGATATTGGTTACACTTTTGGTAACGCATATCATGACGAATGTAACCGACTCCTTAATGAATATCTTTCCTCGCAACAAAAAATTGAGACACCCGTTCGGCATACGATGAAAATTCAACTAATATCTAATGTGCCATTTTATCATACTCCTCGTAGACTACCGAGAAAAGGAGGAAGTGTGGAAAATAATCGAAGACTTGTTAGCGCGAAGTATTATCCGTCCTAGTAATTCTCCATACGCTTCTCCCGTTGTACTGGTTCGTAAAAAAAATGGAGAGCTGAGTACGTGCATAGACTTCCGTGACTTAAATAAAATTACAGTACGAGATAATTTCCCTTTACTCTTGATCGATGACTGTATAGAATACCTCGAAGGTAAGACTTGTTTTAGTCTGTTCGACTTGAAGAGTGGTTTCCATCAAATCCCTATTAATGAGGATTCCATTCGGTACACATCGTTTGTTATCCCATCTGGTCAATTTGAATATTTAAAAATGCCTTTCGGCCTCCGAAACGCGCCATCCGTTTATCCGAATATGCGGACCAGCATATTCAATATACATAATAGAAATTAAATTAAGCAAATGTAAATTGTTGCAAAACTCGATTAATTATTTGGGTTACATAGCTGATAATCGAGGAATGAGACCAAGCGATTCCCATTTTGAGACAATCCGCCAGTATCCGATGCCTACTCTCCCTTTCTGGTTGCCTTGTCGTGGCGGGAGGGCTTAAGAGTCAAAGAACCTCGGTTCCAAAGATCCCAGGTGAGACATCGAACCAAAAGCAAGAAACGTCTTGACTTTGACGATAAACAAGTTAAAAACAAAGTATGACGGACAAACAAAGATTGGAAATTACTGCAGGTGGTACTCGCGACAGCGAAAATCCACCGGTATTCTTCTCGACTACGGCTGGGGCAAGGATTCTGGAAGCCCCAACCATCATACTATCATCATACTAGTGCTGCAACCCTCAAAGGACGCAGTTCTGGCGGACGGAGGTTGAATGACGCGGGAAGATCCACCAACAGAGGTATCCCAACTCCTGTTGGCGACTCCTCCTGCGCGCAAGATCCAAATGAAAAAGGTGCTACAACCAGCAAAGGCTGTAGCTCCAGTGGATGGAAATTGGCCGATGCAGGCGAAACCGCGAAGAGGAAGAAGAAAAAAACCGAGCGCAAGGAGCGAGAATTGCGGGCCTGCAAAAGAGCTGCTATCTCCTCTTTGGCGCTCTGAATTGGAAAAGCTGGCAATGATGACAGTATGACCGACGCTGAGTGCAAACACTGCGAAGATCAACTGTGGGAACTAGCAACGGCAGAGAATGCTTGCTTTCAAGTGGAGGGCTGTGGTTTGGAAAACGGAACCTTTGTGTTGAAGTGCTCCACCCAGCAAACCCTTGAATGGCTGAGCAAATCTGTGCCGAAAATCCCCCCCCTGGGAACCACAACTCTTAAGGTTTTCAGGCCGCCAAAACTGACGCGCGCTGTCTGCTGGATTCCGGGGCAACTTAGGAAAACGGCAGATGTGCTGGCGCGACTACATATCCAGAACCCTGGCCTCGAAACCAAGAAGTGGAAAATCTACTCTCAGCTCTAGGTATGACTCCTGTCCCTATCTGCATCTTGGAAGGATTAATTCCCACTTCATTTCCAAGTAGTGCGGATAATGGACGAAAATCACGGTAAACATCAAAATAATTTTTACCCAGATAAACCTTCACCATTCCAAGGATGCTACTGCCCTCCTATGTAGCAGACTTTCCATGGTGAAGACAAAACTACACACAGCATCCATTCAAGAACCATGGGTGTGGAAAAATCGCATCTGTGGTCTTGGTGGCTTGCGAGGTTTCTCACCACTTTATGACGAGCGGTCTGAAAGACCGAAAACTTGTCTTATTGTGCCGAAATTTCTCTCAGCAACCAAGCTTGTACAGTTCTGTGGACAAGACTTGGTTGCTGCAGTTGTAAGCTACGAAGTGAATGGAATGTGGCGTAATTTCGTCGTAGCGTCAGCTTACTTCCCCTACGATTCTGTTCTGCCGCCACCACCAAGAGCGGTATCGGAACTCGTAGAGTACTGTGAAATCAGAAAATTAGGCCTAATCATCTGCTGTGATGCCAATGTTCAGAATACCTTCTGGGGCAGCAGCAAATGTAACAAGAGAGGGAATGATCTTCTGAATTTCTTAATATCGTCTGATTTGGACATCAACAATGTTGGTTCTCAACCAGCTTTTGTTACGACAAGGAGACAGGAAGTAATCGACTTAACGTTGTCCAACAGATACATTAAGGAGATTACAGACTGGAGGGTTCTGTCGGAAGTGTCCCTGTCAGACCATAGGTACATTGAATTCCGAATCGAATGCGAAACCACAACTTTGCTGAAGAGGAGGAATCCAAGAAAAACCAACTGGATACAGTTTAGGGATGAGCTAGATTATCGTATTGAACCTCTCCCTAAGTTCAGAACGAGACAGAAGGTAAGGAAGCCGTTCTAGACTTGAACAACACTCTAACCAAATGTTTTGAACTGACGTGTCCAGCTAGAAATACCCCCTGCAGATCACCTGTTCCATGGTGAAACGCAGAACTGCAGACAATTTGCAAGGAAACCAGGAAACTTCTAAGCAGATCTCTCAAGACCGACTTGGAAGAGGACTGGAACCTGTACCGATCAAAACAAAAAGAATATAAGAGGTTAATTCGGATATCGAAAAGTGCAGATGAAGCTATCAAATACGCTGTCGCGTCCTTCGATGATTTCAAGTCGCCTGGTACCGATGGCATATATCCAGCCAGAGAACACGGTGTAGATGAATCATTAGTGCTTTGGATTAAAGCAATGCTGATGAACAGAACTATTATTGCGGACGCGAACTGTGGCCAGTATGTTATGGCGGGGGTAAATAGGGGCTGCCCACAGGGTGGTGTCTTGTCTCCTCTGCTACGACAACTTTAGACTGCACACCTCGTTAGGTAAATTTGCGTCGGTTTTCCAAGCGGAAACCTATGCGATCCTAATGGCTACGAGCTATATTGTGAAGAATAGGTGGAAGGGGCGAAGTATTTGTGTCTGTAGCGACAGCCAAGCTGTGCCTAAGGCCTTGCTCAACCCTTTAACCACTTCCAGGATAGTTCACGAAAGCAAGTCTTCTCTGAATTTGATCGGTAGCTTAAATTCGCTAAGACTTGTCTGTGTTCCCGGGCACCACGGGATCACGGGAAATGAGATCGCTGATGGACTTGCTAGGCGAGGATCAGATGAGGCTTTCTCAGGACCTGAACCTACGCTGGGACTGCCCGCGTCCTTGGTTAGGGCTTCCATCGATGGTTGGACTTTTCGAGAGCACAACCGCAGGTGGCATGACTCTCCAGTATGTAGACAGACCAAGCGCATGCTCCCCAGCGTCTGTAAGAAATCCGCGGCTTTCTTGTTATCTCTTAACAGATAACGGTACTACACCTTCGCCAAACACCTAAGTGTGCTTGGCCTAAGTGACGAAACCCTCTGTGACGCCTGTGGAGAAGACGATGACACTGCAGAGCACTTCCTCTGCCATTGTCCCGCCTTTGCTCGGATCAGGTGGCAGTTATTCGGCGCTGATGATGTAGGCTTCTCATCACTCATAGATTTGTTCCATCGTTTTCCCAAATAGCTGGGCCATTATTGAATTTATTAAAGAAAAACGTACCTTTTGAATTTGACGAGAACTCTCAAAAAGCTTTTACCAGCCTACGTGATGCGCTTGACTCTGCTCCTGTTCTAGCTATATACAACTCACACAGACGGAGTTGCACACCGATGCTACACGGTTTCGGAGCAGTTCTTTTGCAGAAGCAAGACGACGGCAAATGTCATCCTGTTTCGTATTACTCCCGTGCGTCGTACTTCCCCTGCTGAATCGAAATATCATAGTTTCGAACTAGAAACGCTTGCTATTAAATATGCCTTACGACGCGTGTATTTCGCGTATATGTGGAGGGTATCCCAATTCGTATTATCACTGATTGTAATGCTTTAGCGCAGGCATTATCTAAGAAAAACCTTAATCGCTCGTTGGGCACTTGACCTAGAAAATTATAATTATACCATAAATCACCGCAAAGGAACTGGTATAGGTCATGTCGATGCGTTAAGTCATTCACCTTTCGGTGAAGTGACGGAAGCATACCAAAACAGTCACAAAGTTCTCTTTGTTCAGGATGACGTTATAGACTTGTATTTACATGCTACTCAATCCGGAGATCCCGTATTAATAAATATTCGTGAACAGTTACAAGAAAAGGATATGGAACCGTTCGAGATGTTCAACGGTGTAGTTTACCGACGTATGGAGCAAGGTCATCTCGCCTTATGTGTTCCGAACGAGATGGAAACCCCGGTTATAAGACTCATCCACGAAAAGATGGGGCATGGGTATGGAGGGGATGGGGCACCGATAAATGCTAAGAACAGATTCGACTTCATTACTGGTTTCCATCTATGCGTCGCAAGATTCAAAGTTATATTAAAAACTGTATCCGATGTATCATTCATAATCCGCCACGCCACGTCAATGAACGAAAATTGCACAGCATTCCGAAAGAACCCATCCCATTTGCTACCATTCACATCGATCATTTCGGCCTCCTTCCAAATACTTTTAATAATATTTTTATTTATATTATATATATATATTATTTATATTAGCACATGTTGGTGATTATTGATTGATTTTGATTGATTGATTATTGATGATTGAATACAACCAGCACTAGAGAAGTTTGTGCGGCGTTAGACAAGTACTTTTCATACTACAGTCGCCCCCGGCGAAACATCTCCGATCGTGGAACCGCCTTTACCTCTAACGATTTTACTAAATACATGGTTAGGAATAATATATTGCATATTAAAACCGCTGTTTGCCTCCCCACAGGCAAATGTTCAAATCGAGCGGGTGAATTGTTTTCTTGGCAGGATGTTAAGTAAGTTAACCGAACCTGTAAAGCAAGCTGACAGGTCCCGGCTATTAACGAGGGTTGAATATGCTGTCAATAATTCCAAACATAACTCGATTCGACAATCCCGTAGTATGCTCCTTTTCGGTGTTAGGCAACGTAGTATTGAGGTCGACGAATTAACGGAATATTTAGACGAACAAGGAGTTGGAAATCAACCTCAAGATTTAAACGATATACCACGAAAGAAATGAGTCGCAATATGCTAAACGTAGTGTCCTACCCCGAAAATATGTTGAAGGAGAATATGCAGTAATCCATAATGTCGATACGTCCATGTTGATTTTTTTGAGATTTGTAACTTTTTTTTTTAATACTTAACCAATGAGGAAAGTTTGTTTAATTCGTCGCAAGTAAAATCAAGGAATATCTTTGACTTCGTTGGACTAAATTACAGTATATATATATGAGCCGAGTGCCGGTTTTCCATTCTGCGAAACTTCGTCGCAACACTTACAAGAAAGATAATTTCCATTCCGAAGAAACGGACTATACTCCGTCGCCGCCGATTGGAAATGATGTTGTCCCTCAAGTGCTGAAGCGGGAAAAGTGTATGCCAGTGTGCAGTGTGCAGTGCTAGACAGCCAGAATTTCAACTTCATGTTTTATTATTGTTAAATTACCGATTTTGAATTTGATTAAGTTTTCTTTTGTAATTGAGAAGATTCGTAGGTTTAGTTTTATTTTCAAATATAAATAAGAAAAGTTTTAGCTAGTTCTGGCTTCAGTGCGTGTTTGTGAGTGCTCGCGTAAAAGAGGGATTTCTCCCTAAAATTATCCGTTTTATTCCACAGGTACCATCCTTCACCGTGCTGCGCGCAGGACGTCGGGGGATCAGAAGAACCGTGAGTTACAGGTTTCGAGAATTGGAAACCTCTGCTTGTTGTGTGCCGTCCGTTCCTTTAGCCAGGAACCCTTTAGTTAGAACCCTTTTTGCCAAATTTTCCTTTTCTTTTGGAATTATAATATTTTTGTCGTTAAATATAGATTAAGTTCTCTCAATTGTTTCTTTATTATTTTCCTACCATTTTTTATCAATAAACATAAATTATATTGTATAGTCGTGAGTGAGTCATGTTTGTATTAATTGGCATAATTCGTTTTATAGCCGATATGTGTTTGTAGGGTGAGGGAAGGCCGTCCTTCAAGGGGTAGTAGAAAGAGTGGAACGTTAGGCTGTGGCTAACGTCTCCGCTAAGGGGCTATCTCCCACAATATTTCGCCTAGAGAGATAGCAAAGGTCATGTCGATTGACCTGAAAGGTGGGCAGGTGGACTTGTGCCAATAACAACAGGCACCCTCGGATTCTTGACGAACCTACATCGCCAAACGACACTGGAAGGGTGTTGTTTCGTGTAGGGCTGAGACAGGTAGTTTTAAGGTAGATTAGGTTTAGCTTAGGCATAGTTTTAAGACAGGTAGATTAGTTTAGGATTAGTCTAGGTTAGTTAGCTTAGCTCCGCGAGCTCCCTTCCGGTCTCCTTTGGTGGTAAAAGCATAGATCTTGAACACCCTTCTTTTCCCCTTTACTGTCACTTCTTTCTTTTCTCCGTCCTATCTTTTAGTTCTCCGTCTTTCTATCTTTTCACCTCTTTCTACCTCTTTTAGCTCGCTATAGGCATGAGATTTTTTTTGTTTCCAAACTGGTGGTGTACGAGTGGGAGGACAAGAACCGCCCCGTCCGACGAGCTAAGCCATGCAATCGCAAGCGTGCCGCCGTCCTACTCACCGTCACCGTGGCCCAGCCAACCATGCTGTAACATGTCATTACCCAAATTTCATGACCATTTGTGAGAGTTGGAACAAATACTGCGTTAAAAACCGCTAACTTGGTTTTGACACCATGCTCGGCCTTCCTGATTACAAAGCGACCAAGCTGTTTCCAAATTGACCCAGCTTGACCAATCCTACAGGCAAGTTCAGCATTATGTAAATCTTAATGTACATACCTTTTAAGTTAAATAAATAAATTAAATTAAATCAAATTAATGAATTAAATTAAATTAAATTAAATTATATGAAATACACTCCCAAACATCTAACCAGATTAATCCAAGATTTTTTTTCTTAATTTCCGCGTGCAAAGGGTATTGTGGATACCCTTAAATGTCTGGGTTCAAGACACAGCACGAGCCAAAGGTATAAAGGCAGAGAGAAAGAGGAAGTATCTGTGCACATTGACTTCAAATGTCAGTGGGTTATAATGTGTGGGAAATATAAGTCTGGGAAGAGCATTCCATATTCGTGTGGTGCGGCTAAAAAAAAGAGTCTCTGCTCTTTACCGTACGTCCGAAAGAGGGCTTAAGGGCATATTGATCGCATTCCTAGGAAGACGGGTATTACGGGCGAATTCTTGAAGAGGAGGAATGCAATTGGTTGAAATAGCGATAAAACAGTGATAAGGAGGAGACATTACTTCGATATTCGAGGGAGTCGCAGCATTTTTGAGTTTTCTAAGCATTAAACTCCACTCTATTGCTTTTACCTCAATTAAGTAAATATGCTATTTAATTCGGAATTTAATGTGCTTAACATACGCTGCCGTTCCAATTTTACGGTCGAAGAGCAGGGACGTGAGTTTTGAAACGAATATGAAAAGCTGAGGGTACTGTCATCAGGGAACGAGTGAATTGGATTAGAAATAGCAGACAGGAGATCATTTATAAAAATGAGAAAGAGTGTTGGAGACAAAACAGAGGCATGGGGAACACCAGCATTAATTTGGTGAGAATCAGACTTGAACCCATCCGAAACAACTTGAATTGAACAACAAGAGACAAGAGAGGCTGACTCTGTCAAATGCCTTAGAAATACATTCCATTTGTAGTAGTTGTTAATGTGTGTTGTTTGGTACGAAACAATTTTTTCTTTTCCGAGTGGAAAAGGTAGCAACATTAACATTAAAAACATTAATTTTGATCTTTGCTTGTAATATGATCCAATGCTTGTAATATTCCAATATTATGTTCAAAACAGTTTGCAGATTAACCACAATTACAGACCCATTTGGAGTATGTGAAGCATTGATTGTATCTAGTTTCTTTAAACTCAGGCAAATCACGACTAAGAAAAGCATTGAATACATTGTTTGATTTTGTGTTTGCGGATTTTGTACTTGGGGATTATAAAGTCCTGTGTTTTTCAAAAGGTATCGATTTTGAGTTTTGGGGATTTTGCACTTGAGTATTAGGTACGTGTCTCAAAGGAATGAACACCACTAACGGAAACTAGTAACTGTCTTTCTTGTAAAAACTTTTCATAATTTTTGTTAAATATGGTGAAAAGTGTCATTTCATAAGTTTGCTAGATTTTGTTAAATTGAGTCAAAAGCCTTTTCTATGTCTAGAAGGACCATACCCGTAGATTCATTCTCTTCAAAATGCTGTTATATATTGTATGATTGCATTGATACTAATGCCGACATTGAACTATTTTATGAAATCAGGTAATTTCGAAGGAATATATTAAAGAGCATTTCTGCTTTGGACCAATTGAGTTAAAAGTCGTACCAGCGAATTCTATGTCAGAAAGGTTTCCAATTTTCTTTAGGGCTTGGAACTAGAATGAAGCATACTGAGTATTCTGTTTCATTAGGAGTTTCTATAGCTAAGCATATATCATGTTAACAGGAAAGTATCCAATATCCCTTCCAACTCCTTCTGAAAGCTTCTAATTTGTATTAACTTTAGTACACACCGAGGAAGCTTCATCACTCCAAAACCGTTATACAAAATGTTTTATATTTTCCAGAGGGTCGGAAATTTTAACAATTTCTAGTACGTGTTTTTCAAATATTTGGAAATTTGAAAGGCAGTTGTGAAATATAAAACTCACGCGAGACTTAAAAAGGGCCCAGTTTATTGGAAGGTGATCCCAACTTAGAGCATTAATGGTGGTAGGTAGTTTTAGGAAATTCGGGATATCTGTTAGAAGAAATCTAGAACGGACGAAGAAGATTTTCGTGAAGAAGGGACATAAGTCGGAGAGTTGGGATACATAATATAGAACGGGAGCCTCGTAAGCAGTTTTTGTTTTGTAAAATATTGTCACAACAATTGTATGTATGTATGTATGTATGTATGTATGTATATATATTTATTAGTATTTTCAATACTTTACAATTTAACCATTTTTGGTATAAATAAACATTTGATATTTTTGCAGCATTTTTAACATATTGTTTTAATAAATTCTATACATTTTTTCTTATATATTCTAATATTATTTTCATTTTTTACATTATTTGGTAACATATTAAATAAGCTGAACCCTTTATATATTATTGTGTTTCTTGAAAATTCTGTATTTTGATGACGTAATCTGAAGTTATTGTTATTCCTTAGTTGATATGGTTGCACTTCCCCTACATGTCTAACCTCGTTTGTAAGATACCTTGGTGCATGTCCGTGTTTTATTTTAAATATGGCTAAAAGAGTATTAAGCCTTAGTTTTTGTTCAATGTTTAACCATTTTAGCGCTTCTAACATGTTTCTTATTGGTGCTAGTCTATTACATCTCAGTATACATCTCATTGCTTTATTTTGTAACTTCTGCAATCTCTCTATTTGTCTTGTGTTGCAGCATGTATATAGAATTGTTGAGCAATATTCAAAGTATGGTTTGATTATAGTGTTATACACTGTGACTGTTGTTATAGGATCTATTCTTTTCCGTATTCTCTTAAGAAATCCAATTTTTTTTCCAATCTTTTTGCATGTGTAGTCTAGATGTTCTTTCATATTTAAATTGTTGTCTATAAATACACCTAAGTATTTTATGCTCGTTACTTTTTCTATTGTCTTTCCGTTTATTTCGATATTTGTGTTGCTCTCAAAATTGATTTCCATTAATTTAGTTTTTTCTTCATTTAATTTGAGTTTGTTCATTTTTAACCATTTAGTTATATTATATATATCATATTTTAATTTATCATAACATTCTTTCTCATTTTTTCCTTCTGCGTATATTAACGTATCATCAGCATACATAACCATTTTGCAATATTTTAGAACTTCCGGCATGTCGTTAATATAAATTATAAATAATACAGCACCTAATATTGATCCTTGTGGTACTCCCTGGTTTACTTCAATCGACTCC
The DNA here is from genome assembly GCA_930367185.1 of Myathropa florea. Classification (NCBI taxonomy): domain Eukaryota; kingdom Metazoa; phylum Arthropoda; class Insecta; order Diptera; family Syrphidae; genus Myathropa; species Myathropa florea. The sequence goes on from OV884004.1 coordinate 55,546,035, forward strand.
GATACCCAAACCTGGTTAATCTTTGTCCTTTGTGTTCTTTTTGTTAGGTATGAACTAAACCATTTAAGTTCATTTCCTTGGATTCCATACATGGTAAGCTTTTTTAGAAGTATTTCCCTATCTATGGTTTCGAATGCTCTTTTAAAATCCAAGAAGAGTGCCGTGATCTTCTTTTTAATTCCTTCATCCTTCCACTCATTCATTATATGGTTTATTGTTGTTTCACACGAGTAGTTCTTTCTAAATCCTGATTGATAATTGGATAGTATGTTTTCTTTCTCAACATATATCACAATTGACCCTTAAGCATATTCAATTACGATCAGTGATATTAACTAAAAAAAGAAGAAGTGTCTACCGACGATGAAAAAAATCCCTACATCCCCTACAATTCCCCCTACGTGGTTTTTTAAATTTTTTTCATAATGCTGGTACATCTTTTCCTCCCCAACTTCGAATTTTGTATAATTTTTGAATCTGGGACAATGTTCTTAAGAAGTAAAAGCAAATGTTCCACAATTTGGAGAGCGAAGTTATGGTCTGCGAAAAAAATAAGTACATAATTTAATTTCAAAATTGTGTTAGTGGTGGATCGAAAAACATCAAGTGGAAGAACCAAAAGAATGAAATCAAAAATTAAAACTCTGAAAATTAACTGGGAGTTTCTAATATTGAAATTACCTACATTTTCGCTTATTTTAAAAATCTGTCCTTTTTTCCCTACGGGTTCATTTTTGAGCTAAAAATACCAACATGTATTTTTTCCCTACGGTTCCTATCACTGATTACGATGCCTACAGTTTACAGACTTTGCGACTACGGGTAATATGGTCATAAGCAGCATGAAGTTCCCTCGCAAATGAATCCACACAGCAACTTGGCGATCTCCGGACGGCCGAACCGCCAACCAAATCGACCATTTTCTCATTGACGCAAGGCATGCATCAAATATTCTGGATATGCAAACATTCAGGGGGGCAAACGTCGGCTCTGACCATTTCCTCGTAGCAGCAAGATTCACAGCATGTCAGGAAGCTGCACCAGCCAACAAAGAGGAGTCTTAACATTGGACGCATGAGCACATCGGAGATTGCCAGAGCCTACGAAGAGCAATTAAGCGAGAGACTCTCCGGTATGCCTACGTCGAACATAAACGTCAACGATATGTGGTTGCACTGCCGCTCGGCAATCAAAGAGGTGGCTGAAACCACTTTGGGCTACCTACCACCCCTGACAAAAACCCGTGGTATGATGTGAGCAAAAGAAACGTGCAACCGACGAGGCATACCAAAAGGCGCTGCAACGAAAAACTAGAGCAGCACATGAGGAATACTGGGCTAGAAGACGGGAGGAGAAAAAACTTCTACGCCTGAAGAAAATGTCTCTCGCTTAAGGATATTGAAGAATCTGGGGAGAAACAAAAACGGAATAGCCTGACCTTAGGTTTTAGGAAGGTCACCCAGACTCTTCGAAGTTGTGAGCGTAATCTAGCTACTGATCCTCAGGGAATTGTGGATGTGTTTAAGCAGCACTTCCAACAGGTGCTTAGCGGGCCGGACCAGGAGAGAGCGATAGGAAATTAACAAATCCCAACTCCAGTCGATGAAGTAGTCATCCCACCTAGCTTTGAAGAAGTCGGCACAGCCATTAGAAAGCTGAAGAACAATAAAGCCGCAGCTTCAGATGGCATACCATCAGAGCTCTTCATGGCCGGTGGCGATGTTCTGGTAGGGAGTATGCACTAGATCATTTGTAGAATTTGGCAAACGAAAGCATGTCCGACGGAATATCAGCTCCATATGCCCCATCCACAAAAAAGGTGATCTTGCCTCTTGCAACAACTACAGAGGTATAACCCTGCTCAACTTCGCCTACAAGATCCTGTCCAGTGTACTGTGTGAACGTCTAAAGCCGTTTTGCACCGCACTAATAGGCAGGTACAAATGCGCCGTACCAGGAGCTTTCACGGCGATTGAAGAACAGGCGAAACGAGCTGATCTCAAGGTCAATGAGGATAAAACAAAGTATATGCTGCCGAGCAAGGAACAGTCCGCTGCACACCACCTAGGGCAAAGCTACAATTTTGAGGTAGTGAAGAAGTTTGTCTACCTCGGGGTAAACGTGAACTCCACGAGCGACATCAAAGGAGAGATCCGACGCAGAATCGCCCTTGGCAGCCGATGCTACTTCGGTTTGTCAAAACAACTGGGCACAAAACTCCTGACTCGACTAAAATCATGCTCTACAAACTCTTATTTTACCAATCGCGCTATATGGAGCCAAAAGCTGGACACTAAGAAAAACTACAGGGCTGATTCTTGGTGCCTTCGAAAGAAAAATTCTCCGGATAAATGGTCCCGTCTGCGAGGAAAGCGAATGAAGGAGAAGACACAACGGCGAATTCTATGAGCTGAATCAGGATGTGGATGTAGTCCGGAAGGCAAAAATCCGTCAACTGCACTGGGTCGGCCATATCGAGGGCATGGAGGACAAGGCTCCAGCTACGAGGGTCTTCGAATCCGAGCCTCCTGGTTCAAGAAGGAGAGGAAGACCGAACCTGCGGTACAAAGACCAAGTCATCGCGGACGTAAGACAGCTTGGTCTTGATGTCTGGAAGCAGAGTGTCCAGGACCGTCAACGATGGAAGACAGCAATATATCAGGCTCGGACCCTCCATGAGTTGTAAGCCTGTTAAGTAAGTAAGTACGTACAGTTCAGGTCACCACCTATTACAATTTTTTTTATAGCTTTTCAAGATTTTGAGGAACACGATTTCTTGAGGATCTGATGTTCTTCCGAGAAAATAGACAGAAAAAATTTTCAATTTGGAAGTGTCAGCAGCACGACCTCAACTCCAAACGCTTCGATAATTGCAGTATTCACCATAGGTAATAATATATGTTTGTGAGATAGTGCCAAAGAAAACACAAGGCACACTATTACCCAGACGACACACGAAGAACGTTACAAACATCAGGCGACATACTATGAACATTACGAACGGGAAACTAACACACGATACGATAAAATCGGCGAATAAGAACTAATCCCTTTTCCCTTTTGCAAGGAAATGTGTTCATTCCGTCATCAAACAGCAACGAAGAAGTGTCGCGTGACAAGTCGAGTGACCCATTGTATTTTTTTATAAATTAAAGTGCGAGTGACCCATTGCATTTTTTAATGAAATAAAGTGTAAGAATTGGAGTTTATGATTTCCTGTGATCAGCAGATACCACAAGTATGTTGAGCCGTTTTTACCGCTGTTCACATAAGTGGCGAACTGCGATCTGCGAAATTCGCTAATTTTGACACCTCATTCACGCAGGGACCTGTGAATTGTCTGTGTGAAATTTAGGGGATTTCGTGAATTTCTTATTTGTGGATTTATGGATCGCGAACACCTCATTGTGGATCGTGAATTCAGTTTGACAATTCGTGAATAAATCGTAATTTTCTTATTTAAACAACATTTTTCTAGTTCAGGGACCGCAGCCAACTTCGGACAGATCCTCAATTGTCCAGTCCCTTTCCTTTGATTCATTCTTCCCTTCTTTGACAGACGCTGAAGTTGGACGGACGACACGAGGAATAAAAACTATTTGACAAATTTATATAATAATTTATTTATATACAGTCGTTCACAGACCTCGGTGAAGAATAAACGTACTTAGTGATCAGAAATATTGTGCAAAAGAACAATAAAATAAAACATTAATTTGCAAGACAATAGCGTGGTTTAGTGGAAGCAGTGTGTGACCGTGGTGCAGTGGGACCCAGGTTCGATCCCTGGCGGGGGAACATAAAAAACTTTTTTTCTCTTTCGTGAAAAAGTGAGCGAAGGAAAAAAACAGAAAAATCACGTAATGAGTAAGGCGGTCCAAGTACCGAAAGGTTCCGCCGTTGAAAACTCATCAGCCGATGAAGCAGGTCCTCCATTAGCTACGTCATCGGCAATGGCTGGGACGTCTAAGAGGAGAAGGAAAACGAAGCCAATGACCAACTTGGTGAAGCGTCCCTCCCTATCAGCCTCAGTAGAAAAGCTGCCCACTGAGGTGAGGAAGGAGACGCCAAAAAGTAGTACGGCAGCAGAAGATGATTTCCCCCACGTTTCCGACGGTGGGAAAGGAAGATATACAGGGGCAAGCAATAGCTTCGCCTCCATCGCGCCGTTGGATTCAGACGATGAAGATGATAAGCTGGAGTGCCTGAACAACAGCATCAAGCAGCTCCAGAAACAAATAGAGGCCATAAAGGCCAAACAAACGGCAAGACGGGAGAGGCAGAGACAGGCGGTACTCCGCGCACAGCAACCTCAAATAGAGGAACAACAACCGCAGCAGAAGTAACCGAAGCAACAGCAACAACTGAAACAGCTGCAACAACAAAGCAGAAACACTAACTGCAAAAATTGACAAAGGTGCAGCAGCAACAACATCAGCAGCAGCAAAAACAACACTCACCGAAACAACACCCTAAAGACCAACAACAACAGCAGAAGCAGAAGCAACAACCCGAACAGCGGAAACAACAGCCTGAACAGCGGCAGCAGAGTAATATAGCAAAAGAGCGTGTTCCTCCAATCAACACGCAGATGGAGTTCAACGAGACCCTAGAACTATGTAAGTCGGCCATAGGCAACAATTTTACAATTAAGCGTTTCAATGAATTTAGGCACCCCATCCAATGTAATACGGTGGAGGATTATAACAAAAATAAAGGATTTGTTAAGGCAATCGACGACGGAGTTCTTCTCTTTCACCCCAAAAAGGGAAAGTTTGCAGACTATGCTCTTGAAAGGAATGGAACCGTCTACAGAACCGGAGGAGCTCCTTAAGATGATCCAAGAAATAATTTGCGAAGGTCTCAATTTTGTAGGTGCTAAGTCTTTCACCACAGCAAGGGCCAAACGGGAGAAACGGAAATTGCCGTCCTTCCTGGTTCAGCTGTCACTCGAAAGCAAACTGAACAATTTAAGGAGCATTAAATCCCTAAATTGCCAGGCTGTTACTTGGGATAAATTAAAGCGCAGCGAAGGCATCATCCAATGCGTTCGCTGTCAAAGGTTCGGACACGCCGCGTCGAACTGTGACATGCAGCCTCGATGCTTAAAGTGTGGAGAGAACCACATAACGGAGGAATGCCCTCTGGGTAAGGAAAAATTGGCAGATAAGAGCCAGCTCACTTGCGTACTATGCAAAACAAGGGTCACACCGCAGGCTATCGGGGTTGTCCTGAGTTTCAAAGCATGAAACAAGCAAATCTGGCTCGCTAGCAGAAAAGTGCAGAAAAAGTCACACTAGCTCCAGTCCAAGAAGCAAGCGTAAATCCCCAAATTTCCTACGCCCAAATGGTGTCAGGAAGGGGTACTACGGTACAACAACAGCCAAAGGTGCCCGCGCAGGCCCCAATGCCTAACGCACCTGCGGCTCAAGGCGCCATTCTGGCCGTCTTGCTCAAGATCGAAGAGCAGATCGGACAGATGCAAAGCCAGTTCGGACAGAAACAGTTACAGGAGCAGACAGGACGTGTGGACTACATCTACACGATTCTGCCAAGCCTAACGCAACTTTTATCGTAATGGGCGCGAACGTTACTGTGAACTCCTTGAGGATCTCAGCAATGAATGTAAATTCATTGATTGGGATCGATCGAAGAGAATCGCTGTATAAGTTGCTCGATGACCAAATGCCCGACGTGTTTCTGGTTTGCGAAACCAAGCTTACTCAGAAATACAAATTAAGGCGCACAAACTATAATATAGAAAGAGGAGATCTTCATTATTAAACAACTAAAATATAAAGCCATGTACAATGGTGAAGTGCGAAGATTGCAGGGAATAGAAGCGTTCATTGTTTACATCCGGCTACGTATGTAAAAAAGATGTACATTGTCGCGCTCTACGCCTCAGATCACGCTCAAGCCGCATTATTTTTATCAGAGCTCGAGACATTGTTTCGATGCCTAAGGCTGGAGTCGGAGGACAATTATTACCTCATGGCCGGAGATCTCAACGCAAAACACAGAAATTGGGGAAATCATACGCTCAATCAAAGAGGGACATCATTATTCAATTGGTGGGTCCAAAACTCCATAGAGTTTCGCCTCGACCTAAAGGCTACAGATAGTCCGTCGTTTCCCAGAAGCGGCTCCTATCTAGATCTACTGCTGTTCGACGAACGGTTACAACTGACTGACGTGGACCAACAAACAATAAACTGCCTGCGCACATTTATGCACGACAGTGACCATTGCGGACTACGTGCCGGTCAAACGTACTCCTACAATTACAGTAGGACTCGTTGGACTAGATTCTCTCGAGACTTGACAAGAGCACTCTCCTCGAACGCGCTCTACCCACCGTCCAATAGGAACCTTTCAAACGAGTAGATTGACTGGTATCTTAAAGGAATGGACGAGACAATAAAACGAACTATGGACAGAATGATACCCCGGCATCGACATACAGAGAACATATATCGCAACGCGACAATAGACGCACTTCACACACAAAAGAGCAGGCTGCTCACTAGGCTTAAAAACCTATACAGACAGTTTGCTGACAGACAAAACTCGGAGATAAGGACACTGAAGTCGCTGATAAAGAACCTCCAAATATTAATTAAAGCAAATTATCAATTTGCCAATTTGCACTGGGGAAATAAGATTCGGGCTATCAGATCTGATAACCCGAGTATGTTCCCCCAGATTTATAAAATATTTCGGAGGAAGGATGCCAACGAACTTCCGTGTCTGAAAATATCTCGAACAACGAACAATGAACAATTACTCACGCTGCCGATGATGACAACTTTTTTGTGATCGAAGATGGAGGCGATAGGATCTATTTTCGAGGACGTGTACAAGGTAAATGCTAGCATTCGCCCGAACCGCGACCTGAAGAATAGAGTCCTTGAGCTCAACCACCGTCTTCGGTACGAAATCGAGCACTGGCGATCAGAGAACTCGGGCTTTACCTCGTTCGATTTGGCACTTAATGCCATCGCCAATGAAGGGACTCATCCCCCGTTCGTACCGAAGAGAGAACTACAAACGATCTTCGAAACACTAAAAAAGAAGAAGTCAGTGGGAATCGATCGAATATCGAACATTGTTTTAAGGCATCTTCCTCCGGTAGCGGTGGAAATTTATACCATATTATTTAACAATGCTCTGAATAATGTGCACTATCCAGAGCGTTGGAAAACATCACTGGTACAACCGATCCGCAAGAGGGGAAAGGATGCATCCAATCCGGGAAATCTTCGGTCGATAAGTCTCCTTCCGAATATCAGCAAGGTATTCGAAAAAATCATTAATAGAGCTTTGATCAAATGGGTTGAGCATAATAATATAGTTCCGTATAACCAATTCGGTTTCAAGGCGGGGCATGATACAATACATGCCGCGTCGAAACTGGTGTCGGACATACAATGGAATAAAAACAAGAAACAATGCACGGGTGCCCTACTGATCGACTTGAAAAAGGCCTTCGATACCGTATGGTTGGAAGGGCTCTTCTATAAGTTAAACAGGTTGGGTATAAGCAAACCACTATTGTACACGTTGCTTAATATGTTATCCAACAGAAGGTTCATCGTTAAACATTGCGATGTAGTTTCTGAGGGAACGTTTGACATTAAAAATGGTCTGCAACAGGGTGCAGTCAACTCGCCGATACTCTTTAATATTTACACAGCTGATCTGATAGGATCTCTTCAGCACTCGATAGCATATGCCGACGATCTGATTGCGTACAGATCAGGCCCTAAAATCGAGATCATTGTAACACTCTTGCAAAGTTACAACGAGAAAATTCAGCGATTTTGCAACGACTGGAAGTTGGTTATCAACCTTCAGAAGTCTGAAACCATCTTATTCAGAACGCCGTTAAGAAAGGCCTCGGCGGATACCGAACAGAATTAGCGAAAGTTCTCAGTTGTTGGGCAACATGGGCAGCCACTAGCGAATCAGACTGTAGTCAGATACCTGGGGATTTGGCTAGATCAATATCTATATCTTAATAAACATATAGATGCTGCTCCGGCCAGAGCTCGAGGGGTTTTCGCTCTTACAAAGAGACTGTTTCGCAACAGCCAACTCGATCTGCTACATGGCCCTTATTCGGCCGATGCTTGCTTACGGCTGTCCCGTGTGGTTCAATGTGGGAGCAAGCTTGATGGAAAAGATTCGGGTGTTTGAGAGGGCTTGTCTTAGGGCTTGCCTTCACCTTTACAGAACACCAGAGTCCCAGTACAAAAAATTCTATTCTAATGAGACCCTATACAACAGAGCGAACCTGATAAGAGTAGACAACTTTTTAATCAAGATGACTCGTAGGCACATTGCAACAGCAATTATCTCGATGAACAACCTGATTTCAGGGGCTTACTACCCCAATCACCATGAGAGGGTGCGACTTAATGACTTCGTCCCCCCAGAAGCATTCCTTTATTTCGACCAGGCAGGTCTGATCCAGGATAAAGATGCGGTTCCGTTCATCTTCCACATTGCTCGGACAACTGTGGATGGGCGACTTAACTACTCAACACTGAGGAGCTTCTGCGCTTTAGTAGATCGGTATCCAGCCTTATTTTTTATTTTATTTTTTAAAATAAATAATTAAAGTTTAAATCTCAGGTGTGGGTCTGAAAACAATTTTAAAACGAAACAACATTATAATGTCACGCCGAATAAGAAGCCACCGCAGGGAAGTTGACGAAGAAGTGCCGGAGGAGGAGTACCCCGTAAGAGATGCCGAGAATCCACCTGTAAACGAAATTGCAAATGCCGAAGCTGCCGACAATGCCGCAAATTTGGATGAGCTGCAGGGAGCCGCCCTATATTACCGAGATGTGACTAACATTAACCTATTGCTGGGAACTCACAGTTTCGAGAAGTTAAAGGAACTGATCAACCGGTATCAGCAAAAGTACCTTTCCGACAATGCCGCTATACGACAAAAGACGGAGAAGAGAACACCGAGAATGAACCATTGTGCTTTAACAGTCCGCAACTGGGGCATACCTGTTTCTGATGCTGGAGAATGGGACATGACCGCCGTTGGTGTCCTAACCCCAAGAAAATTTTGACGAGGAGACTTCCTATAAATGCCGACAAACAAGTTGCTGCCGTTGCCGTTACCGCTGACTATACTGCCGACTCGGATGAAGACAAATGTGATGTGATTGGTGCTGAAAAACGTGTTTTGATGCTGCGATGTGATTGGGGCTGTAAGCCGGGTGAGTGTTGCTTTTAAGATTGACTCTCTGGGGGGCGCAGAATTTACTGACTTTCTTTCCCTTTTTGATACGGGCAGCCCAATTAGTTTTAAAATCCACTTGACTAAGGTCATATTTAAATATCGTAAAGAAATGTTACTTTCCCTAGACGACTTAGAAACAGTAAATTCTGCGTTCTGTCAGATGAATCTTTTACGGTTTTCAATAGATATAGCCTTTTGAAAGATGATTGTTCTGTTACTGCAGTTAATGCGTGTGATACGGCAAAGCCGGTCGGAGAAGTTGAATTCTCTGAGATCTAGTGCCGTGCCGGATATATTCAATATTGAAGTAGCCGCTAATCAAGTTCAGTTGAATGTTGATTTTAATTTAGAAAAAACTTGCCGTGCAAAAATGAATGACCAGATTGTAGATTCGTACATTTCCCCGAAAGACGTGAAGATCGAACCATTAGATTATGAAATGAAGATTCACTTGAGTGATGATATGCCGTTTCAATGCGTACCCCGACGACTTTTTAGAAGACGAAGGAATAATCTGGCCGAGTATTCGTCTATATTGATGACATATTGGTTGCCACTGCTGATTTTGACGAATATTTGCTCTTACCGCGAACGGTGCTGAGGCGTATTACAGAACGAAATATCAAGCTTAACTTCAACAAATGTAAGAGCTGCTATACGCAGATAGAATACTTAGGATATGTCGTTAAGCCAGATGATATTGCGCCGAGTGATTTTCACATTGCCGCTATAAAAAATACCCAGTGCCGACAAATCGGAAGCAGTTTCAGTCCTACCTCGGGTTGTTTTCCTACTTCAGACATTTTGTGTCTTCTTTTTCTCGAATTACCAAGCCGTTGCAAAACCTTTTAAGAAATTCAGAATTGCCGTACCGCATTTATAGAATTGAAATCTAGATTTGTCGATGGACGCCTTACACCTGGACCATTTTGGTCCGCTGCCGTCCATAAACTCGCTTTTGTTGTTTGGTGTCGAGCAGCTAGGGGAACTCATTGACGCATTCACGGAATATTTTCATGACAAGTTGGACTCAGATACTGCTCGCGACCCTTCACGTATTAGGACTGACGCTTCTGTAGGCATCGACGATTCCCAGGAATATAATCTGAGTTATTTCCTTAGGCATGGCAAGGAAGCAAATATTTATGAGTTCGATGATTATGTTGTTATTTCGGACTACGACACTACAGCCGGGACGTATAAGAAGATAGTGCCGAAATGACAGATATGTATGTGCTTAGGGACATCGAACATTGCCAGTTGACTCAACTAATTTATGACGGAGTTGTCGAGGTGAATAGGATGAGAATGTGGCGGCTTAAAACTAAGGAAGAGGCTGTATGTATCGGGAGCCGAAGCAACACTCCGACCCTATGTGCCGAACAGCTTCAGCTGATTTTTTTTGTCATTGTTCATGGTCGACCAATTGTCAGGTAGGCTGAGTTGTAAGCTTTTAGTAATTGGCTGAACGCACCCGAGTGAGCGCCCTCTGTTTCTCACTCAATTAAGTGAACTTGACGATTGGGAATAGCAGCCAACTTCGGGCAGATCCTCAATCGTCCAGTCCCTTTCCTTTCCTAAATAATTAAAGTTTAACCCTGCGAGAGTGTGGTGACAAAATGTAACATTGAGTTTGTGACTGCGTATGACATACCCACATACAAAATTACCTGTAAATATTGTTATAATAAATATTAAAATTTAAAAATCGGTATTTCATAAATATAAAGTGTATATAATAACTAGTTGCAAATGAAACATATGTAATATTTCAAGAATTTTTATATTAATACAAAAAAAAAACGGAATTGTCTCAGTTTGAAGGCAGAGTTTACTGTAATAGTCGGATTCTTTCTCAGAGCTCGATTCAACGGAAGTATCTTCTAGCACTTCTTCCAACATGGACCTAAGTCGTCTTTCCCTTGTTTCGAAATGCATTTTTAATCAAAATTAAAGAAAAAAGTTAAACATAAACAAAAACAGCAATAGTTTATATTGGCACGAAATGCATACACCAACTATGCTGGGGGTATTACGTACCCAACAGATGTTTCAACACGTGTATATCGACCAGTGCCTAGCGCGAAACTGCGAAAACTCCACTATCCCCTCCTGCTTCTTTTTAAATCCAGCTATACGAAGCGACAGTGGGTTTGTGTGATCAATTAAAGAAATATAGATATTTAAATAACAGGGTGGGTGTGTCATACCCCGCCACACTCTCGCCGGGTTAAACAAGTGATTTTAAAAATAATTTGACAAGTGGAAAAAGTACTGGCACGGTAATTTTAGACGTTGAAAAAGTTTTCGAAACTGTTTGGCATGATGGATTAATTCATAAGTTAGTAAGTGTTAATCTTCCCTTGCATCTTGTCAAAGTCATGCAGTCATTTTTGTCCCACCGAAGTTATTTAAGTTATATATATAAATAGATTTTCTTCAATAAATAAACTGATTAATGCAGAAGTCCGTTCTCTGTCCAGTTTTATATAATATATATATATGTACATCCGATTTCCCTAACTTGACAAACTGTAGTATCGCCCTTTCGCTGACAATACTTGCATTTATTCATCAGATCTAACTGGTTTCATCGTTGAAACTAATCTACAATCTGTTTTAAATGCAATCGAAACATACTGTTATAACTGGAAAATTAAAATTAATGCTATCTTTTTTATTCGTAAAAAAAAGCTTGTTAACTTCCTCGTAATATATCCTGGTATTTACTTAGATAATCGTTTTACATTTATATGTGCAAGAAACAATCAAGAAGGTTAACACATCTATACAAATACTGTATCCCCTTATATGTAGAAGTTAAATACTCAATCAAAATTGCAATATGGTCTATCTTGTTGGGGTGGTGCATACTTCACTAATATTAAACCGTTATTACTTAAACAAAAACATGCTATAAGAATAATTTGCAAAGTGAACCGATGTACATCAGGCTTCAATCATTTTAAAAACCTGAGAATTCTACCACTTAGACATCTTTATTGTTACAAAGTGTTTAAAATATTCTTTAGAAATGCTGGTTATTATGCGGTTAGATTTGTTGATAACTATAACTTACGCGTCAATACCAGAAATTTAGCATCTGTACCAATAATAAAGAAAAGTCAATTTTCTTGCTTTTTCTTTGTAACTGCACCTCGGTTTTTCAATTCACTTCCTGTTAATCTACGATGCGAACGAGTGGAAACGGTTTTCTTGAGAAATATTCAGGAGTGGCTCTTTTCTCTTAGCTATTCTCGGATTGAATTACTTTTGCGCATTTAGTCTAATTATGTATTATACCTTGTTTGGATGATCTCCTTGATTTTGCATTTTATGTATTTATTTATTTATTTATATATTTTATTAATCTTATTTCTTGCCTTTTCATTTTATCTTTTGTTATTGGAAACTTATCTGTATGTACACTTTCTATTTTTTTATTTATTTTTTTTGTTATATTACTTAATACGATCCCCATCAACAGTTCTCTATCTTGTTATATAATGTTCTGATAGATACATTCAACACTTGTCATTTTCAATTGAATGTACTTTTACTATTTCATTCATATGTATGTATTAACCAAATATGTCTATACTATCTTTGTAAATATATTTTTGTTTGAAATAAAGTCAAAAATAATAATAAAAAAAAATACAATAGCTAGAGTGTATCTGCACTACCGGTGTAATGAGAATGGAAGCTATATTAAACATTCCCCAATTGCACACCACTATAAAGGCAAAATAATCCTTAACAGTACAGAGAAACTAAAATGGTACACAGATGAGTCGAAATCTGAAATCGAAGTAGGGACGGGAGTGATAGGACCAAGATGCAGCCCACACATTCCTCTATGTAGTGAGCCAACAATACTTCAAGCTAAGCTGTTCGCTGTCAATGAAGCAACACACCGCATTAACGACAAAAAACCCACCAATACCAAAATATGCTTAATCTCAGACAACCAAGCGGTTCTTAAAGCGCTAAAGAGCTACGCATTTAACTCTAAGGTTGTCTGGGAATGCCACGAAATACTAAACAAAGTGGCAGAAAACAACAGACTATAACAGGACATAGGTCTCAACAGCACAGAAATCCGTAGGCGATGTGGACAGGCCAAAGAAATTGCCACGCCAAGGCAGAACATCAACAACAAGAGCATCAACGGTAACATCAGGAGCTTCGGCGAATCAGCTGTCGTAAGATTTAGTCGCATACGAAAACGGAATCCTTATAGATGTACAAAATACGTTGTTACAACCTCCCGTATTAAGTCTTTATAAAAATATACAATACAAATAATTCTTAAATATATTTTATATATATGTAATATAAAGTATATATTATAGACATAAATTTATAAATATAAATAAACTCTAAATGTGTGTAATGGATTTCAAAGCGTTAATACGCGAACCATGCAGACACAAGCGTCTGCACCTAGCCTCTATTAACGAACTCCCACTCTCACCTCCCCGTGGTGAAATCCGTGAGCCGAGTACCCTCCACAGAAGATGGGGTAACCAACCCTCGTGGGACGTCTGGACGGCTGCAAACGAGAGAGGGGGGAGTGTGAGTCTACCAGGGCTCATCACTCTTTTTAGGATGGCGGCGGAGGAGCTGGTCAACTGACTGGCTAACGGCGGCATCCACAACTCCAGTCAGCAGGAGCTACCTGTTTTCCATGGTAAGGTCGGGACCTTGGAATAGAGATGGCTGCTGATGAGCCCTTCTTTTAGGGCCAACGGCGGCGCTCACAGCCTTCACTCACAGCAAGAGGCTACCGACACCGGATCCCTCCGGACCCCTTTGTCCGGGGGCTAAACAAATGGGCCTGTCCTTCCAGTTGGAGATTGTGCGTGGAGTTAACTTCCTCACCGTGTAAAAACACTACGAGTTCAGAGAACACAAACTGCCTCGGATATGGATCACCCTAGCAAACGAAAAAAGGACAATTATGTTCGGTTCTGCACGTGGAATGTGAGGTCCCTGAACAGACCATGTGCACCCGATGAACTCGCGGAGGCCCTAGACTGCTATAAAGCAGACGTTACCGCAAACCAGGAAGTGCGATGGGATGGGCCAGCCAAAAAGAGGATGAAAAACTGCGATATCTATTACGGCGATTGTTACAGAGAGCGAAGGTAGCGATTATTTGGATGTGGATTTGTTGTTCGAGGCAGACTTAGGCAAAAAGACTTGAGCCTTAAGTACATAAGCGAGCGCCTCATAACAATCCGCATCAAGGCTAAATTCGGCAACATCAGCCTCATCTACGCCCACGCCCCAACGGAGGACAAAGATGACGATAGCAAGGATGACTTCTATGATCTGCTAGAAAGAACGTATGATCAGTGCCCCAGCTACGACACCAAGATCGTTCTAGGCGATTTCAACGCTAAGCTGGGTAAAGAGGACATCTTTGGTAGAGTCATCGGTAAACACAGCCTGCACGACACCACGTCCGAAAACGGACTCAGGCTGGTGGACTTTGTTACGGGGCGAAACCTCTCTGTACCTAGCACGCGGTTCCCACACCTCAACATCCATAAAGGGACCTGGCGATCCCCTGATCATTTAACCGTCAACCAGATTGATCACGTTGCGATCGACGTCAGACACACTGATAGGGAACATGAAATGAGCTCAATGCTCTCCTCCCACAAACTTAAGGCGGCCCAGGTGAACATCCATCATGCTATAGCGGCTTCTGCTGTAATAGCAAGGATATTCACAATGGAAGATCTGGGCTGCGTACTTATCCAGGAGCCTTACAGTCAAGAGGACTGACATGCAGACAAGAACTTGCAGAAGAAGCACATAATTAATATTAATAAAAATATTAATCACATAATTAATATTAATAAAAATATTAATTATGTGCTTCTAGCAGAATACGCTACAAGAGACCTTGTGCCCATTAGGGTAACACTGGACATGGCAGGTGGTGGGCAACGAACCATCGTCCTGGCATCGAGGTACTGTGCTGGGGATGGGCCGGCAGTACCAGCACAAGTAAAAAAACTGGTCGAGTACTGCAACAGGCAGCAAATGCCGCTCCTCACTGGGTGTGATGCCAACGCCCACAACACCATCTGGGGGAGCACCAACACAAATGACAGAGGTGAGTGCTTATTACAATTTATCTTAAGTTCTTCACTCTCCATCTTTAATGTTGGGAATGTTCTCACGTTTGTCACGAGAGCCAGACAAGTGGTATTGGATATTACCATAAGTAGCCATAGGCTTAGCGGACTTGTTAGGGATTGGAAAGTGTCCGGCGAACCATCTATGTCGGACCACAGAATTATACGGTTCGATCTGGACGATACGGGCATAGCAAGTAAGACAGTAAGAAATCCGAGGAAAACTGACTGGGATCCCTTTGAATCGTTGCTAGGAAGTGATCTGGAGCACATTGACATCAGAACAGCTCCATCTCACTTTCTAGAGCTAGAACATAGTTTAGAGAGCACGACAACATTCGAAGCAAGCTGCCCAATAAGCGGGAATTTCAAGGGGGAGAGAGTGCCATGGTGGAGCAATGAGCTATTCAGCCCCCGGTCCAAAGTACGCAAGCTGTACAATGCAGCCAAGAGTACAGGAGACTGGCAAAGCTACAAACAGGCACTCACCACCTAGGACAAAGAAATAAGAAGCTCAAAAAGGGAAAGCTTTAGGAAATTCTGCGAGACTATCACCCGTTCCCCCAAGCCAGAAAGAAAGGTGTGAAAACAATCTGCCAATACCAAGGGATGAAGACTGGAGAGTCGCAAGGGAGATTTTCTCCAAAGGCCGACTGGAATGTGCAATTAACTCGTTTCAGCCCTTTAAGTTCCCAGGTGTGGATGGAATCACGTCAGTCCTACTCCAAAAAGGGCAAGGCAAACTAATACCATTTCTATTAATGATATTAAGAAGAAGTATAGCACTGGGATACATACCGAACCTGTGGAGACGGCCAAAGGTAGTGTTCATTCCGAAAATGGGGAGAAAGACCCAAGTCTACCAAAGTCCTACAGACCAATCAGCCTAACATCGTTTCTTCTCAAAACAATGGAAAAGGCTGTGGATAACTACATAAGAGAGGAAGTGCTACAGACATCCCCCCTTCATTACTGTCAGCATGCTTACTGGGCAGGCAAATCCACAGAAAGTGCACTCTATCAACTGACAGAAACTATAGAAAGCGCCCTTGATGCGAAAGAAATAGTTATATGTGTTTTCTTGGATATTGAAGGAGCATTTGAAAATTTGAAAATGATGCAATTGTTCGGGCTCTGGACAAAAAGGAAGTAAACCACACAGTATCGAAATGGTTGTATGAACTCCTAAGCACAAGATCAGCGGAGACTCACACACCAGGAGGCATAATAAAAGTCGGCACAACAAGAGGATGCCCACAAGGAAGAGTTCTATCTCCTCTCATGTGGAGCCTAGTTGTAGACAAGCTTCTAGAAATACTAATTAAGCATGGCATCAGATGTCAGGAATATGCCGGTGACATAGTAATTATAGCCAGAGGAAAAATGTAGGAGACTCTATGCGATATTATCAAATGGGGGCTAACTTTAACTAAGGAATGGTGCCTGTCGGCTGCGCTAAGCCTAAATCCGGCAAAAACCACCATAGTACCTTTCACAAGAAAACGAAAACTGGAACGACTAAAACCAATAAGTCTGTCGGGTACAACACTGACTCCGGTAAAAGAAGTTAAATATCTGGGAGTAATCTTGGGCAGCAAGCTCATCTGGAAAAAACATACAGAAGAGATAACCAGGAAAGCGACGCGTGCTCTGATGATTTGTCGAAGCTTGGCGGGCAAATCCTGGGGATGCAGTCCAAGTATTCTAAGATAAATGTACATCTCTATTGTTCGACCTACAATAACCTATGGTGCAATAGCATGGACCAAGAGAACCAATCTGATCAGCGCTAGGGAGTCAATCAGCAAAGTTAAAGGTTGTCATGCCTTTGTATTACAGGAGCCATGAGAACTTGCCCAACTGCGGCCATGGGTATGGAGGTGCTACTGGAGCTGACTCCTTTGCATCTAGTGGTAGCAAAGTGTGCAAACAAAACAATCATGAGAATGGTAAAAGAAGGGATAGGTAAAGACAGGTGCATTACATCGAGGCAATTCGACGCACTAGTCAAAAAGCTACCATTCCTGGCCATTTCGAAGGATGACGTAATTAGGAAATTCAATTTTCAAAAGAAATTTACCAGCAAACTCAGCACCAAAAGGGACTGGAGCAATGAATCCATGGTCCACAGACTGAGCAGCAACACGGTAAAATGGTATACAGACGGATCAAGATTTGATGAAGGAACTGGAGCAGGAGTTTTTGGACCCAGGACAAAATACTTCGAATCCATGGGCAAATGTACCAGCATCTTTCAAGCGCAAATTTATACCATAGACAGATGCGTTCAGATCAATCTTGAAAGGAATTATACCAACTGCGACATAGCAATAATATCGGACAGTCGAGCCGCTATTATGGCACTGGATTCCTACACCATCATATTCAAACTTGTATGGGAATGTTTGCAAAAGGTCAAAGAGCTGAGTAGGAGAAACCGAGTAAAACTCTGCTGGATACCTGGCGATACGGGGATAGAAGGCAATGAATTGGCCGACTCCCTGGCAGGGAAAGGAGCATCAGAACCCTTCATAGGCCCTGAACCATTCTGCCTTGTAGGAGACCATCTCCTCAGAGAAGAATTCAGGGAACTGGAAAGAAGGAATCGGAATGAAACCTGGAATAACGCTCGTGGAATGAAGCAGGCCAAGAAACTCCTAGGGCAATATAACCGGAAGAGATTCGAGGCATGCATTAAAATGAGCAAGAATAACCTCAGTATCCTAACAGGCTTCCTAACGGGGCACTGTAGACTCAAGGAGCATCTAAGAAAACTAGGGGTATCAGAAGAAGGTCTCTGCAGATTTTGTGGAGAATTGAATGAAATTCCAGAACATATACTGGGATTTTGTGAGGCATTAGCCCACAAAAGAAAAAGAAGTCTGGGCAAGTAGCTACTATCAGAAAAAGAAATGCAATCACTAGAACCATCTCTCATTCTCAGATTCCTGAAGGAAACTGGCTTAGAGAGAATACTCTAGAACAAATTTCTTCACCTATGCGCAATAGGAGTCCATTACCCTCAATACAACTCTGAAAAGAACTGTATTTGAGGGGAACTCGTAATTGTGCTAAGGTATTGAAAGGGGGCACAATAGATCTTAAAGGTCGCGGTGCAATATACCCTCAACCATAATAATAATCATAATAAATAAGCGGCAAAAAGGTCAAAAGAACGCTAGTTGAGCCGCTAACGTCCGCAACAAATTCCGAAACCTCAGGACCAATGCCAGTCGGACACTCACCAGTCAAACAAAAAACGAAAGTATAGAGTCAATAAAGAGGAAAGTTTTTCACAGACATCCGAAGCACTAAAATACAATCCGGGTATCCCCTCGTGTAGGAATTACATACAGATTAAACAGAAACACCACAGTCAAACGAAAATGAAATTTAGTTCGTCGCAAGCCATCAAACTTATACCTGAGTTTGATGGATCCGCCAAAGCGATAGATAGATTCGTGCAGCTAGTCGACCTCCAGTCAAAAACAATCTCTGATCAGCAGTATGATATTGAATAGTTTCTGCAATGGTCTCATACCCCAAATGAAACTATTAGTAAAAAGCGCTAGATGTACTGATTTAGACGCAGCAGTCGACATAGCGATGGAAGAAGAAGAGCTCCTCACCTGCACTAAGCAGCGAAATAAGTACTGGCGTAACTGTAAAATGAAGGACAATGACACTATCGCGTGTTGCAGGCGGCAAAACGCAAATACCAATTAATGTTTCACAAATCCCCAAACCTAAATCTAGCACAAGAGGTAAATCCTCATATACAAAATCGCGAAATCAGTCATCGAAATCCAAACCGAGATGACATATCGCTCAATCAATCCAATATACTAATTCGGGAGAATGTAGCTCAGAAGAAATCAAAACCACTAGAGCAAGATTAAAAATATCAAGAATTAATACCAAACTTACTAAACGAAGTACAAAGTGAAAACATCAAAACTCAAGGTTAAACCTAACTCATACAAACCTTCGCGTGGCTGCACACCTTGACGTGGTGCGAAGGCTTAGTAAAGGCCAACGACTCTCGGGAATTTATTCCCCATGAGGAGCCATGAAGCCAAGATGTAGCCATCCCATCCATCATCCCCTACCAATAAGACCAATCCCATGCATCCTTTACCCCCTCCACTCCCTACCTACTTTCCGATGGGCTGGATCAAGGTGTCAACCGAACCGCGCCGAGGATCAGCCTGGCTGGGGGCTCACCATAAAAATAGCGCAGTCGCAAACGGTGTATCCGGGTAGCTGGCAAATCTCCAGATCAGACTGCCTTATCGACAGCTGTCAACGGACCTTTCCGTTCCGGCTTGCTCGTGGGACCACATGTACAAACAAGTTAATAAAAAAAAACCTTCGGGGAGTCATCCCCAGAAAATATCGGGCAAGATAAAACAGGCCAAGGGAACGAAACGAACAGAGACTAAACCGGACAAATAGATAAAGGACACTGGGTTCCGAAATGTGTCGAACCTGAGAACGCAAAGGGTAGAGAAGCGACTACAGAGGCTGCAAATCAACACCGAAGAGCTCGATCTTTTGATAATCCTTTTCCCATCTCAAAGAGAAGCAGGAATCCTGATTTGCCGACATCAAACCGGAAGATCACCAAAGCGTTGAAATTAAGTACTGCCTTAAAACCATTAGGTTAAAGGTATACGAGCAGAACGAGAGGCGTGAGGCGACAAGCAATAAACCGGCTGACACCAGCTGGTTCATACAAAGGCGGAATTCCGATGTCTACTTCGTCAGAAGGATCTGACGACACTGTGATAGAGTCCGGGGGATCTGTGGCCAGCTTTAATGCTGAACATAACCCAGATAAACCTCCATCACAGTAAGGTGGCTTCCGAAAACCTTATCCTCCGACTTAGCCCTTGTCTTTTTCTCTTCGTCACCCAATTTGCTACGCGCGCAATCCACTTTAACTTGTGCCGTTCAAGCAATTCATCGTCAAATTAACCTACCAACCTACTTCCTTAACCAACCTACTTAAAACAATGGAAAAGTGCTGTGCAAACGAAACGTGAGGATTCGGTTCGGGTAACGTATGTGAACTAATTACTTGCAGAGATTTGTGCCAAAAATCGTATCATCCAGTGTGCATTGGCCTCAAAGGTCGCTATCCGGCCTATTTAAAAGAACTCTCAACCGTGATGCAATTCGCTTGTCCTGTTTGCAAAGGACTGTCGTTATCGCACATCTTGCTAGCGATTAAGTGTCATAATGAGGCAATGACCTCACTATTTTCGGACTTATCAAACCATAATAAAAAAGTTGCTTATTCCCAAGCCCATCGATGATCTCCAATCTTATTTAGAAAATCGTACTGAGCCTCGTAATGACAGTCTTAAGGCTCTGGAAAAACATTTGAATAGCTCCTTCGATATTCGAAACATTATGGCCAAGGAGATCAATGACTTATTTTGCATAATATTTAATAAACTAGAAAAGAAAAAGTTCACAGTGCTCTCGGAAATGATAAAATCGAAAAGTGAAGACTTGCGCCATACTAATGAAGGCATTAACGGTATTCCCTCGGATCTCGATGTGCTTCAGCAATCAACCTCATCCTCGACTTTACATCCTCACAACATAACCCCCAGGGTTGCATTATCGGCGATAGATTCGCCCCCGTTTATCTTCCATTTATATGGATATGGACAAAGCCATCGCTGAACTCAGGGAAGAAATCCAACATCTCGCAGCGAGGAACATAAACTCTCCTACTACACACAACACAACAAACAACATATCAGTAGTGGAGGAACTTCTTAGTGTTACTCCTGTAACCAATAATGTAACGGTCATTTCCGGCGACAGACCAACCGACTCCACCTTCCAAGCGCCTATTGAGTCTGAAACTCCTCCATCCAAACTCCACTTCTTCGGTACATCATGGTCCAAGACAGAGTGGGACCGTAGATTAAAAAAGCTTCAGGAACAAAACCATCCCAGTGAGAAAGAGCTCAGCACATTTATCATCAGCAGAGCCCCACGAAAGTTTACTTCTACACAGCTGAAGGAGTTCATGACGGAAATGTTCTTTTCTGACATCTTTAAATGCAAGAACCTAACAAATTGACGCTTCCTGTTCCACATCCCCAGTAAATGCGAGCGGCTGCTTACGAACCCATTCGGCGGCAATTATAAAATAAATAGCTTAAGTATAAAAAACTGTCAACTTCTACTAAATCTAGTCGCCCTGTTAACCTGATTGGTGTAAATAATATCCCCCCTCTCTTAGTAGCACCCACCAAGCTCACCCTCTAACAAGGGTGAAATCAGCTACATAGAGATACTCAACTCTCGAACGATTTACGTCTCGCCTATCACCGTCCATTTCCAATATTTTTTCCAGATTTTCCAATATTTTCGTTAAACTCACGCTTACTGTCTTATGTTTACGCACACTGCCACAGAGTTTATCGAACTCCCGTTACCGTTGAACACTTGGCCACGAAAATGGCGGACATTTGAACCTTTTGCCCACAATAGTGTCATTTTTGGTTCATTTTAACAACTCAACCTACTAACTCGGATCCGTTTCCCAAATTTGATCTAACATCTGGTGCCAAATATCGAGACTTCCGCAGATCCCACATTCTCAATCCATCATCAACATCAAATCTTAATCCAGTCTTTTTAAATTGCATTTTCAATTCCGGTTTATATCAAATTAATGGTATAACTAACTGCCTTAGTACGCAACTTGATCGTGTTTTCTCATCCAACACAGAAAATTGCGTTGTCGTTGAAAGTGATACTCTCTACGGCGACTTAATCCAGAAAAATCATACATCAACCTCATATAATTTAAATTTTCGAAAAGCGGACTTTGACAAACTTAATATCTTGCTCAGATACGCCAAGTTTAATGATGCGCATCTTAACGTTGAAACTGCTATTTCATCTTTTTATTCTATAACTTTTGATTGCATTCTAAAATCAGTCCCTTATAAGACCACCAGAACCTCTACTTCCTCCCCACCTTGGTATAACAAACACCTACCTATGCTGAAGAAAATGAATATATACATACAAAAAGTACATCAACCGAATGCAATCTTATCTCATTACAGATCCCAAAAGCTTTTATCATTTTGTTAATTCCAAACGGAAATGTGATAACTATCCTGCAACTCTTAAGTTCGAAGATACAGTTTCGTCCGACCCGCAAACCATTGCAAACCTGTTCGTGGATTTGTTCAGTCAGTCGTACTCCGACTATTCCATTGACGTCGATCTTGATTATTTCTCCTACATGAATAACTGTGCCCAAACTTCACTAATGTCCATCAACATCACCGTCCCCATCGTTGAAGAGAAATTAAATAACCCAAAGAACGCTTATCCTCCTGGTCCCGATGGATTACCAGCAATAGTTCTCAAAATATGCGCAAAACTCTTGGCTCATTCTCTGACATCACTCTTTCTTATGTCCACCTCGCAAGGACCCTTCCCACTGCTTCGGAGGAATTCATTCGTTGTTCCTATACATAAGAAAGACTCAAGAAATGAGATAAGTAACTAACACCTTATAGCCAAACTTTCCTGCATTCCTAAAGTTTTTAAAAGCATCGTTTATGATTTAATGTATTTCCATTGCAAATCTTTGTTTTCTTCTTCACAACACGGTTTTCTCAAGGGCAAGTCGACTACGACGAACCTCATTCAATTTGTCTCTGAAGCATTACGCACATTTGAACATGGGAAAGAAGTCGACGTGATAGCTACCGACTTCAGTAAAGCATTTGACAAAATATCACACGATATTATTTTGTTCAAATTAAACGCTCTAGGTTTCCCACCAAGTCTCGTCAAAGGGATAAATTCGTATTTAGAAGGAAGAAAATATGAAGTTTTATTTAGATCTTTTGTCTTTTAATGCCACATCAGGTGTACCGCAGGGTAGCAACCTGTGTCCTTTAATTTTCGAATGATGTTGTCTACATCATCAAGAACTCTCAACCGATGATATGAAAATCCTTAATTACATCTCTTCTCCCTCCGACTCTAAACCCCTTTTTCTGTGTTTTTTCTGTTTGGTCTAAGAAGAACTTTCTTCAGTTGAATGTCAGCAAATGTCAATCTAGTACATCCTCCCGAAAACGACTGCAACCGACTAGAAATTACTTCCTTTGCAATGAATTAATTCCTCCCGTCTGATCTCTGCGTGACCTTGGTGTAATCTGCGATCGGGATCTTAACTTCCGTTCCCATATCGATAACATAATTAATAGAGCCAACTCTGCACTAGGCTTTGTTAAACGTTGGTTAAAAGAATTTTCAAGCCCCTATGTCACTAAATCTCTGTATGTCACCTTCGTTAGACCTATCTTGTTCACATTCAACGTATAGAAGCCGTCCAGCGCAGAGAGAATTAACTTGCCCCCTTAGTCGGAACGCCTAAAACTTAAACGTCTCGAATCCCTTGAAAACCGTACTAATTATGGTTTAACCTCCCCTATCTCCAGAATATTACGTTTAGCTAACATCGCTAATCGCTCATTCGACTTCCACCTCTCAAAATCACCCCTCCGAAATAGTCTTAAGACTCGCTCTCCTTCCCCCTAAGTTAAGTTTTAGTTCTTAAGTTTAATTTATTAAGTTAGATTATCTAAGTTCGCTTGTATTAAGCAGAAATAAATAAATAAAAAAAACAACCTTTGTGATAACAAATAAGCAGGAAGTGATAGATTTCACCCTGACATCAAATTCTCCAGAATTAGTTGTTGAAAACTGGACAAAGGAGCACTCCTTCTCTGATCACCGCTACATTTGTTTCCAACTGAAAATATGAACATATGAACGCATGAACATTGCTAGGGCCAACTTTAGAAACCCTAGAAAAATAAACTGGTCACGATACAGAGAAGTTTTAAAAACATATATTAGTACCAGACCAATTATTAACATTACTTCGCCTGCGGAAATAAATAACACGGCGAGTCAGATAACATGAGCTGTGAACAATGCAAGCTTGAAGTTATGTCCGGTAAACATGCAACTAAGAAGATCTCTATTCAACCGCGCCAAAAGAACAAGGAAGTCTGAGGAGTGGAACCACTACAAGGACAGTCTAAGAGCCTTTAAAATTATGATCAAAGAATCCAAAAAACAATGCTGGATTTCTGCTCTAATATTGAAAGTAACACACAGTCCAGCAGAATCAGAAAGATACTGTTAGAGTCTCTCTCTCTCTAATACGGGTCTATTGAGCGATAAAGATGAAACAATGACGTTTTCGAGCCAAGAATCACTACACGATCCTTGCGATTGAGGAAAATATTCGAAAAGAGATCAGCGAATCAATAAACGCAATCAACCTGAAATTCAATATCATATATATCAAACCTATGTCCATATATTTCATAATATAATAATTTAAACTATAATTATAATAATGTCGTAATTCATTTATAACCAAAAATTAATAGCTTCCAATAGTCCTTCCAGTCGTTATTATTCATGTAAAATGAATGCTCCTACTGAACATTAACATTTTCGTTTAACTTCACCTTCTTTTCGTGGTGAACGTATTGCAAACGATTTGTGATAGCGTTTGGAAAAAAAGGATTGTGGGGGTATCGCCAACCCGCTGTTGGATTTCTTCCCATATGTATGTAGATAAGAAATGTATTTCTTGTATGAATTTGTTTGGAGGGGAAGTCAATTAGCTGTTCAAAACAAATCACACGTATTCACGCATACTGTACCAAAAAAATGTTATAAAAAACGCTGTCAGATGACGTCATGACGGTAGAAGGAAAAGACTTGAGTATCTCTATGTAGCTGATTTCTGCTGCTGAAGCACTCGCACCTGTTGACAATACCCGTGTCTATATGAATGAGAGCCTATCACCGGAGAACAGCTCACTGCTACGGCATGCGCTCCGTTTGCGAAGAGAGGGACTATTGTTTTCTGCGAGAACAAAGAACGGACATGTTTATGTCAAGAAGAGTAGAGATGATGTGGAGATGGAAATTTTGTCAAAATCTTTCGTAAGTGCCGCCGTTTTCCACTGGATTGATGTTATAACGAGCAATGCCTATGATTACTTATTATTGTAGCTTACTATTGTATTACTCGTAAGTATTTTTCTTGTGTTTTTTTTTTGTTTCTTTTTATAAACTATGTTGTTTTTATATAATATCTTGTATTTTCCGCTTTTTCCTACTAACTTCTTGCCTATTCTACCTCCCTCGTAAGTATTTTTCTTGTGTTTTTTTTTGTTTCTTTTTATAAACTATGTTGTTTTTATATAATATCTTGTATTTTGCGCTTTTTCCTACTAACTTCTTGCCTATTCTACCTCCCTTCCTTTTTCCTTCATCTATCCTCTACTATATGTACATATTATGATAATTATATGAATTTTGTTTCTTATTTATTTCTCACTCACGATCGATTTATTTTTTTCACTGTTTAAAAGCTTTCATGTCCTTTAATGATGCTTCACCTGGCGATATGGATGATTTCTCAGTGCGTACAATCATTAATATTTTATCAAATGCTAGAGATGGTCTTAAGATTTTCCATTTTAATGCGCGTAGTTTGAATGAATTCAAACTAAATTATATGAAAATTGGTGTTTCCGAAACATGGTTTACGCCCTATATTCCCAACAACCATTATGATATCTCAGGTTATTCATTAATTCGTAATGATAGAGCTACAGACACAACAGGGGGAGGGGTAGCAATTTATTGTAACAGTTCCTTGTCTTGTAAAGTTGTAGGGAAATCCGTAAATCGAGGTATTGAATACCTTCTTGTTGAGGTTAGTCATGGGTGTGTGAAATGTTTTGCTGGGACTGCTTATTGCCCTGATCGAAATCATTCGACGGAGCCCCTATTCTCTGAAATTCAGTGCTTCTCTGCTGCTTATGAACACATTATTATCTGCGGTGACTTTAATGCTGATCTCCTTAAAAAGGACTCACGAGCCTCTCAGATTGCGTTGCAATAACTGGGTTAACTGTGATTAACTCATACTCTACCCGTTTCACACAAAACTGTGCTCTTGGTTTACTTGATTTGCTTATTGTGTCTGATCATTCTAATGTTTTACTTAATGATCAACTTTCATTTGAAGGTGTATCCGATGTGATTTTTTGTTCTTATAATCTAGATTTTTCTCTGTCATTCTCCCCGTCAAGCTTCTCATACAGAGATTTATCTGCAACAAACATCAATGTGCTACAACGCACATGCTTCTATACCATGGAAGCATATATACAACATGCCCAATCTCATCTGTTTGACCTATTTATCAAACATGTTCCGCTAAAAACGGTTACAGTTAGTAACAAAAGAGTTCCCTGGTTTTCAGAAATAGTGCATAATGCCATAAAAGTTCGTAAGAAGACTTACTCTGTTTGGAAAAAGTGTTCCACTAGTTAGAATTGCTCGAAATAAAGCGTATGGAATTATTCGTAGAGCCAAGAAAATATATTTCTTCTCAAAACTTAATCCCAAACTTTCGTCTAAGAAGTTATGGAGTAATCTGCGCACCTTTGCCGTTGGTAAAAGGGACACAACTCCTAGAACGGTTGATGTTAATTCCCTAAACAAGGCTTTTTTAACTTCCACTGGAGTAAACGTGAACTTTCTTCCTAATAGTGAGGTGCTTGAATTACCATCTGATAGTTTTTACTTTCGTACAGTTACAGAGCTTGAGATTGTTGATGTTATTGGATTGCTACGGTCTGATGCTGTTGATTCCCTTGCGATTTGTAAAAATCACTATCTATGCAATTATCCCTCCACTTACGCACATCATCAATTTTTGTATTTACTCTGGCACTTTCCCTAGTAGCTGGAAAAAAGCTATTGTTACTCCTGTTCCCAAAAAGCCCTCTCCGTTGTCTCCTGTTGATTTTCGCCCTATCAGCATTCTACCCTGCTTATCAAATATTTTAGAAAACCTTTTGACAACGCAAATTCAGGACTACCTCAGAGAAAATGAATTATTATATCCTTTTCAGACCGCATCACAGCTGCTCAACTGCAATGGTTAAGGTTCTGGATGATATCAGAGTCCAGTTTGACCAAGATTAAATTACCATCCTTTGCTTGCTTGACTTCTCTAAAGCTTTTGATAAGTTAAACCACGTAGTCCTGTGTCACAAACTTAAGCTCTATTTTGGTTTCAGCGATTCTTCAGTGTGCCTAATCAAAGATTACTTGAGTAACAGGAGCCAAAAAGTGAAGTTTGGAGAATGCTCATCTCAATTTTTACAATTTTTAAATATATCACCAGGAGTGCGGCAAGGATCAATATTAGGTCCCATTTTATTTAGTTTATTTATTAACGACCTGCCCAAAGTCTGCAACAATGTGTCACTTCACTTATATGCAGACGATGTTCAAGCATATTTTTCCAGGCCCATTGGATTAATGGAAGACCAAATTGCATATTAATTTCCAAAAAAATTATATGACACTAATACAATGCCGCCTTTATATCTTAATGGCGTAACTCTCGCTTATGTCGATTGTGTGGTAAGTCTAGGATTTAGAATAAACCGTTCTCTGTCTGCTACCGATCATGTCAAACATATTTATGCTGCCCTACGTAAACTTTGGCTATCCGCAGATCTTACTCCAACCAAGATCAAGCTCAAACTTGTCAAAACCTTTCTACTTCCTGTCATTGATAACATCGCAGTAATCTATTGCAATCTTGATTCGTTGTCGCATAATAACGGCATGATAAGGTACATTTTTGGGCTTCGTAGATTTGACCATATTTCCCAATATCAACGTTTAGTTCTTGGTCGTACACTAAGTGATTTCTTGAACGCTAGATGTTCGTTTTTATGTATAAAATTATTCATCGACAGCTACCACCTTATCTCTCTGCAAAACTTCAATTTGGGCAATCCACCAGGACTTACAACCTTATCACACCGTCTACCGTCCGTCAGACTTTGCAGTTCACTTCCAATACATGTGAAACAATCAATTGGAGCGAGAAAGTTTAAAAGATACATTTTTAATTTTTTCTGTTAAATTATCATTTTACTTTTTTCTTCTTTGTTTTTCTTCCCCTTCCTTTTTCCATCCTTTTCTCCTTTTCCTTGAACTAAAATTAATTTTAAGTAAAAATACTTGATGTATATTAAATTTGACTTTAATTGTACTATAAAAGATCATTAAGTCTTACTTATACACCGAAATAAATTGAATTGAATTGAATTGATTGAATAGAATTGAAACTTCGTTGGGCAAACCACAGCTTCCTTCCATATAAATCTACGGGTTTGGAGGTATCTCGCTAATAAAACTGTAGCAGACCTACGATATGTTAGAGCCCTGGCTGCTAAGCCTATACAGTGGACGCCTGGACTATAGTTACGTACCGGGAGAATAGAGAAAAATAAAGGTCGTCTTCATTTCGAAAACGGGGAAGATATCCCACACAACACCAAAAGACTACATGCCAATCAGTTTATCATCATTCCTACTAAAGGCACTGGAAAGGCTGATTGACTTTTACATCAAGGGCAGAATTCAAGTAGACAAACTCTCGGCCTCGCCACTACAAGATCTGTCGAGACCCCTCTTCACAATATGGTGGGTACAATTGAGAAATCGATGACCTGCAAAGAGTATAAAATGATTGCATTCCTCGACACACCGGAAGCGATAGCAAATGCTTGAAGCGGACTAAACATCCATGAAGAAATTACCCACTGGATAGACTCTACAGCCTTGGCCAAATGTATTAGGCACCTTTTAAGATTCGTTACGACTTCAAAAAAAATAAAAATGGTTTACAACCTCAAATAGTGTCGCAGAAAACCATAAAATTCAAACTAATTACTTCCAATAAGTGATTTGGCAACAAAGAGAAAAAGATAAGGGTGCCTAATACATTTGGCCAAGCCTGTATGCTAACCAGCAGGGAAATCCAAGCTGAATTTGGTAACAGCCGCTTAACACGGAAGGTACGGCGAGGTACACCTCAAGGGGGTATACTCTCACAGCAGCTGTGGCTCGTTACAGTTAACCAACTTCTACTCTCACTGGAGCTATTCGGATGTAAAGTCATCGCCTATGCGGACGACATCGCCATAATGTTCAGTGGAAAATATCCACAGGTACTAGGAAATCTAATGGGAAACGCGCTAATTGAGCTATCGAAATGGACCAAGAAATGCGGCCAGAGTGTAAACCCGGCAAAAGCTGAACTGGTACTCTTTTAGAAAAACCATTAGATACCTCCAATAATATCACCAAAAAGGTTTACGGTTTCCCTCTAACCTTCTCAAGCCACGCCAAATATTTAGGCACAATATTGTACAGGAAGCTTAGTTGTAATCAGAACACTTAGGAAAGAGTAAAGAATGCTACAATTTCGTTGTATGCATGTAAGAAAGCCCTAGATAAGAAATAGGGCTTGAAACCAAAGATTATGAGATAGCTATATAAGATCATAAGATCCATACTCCTATATGGTGTACTAGTTTGGTGGCCGGTGTTAGACAAGTCAACTTATGCAAAAATGATCAACAGCGTACAGAGGATGGCGTGTATATCAATTACAGGCGCATTCCCTTCCATTCCAACCCCAGCACTCGAAGCTATATTACACTTCACTCCAACAGATATCTGTGGCAAGGAATTTGCAGCAAGATCGGCGCTACGGCTCAAAGAAATCTCACAGTGGAGAAACCATACACATATACTTAACTTGCATAACTTCCATGAGGAATCTACGGACTATCTAGCCCCAGTCGTGGACTTCAATATTGAATACGGCGCCAAAATCCCGAATAGACCAGTAGTAACAATGCAAAGGAGATCTACACCGACGGATCTAAGACTAGTAGTGGAGTAGGTGCTGGAATTTTCTCGGAACAACTCCAAATCAGCCAATCCCTTAGACTACCGAATCACTGTAGTGTCCTCCAAGCGGAAATTACGACTATTCGTGAAGCCACTGAATGACTATCGATGAACATGATATCGAGAGAGGATATCGTAATATACACCAACAGTCAAGCAGCTATAAAAGCACTCGAATCACTAATATTAAGATCAAAATGGGTAAGACTCTGCCGTATATCTCTAAACGAGATATCTAATCAATGCAGGTCATAGAGATATACAAGGGAACTGCGAAGCAGACGAGCTAGCAAAATTTAGGTAGATGCATAGATGCATCACACCTATGTTGCAGCATGGTTGGCTGGGCCACGGTGACGGTGAGTGGGACGACGTTTGCGGTTGTACGGCTTAGCTCGTCAGACGTGGCAGTTGTTGTCCTACCACTCGTACACCACCAGTTTGCAACAAAAAAATCTCGTGCCTCTAGCTAGCTAAGAGACGATAGAAAGTGATGAAAAGATAGAAAAAGAAGAAAGCCTAATACCCTAACAGACCACGGACGGACAACTAAAAGATAGGACAGAGAAGAGAAAGCAGAGACAGGAAAGGGGAAAAGAAAGGTGTTGCCACAAGGTCTATGCCTTTACCACCAAAAGAGACCGGAAAGGAGCTCGCGGAGCTAAGCTAACTAACCTAGACTAATCCTAAACTAATCTACCTAACTTAAAACTATGCCTAAGCTAAAAGTAATCTACCTTAAAACTACCAGCCTTAGCCCTACACGAAACAACACCTTTCCAGTGTCGTTTGGCGATGTAGGTTCGTCAAGAACCCGAGGGTGCCTGGTGTTGTTGGCACAAGTCCGCCTGCCCACCCCTCATGTCAAACGGCTATCCATCTTTTCGCGGCCATTCACACTCACTAACACTGAAGCCAGAATTATGTACCACTTTGTATCATCAGCTTCCTCGGATGGCTATGTCACTCTCTCCGTCCGTTTTATGTCGACCGTCTTGGTTGCGGACGAAGAAACGCATAGTGTGAAACCCGCACTAGTGGTTGCACATATAAGAGTATGTACGTATCGAGTTCCGGCGGCGAATCCAGCACATGGTAAAATTAAACTTTTTTTTTCTTGTTTGTTAATTTGCACAGGTATATATAAAATGTATGTATAATTCACTTGTTCAATGTATATATCCTTTTTTTAGTGTTTTTAAGCGTTTGAAGAAATTTTTGGGTTTGTATATATATATATATATATATGCATGTATGTACGTTTGTAATTTCTTTGTTTTATGTAGCCTGATCTGGCTAAATTTTAATGTTCTCTCCTCTTTTTTTTTTCTTAATAAATGCCACACACGCATACATACAAATGTAGGTTTTTAATTTTTGTCTAATAATTTGGTAAAAGTTTATCACAAGTCGCTGCTTCACAAAAATTCGCCCGATCACTTTCTGTTCTAACTAAGAATCTTCTTTTTACATTCTTGTCTTCTTCAAAACTTCCAAATTGAAAAGGGCTCCTGTTCCAAGTCACTTAACCATTAAGTTTCTCTGTCTGAACTTTCGTTAATTTTCCACCGTCCTCCTGCATTTTACTTGCCTGAACTCTCCAACTAGAACTTACATTCGAGTCTCGTCATATTTGCGCATGTGTGTAGTTTGTAAGTGTCAAACGTCAAGTGTCAAGAGTAAATTTGTATTTTTATTTATTTCCGGTATAAGTATTATTTAAATAAACTATATTTTTGTGCATAAAACATTTCTAAAAATCCTTATTTCACAGGCAACTGCGACTGGACGGTACATCTTCGTGAGGCGAGTATTTACAGAGTAAGTTACATACACATAAGTTACATATATGTATTTTAACTAATGTCTTTCTTTTTTCTTTTCAGATAAATTGCTGCATATGCAGCCTGCCGCAACAGGATCGACGACGGTTTTCTAGTGGTCGTGAGTAAACCGGCCTCGTAAAAAAGGAAGGCTGCAAATGCTACAGTACCAAGTACTGATACTTGTACTTCACTACGGGGGTACTTGCACTTGAAAACAAAGTACTCCAGCGAAACTTGTTTTTTTTTTTCCTTTATTCGGCACAAGTATTAATTTGTATGCATTTAATAATATAATAATAATAATGGCGGCGTTACAGTCCGAGGTGGACCTGGGCCTAGGTGTATATAAATATTTTATTAAAAAGGACTTAGCAATTAGTCGTAAGTACTAGCAATATAAGCTTGCCTTATCAATTTCGATCTATACGCAGTTATGAGTTTTGAGACGCTGAGGGCAATTTGTTGTTGATTGCTTTTTGCTTTTCATTGCCGTTGTGAGTTTAGCTAAGAGTAGTTCGGGAACTAAGAAGAACACTGTGAAAATTATTGAAATATTTGGTAATAAGATACAATTTTTCATATTCGAAGTGAAGAGAAGAAGTTAGTGTAAAATTAATAATATATTGTTAAAATAAGTTCAATTTAGACATCGATATAGTATGTGCGAGCTCAAGTGTTAGAAATTGGTAATCTAATTATCATTAGATAGTACTTTTTTTTTATTAAGTAATGAATTACAGAAAATGCAATAAAATATTGCAGATAAAATAATATAACAATGCATACAAAATACTGCTTTTAAAGAATACTTACTGCTCACTTAGTTGAAAGTACTGCTCAAGTACTTGAAAGTATTGCTCATATAAATTTTTTTTTATTTTAAACTCTATATACTCTATATAACTCTTTGATTTTGTTCAGGAAAGATGTTCGTGTTCTAACTACGCGAATCAAAGCAGAAAGACGATTGAAGAGTTTACAGCTAACGACGGAGTAGGAGTCTCTGAAGTGGGTGGTACGAAATGAGGGTATGTTTACCAGGAATTCAAAGTTGCTGCGTAAGCTGCGGGTACCAGATATCGGACTCTGCAAATAACCACTTCTCATAAAGAACATTTTAGACACCTTGTAGTAGTACAACTGTCTAACCGGCAGGATTTTCACGCTCCTAAAGAATGGCTGAGACGATGAGCTCTACAAATCATTCTAATGGCGCATTTCTGCAATACAAGTGAAGGCTAGATTTTCGTGCGGTAAGCACCTCCCCAACATACTAAACCATATTGCAATTTGGAGTGAAATAACCCGAAGTAATCAGCTCTTAAACTATAATTTGTGCAGTATTTACGAAGATGAAATAGACCACGGATAGTAGAACGAAGATACTGTTTCAAATTTGTAATATGATCGGACCAATTCATATTTTGGTCAATAATAACACCTAAGTACTTGTTGTTATTTACAATGTCAATTTTAAAACAGTTCGCGTGACAAGCTGAATTAACATAAAACACAGTTTTTGAAGAATCTTCATTACATGTGCAAACCGACT
Organism: Myathropa florea; assembly: GCA_930367185.1. Classification (NCBI taxonomy): domain Eukaryota; kingdom Metazoa; phylum Arthropoda; class Insecta; order Diptera; family Syrphidae; genus Myathropa; species Myathropa florea. The sequence goes on from OV884004.1 coordinate 55,579,698, forward strand.
CTTTGTAAGGCACACCTTGTAATCTAAGGCTGAAAAACATTAGTTTGGTTTTATTGCTGACAATAAGCTTATGTTTGGCGAACCACATTCTCAGTAGGTGTATATCATGGTTAATATCAGCCACTAATTGCAGATGGCTAGCAGAGTCGTACGCGATGCCAAGATCGTCGGCAAAAGCTGTAACTTTACCTGCAAAATATTGAAGGAACAAGGAGTTAATGTAGAGCAGGAAGAGAATAGGGCCCAATACAGACCCCTAAGATACCCCTAGATTAATTATCTTATTACCACAAAAACAGTCTCCAACCTTCATTCTTTGACTTCTATCTTTGAGATACGATTCCAGCCATCTATAGATGAATCCTCGAAAACCTGCCCAATGCAATTTCCTCAAGAGAATGCTATGGTTTGCCATATCAAAAGCCTTGGTTATGTCAACAAACAGACCGGCACAGCTTTTTTTGTCCTTTATTTATATGTGTACAGAAACTAACAAGCGCATCTTCCGTAGAGTGTCCTGCCCTAAAGCCATATTGCAAGGGACTAAAATACCGTATTCTCTTCAGGAACCACAGAAATCTACTTTTAACAGCTTTTTCAAAAATTTTTGAGATAGAAGAAAGATGTGAGATAGGCCTGTAGTTGTTTCTATTTCTTTTGTTGCCCTTTTCAAAAATTGGTAAAATGTTTGCACATTTTAGCCTGTCAGGAAATGTTCCAGTGGAGATACTCAGGTTAAAAAGGAAAGCGAGTATGTCTACTACATTTAGAGCGATGTGCTTTAATATATTATTAGAGAGCCCATCATCACCACAGGAAGGCGAGCGATTAAGTGAATTTATTAGAGCTAAAACCTCAAAACACGTGATTGGTTCGAAGAAGAAACTGTCACTGCAAACTGGGTCTTCCACTAGATTTCCTGCCCTACAGTTCGCACAGTAGTCAGATCTTAAATTGGAAGAAGATACTTCACCAACTGTAGCAAAAAATCATTGAAAATGTTTGCAACTATCTTAGGATCATTTACAATGGAATTATCCGTCGGCAATTCGGTAGGGTTTGGTATTTTAGAGGTATTGCGGTTCAATATGTTATTAAATACTTCCCATTCCTTTATTTTAGAGAAATAGTATCTATCGCGACACAATCGAATTTCATTATTCATTTTAGTGGACATACGTTTGAAGCGACTTCGGAGTGCAGAATTACAAGGATTTTTTACACATTTCCTACGCAGCTTGTTTTTAAGCTTAATTTTTTTGAGAATGGAGTGGCTTATCAATGGCTTAAGTTTTATTTCCGACTTCCATAGCAGAGAACGAAAGATAGATGAACTTAAATGATCCTGCAATATCTCTATAAAGGAGGTATAAGCCAGAGAAGCATCATTTTCAGCATAAACAGTCTCCCAGTTTTCAAACCGTAATTTGAAATTAAGCAAATCAAATCTTATTTTGGTCACAGTTCGAGTAGGAACTCTATCTTCAGGTCTCGAATCGCTTAAGCTCGTAAACCAAATACCTGCCATGCAGTGATCCGTGATGTGGAGATCAAGATTTACACCGGCGCACAGTGGTCGATTTCAAATATCAGTAGCTGGTCATAAGTCAAAAATGAACATATTTTTTTTTAGCTCATTTACAGTTTAATCTAGAGAGAAATATCCAAAGAACTAGTTCAGAACAACAAAAGAGGCCAGCACTCAAATTTGCAACTGTACTAATACCGCAATGATGCAGTTTAAGATCACTTTGTCATTATGTGTTTTAGTTGAGAATTTGCATTGTCACTGTAAGTACAAGTTTTTACCGACTAAAAAAGAATATACAAACAAGCTAATACTCGTATGTTGCAAGATCCCCATTGTAAGTACTTTCAAAAAAATTATTTTGTCAAGCAGTTATAAAAATTAAGGTGTGAAAGTGGTGTCTCTATTCAGTAATTTAATGCTATCTAAATGAATCAATTTTGTTTGTATAAAGAACGATACAAAAAAAGTCCGACATAGTCTGATCACGAAAGTTATTTTATAAATCCAGCCGTAAAATATGTTTTTTCCTTTTTTAACGGGCTTTTCAAATGTTCTGTTTCTGATTGTGCGGGTGAAGTAATAAAGTTTGTTTAAACAAAGCTTTCCATATTGGAGATAAATGAGGACCAGCATACAAAATGCTTAAGTTAAACCAAAACGTTTGTGTCACTAATTTTTCAAAAGTGGTCTGCAAGTAAACGTACGCTTAATGTGTTCTTAAATTCAGAAGACAGTTGGATATCCAAAGAATTTCAAATTCCCATTCAAGTAGAAGAAACAGTCCACTAGTTTGACTATAAACGGAAAAACCATAAGCATATCTCACGTGCTGTTGAAGGCAATGGTTGACGATAAAACTTGTAACACAGTTATGAAAAATAAGGCTAGTGCAGTTTGCTACATATGCAAAGCATCTCCAAAGGATATGAATGACTTGTAGAACTGTTTAAATAAACCCTGCGATAGTAACGCATTCGGACATGGCTTACAAACTCTTCACGCACACATACGATTCATGGAATCATTGTTACATTTGGCGAACAAGCTTGATACCAAATGTTGGCACGGAAGGAGAGAGGAGTTCAAAAAACTGGTTCAAGACAAAAAAGTTAATCTTCAAAACCAGCTCAGGAATGAGTTGCGAATACTGGTAGGTTTTCCGAAACAAGGAGGAGGTAACACGAATGACCGAAACACTGGACGTACGTTTTTTAAGGACCCAGCAAAAACAGCCGCTATCAGAGGAATTGACCATGAGCCTTTTTTGCATAGTGCTGATTACTCTTTCATCAGGATTGAAAATTGACATACAAAAATTTCGAAAGTATTGCTCAGATACAGCCAAACTATTTTTCAGCAAATATAATTGGTATAAAATGCCTGTGAGCGTCCATAAAATACTTTTTCATGGTGCTGACGTTATTGAGAACTTCGCTGTTCCAATTGGCCAACTGTCGGAATACGTTTAAGAAGCCCGCCAAAAATATTATAAGCTATACCGTGAAAGCTTTTCAAGAAAGATGTCACGGAAAATAACCAACGAGGACGTTCTCCATAATTTGTTAATTTCGTCCGATCCTATCGTAAGCGATATAAGGCATCTTCCAAAAAAAAATCTTTTCCTCTTGAAGCATTAGATATGCTGTTAGAAGCATAAATAAATAACTTTTGCATTACAAACATTAAAAAAAAGTTAATTTCATATTAAAGTCCAGCTAGCAACCATAAATCTACCACTGTGCGGCGCACTGATCGGAAGATATGTTACGAAAACGGCCAAATACATGGTCCAGAAAAATAATTCAAATAGAATTAGGTCTCGTCGGCTTATTCACAAAGGAGGTAAGACCGTATGAAGCTATAACGCTCAATAGTGACTCTGAGACTGAGGTAGCTGCTAAGATGTCAATGCTTAGATCACCTAAGGTAATAAGGTTAACAATCTTGGTTTTTGTCAGAAATGCAAGTAATTCATTTAGAAAAGACTGAGTATCGTGGAATAGCAATCTGTATATACAAATTAAGTTGAAGAGCTCATTACATATCGTACAACTAATTTGTATTATATCCGCAGTCACAAAACTATGATAGTAAACATGAGATTCCAGCGAATCACGAACAAAAGCCCCCACTCCGCCTGCCGAATACGATTCATTTGACTTAGCATTAAAATTATACCCGGGAATCGAAAAATCGTTACTTTCACATGCAAATATCCATATTTCCGAAACAAAAACTAAGTCGGGTAAATAAACAAGTGCTTCAAGATTACGTAACAATAAATCGAAGTTTTTTCGCAAGCTACGTACGTTTTGATGTACCACAAAAAAAGAATTGCCCTTAACAGAATCACAATAAAATAATTTGCTACTTAATAAAATAAACTTAAGCTACTAATAATGGAAGTTGAATTGTTACTAGTAGGATCGTAGATATCGTTTGGATCAAACATATTCAATTATATTTTTTAATGAAAAGGCTTTAAACGCCCAAGTTTACTAGATCATCAAACGATCTTATAGTAACAATTCTACCTTTTTCTACTTTCCTCAATAATATTTGTGAGTTTTGAAACCATAAATATTTGTAATTATTTTCTATTTTTAGTTTTTTTAGCTTCCATAAATAATGCTCTAGTGTAGTTAGTTAGAGAGTGATTAATATAAATCCTGTTAAAAGAATCCTCAGTAAATAAAGACGTATTCAATTTCTTCGTTGCAGTCCTCTTCCCTTTCATAATCTTACTCTTAATTTCCTTGGAAGAAAGATGTACATAAATAACATGTTTGTCTTTTTCGTTGTTGCTCGAAATGTTGCCAGCTGAGTTAGTTGCTGTTTTTTTCCCCACACATTTGACGAAACAATGGTGAATATCAGCTGCAGCGACAGGAACCTCCAGTGCGTCTCGGAAAATTGTTTCTACACATTCTTGGGCATTGTTGTTGTTGATCCCAGGTATGCCAACGATCTCAATGACATTCTCCATTTCCTTTTGCTCTTTCCAATTGAGTTTCCTCTCCAAAGACGTGACCCTCTTCCTCAGCTTGGTGTTGTCCTCTCTCAGCTGTTCAAGTGGGGAGAGAGAATCACAGTTAATTTTCTTCAAAGACAAAATCTCATCGTAGAGCAGTTGAAGGGTTATTGAAATTGATGATTGTGGCAGGCGGTGTGCGGAAGACGGGCTGGGTACTGCATGCTGCTCACCATCATCGATCCGTTGTGTGGAGCAAATTTGCGGTGTGCGTTTAGCTCATTGTTTCGACGATGTTGTTCCCGTAGCGAGTGCTTGCTTCAGTATGGGCTTTTGTTGATACCGATGTTGATGGTGCCTGAGGCTTCAGAGGTGCAGTTTGTTGCTGCAGAGACTTCCGACGAAGAGCAGTGCACTTGTCACAATGGTAAGGTACACCGTGGGTATACATATAATCGAAATGCTGGAACTATTTTCACACAGGCGCAGTGAAAATATGCCTCACAGTCCAAGCAGGCAATTTTCAGTTCGCAGGTGCGTTCGATTTTTTTATTGCATACGAGGCATTTCATCTTGCAGAAAAAAAGAAAAAGTAAATGGTGACTAATAAACAAATTTACTTAAGAACAGTGGCGACACTCGATGAAACACGTCCGATCACTTCCCCTATCACCTGAATTATAAAGTAATTGAAAGCACTGCTCAAGTATTTTAATGAAAAAGACTTGTATTTGATTCAAATAAAGTACCAGTACCAAGGTATTGAAGTACAAGTACAATTTCAGGTACTGATACTGGTACTTGTACTTGTACTTGATTTTGTACAGCCCTGAGTAGAACCAACGCCGCAAATTTCTATATTCGATTTTTCTCTTGGTATACCTAGGATGTGTACAAAATGCTCCGTTACCAAAGATAACTAAGATCCAGAATCCGGAATGATGCGACATGGAATGAAAGTATCATGCTTATCTGCAACGTGAACTACTGCTGTGGCTAGAATGGTGGATGGCGATTGACTGTAAGGATGAGACGTGATGTGGTCCTTCGAACTCGTTATGTGCAGGACCTTATTGCCATTAGTGATCCAGTGTGATAGAACTCAGTTGATTCGTGATTGAGTTGAGTCGTAGTAAGTGGATGCAATATTGTGTGATGTGGTTTATTGCATTTACAACAGAGAGAAGATCGACAATCACTAACATTGTGTTATCTGCATATCTGGATTAAGCATTTAATGTTAAATTGCGAAATTTATAACATTTTTGAATGGGATGGCCTAAATTATCACAGTATAAACATTTGGTTTTATTTGTTTCAGCATAATTAGTAATATTTAAGGTTTTTCCTCGACTATTCTTATGATTAATAATAGGAGTTGTACTTGACCGATGTTTGTTGCTTGTTGAGTAACATTCTAATACTTGACAGCGTTTATCGATGAATTGTACGTATTAGACCACCAAGAGAAGGTAAGTTGTCTGTAGGACGTTCTTCCTGCCACTCACTGCGGGTAATGGGGTCAAATTTGGATATGATGATACTCGTATATACAATAAGACCATTTGTCGACTGGATGTCCTAAAGATGATAGTGCTCGTAAGTGGCTGTTGATCCCGTCGATGAGTTCTCGAAGGTTTGTAGCTGTTGCCCTTTGAATTGGTAGAACTTCAAATGTTTTTTTGATGACAGCATCGTAGTTAGTGCTATTAATTTCCAGTGATCAAATTGCGTGTGAAGCACTTCCAGCGAGTGATGAAATTTTTTTGTTTTATCAAAGGAAGGGTTGGAATTTTTGAGGGATTTAAAGGATTCGAAGAAATTCAGCCATTCTGTAATCTCTCCTGTGAAAATAGGCATATTAATTTTTGGTAGTTTCAGATGTTCAGTTGTTTTAACTTGGCCATGCATGTCGTTTTGCATCTGATTGGCCTTAAGGGATTGAATTCTCTCCATGAGTTTTTGTTGAGCATTGTAATACAACTCTACATACCTTGCGCGGTGATGAGCTTCATCCTTCACTTCTTCTGGATCCACCTCTTCAATCTTACCTTGAAGGTCTTCGAAAATGGAGAAGGCGTTACCCAATGCAGAGAGGCGTAGCTCTAGTTGCGGCACTGTCACATCTTCCGTAAGGTTATTAATAAACTCTTGGAGACGATCTAGCTGCTTGAGCACAGCACTGCTCAATCTTCTTGCGGGCGCCGTGGCCGTGTGGGTTCGTGCGTCGTCCCATGTGTATTAGTCATTCACAGTCCAGGTTCGAATCAAAGTTCACACAAACAATTTTTCAAAAAAAAAATTGTTCACGGCTCCACCTTTCTTTCGAGTCACTGACAATGCTCAAAGAGTATAACTGTCTAGGAAAAGCTTCTCAAAATCGCCGTTCGGAGTCGGCATTAAACTGTAGGTCCCCTCCGCTCGTGGCAGAACAATAGCACGCACAACACGAGTGGTTGCTGAGAAGTTAGGCCCAGTTCCACCTCGGACTGTAGCGGCACCATTATTATTATTATAATCTTCTTGCATCTTTATTAGCCTTTTCCTCAGGCGGCATTTTGATCTGAGTTGTACGCGACACACGTGCTGAGTTAAGAACGGATTTCAGATATATTACGTGATATAACGTCGGAGTCACCATGAATTACTAAATAAAAAGCAAAAATGTTTGCCTCTTTTTGTTTTGTTTTTATTGTGATGTACAATTCTTTTATTTTTTATAAATCCAATTAGTTTTAGATGTGAGGAGCAGAAATTTAACACAAGGTAAGTTATTTGGTGAAGAGAAAGAAGTGAATGATGAAACAATATGGCGCAAAAATAAGAAAAGGAAATTAAAAAAGAAAAGGCAAAGTACTTCTGCCAAATATCATAACGAAAGATTTTTGCGTTCAGTGCTTTTATCGACAGCAAGATTGAAGAATAGCTAAGAGTTACCAACTTGGGAAACTTACTTTGTGAGCTTTCGATAATAAGGAGCAGATTAATGAGAAAGTGGTTGACATGGTTAAGGTCGGGTTTCAAACGTTATTTTTCTTCAAGCATATTTGGTCAAATTTCGATCAAAGATGATACTTTTCAGAATAAATCTTCGGCCAATTATTGGAAAAGTTGAAAAATTTAATTTTCATTTGTAACAATGAACAGAAACGATTTAATCCAAATAATACTTACGCCCATGCATACTTTGAAGCATTCCTTTTGCCAGTAAATAAAGGTGAGAGTTCCGCCCTTAATCGAATGAGTGCTTTTACTTTATCCGCATCCCCTAAGAAAAAATATAATAAAATAAATAAAAAGAATTATAAATGAATTATTATTCATAAACGGGATGCATAAGTGTAAAAAACTTGCATAATCGCATATTTCTTTGAAATATTTTTATCATTAGCTTAATATGTACGAATGAATTAAAAATCCAAAGCGATTTTTGGTCCATGTTTAAAAATGTTAGCGTATTCTTAAATTATACAACTCTATATAAGTGTACTCTAAAGTATAAAGCCTAGTCAATCCATTGAACGCTACTTTGCTAAATTGTTCTTCATTGCGAGCCTGCCAGTTTCAAATTTCATTTCGATCCCAGACAGATCACTTCACACAAATAAAATGTGTTAAAGTCCTTTGTGGGCGCCGCACAGTGGTCGATTTAGTACATCGTAGCTGGACATAAGTCAAAAAATTTTTTTTTTCCATTAGAAAAAATACCGCTCGGTTCGAAGTCAAATACTGAAATCACAAGAAACAAGAAACAAAACATTTTTAATTCCCTTACTTTAGTAATGGGAAGCTTTCCAATTTAATGTATAAATCTTTTCTTACTCTCGAGTTTGCCTTTCGCCGATAAGGAGTTTTTTTTAAAGTGGTATAGTCAAATAAAAGTGAGGTATATATTTGAAGCAAATATGCAAGAATATGCTTTGGGAAGTACTTTTAAATTGAGTGTATTTTTATTAATATAGTAGGGACGATTTAGTCGCTATGAACTAAATACGGTGATACTTTTTTTTTACGAAAGACAATCTAACTTTTTTTTATTTGTTGGTCCATAAAAAAAAAGTACAGCTGAGTACAACCTCAAAACTTTGTTAATTTAAAGGTTGTATTATTACCTTTAAATAATGTAAAACTTAAGAGCCGACACTCAGCGCAACATACATTTTTCTTCTCTTACAGTTACCAATACGTCCTATTCAGGTCGACAATATCCTCTGCGGGAAGAAATTTTTTCATTTATTCGGAGTGAAAATCTTTTCAAGGCATCCGTAACGGTGTGTGCAACTGCTGTTTTACAGTACGTGATGCCAAAAAATTTAATATCTGTTCTTGATGAAGCTGATCATAAGAAATGCTTCGAGTATAGCAAAATGTTTGTATCACGCCTTTACAAAAAGTACAAAGGGAAGAAAATATGACTAGAACGATTTTTAAAAGCTGAAGAGTGTTGGCTTAGCGAAGAGTTCCAAATTCCATTGCCTGAAGTACATATGCTAACAACTTCTAGACAAGGAAGACCTGAAAAAGAATTCCAGGAGTGTGGAAGCAGAGCCAAAAAACGAAAAATTCAAAATCTCATGGAAAGATCGGCCGAAGAATTATCATTTGCTGTTGAGTCTAAGCTAAGAATAGAAGGAAGCCGTTCTAAAGCCGAAGTTGTTAAAAAGGTTGTCGAGTATTCTCCGAAAACACAAGCCTGAGATATCGAATACGGTCAAACCATATACATATGAAGAACCCCTGGCCCTTATAACTGGCTTGAGACTCACAAAACATCAATATAAGCTACTTTAAAAAAACGCAAAAGAAAGAAATGCCAATATCTACTCAGCTTACGATAGTATTTTAAAAGCAAAACAAGAGTGTTCTCCAACAAGTAATTTTTCGGCTGTAACCGAAACCTTATGTGAAGTCAAACTACAGTCATTGTTGGACTTGACAGTACAACGTTTGTCTGTCGCAACTCTTGAAACTTTTGAAAATCAGATAGAAAACGGTGATACCTTAGTATTCCCGTGGAAATGGGACTCTGATGGTAGTGGAGGGCACTCGCGTTACAAGCAAAACTTTTTGGTAAACTTTTGGTTACTGTGCTAACATGCATAGTACCTTTAGAAATACGTAAAGCTGGTTCTTGTTCTGAAAATATCTGGATGAATTCAAGTTATGGAAATGATTTTAAATTGATTTTAAAACATATTTCCAACGAGCAAAACAAAAGAAATGTTAAATCCGATTTAAGTCAAGCTAATGACCCTAAATCGACCACGGCGCGCCGTGGCGTAGTGGGTAGGTGCGTCGATTCCTACGCTCGAGGTCTTAGGTTCGAATCTCGAAAAAAACATCTAACATATTCACGAGTCCATGTCTTTCGTGTCACCGACAATGCTCAAAGAGTATAAATGTTTAGAAAAAGGTTCTCAATCTCCCAGGTCCACCTCGGACTGTAGCGCCCTAAGAAGAAGATGTGGAGAAATTCCATAGCAGCTGTCAAGCAGGGATTATTCTCATTCAGGAATGCTATGGAATCCTGTTAAGGAAGTTTAAAAATCCCCCTACGGTAGGAGTCTTCACTCAGGATTTAGGCGTTTATAGAGTGCAGATAGCCTGTGTGTACACAAGTTATTCAGTAATACTCCTTCAGCAATTGTAATTCAGCAAAACTTGTGATTATTCCAAACAAAAACTGGAGTGTGTGTCTAGGGTAATTTAATTGGAAATATATCAGTGCTTATTCCAAGAGTTACATTTAATCATAAGCATTACATTTAATCATAAGGAGTGATGTGGTGAAAGGAGTGATAGAGAATGCACCAATACTTGAAAAGTCAACCGATAGTATCACTATACAACAGTGGAGCACCATATGTACGACAGTTGAGCACAAGTTTATAGTGGCAGGAATAGTTGAAGATTTGATTCTCGGCGTAGACTTCATGATAAGGACATGGAATTTTCTGAGATACAAGAGTTCTAAGATAGCATGTTAGAATGAATGTTGGTGAGGGCAAGTCTCCCAACGTCAACCAAGTCCTCACGGAAAAGAACACGACGAGTCCATTGAACTCAGAGACCGTAGTTTGGGCAAAAACGAATGGAGATTGCGGGAACAACACGTTGTGGGTGAAGCCAGGGACAAAACATCAGTCAAAAATTTAGTCATCGGGAAAACCCCCATACAAGCCAACAAAGGAACGTTATTTTTATGTATTTATTCATTAATTTTATTTATATTAATTTTTTTATTCATAAGCTTAATAGAAGCAGTAAGACTATTTACCATTTTTTTCTTAGAACTACTTGAAGTATATAATTTTCCAGGAAGAGGAAAGAGGACATGTCTAAGAGTGTTCTTCACACCTTCTCTACTCCTTTCCGGCTCTAGCGTCTCTTCGACGCCTTCATCTAGGGGCCTACTTCTTTGAAAACTTATGCGAACTCAGTGTGGTTCCCATTAGTATTCTTCTACGCTTTATTACAGGCTTTAAATGGTTTCCCACAAATACTCTATTGGAATACAAATAAATGCTGTTCCAACCATAATACACGATGTTAATTGTGAGCACCTTAAGGTCAAGTTTTTTTGCCAAACTTAATTTGACATTTCTTTGTTTCAGTGTTTGACAAATTCAATCATGGAGAGGTACACAACTGAGAAGCGCGTTAAGATTATTGAAAACTTTTACGAAAATGGACGTTCATTCCACAATCGGTAGAATTGTGCGCAAATCGCAGCAAACCGGGTCTGGAGGAAATATTAAAACTCATGCGCATGCTCGCCCAGTTCGTCCAGTTCGGAAAACATTGCTGCTGTTCGCGATAGTGCGGCAGAAGACCCGTCAAGCAGTTACCGTGAATGGTGTTGCTATCGCGAGAGGATAACGAACTTCTTGTGGCCAGAAATTGAGGATATGGACCTGGACGACATGTGCTCCAACATGATGGTGCTACTTGCCACACACCCAACGAAACAATGGCTCTTTTGCGCGAGAAATTCAATTGCCGTGTTATCTCACGTCGTGGCGATGTTAATTGGCCGCCACGATCAGGTGATTCGACACTGTTGGACTCCTTTCTTTGGGGATATTTAAAAGAAAAAATGTATGTCAATAAGCCAAGAACAATTCAAGAGATAAAGGATGAAATAATTCTGCACATTAACGACGTAAAACCTCAATTATGTCTCCGAGTTATTTAAAATATGAACCATCGGATAGAGGTATGCCACCAAAGCCGTGGCGAGCATTTGGCCGATATTTTGTTTCACACAAAATTGTCATAGATCCATCTATCATAGTAAAAAATATTAAGATAATTCTCTGAAAACTTTTTGTTTTATTTACAATTATCATCGTGCGTTTTCGTTGGACCACCCTTTAGTATATCAACAACTTCTCTGCGTTTAACAAGTGATTGTATATTCAACAAGCACAACCTATGCTGATAAGGGGGTAGATTATATCTGTCGACTAAGGTAGTCCACGTAAAGCAAAACGAAGAAATCTTCGCTGGACACACTCAATTCGATGATGTCTTTATAGAGAGACTAGACTTGACTAGCCTATTCAAGAATTGGTATAAACAAACTTCGAGAATTATTTCGACCAGCGTTTCACAAAACCAAGTGCAGAATTGGCTCTACTTATTCGACACCTAAGTAGCGAAGTACAGTAACTGTGGGAACCTATTCGTCGCCAATATAATAGGTTCAAGGGGCAGCCGAAAAGTATTGTACTTACGACAATATGTAATAGACTAACATTTGATAACATTTTGCACAGAAAAATTTTTCCCCACCAAGTTGAAAAAGTCGTCAAATCCATTTGAAGTGCTGATTCTAATGCACTAATGCAAGGGTAGAAATGTCCTTAAAACTATTATGTTAAACGGAAGTATTTGATAATGTTATCAACGTCATTAGCTGACAGTATGAAAATAAGCGCACCTAGTTGGCTACGCTGACAGATCATAGCAGTTTTTTTTTTTTTGAAGTGGTATATAATTGACAACATTTCCTTATACTACAACTAGTTTACACTAACGAGTAGTTTTCCTTTGTAAGCTGAATTTTAAAATTAAATTATATATACTTTACATATACCCGAATTCCTTCCCATTTAACATCTCTCTTACGTGTGGCTCTCTCTTAACCCTTCTGGCTACAACTTGCACTTCAATAGACTCTATGCCACTCAGTCAAAAAAAAGCATACGATTCCGATCCATCCTTTAACGCAACGTCCACTACCTCTAAATCCAAACGCAATATTAAACACGTTTTGGTAAATGCTGAAAAACTCTGGCTTATCGCCCTTCTGATTTTTCTTCTCTTTATCCCAATAAGAGCATAAAACCTAAGCCCACTCGCAATCGCGTTTCATTCAACCTGGAACCCACCTCTGCCTCTTCCTCCTCAACCTCTTCATCTTATCCGAACGTTATTCACACACACACTCTCAATCCAACCTCTAAACCCTTTATTCCCTCCTCCTCTGGCACTATACCACCCACTCTCACTCTGCATTCTACTCTCACCCCCCCTCCACCAATTCCCTTAACTTAACAGCTTCATTCTTCCTCTTGGACTCATTGCTCCCCCCCCCCCTGTTGCTAAGCTCACAAAACAGCTTACTGATTCTGGGGACGACGGACGGTATGTCCAATCACGTCTACGAGACCGCAAAATACAGGATAACATAATAATGTATGACAAATATGAATCCATCTGTGTTGACGGGATCACTACAACTAATGTAATGGTCTTGCTCCACCAAGAGGGTCTGCCTACCGACCCAACTGAGTGACTGAAAATCTTTGTTCTTTATCATGAACGTTTTCAGAACGTCCACGGACTGCGCACGAAATCCTCTTCCGTTTTTCTTCTTAAAAGAAACAAACTCTAGAAGACTTATTTTAACTCTCGCTCTGGGTCCGACTATTCCACTGACCAGCGTGTTCACTTAATCTTTTCTGACCTTTGCCAATCTCTCTACTCAAACTATATTAATCGAATTCAATCTTATCCTATTACAGATCCCAAAAGCTTTTACCGATTTATTAACGCTAAACACAAAGCAGACGGTTACCCATCCTCCCTCAAATTTGATAATATAACTTCGTCAGATCCTCAAACAATCTCTAATCTCTTCGCCGACTACTTGTCAGTCTTACACTCACTGCCCCACAAAAATCGATCAGGATTACTTCTCTTATTTAAAGAATTGCTCCCAAACGTCTCTCAGTTCCTCTCCTCATTGAAGAAAAGATTAGTAAACTTAAGGATGATATCTGGCTCAACCGTTGACAACTCTTTTTCTCTTGTCTACGTCAGAAGTTTATTTTTTCCTGTTTTGGAAGAAATCATATATCACCCCTATTCACAAGAAAGGATCTAAAAACGAAATAATTAACTATCGTCCTATTGCTAAACTTTCATGCATACCAAAACTTTTTGAAAGTATTGTATACGATTCAATGTATTTTCATTGTAAATACTTATTCTTCCCATCCCAACATGGCTTTCTCAAAGGCAAATCAACAACCACCAACCTGGCAGAATTTGTCTCTGAATAGAAATAGAAATTGATGTAGTTGCCAACGACTTCAGGTAAGCATTCGATAAAATCTCGCACCAACTCATAAATTTTAAAATGAAGGCGCTTGGTTTCCCCCAAACTTTCATTAAATGGATCAATTCATATCTGGAAGGTAGGGTATATGGTGTCCCACAAGGTAGTCATTTAGGTCCACTCATTTTCGTCCTTACTACCAACGATGTGGATCATATTATCATTGACTCCCATCTCTCTGTTTATGCCGACGATATGAAAATCTACACATATATAACGTCTCCCAGGGATTCTCGCTTTCTTCAGGACTATCTTAATATGTTTTTTGTTTGGTATCAGAAAAACTTTCTTCAGGTATCCATTTAAGTAAAACCTCTCTGCGCCACTCTCTCCAAACTTCTCTTTCCCTCGTCTTAGTTTGTTGTTGTTGGTCTCTGAAGCCAATTTGATGAGACGGTATCATTTTCTCGCTGTTTATAAACGTTTTTAGCCTCTTCAACAGTATGTTTGCAAATATTTTCGAAAACAAAGGAAACAAGATATTGGCCTATAGATGATATTTCATATGAGTCCTTACCCGGCTTAGGGATCATTATAATATCTGATACTTTCCAGTAGCAGTAAAAAAGCTTCTGGCGCAAACAACCGTTTAGAATTACTGTTAATTTAATCATAGCTCCTTGCGGTAGGTGTTGTAATATCTCAGTAGTTATAAGGTGATTTTGTCCTCTTGAGACTTTTTTGTATTATTGTTTTGACTTCAAGCAATGTTACTGATGGAATTTCTACGGTGAGTTGTTTATTTCCGGCCATGTTATTTCGTGTTGAATTTCATTGGGTTGGAAAACATTATTTAGATACTCAGCGATTTTTCTGCTTTCTCAGTGTTGCTTTTGGCCCATGAGCTATTTAATTTAATTGGTGGATTATGTTAAATAGGGTGTTTGATGTTTTCGGTTACTTTCCACAAAGAGTATTCAGTGGATGTCTGTTGTTAGTTCGCTTAAGTTCCGGTTATTATCTTCATTTTTAAGTTCTCTCAACTGAAGGCGAATAATTTGTGTAAGTTTATTTAGTTGCAATTTTTTCCTTAATTTTCTTTTCTCAAATATTAGGTTAAGTATTTGTTTCTGATAACTATATCCGTTTTCTTTCTTTTTTATCGGAGGAGTACTATACCAACGTAATACTTCTTCATTCAGTTGAGTTTTATTAGACAAGACTCTATTGAGGTTTGAATTTTGATCTAATAATGCTTGAAAGTAATTCCAGTCCGTAAGCTTGTTTACAAGATAAGGATTTGTGTATTTTATTTCTACATTTCCATTAAAGATTAAATATATAGGCGATTGATCAGAATTTAGATCTTTTCCATCTCTTATGTGAAGTAGAGTATTGGAGACCTGTTTCGTAATAAAAAAGTCGATCAGGTCTGGAATGTTCTTTCTATCTGTTGGCCAGAACGTTGGCTTACCGGTTGATATGGGTTCATAGCCTTCGTCTTGTATCGTTTACAGCAGTTCCTGACCTTTTTTGTTGTAAGACGCTGCGTTGTCCCCACTGCGTATGTTTTGCATCGCCACCCATTATGAATCGGTTTTTATGTTTTCGAATTAAATACTTGTACTGATCGGAACTAAATTTATGTCTTGGAGGACTATAGACAGACGTTAATGAGAGTAAATTTTGTTCTGTTTTGATTGATATCGTTGTTGCCTGAAATTGAGCGCTACATAAGTTTTGTTTTACAAAGTGTTCAATAGTGTTCCTAACGATAATTGCACTTCCGCCTCGTGCAGTGTTGGGTGGGAGATTTGTGCAGTATGTGGTGTAATTTTTTATTTTAAGAATTAACTGCTTTGTTATTTGTGTCTCCGACATTAAACACACATCTATTTTCTCTATATCAAGTACCGCGTATAGATCGTTTACGAGTATATGTTTTAATATTCCATTTGCATTCCATAACATCAGCTTTAACGACTTAATCCTGAGTTTTGATTTATAAAAATTATATCGGGAGCTGCAGATTATACCACATACATATGTACGAGTCTAAATGGCTCGTCATAACCAAACGAAAAGTTTTAAAGTGTCCATAATTGCTTACAAAAACTTAAGGAGAGCCCAGTTGTCAACTGATATTTGCTTACATAGAGAGCAATTCATTTCGCTCCCACGTATGTAGGCAAAATTGACGTTGTTTCATATTTTTTGTATTCGCTTGATCTCTTTAGTTCTCTTACAATTGTGTACAGCCCTTATGTTTGAAGCTTAACTCTGATCTTAAATGTGTCATATAAATTCAAAAGGATCTCAAAATGTTAAGAAAAAGTGGTAATATTCCAAGTAAAAGTTCTCAATTAACAGCACCTAATAAATTAAGATAAAAATAATAAAATAACATTAACTTGTAGTTTTAAATTTTTGATAAAAATTTTAATTTAAAAAGTATTATTTACTCCTTTTCACAATTACTTATCATTTGCAAATTATATTTAGTTTTAAACTCAAAATTTAAGAATGAATGCATTATTTTTAAATGCGTAATCAACGGAAATCCAAAATGCAACGTTTTGGCTAAATCGTTGATGTTGTGCGTCCTTTCTCGATGACAGCATATGTTTCGTTTTGCCCTAGTTTACCGCCAGACCCATTTTACCATTTTAGCCGCTTCCGTTTCAGTGCCAGCAAACGCCTCATTAACGGCTCACTGTATTCGCCCAATCACGTCAATATCACTCGCGTATGCCACCAATTGTACGGACTTTTGGGAGATTGTGCCTCTTATACTGGCCAGTTAGTTTTGCACAATTTTCTCAAGAACGGGTCTCGGTGAATTTATTACCGACCTTGATTGAGCATAGAGAATTCCGCTACTGAAATGTAATAAAGCTGTTAGTGATTGGAACTCCACTCAAACTCACAGCGGAGGCTAAATACCTAGGCATCATTCTCGACTAAAAACTTTCCTGGAAGAGGAACTTGGAGGAAAGGATGAAAAAAGGATTAAATGTTTTTTTGAAAAAAGACCTTCGGCAAGAGATGGGGCTTGCAACCGTACATCATTTACTGTATGTACACAGCAATCATCAGACATAACTTATGGGGACCTAGTCTCGTGGACTGCTAGTAACACAAGAAGCTATTTGAGCATGATCAACAAAGTACAATGGTCAGCCGCTGTTTTTTCAACGGGAGCGTTAAGAAGCACGCCGCAAGCAGGGCTGGACAGGATACTTCATTTCCTTCCCCTGGACTTATTCATAAAAGACTGCGCCGCAAAAAGTGCTCTCAGACTAAGGGAGTCCTTTTTCTGGAAACAAGCCAACTATGGACATGCGACCATAATTAAGACAATAGACGATCTGGGAAGCGAACATGGTTCCAGTAGCCACGTAGCTGCAACTGACTATATATTTCCCCATAATGACTTCTCCCTCAAGATACCAATTCTATTCCCCGACAGAGGCAAGTGGTTATCGAAAGCCGTTATAAACGACCACGAGATTACCCTTTTCACCGACGGATCAAAAATGGACACAGGTACTGGCGCCAGATTCTACTCAAAGACCTTGCATAAAGAGGAATCATTGTGCAGTGTCTTCCAAGCAGAGATCCTGGCAATAGAGAAAGCAGCTAAACACATACTGGTAACCGATATCCCACCATCGGTCAAAAAAGTTTTAGACAAGGCGACGCGCTGTCATGTGATTTCTTTAACATCGTTTTTGAGAAGATCGTGCAAAACTCACTGGCCAGCACAAGAGGCACGATCTTCCAAAAGTCTGTTCAACTGCTAGCTTACGCGTCAATGATGCGTTTGCTGGCACTGAAACGGAAGCGGCTAAAATGGGTCTGGCGGTAAACGAGGGTAAAACCAAGTATATGCTGTCATCGAGAAAGGACGCACAACATGGGAAAAAAATAAGTCTGGAAGTAACTCAAAAGCTTGTTCCATTCTTTTTATTGTTTGCTTTTGAAAAGAGCATAAAAATAGCAAAATAAATATGTATAACATGTTACCTAAAGTTTATGCAGTTTCGCTTTCTAGTTGGTGATTCGGTCAAGATTCGTTATTTTTTACGATATATACTTACTTTTATGACTGTGTGCATGTTGTTGGTGCTGTAGCTCTGCTTTTGATTGTGTAAATTTGGTACAGCAACCGATGCGATCCACAGATTACATATGTGGTTTGCGTTGAAAATAAAAAACAGGGTGTTGTGAACGGCTGATCATACACAAAAAGATGTTTTCTCACCATCTTTTTTGTCGTTTTTCACTTGCCAATAATCACTTTGGAGGTCCAATGTAGAGCACCACTTCGTTACATACAACGAGTCCGGGATATCGTCTATTCTTGGCAGGAGATAACTGTCTTTCTTAGTTACCTCGTTCAAGTACTGGAGACGGCTTTTGACAATTTCTTGTAATACCATTTTGACTGTGCAACACTCCAGCAACATTCCAGCGGCTAATGGAACATGTACACAGAGGCTAACACTGGAAGACCTGCTTGACATACCTCGACTACATCATCGTGCTGGGAAAGGATTTAAACGACCATTTAAATAACCTGGAAGAGTTATTCCAAGCTCAGTACGAAGAAGAGTTCACTGTTTAAGAGGGAAGAGATATATCCCGGTCACCGGATTACCAGGGAAGGCATACATACATATTGACGATGAGAAGATATCGACGGTAAGGGATTGTCTGAGACCTAGAAATCTGCAAGAGCCACGAAGTTTGTGCACTTACTACATGCGTTTCGTACCCGTTTTTGCGCCTAGCTTGCACAAGTTGACCAGGAAGAACCAGCCGTTTGTTGTGGAAGGAGTCACTGGAAACAGCTCTGTTCCGCACCAATACTTCCGTATTCAGTATTCAGCAACACTTTTATGCTAGTAAAAGACCTCAGCCAAGTAATTGATGGCGAGGAGAAGGTAATTGCCTGTTATAGTCAAATTCTGTCAAAGCCCGAACGAAACCATTGCGTCACGAGAAGAGAGCTTCTGGCATTGGTCAAGCATTTCCATAAGTATTTGTATGTTGGCCATTTCCATCTGAGAACGGATTATGCTGCATTAAGATGGTTTCTCCAGTTCCAGACTCCTGAAGAACAGCTTGCTCGTTGGATCGAAAGGTACCAGAGCTACCAATTCAATATCGAACACCGAAAAGGGGGACAACATAGCAATAGGTACGCACTATAGCGACGCCCTTGTAATGTAGAGGGCAAACACTGCATATGGGTGGAAGGTAAAGAGAACTTCGTCGATGTGCGATGGTTAAGTGTCCTTCCGGAGGAGCAGTCCCTGAAACAGGAACGATTGTCATATTCTATTAAAAGCATGGGATCTGACCCAGCCTGGATACATTTGGTTTATTATCTCGATGATTGGCTGTCTCTTCGATTGCCTTATCGATTACCTCTGGGTTGATTCCTAATTTATAGCTTGGAATAACTATTTGGATAACTATTTGTGTGTTGTTCTCTGAATTTTTTATGTAAAGAAAGACCAGTATGATTGGCGTAAGTATGTACAGTTGTTGGTAGCCTAGAATTTTGTAGCTGTTTCTGTCCTATGAATTTCCCGTTGGTAAGATGGAGTTCGTTTACCTATTCTAAGGATAGGTTTCCTTCAACACTTGCCATTAGAGATGGTTGTTGCAGCAACACTGGGATCGTTTGTATTACAGCGACTTCAGTTAAATAAAACATGGCATTGTAAATTTTCACTCTGGCATTTTAGTATTGAATTATGAAGGATCCGGTCAAGGTAATTTTGTCTAATACCATTCTTGGATAATACCAGTGAACTGATTGATGCCGTGACATTGTGCCAAACGACTTTGTGCCAAATGGAAAAATTTGGTATAATGACGCTTTTGAAAGTGTCATTTAACATTCAAGAGAGTCAAAGAGTCATTTTTAAATCAGTTCGGTATCGTAACATTGTGCCAAAGTAGCATAATGACTCTTTTGAAACTGAAATGACACTTATACAAATAGAGTTCCTCTGGTCACTTCTTCCACTGATGGAAAATGGATATTGCATATGGTGGAATATCGTGAGGGTGAGTAGTTTGGGCAAATGGGCGCCGGGGCGTAGTGGGTAAGTGTGTCGACTCCTATGCTCGAAGTCTGGGTTCAATCTCCGAAAAACACCTTTGATATTTTCACGGCTCCACCTCTTTCACAAAAGGATTCTCAAAATCGCCGTACGGAGTCGGCATTAAACTGTAGGTCCCCTCCATTCGTGAGAGAACAATAGCACGCACAACACGAGTTGCTGAGAAGCTGGGCCCAGGTCTACTTCGGACTGTAGCGCCGCCATTATTATTATTATTATTATTATTATTAACTCAAAAATGTTATAGGTAATTAATATTCCTGCAACGGGAAATTAAATATGTCTGTAAAACCTGTGGACTACTTCACAAACTTACAAATTTGTATTTACAATAGTTTTTTAACAGAACTGGTGATTTTTTTGATTTATCTCGTTTCACCACATGCTGGGTATTACAAATTTGTAGTTGTATTCTGCAAAGAAGTGTTTGTATGATTACTTATTTTTGGTTTCGATTTTTGCGATGATTGAAGTTTTGAACGACGTGTTAAATCTGGCTATTAAAAGGGAGGTTAGTTGTTGTATTCGCCAAATGGATGGGAGTCCAGCTTCAGTTAGCATATTTTTTGTTGATCGGAAGTCTGATCACTATGGCTGCGTGGTATGTGGATTGCATCAGTCCGAGGGAGGATTTTGACCGTTTAGTATACATCCTTAATCCGTAATTAATGAGGGAGTTAATGTGGCAGAGGTGGGCGCAGTGGCGTAGTGGGTAGGTGCGTCGACTCCTACGCTCGAGGTCGTCGGTTCGAATCTCGAAAAAAAAACATCAAACATTTTTTCACGGCTCCACCTCTTTTGAGTCACTAACAATGCTCAAAAAGTATAACTGTCTAGAAAAAGCTTCTCAATCTCGCCGTTCGGAATCGGCATTAAACTGTAGGTCCCCTCCGCTCGTGACAGAACAATAGCACGCACAACACGAGTGGTTGCTAAGAAGCTAGGCCCAGGTCCACCTCAGACTGTAGCGCCGCCATTATTATTATTATTATAATGTGGCAGAGGGATTTCGAAGCGTTAATATGCGAACCATGCAGGCACAAGCGTCTGCACCTAGCATCTATTAACGAACTCCTACTCTCACCTCCCCGTGGTGAAATCCGGGAGCCGAGTACCCTTGACAGAAGATGGGGTAACCAACCCTCGTGGGACGTCTGGGCGGCTGCAAACGAGAGAGGGGAGAGTGTGAGTCTACCAGGGCTCATCACTCTTGTTAGGATGGCGGCGGAGGAGCTGGTCAACTGATTGGCCAACGGCGGCATCCACAACTCCAGTCAGCATTAGCTACCTGGTTTCCATGGTAAGGTCGGGACCTTGGAATAGAGATGGCGGCGGATGAGCCCTTCTTTTAGGGCCAACGGCGGCGCTCACAGCCTGCAAGAGGCTACCGACACCGGATCCCTCCGGACCCCTTTGTCCGGGGGCTAAAGAAATGGACCTGTCCTCCCAGTTGGAGGTTGTGCGTGGGGTTAACTTCCTCACCACGTAAAAATGAACGAGTTTAGAAAACACAAACTGCCTCGGATATGGACGGATTTACTGTTGACGACCCTAGCAAACGGAATAAGGACAATGACTTTCGGTTCTGCACGTGGAATGTGAGGTCCCTGAACAGACCACGTGCAGCCGATGAACTCGCGGAGGCCCTAGACTGCTATAAAGCAGACGTTACCGCAATCCAGGAAGTGCGATGGGATGGGCCGGGCAAAAAGAGGATGAAAAGCTGCGATATCTACTACGGCGATTGTTTATTTTATTTTATTTTTATTTTATTTGTTCACAAACTTAATACAAGCTGTAGGCAACTATTACTAAATTATTTACAATATTTTGCTTAAGACTACTTAAACCTACTTGAAATATACAATTTTCTAAGGAAGGGAGGAAAGGGCATGTGAGCTCTTGTTTGTATTAAAATCAAACGTGCTTGGATAAGGAGACCAAACTTGACAAGCATATTCCAAAATCGGTCTAACAAAAGTACAGTAGAGGGACTTCGTTACGTAAGGGTTCGAGAATTCTTTCGACCAGCGTTTAACGAAACCGAGGGCAGAATTAGCCCTACTAATAATATTTTCGATATGGGGACGAAAGTTAAGTTCTCTATCGCAAATGACGCCTAAGTCACGCAGTAAAGTAACTGTGGGAACGAGTTCGTCACCAATAAAATAAGTTCGAGGGGTAGCCGAAAGGCGCTTACGAGAATATGTGATAGCTTGGCATTTTGCAACATTTAGAACAAGAAAATTTTTTGTACACCAAGTCGAAAAACTGTTCAAATCCATTTGAAGTTCATACGAGTCAGCGGAGATAGAAATTTCCTTAAAAATTGTTATGTCGCCCGCATAAACTGAAAGACGAGAATAATTAATGAAGTTATCCACGTCGTTAATTGTTAGGATGAAAATCAGCGGACCAAGATGGCTACCCTGGGGGACCCCAGATGTGGCTACAAAAGAATTGGAAACAGAGGATCTAAAAATTACTTTATATTGTCGCTCTTCAAGGTATAACTTGATACACGCAATAAACTCCGTTTGGAAGCCAAGAGCTTTAAGTTTCAGAAGCATAATCGCGTGTGAGATTTTATCAACATCTTTGCCATCTTCCAATGCGCACAAGGTGCTGGACACGAATTCTGTCATGTTTGTCGTAGTTGATCTTCCCTTAAGAAATCCGTTTTTGATGGACGGAAAGGACAGACCTACAGTGAAAAAACAGTGTCATAAACAATGCTTTCAAATAATTTAGGCAAGGCAGAGAGTTTGGCTATAGGCCGGTAGTTCGCAATCTTATTTTTTGGACCTTTTTTATGTAAGGGGATTATAAAAGAGCTTTTCCAAGCCTTAGGAAAGACGCTTTGTGAAAGAGAGAGACGGAAAAGCGTCGCTAGAGGCTGAGATAAGTAATTTGCACATTTTTTCAGAACTACAGCAGGAAGGCCATCTGGACCAGCGGAATATTTATTTTTAAGTTTATCAATCTTATTCTTCACGATTGCCGCGGTGATGTCAACTGAGGTAAAAGAAGTTTGGGCAAAATATTTCGTGTAGGAGAAGTAAGAATGATCGGGTTCAGTTACATGATTAGAGAATGACTGACTAAAGAAATCAGCGAATAAATTAGCGAGTAAACAAGGATCATTCGAAGATATATCAGAGAAAGTCAGAGTCGCCGGGTAATTATCTGATTTCTTTTTAGTATTAATAGAGTGAAAAAATCGTTTGGGGTCAGAAATTATGCCAGACTGCATTCGGTCCATGTATTGCTGATAAAGTGATCCGCAAAGTTCGGAAAAAGCAGAGTAGGCGTGAAGATAATTAGAAAGATTTAGGTTCGAGCTGGTTTCTAAAAAAGTACGCCAAAGTTTATTCCTTTTATTGCGAAGAGACCGAAGTTCTTTGTTATACCAAGGTGGAGATGAAGAAAAGTTCTTTTGGGGCATGAAAGGAACGGACTGCATGAAACAGTCAAAAGTTGCGGAGTCAAATTTTTCAAGTGAGCTACCAACTGAAATATAATGTGAATCCACAAAAATACTATCGAAGTTAACAGAACCTAAGAGGTTACGAAGTTTAGTAAAGTTAGCCTTACGAAAATTAAAGCTGTACGAGTATTCGGATGCTGCAGTTCTGGTAGCGTTGTTGTAGGAAACGGTAAGAGATAGGGGTGGATGGTATTGGTCCAATTTGGAGAGAAGATGGCTACTTGCTGAAACTGTACAGTTATCGGTGTCTGATGAGAAGATGAGATCCAGTTGTCTACCTAAGTTATTTGTAATACCGCTTAACTGATAAAGGTTGCAGTCAGTAAGGCAATCGATAAAAAGAACCTCCTTATCTGAGGAGGGATTAATTGCGACATAATGGGATTCATCATCTGATAGAGTCCATTGAAGATCAGGAAAATTAAAGTCTCCAAGAATCAAGACGGTGTCGCTAGGATCGGCGTTATTAAACAGAGAATCGATCGCATCGATGGCTAACTGATAGCTCTGCATAGGCTGGGCCGGACGGATGTAACAACAGAGAATAAAAATGTAGCACTTAGGCATAGTTATTTTGAAACAAATAAATTCAAAATTAGTTGAGTGAGAAGTTTTGATTAGGGTAGAGTCAAATCGGTTGTGAACTGCTAAAAGAACACCCCGACCCGAGGAATCATTCTCTTTCTCAAAACCATCGTCTCGAAAAACATTAAAGTTAGGAGTAAATAATTCATTGTTGGCAAAATCAGGTGTAAGATTAGTTTCGTTAAGGGCGAAAATAACATAAGGATGCTTTTGTGAGTTAAGATATATATTGGGTGTTTTAGTACGCAACCCTCTCACGTTTTGATAGTATACACAAAGATACTCAGGGAAAGTTAGAGGTAAATACGTAATATTAGATTGAATACCTAATCGTTTTTTGGATGCGGCGTTATAGGTGCAGCTGCAGATGTTGATTTCTTAGGTCTGGAAACGAATTCGTGTACTAATGCTCCATCAGGCCAAAATTCTTGAGACAGTAGTAGTCCGAGGAGGGAGTCAGGAATCAACAACTTAAAAGATGCAATTTCCCAAGGTTCTTTAAAGTTGTATTTAATACACTTGATGGATGAAGGCATCGAGATTTTGCTGCTTATGTAGTCGAGAATATTTTTCTCAGTTGTATGAGAAGAAAGCCTCGATAAGAAAATTGTCTTACGAGGAGACTTTTTTACAACCACTAGGTTGACGGATGATGATGGCTGAAGCGGCAAATTAATCTGTGAGGAACTATGATGCAAGGAGTCCGGTTCCGGAATTGGGGGTAGAACTCCTCAAGTCATCTCCGGTTCTGGGTGACAGCATCACACATTTGGTGTGAAACAATTTGTGGCAGCCGTCACACGAAATGTAGATGTCGTTGGAACTATAGTTCTGTTTGCAGTAATTGCAGCCGATATCCATTTTATATTTAATTAATTATTAATTTTCTTGTAAAGATGTGATGGCAACTCCGTGAAGTTTAAGTGTAGCTACCGATCGTCCACAGAATGTGTATTGGATGCGATTTGGTTTGTGGGATAGATAAAATCTATCACGTGCAGCAACCTTAGCACTCCAAAGATGATGTGGTTGGTGGATATAATAAACAATAAGGTGTGGTGAATATCAACCTTTCTTAACGGCAGATCATACATTAAATTGTACTCACACGGAGGAGAGAAGTAGAACACCAATAGTAGTCCAAATGAAAGATGACGATGGGATCACTTTTCACTCAGATGTACAGGAAAATTCAGTTCCAACATGAAAAGAAACCCGTACAAAGTTAAATGTGTAGGTCGGCAGAGAATTGCTTCATAGGCAGAACAACTACTAATAATTGAACTCACCGGGATAGATGAGTCAGACAGATATGTGCTTGAATGCGTTGAAGTGAGATGAAAGATAAAAATATCACTCAGAAAACACCACTCAATTTGGCAAATAAATCACAGAGTGTCTATAAGTTTTTGATATATGTAAAAATACAATTTAATTTTCTTTAAAAAGCGGAAAATTCAAAATGCAAGACAACTCGCAGAATATTTCAATCCGTGAAAAAAAAGAAACCGGTTTGAACGTAACACAAGTCGTATTTAGTACTCTACGAGAAGTTAGAATAAAAAAATAAAAAGTTAGGAGCTGATATAAAAAAAAGCCGAAGAATAGACGAAGAATGGAAACGTTGTCAAAGAGCCATCAGAGAAGCCGCTACTGATGTGCTGGGTTTTAAAACACCACCTAGGAAAAACCCCTGGTTTGACAACGAGTGCAGGCAGGCACATGCAGCAAAACAAGAAGCCTACCGGGCAACGCTGCATCGAACCACGAGAGCTGTTCGTGAGCTCTACGAACAGAAACGAAGGTAAGAGAACCGGCTTCTCAGGAAAACAAAGAAAGAGCACGAGAAGCGCGCGATCGAGAAGATGGAGAGGTGTTATGGCAGGAATGATGTCCGAAAGTTTTACCAAAGGGTAAAACTTTTATCGAATGGATATAAAGTTCGGACAGAAGCTTGCCGGGACGAAAATGGACAACTAATAGTAGATCCGCAGTCGATACTGAGAATTTGGAAAAAATCATTTCTGCAGACTGTTGAACGGCGATGAGGACACAAATACTGCTATCAGGCAGAATGTTCCACTCAACACAACGGACGATGATAGAAGAGAATACCGTCCTCCGACCTAGACGAAGTCAAGATAGCGATATCGAGACTGAAGTCTAATAAAGCTGCTGGTGCAGATAGTCTGCCCGCTGAAATGTTTAAGGCAGCTGGAGATGATCTGGTAGGGCGCAAGATATGGTCGGAGGAAAGCATGCCCGATGAGTGGAATCTCAGTATCGTTTGCCCGATCCACAAGAAAGGAGACCCCTTTGACTGCGCCAACTATCGAGGGATAAGTCTTCTTAACTTCGCCTACAAAATCTTCTCTGCCGTTTTGTGTGAACGCCTGAAACCATTCGTGAACAAACTGATAGATCCGCATCAGTGTGGTTTCTGGCCCGGGAAGTCCACCATCGATCAAATCTTCACACTGCGGCAGATCCTGGAGAAGACCCAAGAAATGCAAATTGACGCACACCATCTATTTGTCGATTTCAAGGCCGCATATGACAGCGTGTATAGAGACGAGCCATGTCTAGTTTTGACATTCCTGCTAAACTCGTCAGACTGAGCAGGATGACGATGGAGAACTCTCGCTGCTCCATCAAGGTCGGTAACGAACTCACCGAGACCTTTAATGTCAAAAAAGGTTTGACAGCGACGCGCTGTCATGTAATTTCTTTAACATCGTTCTTGAGAAGATCGTGCAAAACTCACTGGCCAACACAAGAGGCACAATCTTCCAAAAGTCCGTTCAACTGCTAGCCTACGCGGATGACATTGACGTGATTGGGCGAACACAGCGAGCCATCAATGATGGGTCTGGCGGTAAACGAGGGCAAAACAAAGTATATGCTCTCATCGAGAAAGGACGCACAACATCGACGACTTGGCCAGAACGTCACCATAGGCAGCTATAACTTTGAGGTAGTGAAGGACTTCGTCTACCTCGGCTCCGCGGTAAACAATACAAACAACATCAGTACCGAGATCAAACGCAGAATAACTCTTACCAACCGCTGTTTTTATGGGCTCAAAAGGCATTTGAGTAGTAGAGCCCTTTCTCGGAAGACCAAGCTGACTTTATATAAGACCTTGATCATCCCAGTCGTGCTTTACGGCGCAGAGGCATGGACAATATCCCAAGAAAATGAACAGTCTCTTGCTCTTTTCGAGAGAAAAGTTCTGCGCGCGATCTTTGGTCCTGTTTGCGTTGATGGCTTTTGGAGGAACTTAGCTCCAGCCCGAAGAGTCTTCGACTCTGAGCCTGTCGGACAACGCAACAGAGGACGTCCACGTACAAGGTGGCGCACACAAGTCGAGGGGGACCAAGGCCGGCTTGGTGTGCGACACTGGAGACAGCTGGCGAAAGATCGTGCTGGCTGGAGAGGCATGTTGAGTGAGGCCCAGGTCCGCCTCGGACTGTAGCGCCCTAAGAAGAAGAAGAAGAAGAAGAAGAAGTAATGTGGCAGAGACTATGTTTGGAGGCGAGAAACTTAATAATATTGAATCTGGAAGCTAAGCTGCACTTAAAAGAAATGCAATGTTCTTTGAAGTTAAAACGAGAATCAAATACAATACCGAGAATTTTTAGATTATTTACATTACTTATGTCTCGTAGATTATAGTTTAGAGATATTTGCTTGTTACATTTAGTTTTTCTGCAAATGTAAAGAATTTTCCGTTTGTCCAACGACATCTTTCCAACTGATTGAATACAGCAGGTGGAAAGGTGTGATAGGACATTTGAAAACTTAAATTTTACTATATAAATACTTTTGCATTTGGAGAACACAGTAAGATCGTCTGCGTATAATAAATACTGTGGCGAAAATTCACTCTTGTGGATAATATATAAAAACATACAATACAATACTTTTCTGGGTACGCTCTTTATTGGGCAGAATTCAAAACACTATGAATACAACGGAGTATTCTAAATTACAAATGGATGGTAGAGAAAAACAGATATTTTCAAATTGTGAAAGATTATTTTGTGTCTCTAGTTGGCGCTAGAGTTCCTTGTAGTTGTACTCTCTGTTAGATGTCAGCACTGCTTCTTTGGCCACCACACTCTATGCCGACTGCGCCATTTAGTGGTGGGTAGTGTGGCGAAAATATACTGTAACGCCGAAAACTCCATCTAGTGCAAACAAAAATAAACATGAGTAGATCTAAGTGGGCGCCGTGGCCGTGTGGGTTTGTGCGTCGACCCATGCGCATTAGACTTTCACAGTCTAGGTTCGAAACCAAGTTCAGACAAACAATTTTTCAAAAAAAAATTTTTCGCGGCTCCACCTCTTTCGAGTCACTGACAATGCTCAAAGAGTATAACTGTCTAGAAAAAGTTTCTCAATCTCGCCGTTCGGAGTCGGCATTAAACTGTACGTCCCCCCACTCGTGAGAGAACAATAGCACGCACAACACGAGTTGGTTGGTGAGAAGCTAGGCCCAGGTCCACCTCGGACTGTAGCGCCGCCATTATTATTATTATTATTAGATCTAATAGGAACCAGTGTTGTTATTACCTCATAACAATCCTGGATATGGGGAAATTCCATAGACGGAATTGAGCAGCTGTCAGGCAGGGATCATTCTCAAGGGTTCTGGAAGATAATGGAATCCAATTGGAGAAGTGTAAATATCCCTGAATGGCAGGAGTCGAGACAATATACAATATACATATACAAGTTCAGCAATTGTAATAGTAATAAAGTGGTGATTATTGCAAACGGAAGCTGTAGTGTGATTTCAGGATATTGTTATTGGGAATAAATCAGTGAATTGTTTTATTTCGTTATAATCCGGTGATAGAACTACAAAAGGCTTTTGTGGGATGATACCAAGGGATACGATTCGGTTGAATAGTGCCAAAAGGCGTGTTTTTAAGATTGGTGGTGAGTGTTTTAACATTGAGTAATATACTGTCGAGATCGGGTGTTTTTCCTTTGGCAGAATATTATGGATATGTGTTGGATGCATAACTTTATCTGAAAAGAGAGGCAGGGTTTTGTTCCTCATATAATATTTTTGTATCCTTAAGACAGCATTTGTTTCTGGTTTTGACTTTTAATAATTCCATTGTTGTTGTACATTATTGCATCTTTAAAATGTACATATGTCCAAGGATTTTAAAGCGTTGACGGGCGAATCATGCAGACACAAGCGTCTGCACCTAGCCTCTATTAAAGACCTCCTACTCTCACCTCTCTGTGGTAAAATCCGGGAGCCGAGTACCCTCGACAGAAAACGTGGTAACCAACCCTCGTGTGACGTCTGGGCGGCTGCAAACGAAAGAGGGTGTGAGTCTACCAGGGCTCATCACTCTTTTTAGGATGGCGGCGGAGGAGCTGTTCAACTGAGTGGCCAACGGCGGCATCCACAACTCCAGTCAGCAGGAACTACCTCGTCTCCATGCCAAGGTCGGGACCCTGGAATAGAGATGAAGCCAGATGAGCCCTTCTTTTAGGGCCAACGGTGGCGCTCGCAACCTGCAAGAGGCTGCCGACACCGAATCCTTCCGGACCATTCCGTCCGGGGGCTAAACAAATGGACCTGTCCTTCCAGTTGGATGTTGTGCATGCGGTTAACTTCCTCATCACATAAACAGCAACGCGTTCAGAAACAACAATCTTCCTCGGATATGGACGGATTTACTCTTGATGATCCCTGCAAACGGAAAAAGAACGAGGTTCCCACACCTCAACATCCATAAAGGAACCCGTCGGTCCTCTGATCATTCAACCGTCAACCAGATTGATCACGTTGCGATCGACGTCAAACACCCCTCCAGTATTCTTAATGTCCGAACATCGACTCGGCCCTTTTCTGTCAGGAAGAAAATGAAAGAACACGAGAAGCGCCCGATTAAGGAGATTGATAGATGTTATGGCAGGAATGATGTCCGAAAGTTTTACCCTTCGGTAAATTATCGAACAGGTATAAAGTTCGGACAGAAGCCTGCTGGGACGAGAATGGACAACTAATAGTAGATTCGCAGTCGATACTGAGAATTTGGAAAAGTCATTTCTGCAGGCTGTTAAACGGCGATGAGGACACAAATACCGCTATCAGGTAGAATGTTCCACTCAATCCAAGGAACGATGATAGACGAGTATACCGCCCCCTATCTAGACGAAGTCAAGATAGCAATATCGAGATTTAAATCTAAGAAAGCTGTTGGTGCAAATAGTCTACGTGCTGAAATGTTTAAAGCAGCTGAAGATGATCTGGTAGGGCACATGCACCAGCGCATCTGTAAGATATCGTTGGAGGAAATATATTCGTTTACCATGGCTAATTCAATGGTTACCCAATTTGGAAGGAAGTCGGGGTTTGATAATGGTCGAATGTCATGAGGACCAGACCAGTAGTCTTAGAACTGTTCAGGTTAGAACAATGTGTTTGCAAGAGTTTTGAGCGCAAGGAATTTGTCTGCGATTTTTTGGTCTTTAGCAGTATTATGATGTTGCCATCTCTGAACTGTGAGACTTGTTAGTATTATTTGCTAATACCGTCTATTGCTTTTTTCAGAAGGAAGATGTTAATTGAGGTTAATGGTTTATCGTCGCACTTGGAGCGGATAGACAACGTGTTTTTTTTAGATACATTTTTGTTGAAGGGGTGCGTATTCTACGTTATTTAATGAAGACAATATATTCCGAATGTAGTTTCACCTAATTCAGCGAAACGATTCTTCGGCCAGGTATTTGGCGAAGGGGCTATGATTTTTTTGTTGAACACCAGGGAACTGTGAACCGCGAAAAAGTAGGGTTAAGGGAGATAGATGTAAAGAAGAAAATCGGATAACCGTAAGTAGAGAACGCATCACTGAGAGAAGAACGGTCTGAACGGTTCGAGTGATAGTCGATGACTGTTTCTTTTTATGATAATATTGTTCTTATCTTTGTTTTTCCTTAAGTTGTTCGATGTTACTCCGTCTGGTTTTTGGAGTAATAGAGATAGATGTAAAGAAGAA
This sequence comes from Myathropa florea, assembly GCA_930367185.1. Lineage (NCBI taxonomy): Eukaryota > Metazoa > Arthropoda > Insecta > Diptera > Syrphidae > Myathropa > Myathropa florea. The sequence goes on from OV884004.1 coordinate 55,610,999, forward strand.
AATCGGATAATCGTAAGTAGAGAACGCATCACTGAGAGAAGAGCGGTCTGAACGGTTCGAGCGATAGTCGATGACTGTTTCTACTCATTGAAAGTTGAAAATTGAACAGGTTTGAACTTCTATAAATGAAACAGTGGAGGATTAAATGCTTACGGAAAAGGATTTTTAACAACAGAAAATTAAATTCCTGATTGGAACAGAGGCTGTATTGTGGTTAAAGTTCGTACGAGGAATGGCACGGTACCATGTATATGATAGGTGTCATGAAGACTTGGATACTAAATCCGTCGCTTAACATGAACATAATGCTGTCTGAACTGAAAGACTTCTCATTGTCTATGACACGTAATGACTGTCTAATTTCTTCTATGAACTCTGATTTAATCGGTTTAGTCATAGCGAATATCATAAATTTATCCAGAGCAGTTAATGCTCAATGCTTTTCTGTTGAAAATATATATAATAAATAGATTTATTCTCTCTGGGTTATTTGTATTTTTTGGCCTGGATATTTTGGTATTAGGAGGTATATTGAACATAGTTTTACAGCCTTTTTTATTTTCTTGATCATTTGAAGGAGTAAAATTTTTCTTAGATTTGACACCTACCATATTTCTTTCTGGTCTATTATAAATTTCTATGATAATTTGAATTTTTATAGGGGGAGTATATTTGTTGAATTAAACCCATAACTTCTTCCGTGGTCATTATTCCGTTAAGGATACTTGGATTTAAGAACCTCTTTGAAAATACCTATGAGATTTTTCATCATACGGTTCGGTTTTTATGAGCCGAATGATATGCGGAAAAAGTTTTTGGAATCACTACTACGGGTAGTTGTTGTTAAAGAATTGGTGTTAGAAAGATTGGGTGCTCTTGATAAACCGTCTGCAACTATATTAGTTTTACCCTATTTATAATTTCATAGCTGTGTTTTTCAAGGAATGATTTCCATTTTTTTGTGGTTATTGGGACTTAAAGCAAAGGTTTGGGGTTGGACCTACCATATGTGCAGGATGTGCAAATGCAAGCTCCAAGCGCTTGGGGGCGCAAAATAAAATGTATCGATATACTGACTTTCATAAAATTTTAGTTCATCCAATCAGCTACCTATATAATAAACTCAATCCACAGTTCCTATGGATTCATTTGAGTAACAACGTGCAGGTTTTATTTCTGCACGTATGACACTTACTCAATACAATTTACATAATTTCTCGTCTCTTTCTCTTCTCTTCATTCTTCACACAAAAGGCCAATCACACACATAAGCACTCAAAAATCTCAAAATAATAAACATATATATTTTAAACGCCGCGAAGCACCATTTCGTTTTTTTATTTGGTAATTTTTTTCCTTATACTACCTAAAACTAACTTAATCTATGCAAGTTGGCCACATGAGGTCAACTAACTAGTCAATGTCACTAAAAGTTAACGGCGGCGAAGGCTGAAGGCTGAAGGCTCGTATTGGAGTGGCCTATCCACTGTTCGGCGTGAACTCTTTTACATCTGGGAAGGATTCAAGTTGAACCACACTGGACAACCATACACCATGATTGATAAGGGATAAGGGCCATGTAGTAGATCACCTTCACTTTAGTATCAAGTTGGCTGCTGTAAGACAACCTACTTGCCACAGCGAAGGCTTTCTTAGCCTTGATCAGAGCTGTTGCTTTTTTAAAGGTACAAGCCAGGCCAATGTCGCGTGCATTTCATATATTTACAGCCGTGGTGCACCTTTTTTTAATTTGTATGTTTTTTTTTCTTTTTTATTTGTATTTTTGTATTTTTTTTCTTAACCTACCTTATGCCATAACCTAAACTATGTAAGTTGGCCACCAAAGCTCAACTGAAAAATATTGCTCTACGAAGTTATCGGCAGCGAAGGCTGATTTTGATGCAACCACCACGTTTTTGCCACAGCAAAGGCTTTCTTGGCTTTCGTCAGAGCAGCAGCTATATGTCTGTCGAAATATAGATACTGATCCAACCAAATGCCTAAGTACCTGACTACAGTTTTTACTGCTAACGGCTCCCCCTGCGGGTCAACTATGCCGAACTTGCGCCAGTTTCTTTTCGTATCCCCCGAGGCCTTGGACAGCGGGGTTCTTAACAGAATAGTTTCATACTTCCGTAAGCTGATTTTCAACTTCCAGTGGTCGCAAAATCGCTGAATTTTTTCGAAGTCACGCTGCAACAAGATATTTATTACTTCGACCTTAGGACCTGATCTGTACGCTATCAGATCATCGGCATACGCTATTAAGTTTGGCATTGAACCTATAAGATCGCTAGTGAATATAGCGAACAGAATCGGCGAACCAACTGCCCCCTGTTGCAACCCAGTTTTTATGTGGAATATTGTGGTAGAAGTTACGTTGCCGTTTTTCACAACGAACCTCCTTCCTGTGATCATATCATAGATCATATATAGCAATGGTTTACTGATACCCAGCCTGATTAGCTTGAGGAAAAGGCCTTCTAACCATACGGTGTCGAACGCCTTCTCCATGTCTATCAGGCAGACACCCGTGCATTCGGTCTTGTTATTATTAAATTGAATGTCGGATACCAATTTGGACGCGGCATGTGTGGTATCATGCCCCGCCCTGAAGCCGAATTGGTTATCCGGTATAATTTGTTTTTTCTCAACCCATTCTTTCAGAGTTCTAATGACAATCTTCTCAAAGACTTTGCTTATACACGGAAGAAGACTTATCGACCAGAGATTTATCGGGATTGTAGTATCTTTGTCCCGTTTAGGGATCGGCTGTACCACTGCCGTTTTCCAATGGGCTGGGTAATAAGCAATACTGAGTTGAAGAACAAACTGATAGGTCCTTACCAGTGTGGTTTCAGGCCCGGGAAGTCCACCATCGATCAAATTTTCACACTGCGGCAGATCCTGGAGAAGACCCAGGAAATGCAGATCGACACACACCATCTATTTGTCGATTTCAAGGCCGCATATGACAGCGTGCATAGAGACGAGCTATACAGCGCCATGTCTAGTTTTGACATTCCTGCTAAACTCGTCAGACTGAGCAGGATGACGATGGAGAACTCTCGCTGCTCCATCAAGGTCGGTAACGAACTCACCGAGACCTTCAATGTCAAAAAAGGTTTTAGACAAGGCGACGCGCTGTCATGTGATTTCTTTAACATCGTTCTTGAGAAGATCGTGCAAAACTCACTGGCCAACACAAGAGGCACGATCTTTCAAAAGTCCGTTCAACTGCTAGCTTACGCGGATGACATTGACGTGATTGGGAGAACACAGCGAGCCGTCAATGATGCGTTTGCTGGCATTGAAACGGAAGCGGCTAAAATGGGTCTGGCGGTAAACGAGGGCAAAACAAAGTATATGCTGTCATCGAGAAAGGACGCACAACATCGACGACTTGGCCAGAACGTCACCATAGGCAGCTATAACTTTGAGGTAGTAAAGGACTTCGTCTACCTTGGCTCCGCGGTTAACAGTACAAACAACATCAGTACCGAGATCAAACGCAGAATTACTCTTGCCAACCGCTGTTTTTATGGGCTCAAAAGGCAATTGAGTAGTAGAGCCCTCTCTCGGAAGACCAAATTGACTTTGTATAAGACCTTGATCATCCCAGTCCTGCTTTACGGTGCAGAGGCATGGACAATATCCCAAGCGGATGAACAGTCTCTTGGTCTTTTCGAGAGAAAAGTTCTGCGCGCGATCTTTGGTCCTGTTTGCGTTGATGGCATTTGGAGGAGAAGATTCAACCACGAACTGTATGGGCTGTACAGCGACATGAGTCTAGCCAGGCGTCTACGGATCCAACGCCTAAGATGGCTAGGCCATGTAGAGCGTATGGACAACTTAGCTCCGGCCCGAAGAGTCTTCGACTCTGAGCCTGTGGGACAACGCAACAGAGGACGTCCACGAACAAGGTGGCGCACACAAGTCGAGGGGGACCTCTGCCGGCTTGGTGTGCGAAACTGGAGACAGCTGGCGAAAGATCGTGCTGGCTGGAGAGGCATGTTGAGTGAGGCCCAGGTCCACCTCGGACTGTAGCGCCCTAAGAAGAAGAAGGAGTTGAAGATACCCTGGAGTTCATCTCTCGAGATAATGATGGAGTTGTTTCCATCTTCGGCGACGACATTATTTGCCAGAAAATCGTCATTGAACCTGGTGAAACCAGGATTCTCAGATCGCCATTGATTTATCTCATTCCGGAGATAGAAGTGGTTCAGCGAGGCTCTGTTCTCCAAGTCGTGGTTAGGACAACGGGGTTCGTTGACCGTGAATACTTCCTGGAAGACAGCACCAATTGCTTTCACCTTCTCCTGGGGATCCTCAACTACGAAGAAGTCGTTGTCAATAAGTCAGTAAGTTCGCGTTATTTGTCGTTCTGTCAAGTCATACGATCTGAATGTCGTTCTGATCTTTTCTCCGAAAGATTTTATTTACTTGAGAGAACATGCTCGGGTTGTTGGATCTTACAGCCCGAATCTTTTTGCCCCAATGCAAGCTTACAGCTATGCTTGCAAGCTTACAGCTATGCTTGCATTGGTACTGTTCGTCAGGTTTCTGTTCGTAGGTGGATTGATCGCACTCGAACGTAGTTCTCTGAATAAGGCTCTAGAGAAACGTGGCCAGCGTGCCTTATTATACTCATAAGGATACGACTGGTCTGTAATTGAACCATCTGTTTTTGCAAAGCGATCGTCTGCGCTTGCATCGACTGGATGGTTGTCATTACATCCTTTAATGAGAGGTCTGCCTCAGGTTGCCCGGCCACTGGGACTGGGACAGCCTTCGGCACTGTCTGTTGTGTCGACCCTCTGCCTGACATTTGGGCGTAGGAGATGGCAGACGTAACAGCGGTAGCTGCAGCGCGGGCCATTGGCTTGGCTTGTACCTTTTTGTCCTCCCTTTTGGCCTTTATTTTGTCTCTGAGCTCTTTGACTCTTAGACAACCCCTATAGGTAGCAGGGTGTCCAGTTTGTCCACAGAGAACACAACTGAGAAGGGCCCTGTCTTCGACCTTTTCCGTCCCTAAAGGACATTCCCCTTTATTGTGGGTGACCGTGCATCTGGCGCAGCGGAACTCCATATTTTTTTTTTTTTTTTTTTAGCGAGGGTAGGTGAAAATCTTCAAAAGACACTATGGGGACCGTTCCCTCATAGCGAAAGGGATTTTTACCCCTCCCTTCAAATAAAATAAAATATATTCATACTACAACTAAGTTTGACACTTATCCAGCAGTTTTATTTTCTTGATTTTGACGCGTTTTACAAGAGATTCTCCACTGAGAGTTCCTTCTAATAGCGCAACTAAGCGCGGGATGAATTCACCGTGCTAGGTCAAGGGGTTTAGTCCTTTGAAGACGGCGCAATAGATTTCTTTCGTCAAGAATTGGAAGGACAGCAGGGTTTATGTGCTCTTCCAGACGACGCTTATGCTTACGAGCAATGTTCTTCGTTTCATCCTGGATTGATTCAATCCCGAGATCTCTGTGGATATCGTCGTTCCGTATGTACCACGGTGCGTTGACGATAGTTCTTAGTACTTTATTTTGGAAAGTTTGTAGTATATTTTTATTACTTTCTTTGGTACAATCCCGTAGTTGTATACCATATGTCCAGACGGGTTTTAGCAGTTGCTTGTATATAAGCAATTTGTTTTCAGTACTTAGTTTGGAATAATTTCCAATAAGCCAGTACATGTCTTTATATTTTATTTGGAGCCCTTCACGTTTCTTTTTGACGTGTTCTTTCCACTTGAGCTTTACATCGAGAGTCATCCCGACGTATTTCGCTTCATTTCCAAAGGGGATTTGAACACCATTTATAAACACGGGCAAATTATTCACGTTGTTATATGTAAAATTAATATGAACGGATTTAGCTTCATTGAGTTCAATTCTCCAAGTGTTTGTCCATTCGTGTACCCGATCTAAAGCACGTTGCAGTTTTCTAGTTGACTCTTTGACCGTTTTGGCAGTTACCAAAATGGCAGTGTCGTCAGCAAATGTGCCTAGTACAGTGCCAACATTTTGTGGCATATCGCTACTAAAAAGTAAGTAGAGGAGAGGACCAAGAACACTTCCTTGGGGTACTCCAGCTTCTATAGATTTAAATACCGAGTATTCTTTTCCATATTTTACACGGAAGATTCTGTCAGAAAGTTAATTTGATAATATTACGTAAAGTTACCCCGGGAAGAACTGTCTCAGTTTGTGTTTCAAACCCTCGTGCCAAACCTTGTCAAAGGCCTGCGAAACATCGAGAAATACAGCTGAGCAGACTTGCTTTTGTTCAGACGATTTTTCTATAACATCAGTTATTCGATGTATTTGGTCAATAGTCGAATGCTTATTTCTAAAACCAAATTGGTGATTAGGAATAAGTCGTCTTTCTTCCACAATCGGGCTTAAACGCCTAAGTAAAATTCTTTCAAACATCTTAGACATTATCGGAAGTAGTGAAATCTGTCTGTAAGACTTTTTTCTGTTGGGGGTTTACCCGGCTTGAGTACCATTATTACTTCCGCCACTTTCCACTGACTAGGGACATGTTCTAATCTAAAGGCGGCATTAATGAGTTAATGAGAAACTTCAGAAGCGCTTTCTTAGGTAATTCTTTTAGAACTTCTCCTGTGAGTAGGTCATAACCAGGAGCTTTTTTGGGTTTGAGCTTGTGTAATTCTTCTTTAAGCTCTGTCAGAGTAGCATTTCTTATAGAATAATTGTCAAAGTGTATGTCCGAACCGTAGGAGTTTACAGCAAGTGTTTGTCCACTGTGCGATTTAAACGTCGCTTCCAAGTGATCTGCGAAGAGATCCGCTTTCTCTTTATCTTCTTTTGCCCACTCGAATTGATTTTTTCGAATTGGGGCCGTATGTGGTTCGGGGTTTCTAAAACCTGTAGCTGCTTTCCAGAGTGAGTAGTTGGTATCCTTCTTCGCGGACAAGCCTCTTAAGTAGGTACTTAGGTTATTATTTTTAAACGACTTAATTTTCGCCTTTAGCAAATTACATTACACAATTACACACAGGTGGTACTTCCTTTCTTACGAGGTTATCATTCATAGATAGTACAATGGGAGAATGATCTGAACTAAGATCAAAGCTTTCTTCAACTCTTAAGTAGTTTCGAGATATGCCTTTTATGACAAAGAAATCAACAACGTCAGGTATTTTTGTAATATCCGAAGGCCAGTAGGTCGGTTTTCCAGTTGAGAAATATTGACAACCAGATTCATACCAGCTCTGTACAATTTTCTGCCTTTTTGTGAGATACATCTTGACCCCCAAAAAGTGTGCTTCGAGTTAAAATCTCCACCAATTACGAAATTTGGGCCAAGAGTGTGGAAAATACTTTCAAGCTCGTTTTGATCAATTATACTACGCGGAGGGCAGTAAATTGACGAGACGTTAAATGAATAATGTTTGTTTTTTACATGAACCGTAGTTAATTGTATTGGATTGGATTCTATATTTAGTCCTACTAAGTGATCTATATTATCGCGTATAAACAGAGATGATCCGCCTCTTGCCCTCTCATATGGATGGTAGGCATGGTAACCACAGTAGCCTTTTAAGTTTACACGCGATTGCTTCGTTAAATGTGTCTCAGAGATCAGACAAATATCGATATCTTTTTCTCTGATATATATTTCTAGTTCGTCAAGTTTTTGCAATAGACCATTTGCATTCCAATTTAAAATTTTAATTGTCATATTCATGTTAAGGCACGCTTGTTGTTAATCTTACTTTCGAGGTCGAGTAGCCTTTCGAAAATAAGTTTGTTCGTTTTAGTTTGTTCGTCAAGTTTTTCTAAGATGATATTGAATATTTTTGAGACGGGATCTGGTTGTTCGCACATTTTCACACTTGTGGTTGCTACTGTTTGTTCAAAGGTTTTGCTCCGACGTGCAATGATTTCGCATTAGCTCTTTTCATGTTTTCTGTTATTGGAGATGTAGTTTGAGTCTGCGTTTTTGTACTAAGAATTTTTGGAACTCCATATTGAGGTTCGCCGCGACATGCCCATCCTGCACTTCGCAGGTCTGTTTTATTTAATTGTTCTCACTTTACAGCGAGAGAGCCTACAGACCGAATCTTCTTTAGGCTCTCAATTTTGCTGCCGTGGGTGACGTGGACCAGGAAGAAGGGAAGTTTAATGTCCTTCTTCCTCGCTGCCGCAGTGTTGAAGGGCTTAACCCCAACGAAATGGACCTCGTCGCTCTGGACTTGGCGCAGCTCTTCTCTGTTGCTTCTGCTGTTGTTGTTGCTTTAGCAGGTGCCATTTTTGCCGCCGATCTCGTGGCTACTCCTGCTACTGCTATTGTTGTTGTTGCTGCTGCTGCTGTTGTTGTTATTGTTGTTGTTTTCCCAGCTCTTGTTCGGTCGGGAACTGCTGCCTCGTCCTCTGACGCAGCCGCCGTGGTGCGGCTTTTTACCGTGTTTGGCTTCGGGTGAATTTTCCTCCTCCTCTTCTTGATTTGACCGACGTCACACTTTTCTTGGCCTGATGTGCAGACACACGCACTCACTTTCTTACTTAGAATATAATTTTTTTCTTTATTAATGAAAAAAATAATTTATTGTAATTTTTGGGAATTGAACCCGAGCACTGGGGGATCACAAGCAGTGGATCTATCACTCAGGCCACCGTCTGCTTATTGACTCACTACACTTTGTTTTTATTGTCTAAGTGAAGCCGAAACACGTATTAATACCGCGGAGGTCTGTGAACGACTGTGGCCGCGCGTTGTTGCACTAGGCTGCGCTCTTAGCTTGTAAATAATGTCTTAATAATGTACTAATACCTCTTATCTCTGCTTTATACGCCGAAACACACCCGATCACTTTGCTGGTCTGTGAACGACGATAAGGCGCTAACTATTAGCAGCATTTTTTTCGTATTTGCGGAATAGTTTTCCTCAGATTGGCTTAAAGTTCTCGATTTAAATGTAATAGGTGAATTGCTTTTTTCTATTGCTGCGCATTAGTGGTTAAATGGAAATCCTTGTTGAAATGAGTAAAATAAGAGAGTGTCTTCAAAAGCAAAGGAATTTTTTATCTTTGTGAATGCATCCAATGTTTCTGCATCTAAGTGAATTATCTTTTTGCATAAGATGTTACTTGAAACCCGACCTTTTTCGCCTCTGAGTAGGAAATGAAATGGAGCTTTTGCAAAATCTAGTATTGCTCTTATTTTTGAAAGATTTATTTTTAAACCGGTGGTCAATGTAGTTTTTATACCCAAACCGGGAAATAAGCCCAGTGAGCTGCCTAAATCCTACTGACTATAAGTCTAACATCACTTGTAAAAATGATGGAGAGACTAATAGATGTTCACATTAGAGAACGTTTAGAGTTGTCTAGCCCTCTAAACTCGAACCAGTTTGCATATAGGAAAGCTAAATCCACACATTATCTCGTCAAAAAGATAGAAGGTATACTCGATTCAAAAGAAATAGCTCTATGTTCATTCTTCGACATCGATCGCGCTTTCCATAATACTAGCTCCGACTCGATCAAAAGAGCGATCAGTAGTAGACGTATCGAAGAACCGACCAACCAATGGATCAGGGCCATACTGGAAAGTCGTTCGATTACCTCCTCTTCTGGAGGAGAATCGGTTTCTGTAACCGCGGCAAAGAGATTACCACAAGGAGGGGTTCTTTCGCTCTTGGTATGGTCACTAGTTATCGACAAACTGTTAGCAGATCTTCAAAGATCCGGCTACATCACATAGGTTATGCTGATGATCTTTCGATTATTATTACACAACAGTATGAAGTATAATGCAAAACGCCCTACTACTACTACTAGGTCGTAGAATTGTGTGGTATAGAAAGATTATCGATCAATCCGTGTGAAACCATTTTAGTACCTTTCTTAAGGAGAACACGAATCAACCTTGGGCCTATAACAGTCGGCAACACTACACTAGTTTATTCCACAGAGGTCAAATATCTTGGAGTAATTATAGGCGAACTACTTAACTGGAATTCACATATTAAGTCCGCCATACAGCGTGCTACTTGTTCTCTGTGGGCCAGTAGACGTCTATACGCAGAAGTTTGAGTCTCTCCCAAAATTATTCATTGGTTGTACACAATGATGGCGAGACCCATAATTAAAAACCAAAAACCTTTCCACAGAAAAACAAATAAATTGCATAAACTACAGTGGGTTGCCTGTCTTGGCATAGCAGGTGCCATGCACACTTGCCCCATAACACCTCTAGAACTATTGTTGGGGTAACACCCTTGTCCATCTTCGTTAGGAAATATCTGCCAGATATGCCACAAAACGGCAGCTCAAATATAAATTCAAACCAGGCGACCTAGTGGGTTGAAATATTGGATGGTAAAGACTGGTCCAATGGTGTTCCAACAATAGACCGCAGAAGTCTAGTACAATGCACAGATGGATCGAAAATGGATTCTGGAGTTTTAACTGAAGTTTTTGGACCCGATGATTTCAAAGTAGACTTCATCTACTCGTCGCTGTTTGACGAGCCAAGCACTCTGCAGATATAATGGTCTCGGACGCAGCAAGAAACCTTAAGATCCGAGCAGTGAATGTAAATTCGCTGATTAGGACCGAACGAAAATTAATTCTCGCTAACTGGTTGCAAACTCACAATCCTGACGTGCTGACGGCTAGCAAAACTAAGCTAAACCAGACAATCTCAGGTACAAAAACTATCATATATCAGAGAGACCGGCCCCAATCCACTTGAAGGGATTCGCTCTTTTAATTAAAGATAATATTAATCATAAGGTTATATATAGCAATGAGGTCAGAAGGTTTGGTGTGCTAGAGGCATATACCGCACGCATCCCTCTCCAAGGCTGAAAGCGTTGTTTGTGATTGCCGGACGCTCAAAACCTAAATTTTATTATTTTTTTTATTTTAAACTCGGAGGAAAACTATTATATCCTAGCATTCCATATTCGTGTAGTGCGGCTAAAAAAGGCTCTCTAAACTTAACTGTACGTCCGAAACCAGGCTTAACGGTGAACTGATGAGCATTCCTGGCGAGACGAGTATTGCTAATTGGCTAGCTCACTTGAGCATCGTTTGAAAAACAGCGGTGAAATAGAGACAAGGAAGACACATTACGGCGGTGTTCGAGCGAGTCTATTGACTTCCCGATATTGCTGTCTCCCATAAGTTTTATCACTCGCTGTTGTATTCTATCTAGCAGGTGCAGAGAGATCTTGGGAGCACATTTTGCAGCGTTTTTGCCGAACTCGAATACGTAATCATTCCAACTAAAGGTTGTATTGATACACTTAACAAGGATGAATAGATAGGATAGAACAAACGCCATTCATGTATAATGGCTGATTATTAACCAATCGCTTTAGTGATATTATACAGCATTGCATTTTGGAAGCATTGAATTCCACTCTACCATTTTTACCCCAAGGTCGTGCTTAAATGTGCTTAACATACGCTGCCATTCAAATTCTACGGCCGATGGACTAGGTCGTGAGTCTTGCAACGAATATGAAAATCTGAGAGTACTGTCATCAGCGAAGGAGAGGATTGGATTATAAGTAGCAGACGGGAGATCAAATATAAAAATGAGAAAGAGTGTCGGAGGCAAAACTAAGCCTTGGGGAACACCAGCATTAATTTGATGAGAATTAGACTTGAACCTATCCAAAACAACTTGAACTGAAGGGTTCGAAACGCAATTTCTAATCCATAGAAAAAAAGACTCATCGATACCATAAGCATGCATTTTCGACAGAATAGCTTGATGCCAAACTCTTTTAAATGCCTTAGAAATATCAAGTGCAACGATCTTGCTAAATTATGCTAAGATTGGTTCCACCTTTCGGTGAGATATGCAATCAGATCACTAGTGGACCTATTGCTGCGGAAACCTTACTGCCGGTCATTAATAAGCTTCCGTGTTTCTAGATATTTCATAAGCTGGCGGTTTATCTGCGTTTCCATGACCTTGGAAAGAAGGGGCGTTAGCGCTATGGGACGGTAGGAGGAGGGTGACAAAGTTTTGTCCTTTTTAGGGACGGGCTGGACAAGTTCTGTTTTCCATCCGCATAAAATTTTCCGGAGGAAATATCAGAACGACATTCAGACCATTCGAATTGACAGACTTCACTACTGACATCACTTGATTTCGATCTAGATAGGACAATGCTCGACAACGACTTCTTCGTAGTCGTTAAAAGTTATTATACCTACACTTCCACTACTACTACTATCCCTTTATATCAATTATCTATTGCAACACTTTTTCTTGTATATATGTACTTTGAATTCAATAAAGTCAACTGTCCTATTCTCTTGTTTCTGCGAATAAGGTGTTGAACTTTTTTAAATTGGTGCCGAAGCCCGGAATGATAGATACAGCGCGAAAAATATGTAATAGAAGTGTAATAGAATTACAAAATCGTTTCGCACTTCTCGGAAACATCACGAAACTGACTAAGTCAGCAAGCAAGTACCTTGTAAGTTCAGACTCGCAATTGACCTCGGAGAATGAGAAAAATTTCGCAGAAATTGAAGAAGAGATTAGCGCAAATTCGGAGGTACGTAGAGTGCAAAGACCCTGTCTTTTTCGGAGACCTGTTCCGAATATGACGATAAAGCTGTGAGTGCATTAACCAGATCAAACTATCGTTTGAACAAAATTCGGGAATCTCCAAGGGAGCCAAATGGACCCGAAGTCCCTAAACCTCGTGAGTTTTCGTGTAGCTAACTGGAGTAAAAAGGGATTGGCTACCATTCTGGGAACAGTTTCGCACGGCGGTGTATGAGAATCCAAGTATAACCGATAAATTCAATTAACTTTTATTAGCTTTAACTGGAAAAGCAAAAGATTCGGTCTCTGGATTTACTCCAAGTCAAAAATGTTACGATGCGGCAATAACTCTTTTACAAGAAGAATACGAGGATACCGATCGCATAAAAGACCGAAGTATGGGTAATTTGATGTCCATCCTATCCGTTAGATTAAAATCTGATGTTGCAGGTCTGAGACGTATATACAATACTGTTATCTCCATCACCCGGTCGGTGACTTCTCTTGGTGTTCCATCTTCGCACTATTATAATATCATGCTTAAAACCATTCTTTTGAAATGCATGCCAACTGATCTCAAAATTGAGTTTCACCGCTCATACCCTAGTGATAACGATAAAAATTTGGATGTAACAGATGAGACAACAAGCTCTACAAGATCTGTGACTTTCGAGGGGAACAAACAAGTTTAATGGCTCTTAAAATTTTTGAAGAAATAAATCGAATCATTGGAGTTGTCGAATGAAGGATCACAGATGAAACAGCTAAGGTGACAAACACTGCTGCTTCTGCTGAAAAAGACAGATATAACTTATCCCACGAATAAGAGCAACAGCAATCAATGTTTACAGAAAAGTAAAATTATGTTGAAGAGGGACAACCGATGCTTCCGCTTCACTTATAAGGGACCCTACTAAAAAAATTGCGGGACATGGCACTCAAATGTTCACTTTGCAATGGACCTCATGGTACCCCTGTGTGCGAAAAGAATGGTAGAACTACTGAAAAGAAACAACGTCATACAAACCGAACACCTTATTATAAGTTGAAAGGTTTTCGCCTAGAAATGTGCTAGAGATTCGTCATGGTAGGTGGGCATATGAGGCTTTGATCATGGATCGTCGTAGTCCTCCCCAGAATCGTCAGGCGTAATTGGTAGCCTAGTGGTTTGGGTGTTCGACTTTGACGACTTGGAATACTGGTTCAGGTACCGCCCCAACATTTTTCAATTTTTGTTTTTTTTTATTTTGACTCCGGGTGATTGCTTTTTGTTGGTGCCGTGAAATAACACCGACTTTTGGAATTCGGCGTTGTTTCACTTTATGGAAGCGAAATAACGCATGCTGCCCCCTGCAACCCCCCTGCTTGCCCACATGTGCAATTTGGAGTAAGTGCGAGATTGATTGTATTTAGTTTCTTTAATTTCATGCGTATCATTAATATGAAAAAAATTTAATACACTCAACCTCGCACAAATTCAAATTCTACATGTGTTCTAGGGGGGGGGTTGCAGGAGCGCAGCATGCCCCCACATACCTTCCTTACTGCTTATACGCCGTAAACTTTATATGTACGGTGCAAATCTGAAAACAGTTAGAAATTGCTCTGAACGTTATATTATTTGACTTTAGCAAGACTTTAGCAAAGTGAAATAAAACCGAAAATGGAAATTCGCTTTCACAAAGTGAAATAACGCCGAGTTTTGGAATTCGGAGTTATTTCACGCCGAGTTTTGGTTATTTCACGGCACCCTTTTTGTTCCTCTTTTGTTCTTGGAGGTGATGCTAGTTGTACCCAGGATGCGCGATGGCGAGTTTACGGACTCCTTAGAATAGGTAATGGTCTATTTGACGATCGTACCGCGAGGTGAACGAAGGATCTGATCATCCGATCGACGATGTACGGCGCTACTTGCTAGACAGCGATTCAGATTTGTTTGGAATAGAGAGTTGGTTTTGATTTTTTAGGTTAAGATTCTTTAGGTTAGATTAGATTAGATTTATTTAAAGTAATAATAATTATAACATTATGATAATAATAAAAAATCAGTTAGCGTGGCATTGTCGTCTGCCAGATTGACTATAGAACTAATAATAATAAGGATTGCATCTATCTACATTTACAAACATTTTTAGAAGTTCCCTTCTAATATACTCTCTCTATATTTTAATGCAATTTTACAGTATCTATATAGCTTAGTGGCGTTAACTTCGTTGAGAAGGGATATTTTTTGCTCCGATAAGAAGTCTTTTCCAAAGAAACTTCTCCTTGTTTCCCTTAGGATTGGGCACTTGCCTAGAAATAGGAAGATCTTCTCTATGGGGGATATAATTGAGTTTTAGGAGTTCTCCACGGAGTTTAAACATTTTTGATATTTCGAGAATGCTATGGATGTCTTTGAAGTAGTTTTTATCCTCAAGATTGTGATTTAGCCGGCTATACGTACTATGATGCAGTGATCCCGTCGCTTCTTCTACAAACTTCATTCTGGCCTTTTCATCAACTCTCGCTATGAGCTGGTATAGTGAGTTCTTCCAGTTCATAGTTTCCGCATTCAGCTTTACACCACAACTGCGAGCTAATTCCAGCCATTCTTCGAACCATGCTTTTTTGTTCCGAATCGCGTATAAGGCCATTATCTTTGGTAGACGGTTGTCTGACATGTTTATAACTCTTAGTATGTAGTTTACCTGCAACTTAAGTGTTTTAATAAATAGTGGAGAAAGGCCTGTTTCCAGCATGAGTATATAATTCGGAGGAATTATTTATTTTGTCTTTTTTTGTGTATTACTACAATTTGGCCGTCCTGATTTGCAACCGTCCCGATTTCGTTCCGATTCTGAAACTTTATGATTTATCCACTGTTTAATATTTGCTAGCTCCCATACCCCTTTATATGGAATTTGAGTAATCTGATGCCCCTCTACATCCCCCAATAAATATCTATTATTTGGAAGAGCTTTATTTATCTTATACGGCCCTTTAAACTTAGGCGCAATTTTCCTACACACACCCGGCTTATTTAAGAAATTTTTGACAACGACATAATCGCCCACTTCGTACTTTTTCTGAATTCTATTTCTATCTCTCTGCTCCTTATTATAATCCTGAACTTTCTTCATTCTTACTATGGCTTTATTTCTTATAGACAATATATCTCTCTCATTTTCTCTCTCATCATTTTTACTTCATCCAATTTTTCTTTGAGAAAATCAATTATCATTCCTTTCTGTCTAACTCCAAACAATAATTCGCTTGCTGATGTTACTATGCTTCTATTTAAGGTATTATTTAATGCAAATTCTATTTCTAGCAAAACATTATCTAAAGAAAAATTGACTCCTCCATTAGTTGGCTTGTGGTGAACCTGTTGCTATTTTTATATGCTTTATATTATGATCTTCGGTGAAAGTTATGAAATCCTTTGACGTAAAAGCGCTACCTCGGTCAGACACAATAACTTTTGGACGGCTGTATGTCTGAAAATAAGACTTCATACTATGTACCACTTCTCTCGAATTGCTCGTCCTGACTGCGTATAATTTGATAAATTTTAAAAAAGCGTCTACAATAAGAAAAACGTACTTCTTTTTCGCATTTTTAAAAGAGACTGGTCCAAAGTGGTCTATATGTATGGTCTCAAACGGTTTATTTCCCTTGGGAATATTATGTAAGAGCCCTTCATGTTTTCCGAATTTAGGAGAAAATGCAACACATTTCAAACACTTGAAACAAAAAAGGCACTTGACTTTCATTTTAGGAAACCAGTATGACTTTGAAATTGTGTCCACAACTTTATTACAACCTTGATGTCCTAATTCGTCATGATACATTCGAAATATATTGCCTTCCATTTCTTTATGCACGTAAAACAATATATTTCTTCCAATTTTCCTATATACCAATCCATTTCGCATTTCATAAAACGCACTCTCATTTACTCCTAACTTGGTTCTTATCTCATTAATTGTTTCATCTCTATGTTGACAAATAGATAAATTTTGCTCGAACGTATTTTCTTCTAAGACCAAAATATTTGGAACGCAACTGAGAGCACCTACATGCATCATTTTGGTACTACTCCTATGTTCCAAAACATAGTCATAGCTCTGCAACTCAAGTGCCCATCTGGCTATCCTTGGATTAATTTCTCGTTTGTTTAGGGTCAGCGTTAAAGAATTGCAGTCTGTAACTATTTTAAATTTCATTCCTTGCAAATGTACCCTAAATCTCTGTAAAGCGTATATGATAGCCAAAGTCTTTAGTTCGAAACTGTGATATTTCGACTCGCATTCAGTAGTACGTTTTGAAAAATAAAGTACCGGATGGAGCAATCCGTCTTTCTTTTTCTGTAGTAGAATAGCTCCAAAGCCTAAAGAGCTGGCGTCGCAGTGTAGCTCAGTTTCATCTTTAGCCTTCACCGAATTTAAAATCAATATTTTCCTTATTAGATTATATAAAGGTTGGGCTTTTACAGATAACCCTTTAATGAACCGCCTAAAATACGAACATAACCCTAGAAAACTATGGATGGCTTTTGCATTCGTTGGTACTGGAAAATTAATTACTGAGTCAATACCTCTGTCATCAGTGCGTATAATCTCTTTGGAAATCTTGTAACCTAAATACCTTATTTCCGATTCCAAAAAACGGCACTTATCTATCCTAAGCCACAGCTTATTTCTTACCAAACGTTAAAAAACGTCCTCCAATATAACTAAGTGCTCATCTACATCTTTCGTTGCTATCATGATATCGTCTAAGTATATTGCAACTTTTCCTGCCTTAATCAACTCTTCGAATACTAAATTGACGAATCTTTGAAACGTTAGCGGAGCGTTCCTTAAACCGAAAGGCATCTTAAGAAATTCGAATTGTCCTAAAGGTGTCACGAATGACGTATATTTAACCGAATCATCATTTACTGAAACATGATAAAATGCGCTTTTTAAATCTAATAAAGTAAAAATTCTTTTATCTGTTAATCTGTCTAAGAGGTCATCGATCAAAGGTATTAGGTAATTGTCTTTTAACGTTACTTTATTCAACGTTCGATAATCTATACAGAGTCGTATATCTCCACTCTTCTTTTTAACTAAAACAACTGGAGATGCGTACTCTGAAATACTAGCCCTAATAACTTTTTGCTGGAGTAACTCATCAATTATTATATGCAAACGTTCTTTCTTGTAATAGGATAACCTACGGGGTGTGCAGTTAAATGGCCTCTCACTAGTTAATGATAACTTTATCTGACATTTTGTTTCAGGTTCCTCTGGACGATCTTTAAATAATTGTTTACATTTTTCTTTAGACTCGAAATCTATATTGTTAGGTATACATATTTCATTATCACTTTCAGTGCTTTCTACCTGCATTAAGCATAAACACTCATCATAAAACAAATCACATTTAGTCCGCTCTTTTAAATCATCTTCTTTCTTACGCAAACTTAATTGGGCACTCTTCAAAAAATCTTTGCCTAAAATTGATGGAAATTTCATTGTGTCATCAGCTACTACAAACATATTAACTTCTATTTTTTCATTTTCAAATGAAACATTACATTTTATTTGTCCAACTATAATTATCGGACTATTGTTTATTCCACAGTATTTTTTATAAATATTAGTAAAGTTTTGATTAATTAAAATTAATGGCACGAACTTTTGACACAAGACTGACGGGGCTGCCGGTATCAATTAATGCTTTTAAATAAACACCATAACAATACTTAATTTTTATAAATTGAAAATGCAAAAATCTTACATACTCATCGGTGGTCTCCTCTTGATCATATATTTGATGGATTTGTTGAGCCCTCTTCTTTGGGCATTCAGCAGCGAAATTACCCTTTTCACCACATACATGACAGGCTATTAGTTCTCTTCTTGCTTTATAACAATCTGATGCATAGTGTCCCAAGGCGTTGCAGTTGTAACGTCTCTTGTTCTTGACAATTGGCTGTCCCACAACCGGTAAGTCCTGACGTGTAGACTGGGCCCGTTTAGCTAAATTCACATTGTTGAATGCTTCAAGTAACTGCAATTTATCAGGAAAACGATGCGTCCGTGCTTGAGACCTCAATTTGTAATCCGGTATTCCCTCGATGATATATTCTAGAAGTTCGTCTTCTTCTACAGCAGTTTTGTTGGCCAAAATTACTTTTTCATGAAAATACTCCTGAAATGACTCTGTAGGCTGCCATTTCCTGTATTCGAATTGACGTTTCAGCGCCAGCTTGTTTGCACGATCGCCAAAAAGGGCCCCCATATCCTTCAGTAATTCTTTAATTGGAACAGTCATCAAGTCCAGTCGTGAATGTAGCCACTTTAATGATTTTCCTTTGAGCTTACAGGAAATAAGTGCTCTGGTATTGTTATCATCCAAACTGTAAGTGTGGAGAATATTCTTCAGTTGAGATTCCCAATGTCCGAAAGAGTCTCCAGTGCCAGTTAATTCTGGTAAAATGTCCTTTACATGGGAAAAGTTGTCTTTTTTATTTTTAATTTGAGTTATATTTATTTCACTGCGTTCATTCTCTCGTCTTTTTTCTCTCTTCAGAAGTTCATTTTCTTTCTTCAAATATTCATTCTCCTTTTTCTGTAATAGTGCTTCTCTCTTCAATAAATCAATCTCTTTCTTCATTAACGTCCATTCATTACGATTCATACCAGTGCTCTCATCGATATCCTTCTCAAGATTGTCTCTCATCATTTCCTCTTCATTATCGCCTCTCATCAATTCCTCCACTCTCCTCATTTGTGCTTTTTGTTTTACTATCACTCCTCTATCTACACTCTTTTATTTCTCTCTTCTATAGTTGTTTCTTCAGGATCTCTTTCCTCTACTCTGTGGTCAAAACTCTCTTCAACATACTCGTCAGGATCGATTTCGTTCTGCTGTTCGACGGAAATAGGAAATTCCCCTCGCTCGCGGAACTCCAACCAAGCGAAGCATCAGCTCTTTCTTGTTCCCAGGAGTCATTTTCCCTAGAACACGACGCCAATGCTTGAGTTGCTCGGTCGTGTATGTGTTTAGCATATCTATCTCACTGTTGGAACTCATTTTTATTAATACTTTCTTTTTTAAGTATATCCCACTTCTGAATATTTTAGTGCACACTTTTTCAATAAAACTCAGACTTTTATTGATTTTATTTATTACTCCGTCCACTTCCTGTCGCTGCGCGATCTGCCGAAGGAATGACTCCTTTGCACAACTCATATTGCCTATGTCGTACCGGCAGCCCTTTCTAGAAATTATTTATTTTGGTTTTAGATTTCGTGAGTTTCTCCTTCAGATGTCTGTTCATACTAAGGCTACTTGTTAAAAGTATTCCAAGATGCCTGTATTCATTTACAATTTCTATAATTTCTCCATTAAAGCGCCATTTTTCGTTGTAAGCAAGTCTACCACCTCTCTTTTTGAATATCATTATTTTAGATTTATCCAAATTCACGACCAGGCTCCATAGGCTGCAGTACTCATACAATTTATTAATCATCAATTGCAAGGATTCCAGTGAGCTTGCCAATGTCCAATGTACAATGTCGTCTGCAATTCTATTCCTCCTAGGAGAAAGTTCACTATATCGTCTATAAAGAAAGCAAATATACTTGCGCTCAGTGAACTTCTGATACCGTCTGAAACCATTCTGATAACGTCTCACCATTCCAAACATCTGTCTTGGTATCTTCATAAAGGCTTTGTAAAACCCTTCCGAATTTTGATGACATTCACATACTATACAACTTAAAAAATAAGGCTTTTCGGTTCACAGAATCGAAAGCCTCTTTGAAGTCCACAAAGAAGGCGTAGAGTTTTTATTTCGGCTTATGAATGTGTCTGCTATGATTTTCAATACAAAAATGTGGTCGACAGTTGAGTAGCCAGACTTAAAACCCGCCTGAAATTCCCTTAGCAGATTATTGCTCTCTAGGTTAAATAATTATCAAATGTTTAATAAAATAAAAATAGAGTGCAGTGAGGGAGATAGTCCAAGTGACTTACAACCCAAGTTAAAAAGAAAAAAAACAGTGAATTATATCGAGTCTTAAAAAAGAATTCAACCAAAAAAAAATCATACAAAAGAAAAATAAACTAGACAAGTGCGACTTGAAATCGCACGGGGAATAATATTGATGGATGATTTCTGAATATCAAACGACGTTTCCAAACTATTTCAGTTGAATTTTCTTCTAACTTCAACCCAAATCAACCATTCATTCATACATTCATACATCCAAACAAACAAACATTCATCCCTACATATACCTATATCTCCATCCAAGTTTATCCAACAATGAAAATCCCTTCGATTATACACATACCTAATCACATGCCTGCGGTGCGTGTGTGTTCATTTCTGTTGGGCATTTAGGGGTGAGATCGAAAAGATAACACTCATCAACGAATAGAGTTGTCGAACACAGCATGAAATTTATGTGTAAAAATGAAAATTGTTTTCATTTTAAATCTTAGACATTTCAAAATTTCAACATAAATCGATATTTTGAGACTGATCATTTCTTAATGCTTACATTGATGTCTTCAAAACCGCGTTTTCAGATCTTCAAAATTCGCATGTTGATGATTGACCGTTTTTGACCAATATCTCGAAAAGTATTAAGGCCAATGAAGCGAAGTTTTTGTGATTTTTTCAGATTTTTGAACACTTTGGTTTAGAATTGGCAAGGGGGACGCATTAAAAAAAACTTTGGAGCTCCATATTATATATATTTGGATAAAAAAAAGTGTTGAAAGAAACCTCCACCTCATTTCGAAAGATCTGTCGATTGATATATATGTATTTCGATGGGGTGCGACAATTTTTCAAAATTAATGTCAACTTCACCTGTACTGGAGCCACCCCAAATGGCTTTTTGAATTTGGGTGCATGGGCAATGACATCTAGGTCTGAAGTACCTAATTCCAAAATTTCATGCTGATATCTTCATAAACTTCGGAGATAAGAAAGCGTGACAGACACGACGGACGGACGGACACACCGAAATTATAAAGGTTCCGTTTTTGTAGACGGAACCTTAGAAACGAGATACAGTGCTTCTTTTGCTTAATGAATTAGAGAATTAGAGAGCCAAGACGAGTTAAAAAATAGTGAATTATAAAGATATTTAGATCTGTGCAAGATAATATAGATAACAAAAAAAATGAATAGATTCATTGAAGACACAAAAAAGACAACCCCAAGAATAATTGGGTTAAGTGAGCTAGTGACAAACAACAGCAATAAAAAAAAGGCATTAAATGAAGTACAGAAGACAGGCGTAGCGGAGAAGCGAGCGTAAACAGGAGCAGGAGCCGAGCGGACGTACGGGGCCAGGGAGAGGGCAGGTGATCTCCTCCCAACAGGAGAGTTTCTTTTTTTTGCTTCTATTGAAATCTGATTTATTTTTATTTATATTTTAACAAAAAAAAATGTAATTCATAATTGAATGGTTTTTTTTGGTTAAGGTTGTAATTCATTCACTTCTTTTTATTTTTTAATTGTGATACCTAAAAAGTAGACTCTTTTCAACCAAACATTATCCAATGGTTCCCAAGCGTCTCTTTGGCATATAAGTATGAGGGGAATCCGAGACTGAACTTCGTACGAGTTAAGCCGGGTTGTAGTGACGGGCGGTACCGGGTTGATTTCATATTTTTTTGATTCATTTATTTTGTTTTTATTTTTTTTTTCTTTTGTTAAGTATGTCTGGCCTATTGTGTCTAGGTTTAAGCTTATAATTGAACAAATATTGAATTCTTGCTTTTGAAAACTTTTTAAAGTGTAATATTATTATTGCTATTAAGGTAGTTATTAAGTCCATTTAAATAAAAATTGTATATTGTAAAGTCAAGGTGTCCCTTGTTCTGACTTTTTGTTTGGTTATCGTTTTCTTGGCTACCAGGTGTAACTATCGGCTGGAAATTGGATACCTCCCCCCGTGACGCAGTTCTAGGAAAGAGGTACGTTGAGCGGAAGGTCAACTGCGTGGCGCCCTAAAATAACATCAATACCCATGGCCACACTCGGCCCCGCATTCTTCCGCCCAACCCCCATCGATTTTGTGAAATCGCGCGGTAACATTTTGGAGCCTAATTAAAAAAACAGATAATAAATTATTGAGTCACCTGAACAGCGCACTGACTTGGAAATTCCAAATTCAACAAAAATGCGCCCAGAAAAACATAAATTTAGGAAACTGTATTGATTTCTACGACCCCAATCAATATTTTGGAATTTCGGTGACGAGGTGTACGACAGTTAAGTGAAGGAGAGACTGTCTTCAACGCTAAGGGTGGAGCTAGATGTCTTGATGGATAACATTTTTAGTACCATGGGCGTAGGTCCAGGATGTACCGATCGAGTGGAGCACTATCCGGTTTCTTCGATCGTCCAGAAACAGATCAACAAGGAAATGGATGAGATGATTCGAGCTGGGGTGATTGAGCCATCGTCCAGTCCTTGGTCTTCTCCAATTCTTCTTATGAAGAAGGAGTATGGGAAGTATCGCTTCTGCGTTGATTTTCGCAATCTCGATCAGGTGACAGAGAACAATGCGTATCCCACGCCGCACGTGTCTGCAACTCTCGACAAGATACGGAATGCAAAATTCCTCTCCTCCTTGGATATCAAGTCCGCACTGGCAAATACTCATGGCCGAATCTTCGAAGAGATACACCGCATTCACTATTCCCGGAATATCCCTTCGGGTAGGGGCTAGAATATACCCGAGGTAAGGCATGCCCGTCGTAAAAGGCGACTACAAGCCATCGTTTGTTAACACAAACACAAATATATAAAAAATGCAATGAACAAAACAATAGGAAATATTACCCCAGGTGGAACGCCAGTTTCACTGGAAAATCCACACTCTACGGAGTCAGGCTCTACGGATTCTGGGGAGAGCCAGTTATTGCGTTTAATTGACCCTTTTAAGAAAAGCTTAAGGGAAACTAGATCGCCACCATCTCGATCTAACAACAAAAATATTTGCGGTTCACCGACAAATAAAATTAGTGCACCTAAACCGCAACCGAAAACAGCTCCAATCAACCTGTCTTCGTCCACTACTAACGAACATGCTTTAGTGAGACTCGGAGTTCTCGAGGAAGAAAACATGGATCTTCGGACTAGACTCTCTACTATGGAAGCTCTATGTAAAGAACTAAGGCTGGAACTTAGTCAGCTAAAAAATGGAAATACTGAAATGTATGAAAATACACCGAAGCAACCTGAAAATACTGAGTATTTCACAGATGAAGATGAACTCACCAGAAATTATTAATAACAAGAAGAAAGACTGTCTAAATTCAAATAAAATAATAACGCAACCAAAGGAACGACCACCGCCGCCAATAAAAGTACTCGGAATCGAGGAATACAAACAATTGCTTTCTATCTTAGAGTCGACGCTACAATCCGAGTATAGAGTAACATCGCTTAAAAATGATGCTTGGAAAATAAATGTAAAAGACTCTGACAGTTACAGATTACTTTCTCAAAAACTAAATGCGGAAAAAGATCAATGGTACACATACCAAAATAAATCCGAAAGACCCACTCGAGTCGTAGCTAGAGGATTGCATTCGACTTACTCAAAAGATGACGTCATTGAAGATCTGAGAAACAAAGGTCTTAGAATTATAGAAGTTGCTAATATCTTATCGAAAAAGAAAGGAAAAGCGAAAGATGGCAAAACTGAGATACGTCGCAGTTTACCTATCTTTATGCTAACTTTCGATAAAAGTGAAAATGTGGAAAAAATATACGAGATAAAAATAATCCTCAACATGGTTGTTAAAATTGAAGCTCTGCGTAGGAACACAACATCAATCCCACAATGTAAACGTTGCCAATGTAAACGTTGCTCTTCTGAAGTTGAAGAGCTTCAGAAGAGACGAAAATGAAAACACAAGTAAAATCACCATATCTTGAAGGAAAAACATTCGCTCAAGCTGTGGCAGCCGCAAATGAAATTACTGCAGTTATAATAATAATAATGGCGGCGCTACAGTCCGAGGTGGACCTGGGCCTAGCTTCTCAGCAACCACTCGTGTTGTGCGTGCTATTGTTCTCTCACGAGCGGAGGGGACCTACAGTTTAATGCCGACTCCGAACGGCGAGATTGAGAAGCTTTTCCTAGACAGTTATACTCTTTGAGCATTGTCAGTGACTCGAAAGAGGTGGAGCCGTGAAAAAAATGTTTGATGTTTTTTCCGAGATTCGAACTGACGACCTCGAGCGTAGCAGTCGACGCACCTACCCACTACGCCACGGCGCCCACAATTACTGCAGTTACAAATGGAAAAAATAGTGACCCATCTGACCCTGTATCTTATATTTTCAATGTTATTTTGGATAAACTTAAAGAGCAGGCAAAAACAAACAAACTCATTTTCGACAGACTGCTGAACCTCGAAAGGAAAATCAGCAGCAAACATACATCAATATGAACATGGGATTTAAAATTTTTAATTGGAATGCAAATGGTCTTCTACAGAAACTTGATGAATTAGAAATATATATTCAGGAAAAAGAAATCGATATATGCTTGATTTACGAGACGCATTTAACGAAGCAATCCCGCTTAAATTAAAAAGGCTTTTGCAGTTATCACGCCTACAACCCATCGGAAAGGGCAAGAGGCGGATCATCAGTGTTCATACGAGACAATATCGAGCACATAGTAGGAATAAAGATAGAATCCTATGCAATGCAATTAAATACCGTCCGGGTTAAAAACAAACATTACACCTTTAACGTGTCGTCTATTTACTGCCCTCCGCGCAGTATAATAAACCATTCCGAATATGACGATATATTTAATATGCTCGCTGAAAACGTTATTATTGGTGGAGACTTCAACGCTAAGCACACATTTTGGGGTTCAAGACACACTTCCCAAAAAGGCAGAATACTTCACAAAGCCGGTATGAGACTCAACTGTGATTTTTATTCGACAGGAAATCCAGCCTACTGGATTCGCCCATATCTGGAAGGTAGTAAGTTCACGGTAGTGACCGATCATCACTCTTTGGTCTGGCGGCAAGCAGCCAAGCCTAAACTGCAGAAGCCCGCCGGACTAATGGTGTCACGGTGCAACGTCATCATGCCGTGGGAAATGCTGTGCGTGGACTTTGTGGGACCCTTGCCAAGATCCACGAGGGTATTTCACTACATCCTTGCCGTGGTAGATCATTTCCCCAAATTTTCGCCGTTCTTTCCTGTCAGGTGGGCTACTGCCAAATCGTTGAGGACGATCTTGCAGGAGCAGGTGTTCCTGGTGTTTGGTGTCCCAAGGTGGATTGTTTGTAACAACGGCGTGCAGTTCAAGAGCAAGAAGCTGTCTGAGTTAGCGACTACGTACGGCGTTACGTTGGCCTTCACGGCCTTTTACCACCCACAGGCAAACCCTGCTGAGCGCTACAACCAGACGGTTAAAACGATGCGTCGAGGGTACGTGTCGGATAATCACCACACTTGGGACACACTCCTGAAGGTTGCGTGCGCTATTCAAAACTCAATGCACGAAGTTCTCAGAACTACTGCGTTCTTCGTGTTATTTGGTAGGGATATGACGGTTCATGGGAGGGATTCTCCTATTCCCGCTGGCGGTTATAGGCCCAATCGGACAGAGGGCCTGGAAGCCCGCACTGCAGCGCTGAAGGAGTTTTTCGCCGATGTACGGTGTCGAGTATATATATCTACAGTCAGCGTCAAAAGTGAGTGTACAGCCATCGGGAGAAAGTTCATCTTCAAAAATAAAATATACCAGCAGGAGCTACGATGGACATGGGCACATCAAAGGTTTTAACTCATACTTCAATAAACATTCTATTTCATTTTAAAAAACTGTAAACATAAAGTAATTAAATCAATTTATAACAAAAATGGGGAAAAAACAAACGTCAAAAGTGAGTGTACACTTATTTTTAAAAAGCTTTAAATTATTGACATAATGGTAATTAATATTTTGTATTATTTCCTTTGGACTTTATTACTGTTTCTATTCTTCGAGGCATGGATTCAATAAGTTTTCTTGTAACGCTCGTTGGTATTCTTGTCCATTCTTCTACCAATGCATCCCGTAGTGACTGTGTTGATGTTATTGGGTGTTTTCTTATCTGCCTGTCCAAATGTTCCCATAGATGTTCGATGGGATTTAGAACTGGTGATTGGGGAGGATGAGGATAATTTACTGCTCGTAAAACATTTTGAGGTTACAGCTCTGTATTTTTGCTTCTCCACACCTTTCCATTTTTCTTTAGTCCAAAAATTTGAAATTTACTTTCGTCACTAAACAGAACATTTTGCCAAAACGAATTGCTGAAATGTTGGTATTTTTTTGCATAGTCCAATCTTTTTTTTATATTAGTTTTAGATATTGAAGGTTTTTTTCTGGGCACTCTTCCATGTAGGCCACTTTGATAGAGGGCACGACGAACTGTACTCGCGCTTATGCTTTGATTATTCCGAGAAATTGTATCTGCAATTTGCACAGCGCTAGACATCGGATTTCTTTTCACTTCTCTCGTTTTGGACGTCCTGATCTCTTGGCATTTTCTACTGTATGAAAAGTTTCATACCGATCTAAAATTTTTTTCACAGTATTATGATGTCTTTTTATTTCTCTACCGATTTCACGTAAGCTTTTTCCGTTTTGGCGCATTTCTATCACAATTTTTCGCGTTTCAAGTGAAGTTTCGGCTCGCATTTTGAAAAAGAACTTACTTTAAAGACACTACCTATCAAAGTAATGCTTTCTTCTTAAAACTAGTACAAATTATCAGTTCGTATCATGCCATACCTATGCCGTTACATTTTCATTCGGAAACAATCCGTTATATTTTACAAGCATTGAAGACAATCATGGGAATACCAATATGTACACTCACTTTTGACGCTTGTTTTTTGCCCATTTTTCTTATAAATTGATTTAATTACTTTATGTTTACAGTTTTTTAAAATGAAATATAGTGTTTATTGAAGTATGAGTTAAAACCTTTAACTTGATGTGCCCATGTCCACCGTAGCTCCTGCTGGTATATTTTATTTTTGAGGATGAACTTTCTCCCGATGACTGTACACTCACTTTGACGCTGTATATATCGAGTATATCGAGATTTAAAAAAGAATTCAACCAAAAAAAAATCATACAAAAGAAAAAAACGAGATACAGTGCTTTTTTGCTTAATGAATTAGAGAGCCAAGACGGGTTAAAAAAATAGTGAATTATAAAGATAGTTAGATCTGTGCAAGATAATATAGATAACAAAAAAATGAATAGATTCAGTGAAGACACAAAAAAGACAACCCCAAGAATAATGGGGTTAAGTGAGCTAGTGACAACAACAGCAATAAAAAAAAGGCATTAAATGAAGTACAGAAGACAGGCGTAGCGGAGAAGCGAGCGTAAACAGGAGCAGGAGCCGAGTGGACGTACGGGGCCAGGGAGAGGGCAGGTGATCTCCTCCCAACAGGAGAGTCTCTTTTTTTTGCTTCTATTGAAATCTGACTTTCCTTTTTTTTGTAACAATGTCAAAAAACCGGTAAGTCGTGCTTACGACGATGTCATTACCATGGTGACAGTCGTCAACCATTAAAAAGCACAAGAAAACATTCATGCACATTAAGTGCCAATCCGTCATCGCGTTGGGCCGTACTGATAGAGCTAAATAAAATATATTCTAAACAGTTTGCTTCCTTGATTTATTTCTTTTTTTTATCACATTATTGGTGAGCCTGACGAGAAAAAAAAATCCCGACGTCGTCTGATTAAATCTTGCCAAGTTTGTTTCTCTCCCTTGACGAATTTTGTTTTAAGACGCGCCGCCGTTATGTTTGCCCCGCCGGACCAATCAAGTGCCGAACATGCCACACTCGCAGACGAGTGTCACACGTCATCGTCACAATCGAATAGTCCCGTACCACCCGTGCTAACCGGTGAAATCAGAACGTCGCCCTTCTGTGCTGAAAGACCAGGGCCCTTACTCTGTATCGATATTCGAATACCACAAATATGCGAAAAGGCTTTGTGATTCTACTTCTAATCGGTACTCTGTATGAAAGTAGAATCGACTGCTACTGTTGCCAATTGCATCCAACAATTTACTAATTTCGAATTTTAGCTTCGAAGGAAAAAATTAAATTGACAGTTCAAATTCAAGCAGAGAACAATTTTATTTCTTAAAAATTAATGCGTTTTGGCTTTATTAAATGAATTCGGGCCTAAAATGTGAAAATAATTAATATAAAATAGTAAGATAGTGTTGAATATTCGTTCAATGAAGAAAATATTGCGCATGGAAGAATTGAACGTCGACAGGTGGCACATAATGCAAATAATACTGAGAGGTAAACAAAATGTTTGCAACAATATAAAAGCATACCGTGCTTATATTTATGTTTACCTATAATTTCACAAGTCCATGTAAGGTTAAATTAATAATAATAATAATATAATAATAATAATGGCGGCGCTACAGTCCGAGGTGGACCTGGGCCTAGCTTCTCAGCAACCACTCGTGTTGTGCGTGCTAATGTTCTGTCACGAGCGGAGGGGACCTACAGTTTAATGCCGACTCCGAACGGCGAGATTGAGAAGCTTTTTCTAGACAGTTATACTCCTTGAGCATTATCAGTGACTCGAAAGAGGTGGAGCCGTGAAAAAATGCTTTGATGTTTTTTTTCGAGATTCGAGCCGACGACCTCGAGTGTAGGAGTCGACGCACCTACCCACTACGCCACGGCGCCCAGGTTAAATTAATGCTTGTTTTAATTAGCAGGATGCATGAATTGTAAGGTTGTTGTCGACGAATTGCAGTGCTATAGTACATACATATGATCAAATTGGCTGTTACGTTGAAGTTCTTGGCAGCGGCAGTATACCGGCATTCAATTCGAAGGGACACATTGTATAAACTGTAACTAGTAATAAGAAAGTAATGGGAAATATAAATACAAACAATTTTGAAAATTGATAGTATTTACATTTCATGCATATAATTTAGGTTGTCCTTTAGACCCATGTATTCGAAAACCTTACCGCACTGCAAAACGTGAAAACATTTTCTTTAATATATTCCAGTACTTATTCAACTAACTTATAACACATAATAACAATTTATTAAACAAATAGAAAGAAAACACATAATGCATAAAACATTTTTCATTCAAATGTATTTGGTATTAAATGAGTCATATTTAAGTGTTTTAGTAACAGATTTTATTGAGAAGAGTCTTCACGTTTGTTATCAAATACAAATACATATTTGTAAGTATTTTTTATGCCAAAATACTTACATTTTCAAAGAAAATTTATTTGCTTCACTCATCATTCGACAACCAACCCATCATAGAACAAAACTATGCGAATTCGAGTGGTTCTGACATTGAATTAAGCAATAGAGAGTACCAATTTTGCGAAAACAAAGAGTGTCGAAGTTGGCAACCCAACACTACTCGATTTTCAAAAATGTGACTTTGCTATTAGAGTTAGAGAGTACCGATTTTGCGAATTCGAGTAATTTCATATTAGAGTAGCAATACAGAGTAAGGGCCCAGCGCTGTGGTTCGCGTTTGTTTGTCAAACGTGGGATCCTGTCCGAGAGACAAACATTTTTTCCGGACAATTCCACTAATTGATTCGCGGTATGCAGCAGGGGTGAAATACATTATCGTTGAACCACCGGTACTCAATCCATACAAAACCCTCAAAGCAGCAATCATCCAACGTTTTTCAAGGTCAAAGGAATCTAAAATTATTCAGCTCTTGGGCGAAGAGAAATTAGGAGACCGCACACCATCCCAACACCTGCGTCACCTGAGAAGTCTAGTTCCGGACATAAATGAAACAGTGCTTACAACCCGCTGGCTCTCCCACCTGCCAAAAGAAGCACATGCCTGCCTTTCCATCCAGAAGTCCGCTACGCTTGCTGAAATAGCCGAACAAGCAGACATACTCTACGAGGTTTATTCTCCGCATCATTTAGCAGCCGTTGCAACGAATGACGTCACCCAGGAGCTTTTGAAATTGGCCAAACAGGTAGCTGTACTCACGTCGGCACTTTCCACCACTCAAACGCCATGCTCTCGATCGACAGATGGTAAGCGTTAACATAGAATCAGATCTCGAAGCAGACATAATCAACATGCGTCATCACCCGCAAACTTCACCTGCTGGTATCATACAAAGTTTAACAAGGATGCCAAAAAATGCGTACCTGAGTGCAGTTTCCAGGAAAATTCAACGAACACACCTTTGGTACAGTTAAGATCGACTTGGTTCGCTCTTCGAATCAAATACCAGTCGCACCCGACGACATCCAGAAGACGGCGATTATTAAACCGTTCGGACTCTTCGTGTTCCCATTCATGACGTTTGGGCTGCGCAACGCCGCTCAAACGGTCCAAAAATTCCTGGCTGAATTGATTAAAGACCTTCCGTTCGCTTATATCGACGATCTGTTGGCAGCTTCAAAGAACCAGCAGCAACACCTAGAGCACCTAAAAATCCTGTTTCGTCGACTACAAGAAGCCGGGCTCATTATTAACGCCTCAAAGTCTGTCTTCGGTAAAGAGGAAGTGGTTTTCCTTGGCCATTTGGTTTCAGCTCAGAGAATTTCTCCACCACCAGAACGAGTTAGCCATCATGGATTTCCTATTACCTAAGCCAGTCAAACGTCTGCGTGCCTTCTTGGGCACCGTGAATTTTTACATTGAAAATGCAGCACAACTTCTCGCACCGCTCAACGACCAACTCTCAGGATGAAATGTGAAGGACTCTCACGAAATAAGCTGGACACCGGAAATGGAGCAAGCATTTGTGAGCTGCAAGCAAGCGCTCGCAAATTCGGAGCTACTTGCTCACCCCAATATCAACGCTGATTGGGCCGTTTTCATGGACGTATCGAAGCAAGCCATCGGAGCAGTCTTCGGCAGTGACC
Source organism: Myathropa florea (assembly GCA_930367185.1). NCBI lineage: Eukaryota > Metazoa > Arthropoda > Insecta > Diptera > Syrphidae > Myathropa > Myathropa florea. The sequence goes on from OV884004.1 coordinate 55,642,504, forward strand.
ATTGGCGTTCTTCAGCCGCAAGCTTTCTCCATCCGCACAAAAGCAGTTCACGTACGACAGGGAACTGCATGCCATTTGTGAAGCCGTTCGACACTTTCGGCACATGTTTGAGGGCCGGCACATAACTAAAGACCGGTAAAGTCGGTAAAGACCATAAGCCGATTACGTACGCATCCGATAGCCGCATCACCTGTCGAGTTGGCCCTTTCTCAGTCAACAGACGCTGAGCTCAAACAGTTTCTCCTAAAGTCCAGTTCATCACACCAGCTCCAGAAGCCTGAGCTGTTTCCCGGCGTTGAACTCTTCTGTGATGTCTCGACGTTAATCACACGCCCTTTCGTCCCTGAGTGTCTCAGACGTCAAGTCTTCAACTCGTTGCATTCACTGGCTCTTCCTTGACGACGTGCTTCGCGCAAGGTAGTAGCAGAGCGGTACGTTTGGCCTTCGATGAACAGTGATTGTGCGGAATGATCAAATTGCTGCTTTCCTTGCCAAGCCAACAAAATAAAAAGCCATACAATATCGCCCATCTCAAACTTCTAGCTACCATCATAACGCATCATCGTGGAACGTTTCCACAGACAGCTGAAGTCAGCTCTACTTTGCCATGGAGATTCTTGGTACCAAGCCTTACAGGCTTCCTCTTCGATCGAAGTGCAGCCTGGAAAGTAGACCTCCGTGCAACCCCAACAGAACTTGTATCTGGTGAACCAATCCGTTTACCAGGTGACGTTCTTCAACCATTTTCCAGAACCATTTCAGCGCCAGAGCTAGTACGGACACTTCGATATCTCTTCAGGCAATTTCAACTGCAGGGTGGGTTGGTAATCGCAACATTAGAGCAGTACTGCAACTTCAAGCGTTCTTAATTGTAAACATTTGGCTATGATGCTTTGCATCACGTTCTAAAATGCGCAAATGCGATTAATTTTTTTTTATTTTCCGACTCAATTGTCTCATTTTCTTATCTAAAATATATTGAAGTATGCTGGCATTGTAATTGCCAACATTTTAAACCAAATTGTTCCCAATTTCTTTAACATTTTTACAAAAAAAGAAACAATTGAAACACAAAATAATAAACCGTTCCGAAACGTAAACAAAATTATGATATGATGTAGTATCCCTTTTTAACAATCAACGAGCTTACTACGCACCTGTAAGTCGTGTTTACGGCGCTAGATGTCACTACCATGGTGATAGTCGTCAACCATTAAAAAGCACAAGAAAACATTCATGCACATTAAGTGTCAATCAGAAATCATATAGTAAAGAGATATCCAACTTCTACCTCTCTTGCCCCTTGATTTCATCTGACAGCGTTTTTTATGCGATTTTTCATACCGTGAATCCATGTGAGCTGCTCAAATCAGCTGATAACCATACACATTCAAACAAATAAGTGGCGTAACTTATTTGAAAAACTGATCGTTGCTTGAACGTTATTTCAAATTCATGTTTTCAACACGAAACTAAGTGCAGAGGGTGCATTCACATGAGCTATTGCAATGTTGTTATTTATTACAAACTGAATATCCGTTATTATTTGAATATATTATTGGAAAATTATGAAATAGGTAAATGAAGAGAGGTTTGGTGGACGCCGCGTCGTGGCGTAGTGGGTAGGTGCGTCGACTCCTACGCTCGAGGTCGTCAGCTCGAATCTCGAAAAAAAACATCAAACATTTTTTCACGGCTTCACCTCTTTCGAGTCACTGACAATGCTCAAAGAGTATAACTGTCTAGAAAAAAGCTTCTCAATCTCGCCGTTCGAAATCGGCATTAAACTATAGGTCCCCTCCACTCGTGACAGAACAATAGCACGCATAACACGAGTGGTTGCTGAGAAGCTAGGCCCAGGTCCACCTCGGATTGTAGCGTCGCCATTATTATTATTATTATTATTATTAAATGAAGAGAGGCAAACATTTGGCAAACAATGCGAAACTAATCCCTGAATGATTTCAGTCGTGGGCAAATCCGCGAATTTTTCGCTCTTTTCATGGTGTATTCATGAATTTCCGCTCTCTTCGTGGTGTATCCATACATATTTTCTCTTAAATCCACAAATTTCGCGGTGGAATCCATAAATTTTGTGATAGTATGCGTAAATCCCAAGCAAAAACACAGTTTCGCTTAAAATTCCGGGGATAAACGTCACAAATTGTACCACGGACAAGGGGTAATTCTGGGCGAAGTTGGATATCTCTTTACTATTTGATTTCTGGGGTCAATCCGTCATCGTGTTCGTACGTACTGATAGAACTAAATAAAATACATTCTGAACAGTTTGTTTCTTTGATTTATTTCTTTTTTTTTATCAAATGTGGCTCAACACACCACATATACATATGTACATAACTGCATATATTCATGTATATTTAATTTCATCCGTAGTTATTCGTGAATATTGCCTTTGAATTCATATACAAAGGAAAATGTACAAATGTTGGAAATAAAATTTTCTTTTTTAAGGATGTTATGAAATATTAATGCATTGTTTCGAAAAAACAAAATTAAATTAAATACGTAACTCCATGGAATTTAAAAACTAAAAAAACTGTTCTGAACTGCAATTTTAACGTTTAATAAAGGAAAACTTTTAAAAAACAAGTTTTTTTCTTAAATCTTAAGACCACAGGGAGATACTTTGGGCATTTCAATATTTCAAGGATGAATTTACATTTTTTAACTATTTTATTTCATTTCTTATTGACGTTGAATAAGTACATTTATACATTTTCTCTTATAACTCTGATTGTTTCATTTTTTCCAATGAAGTTGAAATAATTAAAACTGTATATCAAACTAATGTTCCATATATTTCACAATATAATAATCATATAATAATTATTAATAAACCTGGGGTGGAATCGGCTAAAGCGATAGTTGATTGTCGCACTTTTGACAATCAAATGTGACTATCAAATACATTCACGTCTGAGTAATGCGATCGCAAAAAATATATGACAGCTTGGCATCACTTCCTTTTTTTGAATGTCATGGCAGTTAATTGTCTAATTGGTGAATTGTTTTATTGCTTACATATCGTAAAAAAGTTATGGTTCGGCACTGAAATTGAATTTTCTTTAAAAAAAACTTCAGAAGATCTTTTCTTCATCATTCCATTATTAAGTAGGAAAGGTGTGCGGGAATAAATACGCTCCCCTCAATATCGTGTGTAGAATATGTAAGAAACAGAAATGTAACATATTCTGCCAAGAGCCTGTAATGAGTTTGCGGCTTATATAACGTTGTCTTTAAAAAAATCCTTATTTTTCTGATGACACTATAATTAATACCACCGTACTTCAAATTCGTATTTTCGTCCATAACTCAAATTGAGTAATAGTTATATACATATATACATGTATGTACATACATATCATTGCTTTTATACTATGTGTTCCTTAATGGTTAAATAATATGTCCTTCAAAGATTAAACAAAAAGACGGATTTGCATATATACCTTACATATGCATATTTCACCAACTGCAGTAAAATCATATGATCAAAACAATCGGAGATTGTCCATAAATAATTCAATTTGAATATCCACTCAACAAAAATATATGAAAACGGCACCAATTTAGCTGTCATATGAAAACGATCACAAATTTGCGATTCTTAAATTGACAATCGCATTAAGCAGAGCTCCACTCGTGAAAGAACAATAGCACGCACAACACGAGTGGTTGCTGAGAAACTAGGTCCAGGTCCATTTCGGACTAGAGTTGGGTCGTTCCGGGACTGTATAGTTCCTGGAACTATGTCCGATGTCGGAACTAGTTCCAATCGTTCCGCATACTTCATTTAAACATGTTCATTTCATCTACATAGTTCCAATTTCTCAGAGATGTGTATGAATGGAAACGAACATGTTTATTTATGGACATGGCGGAATGAAAATAAAATCCGAACATGGTCGAACATGGGTGACGGTAGAGAAATACTTCTCTACTACTATCGATGGGAGTTTGACACACATGAGTGATACAATTCATTGTGGTTGTCGTATTTATTTTACTGAGTAAAATTTAGAGTATTGAGAAAGAAATGTAACTAACATATCAATTAGAATTGGCATAAGACATTTCGTTTCTTGGACATCGTCCGGCGCTATCATTTAAAGTATAATTGCCTTTATCTGGTTGAGAATATTTAATTTATTGTTACGCAGAGCAAGAAATGTGACAATCAACTATCGCATTAGCCGATTCCACACCTGTAATTGCACTAGTTTCCAGTAGTCCTTCCAGTCATAATCATCTAAGATGAATACTCCTACTGAACCACAAATGAGTCATATAAAGATGATGAACTTTCCAGCTGGAAAACCCCTAATTAATTAAAAAATTTGACAGTTATTCACGAATCTTCCAATAAATTTGACAGTTAATGATGAATGCACAAATAATTTCTCATTTTTACTCACACTCATTTGGATTTATCATTACTCCACGAAAATGGCGGCACGTTCACAAATGGTTGCACATGGTAACGTCACAAATTCATGTATTGCCCACAACAAAGCCACTAATTTCGAAGTAAGATTTTCGCCGAATCTAAACTATTTCATACCAACTAGTGTAAAAATCAAATACTTTATTTTCGATACTTCTGCTTTCTTCCGTTCATGTAAACACTGTCCATGCGTATTTAACTACATCAGCTTGGAGGGGTAGTCTATCAGCTATTCGGCATAACTTACACGTATTCTCAGAATCGTGACAGTGAAAATGGTATAAAAAACGCGGTCAGAAGATTTTAAGGGGCAAAAGAAGTACAAGTGACTGATTTGTGTACTGAACATTAGCATTTTCGTTTAACATCTTCTTTCCTGGTGAACGTATCGCAAAAGATTTGTGATTGCGTTTTTTTTATATAATTTGCGCGCGCAAAAGGGGTTACGAATACCCTCAAGTGTCCGGAATGAAGCACAGCACGGGCTGAAGGTATAGAGGGAGAACGGGAGAGGAGGTACCTGTGCACATTGGTCTTAATTGACTGCGGATTGTAGTGAGTGGGAAATATTAGGCTGGGAAGAGCATTCCATATTCGTACGGTGCAGCTAAAAAACGACTCTCTAATCTTAACTGTACGTTCGAAAGCAGACTTAAGGGTGAACTGGTGAGCATTCCTGGCGAGACGAGTATTGCGGGTGAATTCAAGGAGCGGAGGAATGCAATTGGCTAACTCACTTGAGCATCGTTTGCTAAAATAGTGATAAAACAATGAAAAGGATAAGACGTTACGGCGATGTTCAAGCGAGTCTATCGACTTCGCGACACCAGACCAGATATGAGCGTTATGCTCAAGCTTGGGGCGAATGATGCCCTTATAAATTGAAGCCAAAACAGAGGGGGTGAAGTATTTCTTGCATCGTTTTAGAAAACCTAGACATTTCGCAGCATTTTTGGCGACCTCGAATATGTGATCATTCCAACTAAGTGTTGAGTTGATACACATACCGAGGGTGGTATGTTTTTCGGTTTCTTCGATGCAAGTGCCATTCCGGGATAATGGCTGATTATTTTGGGATGGCTTAAGTGTCAGTAAACAGCATTAAGTTTTGGAAGAATTAAATTCCACTCTATTGTTTTTAAATCTAAAAATTTAAATATGCCGTCAGGGTCGGAATTTAATGTGTTTAACATATGCTGCCGCTCCAATTCTACGGCCGAAGCATAGGGTAGTGAGTCTTGGAACGAATATGAAAAGCTGAGAGTACTGTCATCAGCAAAGGAGTGGATTGGATTAGAAGTAGCAGATAGGAGATCATTTATAAAAATGAGGAAGAGAGTCGGAGACAAAACTGAGCCTTGGAGAACACCAGCCTTAATTTGGTGAATATCAGACTTGAACCCATCCAAAGCAACTTGAGTTGAACGGTTCGAAAGGTGATTTCTAATCCATAGAAGAAGAGACTCGTCGATGCCATAACCACGCATTTTCGACAAGAGAGCTTGATGCCAAACTCTGTCAAATGCCTTTTAAATATCAAGCGCAATGATCTTGCTTTCTTCTGCATTATGCAAGGATTGGTTCCACTTTTCGGTGAGATATGTGAGATATGCCATCAAAGCACCAGTGGATTTCTGCTGCGGAAACTGTATTACCGGTCATTAAAAAGCTTCCGTGATTGAAGATATTTCATAAGCTGACGTTTATCAGCGTTTCCACGACCTTGGAAAGAAGGGACGTTAGTGCTATGGGACGGTAGGAGGAGGGTGACGAAGATTTGATCTTTTTAGGGACTGGCTGGACTAATTCTGTTTTCCATCCACTCGGAAAGAGACCAGAATAGCAGGACAGATGAAAAAGCTTACGCGGAGGTTTTGCTATTTTGTTAGATATTTTATTAGAAAATGCGTATATTTTCTAATTCAATGTTGAAATGGGAATTTAAGCGAATAACCTTTCAAAAGCAAGCTACTACGACTCTAAGTTGTGAAGATTAAAAAAGAAAAATAACTATGTACTCTTGTATTTCCTCATTGCAATTTATTTTCAAACACTCGTTTTTTTCTATATTAATATACATTAAATATACATGTAACACAATCACATAACTATATTATTTCTATTTCCCGGGAAAATTGCAGCAAGGCACTTCAAAGACGTTGAACATCCTCTAGAAATGAGACGAAAATTTGAAGTAATAGTAAAGTTAATGCAAATAATACCTAAAAGATATCTTAGGTATGAACATAAAAAAATCCTAGACATTTATCTTTTATAATAACCGGAAGAACCGGAATGTCTGCCTATTTAAATAGCCAGTCCGTAGCTAAATTCTGCGGTAAATACGCCTATTTTAGACCTCAAGGCACAGATTGAGGGTTCTATAACTTCGCTGCTTGATGACAGGCTAAACAATTTACCGACCTAGTTCGATTTGGCCGATATATCACAGAAAATGCTGGAATAGCAAACTGATAACTAAGTACTTAAGTCCAAAGTGCAGCTCATGGAAGAGCGATGCGTATTCCTAGAACGCAAAGTCGAATTTCTAATGAAAAGGAAAGGAATGAAAAAAATATTGTGGTGCATATCCCAACGCAAAATGAGTCTATAAAGAATTATATCTGAAGCTCTTCAACTTGAGCAGATACGCGGACGATGCGATCAAAAAACAACGTGGCAAATGTAATTGTCAGAATGAAAAACAGGGCAGATGTGGATCGCATGCTACGATCTGCAACTAATTTTCCATAAACTAATTTTAGGACCTACACGATGGCATCCAGAGAAAGGAAAAGGCAATTGTTAAAAATAAAAACAGAAGTCACAAGAAAAAACAGAAACATAAAAACTGAATTACGTAGGCAAACACTGAGAGCAGGTGTCGACTGTTTCATTTTTACAGAAACAACAACATTCAATATGACAGCGCGAATGGAATGGCAATACTCTAACAGATGTGTAGTGACAGAGCGAAAGCGACAGTGGAGACCGGAATATTTATGGTGCAGGCTCAAGCGGGAATCTCAACACTGCTTCCAAAACTAATGAAACCGTGCTCCAGAATCGTTTTTAATTGTAATGCCGTCTATCATTCTATAAATAATCCTAAAGTAAACCAACATAGTCAACATTTTAAAGAATTTAACATATTGTCTTATAATAGAGCAGGTTTAAGGAATAGTACCTATTTACAGAATCTTATAACTTTCTTGATAAGTTTGAATTTATATTTTTATTTGAAACATTTACAACAGAAAATAAATACAAGCTTTTTGAAAATAAGTTTCTAAACTATGAGTATAAGTGTATCCACTTATCGCCACAAGAAGATGTACAAGAGGAAGAGCCAGCGGAGGATGTTATTTTAGTTTTAGGAGAGATCTCGACATTTGCTGTGAGTTTAGAATGTTCGAACAATTCACATATGTGAGTCTGCGATTGGACAGTAAGGAACTTTAGATATCCCTAACATATCTAAACTGCAATTATTGGGAATGACACTTTGAGAAGAAGTTATTAGGGTGTTATAACGACGCATCCGAGTTTTGGAAATCAGCAAAGTCACTTACTGGAGGAAGTTATGTGATCAACAGCGGTCTTATAAATATAGTATTTTTTAATTTTATAAATATAGTACAGATGGTTTGAAAAACAACCTCATTGGCTTATATAACAGCATATTATATCATGGGATAGTGCCCCAACGGTTTAAACAAGCTTTGATTTTTTCATCCACAAAAAAGGCGATACATCGGTTTCTGCTAACTATCGGGGAATAGGAAAAAATAATATAAAGAAGGCAACCCTGTGCTTCCTATGAATTCCAATGTAAAGTTATGCTTAAAAAGAAAAGAGTCAGTGAGGAAGCAGAAGTCATTGAATGAGGTGGTGCTTACATTAAATAAATAAAATTTAATGTTCGTATTTTTTTTTTTGTTAATTATTGTTTTTCTTGAAATTCTCTAATAATTCAGAAGTGGGATTTTGTTGCCCATTTGAGAGAGGAAAAATATTTTGTTCATTTCTGAAAATAATTTCGGTGTAAAATAAAAATTTATTAAAATTCCACGAATGCCCATCATGGTGACGCCGAGGGACGAAAGAGCTGTCGAACATGAGAGAAGACGAAATTTGGAAGATCGAGTAGGACAGGTAATTGACGGGGAGGAAAATGTTGATTGTGTTAGTGTGGCGGTGGTTGATTTGGCCGAGGGTGAGATGGGTGGAGGTCAGGTTAGAGCGAGGCTAAATGATCAACACGATGATATGGTACAAGGACAGCAAAAAAATAACATCGATGATGGGATTCAAGGAATTGGTCAAGAGCAACAGAAAGAAAACCGAAGCGATAGCAAGAATCACCCAGAACTTTCTGGAAATATTGCGCAGTTTGAGATGATCATGATGCCGACGACTTATTGCATGACATTCTTAAATTTGAGAGAATGAACACATCAAGAATTAATCGGGATCGGTCCAAACCATATGAGTTCCAACCATCAGTAAGTTTGCCGAGTAAGGAATATCAAACGACTAGCACTCGATCTAAAGCAGCAAACGAGTTAGTATGCTACAATTGCAGAAAGGGCGGTCTTTTATCAAGAAATTGTCCAGAGGCTCGACCACAACCAACGTGTTTTCAATGTGGTCAGAGGGGACATATATCACGAGTGTGTCCAAAACAACAAGGCGCAATAAGCCAGGTGGAGAGTTTACCACAAAATGGTATTGCAAAATAATTAAAGACCGTTCAGGTTGGTGCATGTCAATTATCTGTATTCGTCGACATGGGCAGTTCAGAATGTACTATGAGAGCAACGACAGCATTACTCAATGGATTTGATATTCAACATGGATTGATGGAACTAAAATCTTTTGGCCCAGCAGAATTTAAGGTGATCTCACCTGGGTGGATCGTTGCTTCACTCAGTGTTGATGGTGCCTTGGGTGAAAATATTAAGTTTCGTGTGGTTCCAGATGAGGTGCAAAAATGGGACGTGCTTGTAGGACGTACCTATACAGAGTTGCCATACATTGAGTATGCCAAAACTAATAACTTGTTGCGATTCTCTAGGAAAGATAATGATCAACCATTCGAGGAGTTGCCGCTTGTAGATTATCAGATGTCGACATGAAGGACTGAAGAAACAACTATACCGACCGGATCAATTTCATTCATTGTAGCAGAGCAAGCAGAAAGACAAATCATGATTCCAATTGCCAACATTAGTAAAGAAGACGTAACTGTTGGAAGTGTTCTCAACATAAGCGTTGAAAAAGAAATTTCAAATGATGAACGACAGATACCGCAATCGCGTATACAATTAAAAGATGTAAACATTGACATGGATACAATATCAACCGAAATTCTTCACGACTTGTTGGATACATTGAATGAGTTCCGTGATTGCATCGCTCTTGATTACAGTGAGATAGGATGTACTAACCAACTTCAAATGGAAATAGATGAGGTTCCAGGAAGCAAACTTGCGTATTCGAAACCGTACCCTGCAAGCGATAATGAAAAGAAAAAAATTCGAGAAATTGTTACTGACTGGAGAAGGATGGGTATAGTAACCGACACGAATTCTTCATATGCTAGTCCCGTGCTGTTGGTGAAGAAAAAGACCGGTGAATCCAGACTAGTTGTTGACTATCGACGATTGAACAACCAGACTATGAAAATTAATTTCCCACTGCCGAACTTGGATGACCATATAGGGATGCTCGGAAAAGCAAAGGTGTTTATCGTTTTAGATCTTGCTCAGGGCTTTTTACAGTTGCCAATAGAACCGAAGGACCGACATAAAACAGCATTTATTACACCCGAAGATACCGAATTTACACGCATGATTTTTGGCCTCACGAATGGACCATTTTATTTTGCTAAGCTTATGCAAAAGGTTTTGGGACCACTTGGAAATAGAGTTGTATTCTTCCACCTAGATGATATTTTTATACCCGGGCTAGACTGGAATGATCTGAAAGAACGCTTAATTCTCGTTTTCAAGGCACTACGCAAAGGGGGTTTAACCGTGAGACTATCAAAGTGCGAATTTTTGAAGAAGCGTGTCACTTACCTCGGATTTCAAATTTCAGAAAGCGGAATCGAACCAGGACAAAGTAAAGTTATTGCAATAGAAAAATTTCCACAGCCACGTAACATTCATGAGGTACGTCGATTTTTGGGACTGGCGGGTTTCTCTATGACCTCTTGAAATCCGAAAACAAGTTTGTTTGGAGTGACGCATGCAATAAAGCATTTAAAGATCTGAAAAGTACACTAACAAGCAGTCCAATACTTCAACTCTTTGATCCAAATAAACACACTGAGCTGCATTCGGATGCTAGTAGTCAAGGCCTGGCGGCTATGCTTTTCCAACGTGGTGGGGATGACGAACAACTTCGTCTAGTACATGCAATCAGTAGAAGGACAACAGATGCAGAAAAATCTTATCATTCGAGTAAGTTGGAGTTACTATCGGTTGTGTGGGCAACCACTCGATTAAGATTTCTACTTATAAACATCCATTTTACCATCGTTACGGATTGCCAATCACTAATTTTTCTTAACGTCCAGAAGACAAGAAATCTTCAAGTGTGCAGGTGGTATAATTTATTATGCGAGTTTAACTTCGACATTGAACATCGATCCGGTGTGAAATTGCAACACGTGGACGCTCTTAGCAGAGCACCAACGAAGGAGGCACCGATTGCGGAAAGTATGGAAGATAGAGCGTATGTTTTCGCAATATCAACGGATGTAGACGAAATTTTAATGTACCAGTCCCAGGATGTAACACTACAAAGGAAAATAATTATTTTGAACTCTAAAAATCCAAGTACGTTTTCACAAGCTGAAAAGGCTGAAGTAAATGGCTACCTACTGGAGAATGGAATTTTATATAAAGCCATTGGAGATCAACATAAATATGTCATACCTAAGTCCATGAGAAAGGCCATTACAATAAGATTTCATGACTTACAAGGGCATTTTGGGTTGGACAGGACGTTGGCCAAAATCAAAAGGTTTTACTTTTTCCCCAAAATGAAACGTTATGTTAAACAGCATATTAATGCATGCCTACATTGTTTACTCTCGAAAACACAAACTGGAAAACCATCCGGTGAACTCCATCCTATACCACCAGGAAAACGTCCGTTCGCGATTGTGCATCTAGACCATTTGGGTCCCTTCATTAGTAGATCAAAGGGAAATAAATATATCCGTGTAATCATCTGTAACTTGGCGAAATTTGTCAGATTAGAAGCAGTTCGTAATACTAATGCTGAAAATGTAGTACGCAGGTTGGACACTTTTGTGACTGAATTTGGAGCACCCGAGAAATTTGTGACAGACCGAGGCTCTTGTTTTACTTCTGCTATTTTCGAACGGTTTTGCCAAACACATGGAATTACACATCATCTCAATTCACCTAGACATGCACAGGCAAATGGAGAGGTTGAAAGGGTCAACCGCACTCTAATACCGACAATTATAGCCACTCTTGACGAAAATAAGGATGGTAAGGACTGGGACCTGTATGGCCTATATGGCTACACTCCTCGTTTTGATGAAGGCCTTGTTAGACAGCTGACCATCAACGCAGAATCCAAATGCTACAAACGACCAGAGAGATTACGCGACGAGGCCATAGCAAGAATTTTAGATGAACAAAAGAAATTTAAACAGCGATATGATCGTAGTCGGCGAATAAACGTCCAATATAACGTTGGGGATATTGTGTTTATGAAATCAGCTACGAAATCAACAGGCGATTCTACTAAATTACAGCACAAAAATAGAGGGCCACTTGTTATCACCAAGATTCTTCCTAACGATACGTATGGGGTTGCAGCATTGAGGTGTGATGATTCCGGGCGTAAGTACTCCTCGACAGCCCATGTGAGTCAATTAAGGTTGTGGACTGCACCCAAAAACTACGACAACAAATGCGCATCAGCTACCAATGAAGATGTGCCCGATGTACCCATAGATGAAAAGATCTCGATGAGAGTGATTGGCGACAACGAGGAATGTACCTGTACAAAACGTAAACGTAACAGAAAACAAGTCCATTTTCAAAACTATGAATATTATTGAATGAAACTTTTATATTTTTTTTTTGCATTAAATCATTATAAGTTGTTTTCTTTTTCATTGTAAATTATTATGAATTACCACGTCCTATATATCTATCTATTGAGTTATGTTATGTTTTGTTTAAATGAGTTAAACTTTATAAAATATTTATTGTGTTATTGTAAATTATCATATTCAATTCGAGGACGAATGAAAATAAAGGATGGCCGATTGTTAGGGAAAAATAATATAAAGAAGGCAACCCTGTGCTTCCTATGAATTCCAATGTAAAGTTATGCTCAAAAAGAAAAGAGTCAGTGAGGAAGCAGAAGTCATTGAATGAGGTGGTGCTTATATTAAATAAATAAAATTTAATGTTCGTATTTTTTTTGTTAATTATTGTTTTTCTTGAAATTCTCTAATAAATGCTTCTTACAAAATCTTTGCAGATTCTGTGAACCGAAACGCCTTATATTATAAGTTTTATAGTATGTGAGTGTCATCGAAATTAGGAAGGGTTTTACAAAACCTTTATGAAGGTACCATGGCAGCTGAAATGGTGAGACGCTATCAGAATGGTTTCAGGCGATGTCAGAAGTAAAGCAAGGATGTTCGCTGAGCCCAAATCTATTTCCTCTCTTTATAGACGATGTAGTGGACTTTCTCCCAGGAGGAAGGGAATTTGCAGGGATTCTCAATAAAATCCTCCTGTTCGCAGACGACATTGTTGACAAGCTCACCGAAGTCCCTGATAATGAATTGATGATTAATAAATTGTATGAGTACTGCTGCCTATGGAGCCTAGTCGTAAATTTGAATAAGTCCAAGATAATGATATTCAAAAAGAGAGGCGGTAGGCCTGCTTACAACAAAAAAATGCACTTTAACGGAGAAAGTATAGAAATTGTAAATTACGAGTTATTCAGGTATCTTGGAATACTTTTAACAAGTAGCCTTAGTATTTCTTTTATTTATTTCATTTCATTTATTGTGGCATAAAGTGTACAATAGATACAATTTTAAATTATTGTTTTACAGAGATATGGTAAAAGTACCTTACTACTATAATATAAATACAATTGGTTAGAATAATATCACATGATTTTTAAATTTAGAAGGAAAAGCCACTAAAAACCTTCATTAAAACAGAGTAGCCTTAGTATGAACAGACATCGGGAGAAACTCCCGAAATCTAAAAACCGTCATGTAGTGTGGAAAAACTGTTTCAGCAACTCACAGACTATGCAGAGCAGTAAATGCAAAGTATTTGAAGCTGCATCGGAGGTAGTAATCCTCTATGCGGCGCAAGTATGAGGTTTTAAGCCATATGAAGAAGTTAAAATTTACAGCATGCTGTGAATTTGGAAAACTAGTTTTTTCCACTTTGCAGACTTTCCTAGTAGGCCTTTTTCTTTGTTTCTTCGCTATAGCGCATAGAGTATTGGCCTTTTTGAGTATGACGACCAGATCCATCTGAATCCATTAAATCATTCGGCACGAATGGCACATTCTGTGGTTCTCGTAGTTCTTTTACTGAGAAAAATTTAGAATGCTTGTTGGAAAGTGGCTCATAGCTGTAAAAACTTAAGCCCTTTTATTGATGACTGGAATACAAAAGTATTCACCCAATTCTTGCAGGAACTCTCTTCGCCGGCTTGTTCTGACATTATGTTTACTTGACGGGTTATTTTTTTGTAAAAATTATGTAAGCTGCAAGTCATGCTGTGTCAATTATATTGAAGAACATTGCTAGTGGCCATCGATTTGTTTTTCTTTTCATCGTATGCTGGGACAGCATTATATCCATCATATCAACTGCGCCCTTGGTTGTGTCGTGTTATAGAATAATGGCTGAAACACAATAGTGCGTTGCGCTAGTCGACTTCACGTTACGGAGGGTGTGCGTTGACGCACTGCGTTAATAAGCTCCTCCCTCCCTCTCTCAAATACCAAATAAAAAATATTTCGTCATCTGTTTTCATTTCTGAAATGTCAAATCAAAAAATATTCTGGTCAAACAATTCAACGTTAAAGAAATTGATTGCGGAAAATTAATGCCAAGAAAATTTGGCGTATTCATTCAAATTAGTTTTGTCGTTGAAATAATTTTAGTCAGCTGTTTTCATTTCTCAAATGTCAGTTGCCACAAAATGTTCTTAATTTGAGAAAAAACTCTCAATTTGGGAAGCATTTCTCAATTTTGCTCTCACAGCGCATCCCTCTGTCAAAAAAATATCCAACATGTTGAATAATGACGTGCGTTGGGATTACGTTTTACGTTTTATTACGATCCTCTCATCTCTCTCATTTTTCATTTACGTAGCTTGCTGCAGTATTGTGTGCATGGCCATTGAATCGTGTGCGTTGAAAGACAGCGCTGACGCTGACGCACTATTGTGTTTCAGCCATAATACCCGGCTTCAGTAATGGAGGGTTATATTATTATTTTTATTTTTTTTTAAGCTTAAGACGTGGAAATTAAAAAAAAAAAAAAAAGGTTAAAATTCGACACAAGGGAGAGAGAAAATCGAAAAACAATATGAAACAAAGCCGAGTTGCTGTAGTTTTGGCCAACACTGTAAATCGCTCAAATACCTAGTGATTGGTTTGGGACCCACAAAATTTGGCTCGCAAATTATATTCTGCGCTGGTATACGCTGTTGTTTTGCTTGTTGTTGTTTTCTTCCATTTAGTCCCATCTTTACCAACATAAAATGCTTTCAACACTTGATCCACTTCTTCCACGTCTACCAGCGCATCAATATCTACGATTAATTCTTCTTCGCCATTTTCAGAGTCACTGCTCTCATTTATCAATAACATCTTCAACTTCTGCACCCGATTCTTCAGCATTGTTTTTGGGTAAATAATCAGCATCATTACCGTCGTCTCCTTCAATGGCATGGTGATCTTCTTCTGGGTCGGAATCTAAATTCTGCACTATTCTATGAAAATACATTTACTGTCCTTCATATGTGAGTCTGTAGTGAATATTGAATATGAAAAGTATGAAGAATAAATTTTCTATATATGTATGTACAGTGTGAAATTGAATAATATATAACCTGCTCAAATGAGCAGTCGAAAGAAATTTGGCTCTTTATTTTCCATCTTAAACGAAAAAAAAAAACAGAATAAAATACAAGTATGTCAACCCAACACGAACACTTTTTCAGAATGACAAGCCTAGTTCGTAGTAGAAAGAAAATCCCATACAATACATATGAGAGTTATATACATACCTATACCCAGGTGTTTACTGTCAAGATTAAGAACGGGAAAAAATTCAAAAATCAATGAAGCACATTCTTATGAAAACGACTTGAATCGACTTAAGCGTTTATTGCAAATTCTCGGTATAACCAAAACCGACATAAGTTGTTATTGCGAATTTTCGTTGGATACTTCAAGGATGACTATGTAAGGTAAGCGGTTTGTCATCAAGCAACCACACTGAATGAAAATAAAGCATCCCTGAGTTATATCTTCGCCATCTATGTGTCACAGAACGTTGGTTAAGATACATGTTAAATTATTGGATTGAATTTAATTTTTAGTTTTTTTTAATGTTTGTGCCTACTGCCTACTGTAAATGTAATTGAAATATTCAAAACTACTAACATGTATTGCATTCCAGAAAGTAAAATCGTTTTTCCACTTATTAGTGTTGTTTCCCTTTAGTTTTGGAAATCGGTGTAATCCTGGAAACAATATTTGTAGCTGATTTGTAACTGCGCAACAACATTATTTTATTTTATCTTTGGCATGATGATCAGAGACAATCACAGCTTTAGTGCACCTGTGTGTGATAAGATGGATGATTCACTCATGGTGAGCTCTGATCGATGCAAGTGATGGTGGGATCTTGTGCGGACTTCGATCCGAAGGAATATGATACTGCGACCCCGTTGGTTTGCAGCTATAGTACGTGTGTTGAAACTCCGATTGAAGGCGATACTAGTGCTGGTTTGGAGACGGAAGATGATGCAGTCACTGTAATTTCTCCTAGTCAGGAGGATTTGGCGACTTCGTTAGATGATCTTGTGGGGCTGGTGTTGTGGCTTAAGTGCCCTTTGCTCAAGGTTGAAGTGGCTGACTGCAGGTAGCAGTCACACTTAGGCCAATTTAAGCCCATTGTGATACCACACGGATCTGATGTCACCTTTTCAAAAATCCATTTGGTGCTTTCTACAAAGCTCTTTAATTGATGAATGCCGAGGTTACGCAATTAGCTCAAGTCGTTGAAGAAGTAGGCTCCAAGGTGTTTATTCCTGCGGGAGGAGAGACTACAAGTGCAGAGGAGATGGGTTATGCTTTCCTCTTCTGCAGATATCGTTGTGAGGGAGTCCCATTCTTAAAGCGTGAGTGTCAATGGCACAGTGTCCTGTGATAACGCCAATGAGAGTCCTTAGAGATGATCTATTCATTCTAAGAAGATAGAGTGAACGTTTTAGATCGAGCTTAGGCTAAAATTGCTTTGTGATGAGGCACATAGTGTCATCTGACCATCTTGAGTTGGTGTATTTAATAGTATGATTCTTTAAAAAAAGTTTATCTGTAGCGAATGGTATAGGCGGAGGATATCCACTAAGAAGGTTTGTGGAGACCGTTCCGCTTCTGGTGAGGTCATCGGCTTCACAATTCCCTGGAATGCACTGTGTCCCAGCACTCACATGAGGTGAATATTAAAATGCTCAGCCATCTGATCAGGCAATCAGGCTGCAATCAAATCCCTGAGAGATAGACGGCAATTCAGGGAGGTGTTAGAGAGGATTGTGACCGAGCTCAGGGATTTGATTGCAGCCTGGCTGTCTGATCGGATGGTGATGTCCTTGGATATCACGTTGTTCTTGAGCCAAGACAAGGCTTCTTTTATTGCCATAGTCTCAGCCTAGAATACGCTAAAATGTTCTGGAAGGTGGAGAGATATACTAAAATTTAGATTCTTGGAGTAGACACCACACACTCCCTCGTCCGTCTTCGATCCGTCTGTGAAAATACGCAGAGGACCGTCCAGCGTCTGAGTATCAGGGGTGAAATGGGCTAATGCGATAGTTGATTGTTGATTGTCACATTCGAGTTTCTTGCTGTGCGTAATGCGATTGTCAATTTAAGAATCGCAAATTTGTGATCGTTTTCATATGACAGCTAAATTGGTGCCGTTTTCATATACTTTTGTTGAGTGGATATTCAAATTGAATTATTTATGGACAATCTCCGATTGTCTTGATCATATGATTTTACTGCAGTTGGTGAAATATGCATATGTAAGGTATATATGTAAATCCGTCTTTTTATTTAATCTTTGAAGGACATATTATTTAACCATTAAGGAACACATAGTATAAAAGCAATGATATGTATGTACATACATGTATATATGTATATAACTATTACTCAATTTGAGTTATGGACGAAAATACGAAAGGCGGTGAATTTGAAGAACGGTGGTATTAATTATAGTGTCATCAGAAAAATAAGGATTTTTTTTAAGACAACTTTATATAAGCCGCAAACTCATTACAGGCTCTTGGCAGAATATGTTACATTTCTGTTTCTCGCATATCTTACACACAATATTGATGAGATCGTATTTATTCCCGTACACCTTTCCAACTTCATCATGGAACGATGAAGAAATAATCTTCTGAATTTTTTTAAGAAAATTCAATTTCAGTGCCGAACCATAAATTTTTCTTACATATCGTAGTAAGCAATAAAACAATTCACCAATTAAGCAATAAACCAGTGTATAAACTAATTAAAATACAAATGATTATGATTAAGCATGTCATGACATTCATGCTTAATTAAAAAAAAAAAAGTGATACCAAGCTGTCATATATTTTTCGCGATCGCATTCGGATCTGGAGGGTATATTGGTAGAGAAGCTTTTCTTAAAGACGAGATGAGGTAGTAGGAGTTCAGTGTCGTGCGGTAGAAACTCGAGGTTATCTAGAATGGTGGAATGACCTGTCTGTTGCTTAAAAGGACATTGAAACTTAAAGTATACGCAAGCAATTGGAAGAGGTAAAGTTAAAATAATCTAGTGCCACAGTTCTAGATTAGCAAGTACCTACGATGGACAACAAATCAATTCATCCAGTTCAAGCATTAAGCAAATTATCTGCTGAAAGGTTACAGATGCTAAGGAGCATCCAGGCGAATCACACGAATATTTTAAAAAATCTTGAGGAGCTGAAACCTGCCAAGTAATCGTCGTTCCAGTTTTGCAGCCTCATCAATATAACAAAATGGCATGTCAAGTCTGCTGCCAATATTGAATAGGAGCAATGTCCAGGACCTCCCTTCTTTCTCCGGTGTCAGTACAACAAATAACTAGAATCAACTCCGTTGCTTGGAACGAGTAACAGTTTTGCGGATTCATCAATACAATAAAATGACATGTTGAGCCTGCTGATAATGTTGAATAGGAGCAATGTCCAGGGTCTCCCTTCTTTCTCCAGTGCTTATAAGAGGAAGTGGCTGTACTTTGAGGAAGTGTTTAAATCAACCACGATTGAGGAAAAATACAGTAGCAAAGAGAATGTCGCACGTTTACGAAAAGCACCTTCTAGAGGGAAGCGTATCAATTGATGAGTGATAGATTAAAATATTCTATCGGCGACCTCGCTATTATGGATTTACATTGAGCTATATTTGTTCGTCCTGAAATTTTAGTGTATGGTTTAACTTTTGACTTACTAAAATTGCCAGCTCTGAAATCACGATCTGTTCCGAAATAACGTGAGGACAATGGGTTCGTCGCTGCCATCAAGTGAATGAAAAACGACGAAGAACTTTTTAAAGGCTATGTCCTCACCTACAGTGGTGTTCACATAAATAGCTCACCCTTAATTTAAATGTTTATTTGTTTGCAATATACCCTGTATTTAACAGGTGCACAGGAGTAAAGCCATAATATCATAATATCGTAAGGTACCTTTATGAATATAAAAACATATGCCAAAGAAGATCCCGTTAGTATTTCTTTATTTTTCTTTATTGGTAATCATAAATAGCACATATTTGGTTTCTCATTAAAAATTCTTTGTTTCAGTGATTTGAATTAGGTTATTATAAATATTTTTAATAATAAGGACAATTATATTAATTTGAAAAAAATAGTAGGATTTGCCCCCCCGGCAGCTGACCTCCTCGTGGTGGGGGGCGGGCAACAGGTTTGTGGTGTGCATATTGTACGCCACAAGCCTGGCTAACGAAGCGCAACCCCCTCGGATGACAAGAAGAAGACGAACAGCCTCGGATACCGCCTACCCTGGTGTGCCAGGGCCCCATTCGGAGCCAGGCCTGAATGGTGGCAGTATGCGAGCGTCTGGTGGCCCGCCTGTCCCGCTCGGCAGCCGGTCGGGCTCAGCCCGAAGCAGTTACGAGCAACCCGGCAGTGGCCTCGTGAGCCACTACGGGGGTGGGAGGGGGATCACGCCATGCACTAACCAGTGCATGCGAGGGTTAAAAGGCAACGGACAACGGCATCGGCTTAGGATAGGCACATGGAACGTCTCATCGCTCACAGGAAAGGATCTCGAGCTGGTTGGAGAAGCTGCCAGATATCGGTTAGGTATCGTAGGCATTTCTTCGACCAAGCAAAGAGGATCTAGAACTGTGGATCTTTCGGACGGGTGGAAACTCTTCCTGTCGGGAGTGGCACCTCAAATGTCTGCACAGGCGGGAGTGGGGATACTCACAAGTCCCAGGCTGGCAGACAGGGTATTGGAGTGGATACCGTTAGGAGGGAGAGTCGGGATCTTAAAGCTCAAGCTTGAAATATCAACTTTGGCTCTAGTGCAGGTGTATGCACCGAATCTAGAGTCAGAGTATGCGGCTTTCCTGGATGAAGTTGATGCTGCCCTTGACAGGGTGGCTGAGATGGATTCCTTTATTCTGATGGGTGACTTCAATGCTCACGTGGGTGTGGATGTAACGACATGGGGGAGTGTGATTGGGAGGAACGGTGATCCTCATCAAAACATGAACGGAGAGAAGATGTTGGATTTTTGCTGTGCAAATGGCATGTCCATTATGAACACCTTCTTTCCACACAAAGACATTCATAAATACACATGGTACCGTCGGAGTCTTCAACAGAAATCGTTGATAGATTTCTTTGTGGTACCATCGTGTGTGAAACGGATGGTTTGTGACGTTCGTGTGTTGAGAGAGGCTGAACTGTCAACTGATCATCACCTGGTGTTGTGTACGCTGTATCTTTCTGATAAAGTACCTCTTCTGCCAAGGCGGAAACCAAGAGTGGTTACACGCATACGGTGGGAGAAACTATAGAACAGTGAGGTGCAGCAACATTTTGCACAGCGCATATCCGAAGGGTTTGAGCAAATTCCAACTGTTCCATCGCATGTAGAGGACGAATGGCGACTGTTTTCAACAGCTGTACGTGATGTTTATGGGGTGAAGCGGCTTGGTGTGGCGGCTGGTGGTGAGGAAAGAACTGCGTGGTTTCAAACACCCGGAGTTCAAGAAGCCATCAAAGAGAAGAAGAAGACCTACAGAGACTGGATTCTCATGGGGAACTCTGATTCTCGTGACCGGTACACTGAGGCGCGAAGAACTTGCAAATTGGCTGTGCGAGCAGCTAAAGAGCAGACTTGGAAGGAGTTCGGCGAGAAGTTGGAAAGCGACCATAGATCTGCGAAAAAGGTGTTCTGGCAAACCATTCGCCGGCTCAGAGAGAGGAAATACAACACCATCGAAGGAGTCAAATCCAAAGATGGCGTGTTGCTTTCCAATGAGGTGGACATCTTGCGCAGATGGAGCGAGCACTTTTCGGAGCTGCTCAATCCCGAACAGGGCCCTGAGGGTGACAGACCTGTAGTCTTGAGTAGGGCGGAGAATAGTCCAACGGTGGAGGAAGTCATTTTGGCGATTGAATCGCTAAAAGTTGGCAAATCCGCCAGTGTGGATGAAATCCGGCCAGAAATGCTTAAGGCTATGGGTAAAGAGGGAGTTTTATGGCTCTCTCGTGTCATTAAGGTGGCTTGGGAACGCGGTGAAACACCTGGTGATTGGCAGACTGGGGTGATTGTCCCTCTTTTCAAAAAGGGGGACAAAAAAGAGTGCTCCAATTACAGGGGCATATCTCTTTTAAGTCTCCCAGGTAAAGTCTACGCTAAGGTGTTGGAGGCGCGTTCTAGAGCTATGGTCGAATCCAGGATGGGGGATGAACAGTGCGGTTTTCGTCCCTGCAGAAGTACAACCGACCAGCTTTTCACTCTAAGAATGGTACTTGAGAAGGCTTGGGAGTACGCCAAACCGATCTACAGTTGTTTTGTAGATTTGGAAAAGGCATACGACCGAGTTCCTCGAGGTAAACTCTGGAGTGTTCTGCAGGAGTATGGGATTGATGGTTCTTTGTTGAGGGCCATTCAGTCTCTATACACAAACTGTAGTAGCTGTGTTCGGGTTAGCGGTAGTAAATCAACACCTTTCACCGTGGGCGTTGGACTTCGCCAAGGGTGCGTTTTGTCACCTCTCCTTTTCATTATATATATGGACTGGATGTTACAGCGCAGTCGAGGCGAGGAATGTTTCACATTGGGAGAGTTGAGGGTAAGTCATCTTCTTTTTGCAGATGACTTAGTCATCCTCACATCCTCCCAAATAGAACACCGCCGCGCGCTAGATAGGTTTGTGGCCGTATGTGCTGATGCTGGGATGAGGGTTAACGTGGACAAATCCGAGGTTATGGTTGTTTCCAGAACCCCTGTTCAATGCACTCTACATGTTAGTGGAGTCCCATTGAAGCAGGTGGAGAAGTTCAAGTATCTCGGGGTCTTCTTCACGAGTGATGGGAGGAATAATGCTGAGCTTTCCTGTAGGATTGGTCAAGCTGGGTCAATTTTGAAACAGCTTGGCCGATCTGTAATCAGGAAGGCCGAGCTTGGTGTCAAAGCCAAGTTAGCGGTTTTTAACGCAGTATTTGTTCCAACTCTCACCTATGGTCATGAAATTTGGGTAATGGCCGAAAGAATAAGATCGCGAATACAAGCTGCCGAGATGAGATTTCTTCGTGCTGTTGTGGGAATTACTCGCCGGGATAGGGTGAGAAACACGACAGTGCGCGGGGAATTGAATGTTGGGCAGCTGCTTCTTCGAACGGAAAGGGCTGTACTTCGTTGGTTTGGTCACGTGGCACGAATGTCCTCATCATCACGACTTCCGAGGCGTGCCTTGAATGCGATTCCATCAGGTAGGCGACCTCTTGGCAGACCTAGGATGAGATGGTTGGACCAAGTCCAAACACTCGCCTGGTTGCGCTTGGGCATAGCTCCTGATGAGTTAGAGTCGATGGCGGAGGATCGAGTGGCCTGGAGATCTCTCGTGCATGCATTGCCCCCGCGACCCCTTTAGTGGAACATGCGGGTCATTGAAAATGAGATGAGATAGTAGGATTTGAGATGGGCAGAGAAAAGAACTGCAGGGAAGAAAGGAGGGCTAAAATTGGTACCATGATACAGTACGGAAAGTCCATTTTATATGTGGTAAGGACATAAAGTTGCCTCAGGAGGCTTGTACAAAATGCAGTACAGGTAATACGATGCGCCCAATATTCCGCAAATCCCGTTAGGAAAGACAGAATGAGGAAAACCTCAGAAGAGAGTGACAGGGTTATCCGCTGAATCAGCGCCAGTGATCCTTTTTTTAAATTTCTGGAGATAATTCAACGGCTAGCTGACCAACACGATGTCCAAATATTAGACGTAACTGTGCGTCACAGCCTCATTGAATTACAACTCAATAGAAGGATCGACAGAAAGAAGAATCTTGTCTCCCAAAGAAACCGGAAGAAAAGATTTATCTTTGCAAACGCTCACAAGAAAAAATCTTTGTCCTTTTGGAAAAATATCTTGTGGAGCAATGAAAATAAGTTTAATAGGTTGGGATCAGATGGAAAAATGCATGTGAGGAGGCCAGCGAACAAAGAGTACAATCCCAGGTACACCAATAAGTTCGTCAAGCATGGCGGTGGCAGCATAATGGTGTGGGTGGCGATGTCATAGCAGGGCGTTGAATCAATCGTAAAAATTAATGTCATTATGGACCAACATTAGTATCAGCTAATCCTGGAGAACCAAATGGAGCCATAACAGACGACTCGAAGCCTTTATCATGGACTTTTATGCATGATAATGATCTAAAGCATACTTCGCGTATAGTGATGTTGTGACTTTCGGAGCTACAAATTTCCGTGCTTGATTAGACGGCTCAAAGTCCCGATCTGAATCCTATCGCGAACCTTTCGAATGATATTGACTCTCTTGTTAAGGACTCCAATCTAAAAATTTTGGAAGAACTTTGGGAAACCATACAGTCAGTTTGGGAAACTATCCCTCTCCAAAGATGTAAGCGCTTAGTGAAGAGTTTGCCTAAACTTTGTCAGCAGGTCATAAGGAACAAATGTTATCCGTCCAAATATTAACAAACATGTTAGTTTTGTGTTAGTTTTACGAGTTATTTATTCATTTTTATAAACATTTCGTTGGCTCTGCTATTTATATGAACAAAAACTTTTTACGTTTTTCCTTATTTTGAATTATTATTTTTACGTAATTTGAATTAATTTTGTGTTTTTTTATGAAGTGTACAAACGATTATCTGTTATAAAAAAAGAAAAATTCAGATTCTCATTTCAAACTTTTGGCGCAACATAATGTACGAGAATTTAAGGGTGTGCTATTTATGTGAACACCACTGTATCTTGTGGGTAAGCTGATGGCAGGATTGCATCATGAATGACGAAAAGTTGAAGCATTGTTTAAAGAATTGACTCCAAAGAAGAGACTTTAATTAGCTCGAGAGAAATCCATTTGTTTTTCGTGTTTGAATCCTGCTAAACACGACTGGTGACCATGTTCAAGAAAAAGTAATTGCGGTCTCAATAATTGTACTGGGCGTCATCATCAGTAGATGCAGATGTTTACAAAAAAGGATAAGGAATTAAGCACCTCCGCTGTTCCTTTCGTACCTCAGCATAATTTTGGGTCATCACATCCTAATACCGATCTACCAGTTTTGTATAAGATCGCACCCATCAGGATCTATAGAACAAATAACAAGATTATCCGCAACTTCGCGGACTTCCACTTACCAACCTTGTTAATGCCAAGTCAAAGATTTTAATAGCGACATTTTTATTGGGAACACGGCAGCGGCATGGAAATGACGAACAACCGATGGCTTTGAAAACACTGCTTGACTGAATTGTTTTTGGTCAGTTTTCTAATGCTAATAAATGGAGCTAGTAAGCTGATTTAGTTAGATGTCAGATATCAGATGTCAGATGACTTCGGTATAAAGCTCCCGAATAGAGATTTCGTAAGTAGAGAAGATAGTCCTGCTCTGGACTTCATGAAAAGATCTTTAAAATTGATCGGGAAAAGATATGAGATTGGGTGGAAGTGGATGAATGAATATGTATAGCAACAATTGGCGAAAGGATATGCAAGAGTTCCTGCTGTTGAAGACCTGGAAAATGATTGGTCACGTATTTGATATGCACCAACTTTCCCAACAAGATTCCTCCAAGGCCTCGTTTAGTGGTTGATGTTGCAGCTAAGATTGATGGGACTTCTTTGAATTGTCATTTGCTGAAAAGTTCTGAGAACTTGATGCCGCTTCATGCGGGATTGTTTAAGTTTCGGAAACTCAAAGTAGCAGTAAATGGCGACGTTAAGGAAATGTTTTACCAGATCCGGATAAGACCTGAGAATCAATAATGACAACGCTTTCTGTGGAAAAATGGAGATAGTTCAATCATGTTCAGTCATGATATGGTTGAAGAGTCGACTAAAGTCATGAAGGATGCAATCATTCTGGAGATGTTTTGAAATCCGTCGTTGGATCACTTCACAATTGTTTTATCGGAAAATGGGCTTTTCAACAGAATGCAACTTCCGGAATTTGTGCTGATAAAAAGAATTGCACTACGAACCTTGATGAGAGTTTAGTTTCGTTCTACATTATTCGAGGACGAATGGAACTGCACTGACCAATGGATAAGATTTGGATAAACGCAGTGGTTGGATTTTGTTGAGGAGCTACGGAAAATAGAACAACTTAAGATTCCCAGGAGATATTTATCCTGGTCTCCAGAAGCTGTCTGATCAAGTCTAAACAAGTCTGATAAATTTTTTTGATGTGTCGAAAAAGGCGTTTGCTGCTACTGCTTACTTTCGTTTAAAGCAGACAGATGCTGTGGAAGTTCCCCTTGTGATGGCAAACGCTAAGATTGCTCTGGTGAAAAAGCTATCTGTCCCACGCTTGGAACTTCAAGCTACGGTTTTGGGTGTTCGCTTGATGTGTACAATTAAGGGTTTGCACATAATCCCGATACATGAAGTACTTCTTCTCTCCGATTATCGAACAGTGCTTGCTTGGGTCAATTCTTCCGAGTTCAAATTGGATATATTGGACGATGATGACTCCTCGCCAATTACTTTACATCAGATCCGTCGACAACGTTGTTGATGATGGCACTAGATGACGTGAAACATCAGAGAGACATGATGATTCGAGATGGTTTTGATGTGCAGATTTTCTTAAACGCTCTTTTGCGGCGGCCTCTCCGTTATTGCTTATTTAATTCACTTTAAAAATGTTTGTTAGAAGAGGGAAAAAAAAGGTAAGTTTTTATTTCTCCTATTGACTTCCGAAATGCGAAGGACTGGTTGTTCCGAAAATTTAGTTCCGAGTCCGAGTTGAAATCATTGGAAACGACTACCTAGTTTAAGCGTAATTTATGGTTTGTCCCTTTTTTGGATGACGAGGGCACAATCAGCCTGAGTTCAAAAGCCGAGAAGGAAATAATATCTTATGCAGCTCGGAATCTGGCAATTTTACCAAAGAAACATGAGTTGGTTAATGTTTTCGCTCAGCACTACCATGATCAAAACTTCCATGTCGGTTGATCAGCGATAACTTCTGACATCAGGGAGAGGGCCTGCATAATCAGAGTCCGAGTTGTAGTTGAGAAGATCAAGCCGATTATGATGATGATGGGACAGCTGCCTCGAACTCGTTTATCTTTCGACTCGAAGCCATTTGCATACCTTGGAGTAGATTGCTTCGGACCTTTGCTCGTTAAGTTTTGGAGGAGGTACTTGCAAAAGATTTCGTGTTGTACAGATTGAATTGAATAAGGACTGGACAAATGTACAATGGGGTTACGTCGTTTACGTTTACGTACGTGGTACTTATATACCGACAACGGTTTAAAATTCATTGGAACCAACAACTTGCTTCAGAAGGCATCAAGGAAATGAAAGATAATTTGAGAGAGCTAGCGGCTAGGTATGAAGGAATAGTTTGGCTTATTCTCCGTGGATGGGAGGGGGGTGGGAACGCCTTATAAAATCAATTAAGATCACCATCTATTTTGTTCTTAGAGGAGTAATTTCATACGAAGATGTATTGTGGAATGCACTTGTTGAAGATCAATCCCAAATGAACCGCCGTCCTCTAATCCACATTCCTGTTGATCCAGAAGATCTAAGGCCTTTGACCCAAAACTCTGTTATTTTTGGAGAATCGGTCGCAGCACTTAATGCGGGAATTCAGCCAATCTCCCAGAGATAACAATGGGATCCAATTGGCACATACAAAGCCAGTGTAAGTTGGTGACATATTGATTGTTATAGAACCGAATGAGATATAATCAGTTTGAAAATTGGGACAAATCGTTGAAGTTTATCCAGGCACAGATGAAATAATTCGTACTGCAGATGTGTGACTGTCAAATGGAGTGCTGAAGAAGAAAAGAGCGGTCGGAAGGCTCGTTTTGTTAGTTTTAGAATCTTCACCTGAGGATTCAGACGGCTCCTGGAGTGTCATCGACCCACCACAATAAATGAAAATAAAATAAATCCCTGAGTTCTGTTATGTCTTCGCCATCTATGTGTCACAGAACGTAGGCTAAGATACATGTTAAGTTATTGGACTGAATTTAGTTTTTTTTTATGTTTGTCCCTCCTGGAGTAACCGGATAAAGATAAGCGTAGTCCCGCTGGAGGAAAATAAAAGGTCTGAGGAAGTGGTTGAAGGTGTTATATATAAACATTTAAACAGCTTTCCTGCATACGAAAGTCACTACACAAGGCGTGACACATTGTGTAAATATTTTCTTCCGGGTTTGACTTTGGCTGCTATGTACAAGCTATACTGCGAAAAACATCAAGAAAAACATACGACTTGGCATACGACTCTAAAAGGGAAGAAAAAGTTCTGGCGAAAGGAAATTCGGGAATCAAGGTTTTTGCATTTGACATTTGAAGGCACTACGCCTTCCGACACCATTCCTGCTAAATTCAGTAAGTTTTACAAACGACAGTTGTGGACATATAATCTTACCGTACATGACATTTCCTCAAACACCCCGGTATGTTTTATGTGGCATGAGGCAATGGCTAAGCGAGGTGATAATGAAATTGCATCATGTTTGTTGAAGCAAATGCAAAATATTAGTTAGAAAGAGGTGGAGCCGTGAAAAAAGTTAGATGTTTTTTCGAAATTGGAACCTTAGACCTCGAGCGTAGAAGTCGACGCTCCCACCTACTATGCCACGGCGCCCACTCGGCTGATATACACGTACATCCTGACAAATGAAGACAAAGACAATGAAGATTTTACTTTTTTTTAATGTGTTAACATGTGTTAACATGCATTTTCCTTTTTATGTGACCTTTATTTCTCTTTTGTTATTGTGAATTTCCCTTATGACTACTATTTCATTCTGTTGTTTCAATAAAAAATGTCGCTTAAAATAATAAAAGTGATAAAAATGATATTCAAAAAAGTTTATGTATTTAAGACATGAACGGAAATTTTCAATTTGCAATAGAAGCTTGAGTGACATAGGCAAGCAATAACTGGTAAAGTTGATTTTGAAAAAAAAAAAAAACAACTTAAATAATGTTTTTTGCAATAAAATTTAAACAAATAAACGATCATTGTTGAAGCCCGCTATTAGAATTTGTTTTGGTTTCTAAAATCCGTTACTTCTTTTCTGAATTAATATTAATTTTCAAAGTGATTTTTCCAACAAATACATTTAAATTAAGCGATTTTTGCTTGAGACCGCAGAAATGTTCAAATAATAACGTAATAATACATATATATTAGTTGTCCTTACAGTTTAATTTTCTGAAGCTGAACTTACAAAAAATTGTAAAAATATATCAACTGAACATAAACCTTTTCTTGTTAAGCCGTTCCTACTTTTCGTGTTGGAAATATCCATTTCTTAGCAAAGTGTTCGAAAAAATAGCGTGCAACCAGATGAAATCGTATCTGGAGAAACATAAGTTTGTGACGAAGTTGCAGTCAGGTTTTCGCAGTAAACATAACTGCATAACGGCACTTTTTAAGGTATCTGACGATATACGCTCCGGATTCGATAATGATATGGCATCGATAATAGTTTTTTTTGGATTTCTCAAAAGCATTTGATTCCGTCAACCATTCCATTTTGCTGCATGAGCTAAGAACCCAATTTTGTTTTGATGAATCTGTGTTAAGACTCCTATCATCATATCTGCGTGAAAGAACACAAATTGTTTTCCTCGAGTTTACCCGTGTTAACAGGCGTACCCCAAGGATCTGTCCTAGGTTCACTCTTATTTATGTTTATAAATAACATTTCAGAAAGCATTAACAAATGTCAGGATCACATCTACGCTGACGGCGTTCAGCTCTACAAAACATTTAAAATTCTAACAGAGCCAAGTGCACTTAGTGATCTTAATAGTGATCTAAACGCGTTATTTGTGTGGTCACAAAAAAATCACTTATCTCTTATCATGTCATGTCAACTGATTTATTTGAGATAGATCAACAAGAAAGAAAATAACTATTGTTTGTATGTACTACGTTATGTGGAAATAGACAAAGGAAGTAAACTACACAATTAAGTAAACTACACAGTAGTTTATTTGGTGAGGTATGGAACGCGACTGGTGGCCGCCGTGGCGTTGTGGGTAGGTGCGTCGACTCCCACGCTCGAGGTCGTCGGTTCGAATCTCGAAAAAAAAACATCAAACATTTTTTTCACGGCTCCACCACTTTTGAGTCACTGACAATGTTCAAAGAGTATAACTGTCTAGAAAAAACTTCTCAATCTCGCCATTCGGAGTCGGCACGCACAACATGAGTGGTTGCTGAGAAGCCAGGCCCAGGTCCACCTCGGACTTTAGCGCCGCCCATATTATTATTATTATATTATTATGGAACGCGACTGCCAACGAATGCGTTGCATTTTGGAGGGATATTGGCTTGCAATGTCTGTGGCGTCATCTGTGGTCCACAGACAGGAAGCTTAACTTCTGTTGATGGAAGTTGCTGTATGAGGACGCCACAGTACATACGTCACTAGTCATTGTGCGAGGTCGCCACACATATATCTTTTACGTAACATTATTCGAATCTCAGTTTGCACATTTCCATTGCTTAATATATTTTTTTGTACGTAACATTTCTCGAAACTCAGTTTGCTCAGAGATACGATGATTAAAGTGCCGTGAAATAACGCCGAGCGAAATAAAGTCGAACTCCAAA
Organism: Myathropa florea; assembly: GCA_930367185.1. Classification (NCBI taxonomy): domain Eukaryota; kingdom Metazoa; phylum Arthropoda; class Insecta; order Diptera; family Syrphidae; genus Myathropa; species Myathropa florea. The sequence continues at coordinate 55,672,641 of OV884004.1, forward strand.
ATTCGGCGTTATTTGACTTTATGGAATCGAAATATTTCCATTTTCGGTCTTATTTCACTTTACTAAAGTGACGCCGAGTCGGCCTTATTTAACTTTAATCAATGTTTGTTGGTTGTAATACACACACAAAAAGCGAAGTTTGTATGGGGGGGCAGGCTGCAACCCCCCTGCTTGGCCATATGTGCAATTTGGAGTATGCGCATGCCCCCCATACCTTGCTTACTTTTTATACGCCATAAATGTTATATATGTACAACAACATATATTACAACAGCAATCAAATTCGCTTTATAATAACAAATTTATAAAGAAGATCAAAAAATTTATAGAAAGAAGATGAAGAACAATATAGTAATAAGCACAAATCAGTTATATAAAGATGCGTAACTTTCCAGAAGATGCGCATTAGACTTTCACAGTCTAGGTTCGAAACAAAGTTCAAACAATTTTTCAAAAAAAAAAAAATTGTTTGCGGCCTCACCTCTTTCGAGTCACTGACAATGCTCAAAGAGTATAACTATCTAGGAAAAGCTTCTCAATCTCGCCGTTCGGAGTCGGCATTAAACTGTAGGTCCCCACCGCTCGTGAGAGAACAATAGCACGCACAACACGAGTGGTTGCTGAGAAGCTAGGCCCAGGTCCACCTCGGACTGTAGCGCCGCCATTATTATTATTATTATTAAAAAAAAACTTTAAACTGTATATTTTTATATAATAAGCTGTATATTTTAGAATACAATAACTCAAAGCTGCATAATTTTATATTTAAGAAACAGTATAAACAAAAACTTAAAACTGTATTTTATATATATATATATATTTTTTTTAGTTAAAACATAGATCTCATTTCCCGCATGTTCCACTAAAGGGGTCGCGGGATAGATACTAACTTAAAATAAGTTAAAAACTAACTTATAACCTAATCTACACATGTACATATATACATATATGTATGAATGTACAAATGTATACATGTACATATATATTATCACAGTTGATCGGGCGATGTGAAATATAAGCGGTACCGCATTTTTGTCTTGTATCAGACCGTGCTTATCGAAATGGGGACGAATGCTTCTGGGAGGACTAAGCCGTTATAACGTACCTTTTCTTGGTATTGTGGGATGGAGTAGTAAGCCAGATTATTATCAGATTATTGATCGAGTTCATCGCTCTGGCAGTGTGACCTCGAACTATCTTCAGCAGAAAGTTATCCACTGTAATCATGTTCGCCCTGTTATATAGGACCTCATTGGAATCGAACTTTCTGTACTGGGACTCTGGTGTTCTGTAAAGGCGAAGGCAGGTCCTAAGACAAGCCCTCTCAAACACCCGAATCTTTTCCATCAAGCTTGCACTCACGTTGAACCACACGGGACATCCATAGGTAAGCATTGGCCTGATAAGGGCCATGAAGCAGATTACCTTCACCCTCACATCGAGTTGGCTGTTGTAAAACAGTCTCTTTGTGAGAGCGAAAGCACCTCGGGCTCTGGCCAAAGCAGCCCCTATATGTGTGTTAAAATATAGAAAGTGATCTACCCAGATCCCCTGACTACAGTCTTTTGCGCCAGTGGTTGCCCGTGCCGTCCAACAACTGAGTACTTTCGCCAATTCTTTTTAGTATCCGCCGAAGCCTTCTGCAACGGCGTTCTGAATAGGATGGTTTCCGACTTCTCGAAGTTGATCTTCAACTTCCAGTCGTCGCAACTTCGCATGAACGAATCGAAATCACCCTGCACGAGAGTGGTGATGTCCTCGATCTTTGGCCCTGATCTGTACACTATCAGGTCATCTGCGAACGCAATTACGTGGGGAAGGGAACTTATGAAATCATTTAAGTAAATGTTGGACACGATCGGCGAATTAACAGCACCCTGTTGGAGACCAATTTGACGTGGAATATACACGTAGATATCATGTAGCCATTCTTGACGACGAACCTTCTGCTGGTAAGCATGTTACACAATAGGTACAGTAGCGGTTTACTTATGCCTAGCCGATTAAGTTTGTAGAAAAGTCATTCTAACAATACGATGTCGAAGGCTTTCTCCAAGTCAATCAGGCAAGCATCCGTATATTGTTTCTTGCTCTTGTTCCATTGGATATCCGACACCAGTTTCAACGCAGCATGAATAGTGTCATGTCCCGCTTTGAAACCGAATTGGTTATCCGGAATGATATGATTGTCCTCAGCCCAATTTAGCAGAGCTCTGTTAACCACCCTCTTGAATGCCTTGCTGATGTTCGGAAGAAGACTAATTGACCGGAGATTGCACGGATTATAGGAGTCTTTTCCTCGTTTGGATATGGTCGTACAATCCCTGTTTTCCAATGCTCAGGATAATGTGCATTATTCAGAGCATTGTTAAACAGAACTGTGTACATATTAACCATTTCTTGAGCGAGATGTTCTAGCACAATGTTAGAAATCCCGTCGATTCCAACTAACCAACTTCTTCTTTTTGAGTGATTCGAACACCGCTTGGAGCTGTGTCTTCGATATGAACGGGGGAAGGGCCCTGTCATCGGCGATGGCATTTTTTGCCATGTTATCATCATTAAACACAACAAAGCCGCTGTTCTCAGATCGCCATTGTTGCATATCATTTCGAAGTTGAGAGTTGCTAACCAGTATGCGGTATTCCAAGTCGTAGTTCGAGCGAACACTCTCATTCACCTTATATACATACTTCCTGAAAGACCGCGCCCAGTACCTTCAGTTTTCCTGCGGGTCTTCGACCACAAAAAAATTGTCATCAAGAACTGCGTTTACTGGATCAACCTGCTGTTGTCAGTATTTGTTCATTGTCCGTTGTTCTGGGGAACTTAAGACACGGAAGTTCGCCTTGCTTGCTGCTCCGGAAGAATTTATTTATTTGTGGAAACATCCTCGGGTTGTTAGATTTTACAGCCTGAATCTTATTGTTCCAATGCGAGTTAATAGAAATCCTGTAATTCTAGCTAATCAAAGTTTGAACGTTTTTAATGAGCGACTTCAGTGTCCTAATTTCCTCACTTCGTCTGTCAGTCGAATCGTCTGTACAAGGTTTTTAATCTTGACAGAAGTTTCCATTTTTGTTGGTGGAGTGCGTCAATTGTCGCATTTCGGTATAAGTCTTCGTTGTTGTGTCAAAGATAATCCTTCTCATTATAAATTTAACTTTATTAAATTCAAATTAAAGAAACTAAACTAATACAATAATTCATTGGCATATAAGGTACTAATTCAGTGCTTAGGGAAGAAAGAACGGGAATCGAATGGCCTGTGAATGAATGAGTGTGAATGTTATCTTGACAAGTAAGTTGACGTTAAGTGTTCCGGCTGTTATGTGAATGTTTTTGGGTTATTCACATCATTTCTCCAAGCCTAATTTGATCCTAATTTGATAATCCCCCAGATGTGGGGTAGTTCGACTTCAGAATTGGTTTAACTGGAGACTGTGAACTGCAACTCGAAATAGGATTAGAAGGTGATGAATAGCTATTTGCTTGGTTACCATCGGTCATTAAATTGTCGGCCGTTGTCTTGGCTTGTAGAAATGGATCCAAATCGATAGTTGTATTGGCTCGCCTCCTAATTTGATTCTGATGTCGCTTCAACATTTCCGACTGAGTTTTTACCTAAATCATTCATGTTCCGATTGGCTTCACAGTAACTCTTTCAACCCAACGATAACTTTGTGAAAAGTTTCTGGCATATACGGTTGGGTTACATTGGAATTTGTATCGCAACTTAGGGTTCGACTTCGTTTTTCTATTATAGTCTGGCAAAAGCTGGGAAAGTGTACATCTATATTGTCTACCATGAATTAATTCTGATGGCGATTTCTCAAGTATAGGATTAGGCGTGGTACGGTAAGATATTGGCATAAGACAGCCTCTTTATATGAATTTTCATCAATTATTTTTTTGAAATTTGTTTTAAAGGTCCGGTTAAAACGTTCGGCTTCTCCATTACAGGCGGGGTGAAAATTTGCTGTACGTAGATGATCAATGCCGTTCTTCTTACAAAATTCAGAGAATGCTGAAGCTGCGAATTGAGGTTCATTGTCTGAAACTATGGCTTCTGGTAGTCCTTCTAGAGCAAATATCTTCCGCAAGGCTTGAATTGTGGCGATTTCTTCATCGGTACCACAAATGGGAACTTGGAATATGCGTCGATACAAATGAGCCACATTTGTCCACAAAATGATCCGGCAAAATCGATGTGAATCCCTTGCCATGGTAGAGTAGGCGCACGCCAGGAACTCCATTCCTTCGGAGGGTCAGCTGCAGATAGTTGGCACATTTTGCAAGAAGCGACTTGCGACTCTATGGCTTGGTCGATTTTAGGCCACCAGCATCATCTTCTTGCTAACTGTATAATACCCCCGTATTCAGACAGAGCTACTCTTCTGCTAAAATATGGAGCTAGGTTTCGATCGTCTTTAGCTAAGCTTTCCGACCATCCATTGCGAATGAAATGAAGGACGCTTTTTAGGTTTTGGTTGCGCTTAAAGTGTTTGGATTGGGAAGTCATACATTTTGCTAGCATACTCCTCAGCTATCTCAATGGATCTCAACTCTTCTTCTTTAATGTCAAAAGACAAATCTGGTCCAATTGGAAACCGGTAGAGTGCATCAGCGTGTACTAGCTGTTTCGTAGATAGATATTGAATTTCATATATGTAAGCCATGGGGATAATAGCCCAACGCTGGAGGCGGTTAGCCGTCATTACAGGTAGTTGCTCCTTCTCAATTTGGCTATATTTCCGCTGATGGACATCAAGAGACTTTGATGCGAACGCTACTGGTAGTTCGTTACCTTCATCATCTAACTGGGAGATTACTGCTCCAATTCCATATGATGAAGCATCGGTAGCTAAATTAGACGTAATTCTGGACGGTAACGTATAAGGCAAGTTTAGGCAGCAAGTTGCTGCTTCATGTTTTCAAAAGCTTTGTCTTGAGACGCTCCCTATTTGAATTGCACATCGTTTTTGCGTAACAAGTTAAGTGATGCTGCTACCTGGAAAAAACTTCTAATAAACTTTCTATAGTAATTTATTTTCCCCAAAATGATTTGTAGTTCATTTATATTAGAAGGGCGGCGCATTTTTAGGATTGCTTCTACTCTTGCTTTGGCATCCATTATGTGGCCTAAGTACTCCACTTCATCTTGGAAGAATACGCACTTATCCCGATTGACACGCAGTTCGTTTTCAGGCAGTCGTTGGAAAACTGCTTCCAGGTTTTCACAGTGCTCTTTTTCATCCTTCCCAGTAACCACAATATCGTCGATGTAAATAGTGACCCCCTTAAGATGAGAAAGCAATCACTCCATTAACTTTTGATATATGGCTGGCGCAGTCGCAACACCAAATGGAAGTTTCTCATATTGGAAGAGTCCAAGAGGTGTGTTCACAACGACAAGTGACTTTGACGCTTCATCCTACTGTATTCCAAGATAAGCATCTGCGAGGTCAATCTTTGAAAATAAATTTCTTATCGCCCGCTAACATATTAAAAAGCTCCTCAGGCTTGGGAATCGGATATTGTTCAACTTCCAAATAAGGGTTCATAGTAACCTTGAAGTCGCCGCAGATTATTATTAAGTTTAACCACTAACACAATTGGTGCAGCCCATTCACTGGAATCGATTAGTTTGCTAATGTTAGCATCCTGTAAACGCTTTGTTTCGATTTTAAAATTTTCTATCAAAGTGAACGGAATGGGTCTCGCCTTACAAAACTTGACTTCGCATTTTGCTTAATATACTTTCATCGTAGAACATAATCCTAGTGTTTTAGACGTTAACTCGGTGTAGGTAGAGAACAATCTTTGAATTTCCTGCTCTGGGTCCGATGAGAGTAGACAAACTACATCACTAGTTGGAGACTTTATGCCCAAACCAAACGCCATAAACCAATCCGTACCAGAAATATTATGTCCAGCAGCAAGATGAGCGACAAGAAGACACAGGTGTTTGCCTTGTCCACAGAGTTTCGCACAAACATTAATCTCGCCTAAAACTGGAATGGTTTTGTTTCCGTATGCAGTAAGCTTACGATTTGTCCGTCTAAGTGGGGGTCTTTATATCCCTGAATTCCTATAAGGGAATCCTAGCCTAGCTAGCCCCTGTATCCAACAAAAAAATCAATTTTGTGTTATTAATTTGGATCAAAATTTTCGTTTTGCTACCCACTTTAATCAGTCCGTAGACTAATAAGACATGGTCAGATATTGCATCGATTCTCATGGATCGATTCAAGCATACTGAAGCAATGTGTCCCTTACGTCCACATTTGTGGCACTTCGCTCTCGCGAATTTGCATGCATCCCTAGAGTGAAGATTCCAACAGCTAGCACAAGATTTCGCAAGTTGTTTGCTGCTACCATTGTTACAATCACTATCGCGCTGCATACTACGATTTCTCCCTCTGGAATCCTGGTAACCAGTCCTTTTCATTTCGTTTATTTCTAAAGGCTCCGAGTTGCCTCGTATGCTTCAGCAATCGAAAATACTTCGGAGAAAGTAGGATTTGTCTTTTGAAGCGGTGCGGTTCGTACCACTTCATGTGGTGTGTGCAATATATAAACCCCTCTCATCATTTCGTCGACAAACTCCTGCTTGCAATTAGGATTCTGACACCCAAAACCGCATGTACGCGCTAACCCTCTTAATTGTGCAATCCAATCTGAATAAGTTTGCTCTGTACGCATGCGACACCGCCAAAATTCATAACGGGCCATTGATATGTGCACTTTTTCCTTGAAGTGTTCCAACAGCTTCTGTCAGATCAGAATATTTTTTATCCGCTACCTTTTCACCCCCCAATAAATTTTAAAGCAAGTTATATATGTCTGGTCCTAACTAAGAAATATGCCTTTTTATCTCCATCATCGCTTACCTTGTATACCAAAAAGTGCTGTTCCAATTATTGCATGTAGACATCCCATGTTTTTTTCTCCTGTGAAAACTGATGAAATTGAGGAACTGTTGAAATTGTGGTTGCCCCTTTGCCTTCATTGTTTTTCTGCAGAACAGTTAAATAATCCTGTTGTGATTTCAATAAAACTTTTATCAAGTCTTCCAGTATAGCGCAATTGGTTAAGTACCTGCTCTAAGTTCCAGGGGTCCCAGGTTCGAATCCCAGTGAAGTCGAATCTGGTCCAGTCACCATTTGCCGGCACTGGAGTAGGCAGTACAATGGACCAGTTTTGAGTCTGAGTGCTCCAGTAGTGTTTCAAAAATTCTCCGAAAAACAAAAAAAAACGTTTTTTCTTTGATTGCCTGGAACTTAGGACAACCCCGATAATTAGCGTTGTGTCCAGCGTTGCCGCAAAGCACGCACTTGAGCTGGCTTTTGTCAGCTGCTCCTTCTCCCCCAACTTGCACTCCTCCGCCTTGTGGTTCTCACTGCACTTGACGAATCGAGGCTGCATTTCGCAGTTCCACGCGGCGTGCCCGAACTTTTGGCAGCGAACGCATTGTAGAATGCCCTCGCTCCTTCTTATTTTTTCCCATTTGCAAGACCAGAAATTTAAATGCTTTATTTTATTTAGATTGTCTAGCTTACTGTTGGATGACAGCTGAGCAACGTAATACCGTAATTGCCGTCCCTGTGGTGAAGGGCTTGACCCCGACGAACTCGAGAACATCACACACTTTGAGCATTTGGAGGATCTCCGCCGTTTTAAGCGGCGTCTGCAAATGTTGCTGGTTGCTGGGCAGCCGCGTTGTTGTGTAGTTGTCGTGCCACGATTGCACAAGCCAGTGAGTTGGGTTAATTTTCCAATAGGGTAGAATTCCACTGTCCCTTAATGTAACAAACTCAGCTGAGAATGAGCGGGTGGAGCTGCATCACAGTCGGTGGAACATCGTAGTTGGCCATTACAGCGTAGATTTTGAACTGCACTTGACTTAGCTGTTTTGCTAATTAATCACGTCGTACAGTGGTTTCTCCCATAGGCCAAAAGTAGAAATTTCAAGGTTAAACAAATTAGTTTTTTTTAATGCAATTATTTTCTATGATAACGGGAGAACAAAGTGACAGTAAGGTTTCTCTCCAAAAATTAGTTGTGGGCGGTCAGTCGCGTCACAAAGTTGAGTGTTTTTCTCAGTTTTATAAAAAAAATTAATCTGAAAATACGACATTGCGGTTTAACCATTTTTGGTCTGTTTTTTAAGTTTATTTTGGAAAAAAGGTGATCTGAGTAATAAAATAATGTCAAATGAAAGCTTTTAAATAATTTTCTTTAAAAAAAAAATGGTGCATAATTTGGGGTTTTTTCATATTTCACGTTTTTTCAAAAAAGCCAAAACATCAAATTCCCATAAAATCCCACGATAATTTATATATAATAATTTGGAGTTATCTTTCCTCTTTAGGAATACATACGACTTTTTTTGCGCAAATTTCCGCAAATCGTAAAATTTTGATCCCAAGTAAAACACTATTTTCCTCTTTTTTTAGTTTCTAGCAATATGATCAAGCGAATCGATATTTTCAATATTTGGCAAAGAATATATGGCGAAAAAAGGTTCCAGTATTAGCAAAATTATTGAAACATGAACATCTTCTAGGGAAACTTAACAAATTGAAAGTTTAGACGCAAAAAAAAAAGATAAATACGCTTTGTAAGTCCTTTCATAAAAGATGGGAGGTTTCCTCGCGAAAAAACGAATTTTTGTCCGCAAATAATGTTTGGCTTGATTGCGTCGAAGACTTCAGGTCTGCACAGGACCAAATAGTAGAAAAAAAGTAGCCAAATAAGCAAGGCTGACCAAAAAAACATTTTTTAGAAAGCTCGTCTCGAACTAAAAGGAGACGAATTGCTAAGATCGTTAAAATAGATGAAGATATTGCTTGTGTTTTAAAACATTGTCAATCAACAGACAATCTTCAAGCCAAACAACTTGATTCAAATGATGCTTTGAAAATTTTGGTTGAGGCTAAATTGTCAAAGCACCAGTACCAAGTTATTAGGAACTTGGTAAACCAATAGCCTAAAGTTGAAATGCTAAGGTTCTTAAAGCGAAAGAAGATTGATACACAGAGCTTGAAACAGTAAAATTGTTCGATTCATTGGCCGAAGTTACCCTTTAAGGACTCCTTTATCATACTGTTCAACCCATTATAGAAACCCAACGAGAATTTTTGAAAACACAGAAAGCACAAAAAACGGCATTGTCCAAGAATATTTTGAATTTATTAATTTAACCTTTAATAACATTAAATAATATATAAAATTTCTCACTTTTTGAACAATTTGTTTTTTTCTATCATTTAAAATTAAATTTTGACTTTTGACCCTTCCCATACAAATGAAACCACTGTTTACTTTAGCACTTTAGCTACTCAAGTTAAATTAATGTTAATGAAACGCACTCGGCTTGGATATTAGATCAAATATCAACTGATTTATTCAAAGCTATTGTTATTCTACGTTATCAGTTAACAAAGGTAAACTGTACAATGAAAATTAACTAGACTGCACAGTAGTTTACTTGGTGAAAACGGAATGCGACTGCTAACGAATGCGTTACATTTTGCAGGGATGTCCGTGACGTCATCTGTGGTCCACACACAAGAAACCTTACTTCTGTTGATCGAAGTCGCTGCATTAGGATGCCGCAGTACTTTGTTAGGAGTCGTTGAGCGAAGTCACCACAACTATGAGTCCATTATTGTTGCAACATTCTAGACATTGAATTTTTTACTAAATCCTTTGAGCGCCTTCTATCAGTGCCAACAGCAAATTCTTCTCTGCAAAGTCTCTCTCTAAAGTCGGCTGCAATTCATCTATTCTAACATTGACATCTCATCTGGGCGCCGTGGCGTAGTGGGTAGGTGCGTCGACTCCTACGCTCGAGGTCGTCAGTTCGAATCTCGAAAAAAAAACATCAAACATTTTTTCACGGCTTCACCTCTTTCGAGTCACTGACAATGCTCAAAGAGTGTAACCGTTCGGAGTCGTCATTAAACTGTAGGTCCCCTCCACTCGTGAGAGAACAATAGCACGCACAACACGAGTGGTTGCTGAGAAGCTAGGCCCAGGTCCACCTCGAACTCACAAGCCTTGTCAAGCACAGATACAGGATGTTCCGACAGGCCACATTTAAGTGCAATTTTAAAAAAGCATAAAGGTAGTTTGTTGCACATGCAACATTTTAAATCGTGGAAGTTATGAGATCGGAGACAACAATAGACTACATTTTTTTAAAACTCGATTAAAACTGAAACAAAGCATTGGAGATCTGTTTTGAAAATACTTTAGCATTAACTTTTCGAGGATATTCTGTGTTGAGGATATAGTGTTGTTTAAGCTTAATAAGGTTTACTTATTACAGCTTGTTGAGGAAGTAGCCTTATTTGTTTTGGTTTTAGGAGAGCACTTGAGGAGAATAACGAATCAAGAAACCAAAAATAAATATTTGAGCAAAAATATACAAAATTAAATAATAAGTATCTTTTCTACAACTGTTACTAATCAAATTGTATCCATGCTAAAAGAGGAAACAAACTGTTGAGAATTAAGCGGACAACTTAACGCGATGAAACAATCGATGTCCAAAATGAAAGGGAAAAAAACACATGTCATTAATAATATACGAATCCAATATATTTACGTGGGTACGTGTTGCCTAGGTTGCTGCCGAAATCCAAATGGCAGAGAAACATTTCTCGCTGTAGATCGACCCAATGAAACAGTTAAAATTACATGAGAGAATTCATACATAAAAAAATTCATACATTATGTGGTGAGAATTACTTGTGGTGGATTACCGATTTGACATTGAAATGAATGATTGATTACATCGTGTGTTGGAATTCCATATTACACTAATTTTTACAATGAAAATTTTGAAATACAAATGAATATGTGTAAATTGAATTGAATTGAATTAAAATTAAATTTTTTTTCACGATCTAAAACACATTATGTGGTTAGAATTACTTGTGGTGGATTACCGATTTGACACTGAAATGAATGATTGATTACATCGTGTGTTGGAATTCCATATTACACTAATTTTTACAATGAAAATTTTGAAATACAAATGAATATATGTAAATTGAATTGAATTGAATTAAAATTACATTTTTTTTCACGATCTCAAACACATACTATTCGCTTATGGTTGACTCAACCAAGTTACTATTATTGTTAGGCTTTTCTTAGGATTTTTGAAAGGAGAAGATAAGACCGAAGAGGAACTTTCAAAGTTTATTTTAGACAAACTCGAATTTCATGAAATTTCAATAAACAACTGTCGAGGTCTAAGTTACGATAATGGTTCAAATATGAAGAGAAAAGAAGCTGGTGTTCAGAACAGAATTCGATCTCTTGAAACAAGAGCATACTTCGTGTCATGCAGCTCATATTGATTAAATTTAGTAGTTAATGATTCAGCATGGTGCTCATAAGTTCCTGCTAAGTTTTTTAACACAATTCAATGCCTACATAATTTTTCTTGAACGTGGTGGAACATTTATAAAAAAAAACTTGCCAAACCTTACCTTGAAACCTCTTTCAGAAACAAGGTGGGAAAGCAGACTAGATGCATTAAAGCCATTAGGAGATATATTTGAAGTACTTATTTGCCAAGTTCTGTTAATTTATCAGCAAGTGTTAAGGTTTTACAAAACATTAAACATACTTTGGCTGAAATGAGTTCAGATGAAATGAAATTTAATGATTATGTTCAATTAACAGAGCGTATTGCTAGTAGTCTTGGAATACCAACAAAATTTCTAGAAACATATTCTTTACAATCTCGTCGGTGAAAAAGTCTTTATGCTGATGACTGTTACAAAACTGTTTGTAAACCGAAAGCTCATATTTAGAAATGTTAAATTTTATATTATATTATATTTATATATAATCTAGTCACTGCTCTCTAAATTTTAAACACCATGCCAGACATAGTAGCTTCAGGAGAAGGCAAAGTTTCTAAACTTAAGACGATACAAAATTACCTTAGGACAACAAGGACTCAAGAAAGATTTGTAGGTTTCTCTATAATGTCAATAGAAAGGGAGTTATTAATGCCTTTAAGTCACAATGACTTTATAACAGAATTTGCTATGGCTCCCTATGCATATTTCTTCGCAGGTTGGGTAATGTGAAAAAGAATGAGGACGCTAAACGCAGGACTTGGACAGGGCGCTCATCTGGGGAGCACCGGACATATATCGCTATAATGAAATTGAATGGAAGACCGGCATATAATAATACAATATTGAAGGTGCGGACGTAATAGGGACATGTAGGCTGACTTATAGTCAGCACCCAAATTCAACATTTCAGGAAAAAGAATCGAACACCAATTTTGCGTTCCCACTGCAACTTCAGCATTTCAAATGACAGCTAGTGTCAGAATTGATTATTGACATGTTTTCCTACTTGAAAATCAGAAGTGGCTGAACCATTTATGTTGTTATATTAATTTAAAGATGAATTTAAGTCCAAATTCGAACATATTAAATATATTGGTGACTCAATATAGAGGTATGGAGTTCGCGTTGAAATTTTTGTCCACTCAAAGCTTTCAACTAATGAGAAAACAGCTGCTTTTTGTTTATGTCAGCGGGTTGAAATGTCATTGTATGTTGTATGTTGCATTCCAGAGTACAAGAAATGTATGGCGAAATGCAATGTATTTGGGCTGAAATGCAGAAACTAGTCGAAATGTTGAATTTCTATTCTATCTATCTACTATTAAGTAGATATTATAACCGCCGCTTGTTGGGAAAGTTAAATAACAATTATGAGATGCCAAAAACGGTTGTCAGTGTACTTGCATCATTAGATTAGCTAAGGAGTCCGAACGTTCTAGTAGAAAAAGATAAATTAAAACTGATGGTAGTGTCCGAAGTGGATAATAATGTAGAAAACCCGAAGGATGATTCCGATTTAGAAGTAATAGATATTGATAGTGACAGGGGTATGGTTAACTTCATTAATTTAGTTGATTTGGTGAATTCAGTTTGGATTTATTCAAGGAAGATTGATGAGATAAATATAAGTGATCAATTGTTCGAAGATCAAATTAGTGTCATTAGGTCAACAATTAATAAATAGTACCTCAGACTTAAAACGCAAAACGAGTGGCTATTCTATGAAGATAAACATAACTAAAAATATACCGATATATTGTTTTTCTTATTACGAGCGTACCGAAGCTCAAAATACTGTTAATCGTTTATTAGACAATGGTATAATTAGACTAGGTCATACGCGTGTGCGTGGATTACAGGGCGTTGAATAAATATGTCAGGCATTCGCTCATCCACTCGCGCTTGGGCTTTCGTTGCGGCAACAACATCTTCATTTTATTTTCCAATAATAAATACTGTATTTCTTATTCGCTGAATTAAATAAAATTTATATGGATTAAATTATTCGGTAGTTGAACGTGTTTTTTATTCCTACTATAAACATCTCGCAAAGGATAAATCAAGGCCGTTTCGAAACACAGAGGAACTCCCAACCTTCAGGAAGAGTCTGGACTAGGATCATGAAAATATAAGGGGGCGTACACAAGTCAGAAGCGACAAGACACTGTCAAAGCAAATTCTGGAGGCTTTCAAGAGGGACAATTGGTGTTGCTTAACAATCCACAACGGAAGAAGGGACCCAAGCTGAAGACACATTGGGAAGGACCATACAAGGTTTGACGGATTGATGACGTGGTCTACCGGATACAATGATGCGCTAGCAGCAGAGTAAAAATGAAATTCGTTGGAGAGATTGTGAATCTTGTTTGGGATGAACAAACTTAGGAGGTGAGTTGTGTGGCGAAAATTCACACTTACGCCGACTGAGTCCATTTTGTGATGGATAGTGCGGCGAAAATACACTCCAACGCTGACTGCACCATCTATTGCGAACATATATAAACTTGAATCGATCCAATTGGAACCCGCCATCTGTGATAGGGATATGGGGAAATTCCATAGACGAAACTGAGCAGCTGTCAGGCAGGGATCATTCTCAGGGCTTCGAAAAGATAATGGAATACATTTGAAGAAGTATAAATATACCTGAATGACAGGAGTCGAAAATAAAGAGTGAATAGAGTGAAAACCGTCTGTGTGTAGACAAGTACAGTAATTGTAATAGTAATAAAGTGGTGATTATTCCAAACGGCAACTGTAGTGTGTTTTCAGAATAGTGCTATTGAGAATAATTCAGTGCTTTTTTAAACAGTCAAAGTGAATAGTTTTATTTCGTTATAATCCAGTGATCGAACTCTTAATAAAATCGGTTACTAGAATTACGCCTATTTACCACTAACTAACTTACTATTATGACTGAGATCTCTTTGAATCGCTGCTAGGAAGTAATCTGGAGCACCTTGACATCAGAAGAGCTCCATCTCATTTTCTAGAGCTAGAACATGTTGTAGAGAGCACAACAAAAGCTATCACAACAGAACTCGAAGCAAGCTGCCCAATAAGCGGGGATTTCAAGGGGAAGAGAGTGCCATGGTGGAGCAATAAGCTATCCAGCTTCCGGTCCAAAGTACGCAAACTGGCAAAGCTACAAACAGGCACTCACCACCTACAACAAAGAAATAAGAAGCTCAAGAAGAGAAAGCTTTAGGAATTTCTGCGAGACAATCACCCGTACCCCTGCTGCGGCCAGGCTCCACAAAGCGCTGGCAAAAACGGGGGGATACAGACGTCTCTAAGAAAACCTGACGGCAGATACACCGAAGGTGAAGAACAGAGGGAAAGACTTCTATTGGAAACCCACTTTCCGTGCAGTTGTCAACACACAGAAAGGTGTGAAAACAATCCGCCAATACCAAGGGATACAGACTGGAGAGTCGCAAGGGAGATCTTCTCCAAAGGACGACTGGAATGGGCAATTAACTCGATTCAGCCCTTCAAATCCCCAAGTGTAGATGGAGTCATCCCAGTCGTACTTCAAAAAGGGAAAGGCAAACTAATACCATTTCTCTTAATGATATTAAGAAGTAGTCTAGCACTGGGATACATACCGAACCAGTGGAGACGGGCAAAGGTAGTGTTCATTCCGAAAATGGGGAAGAAAGACCCAAGTCTACCAAAAGTCCTATAGACCGATCAGCCTAACATCGTTTCTTCTCAAAACAATGGAAAAGGCACAGCCTAACTACATAACTACATAAGAGAAGAAGTGCTACAGACATCCCCTCTTCATTAGCAGCATTCTTACAGGGCAGGCAGATCCACAGATAGTGCACTCTACCAACTGACAGAAACTATAGAAAGCGCCCTTGAAGCGAAAGAAGTAGTTATATGTGCTTTCTTGGATATTGAAGGAGCATTTGACAACACATCCCATGATGCAATTGTTCGGGCTCTGGACAAAAAGGAAGTAAACCACACAGTATAGAAATGGATGTATGAACTCCTGAGCACAAAATCAGCGGAGACTCACACACCAGGAGGCAAAAAAAAAGGAAGTGTTCTTGGTCCTCTCCTTTACCTACCTTATGCCAGGGATATACCGGAAGACGAAGGCACCGTAGCAGGCACATTTGCTGACAATACTGCCATTTTGGTAACAGCCAAAACGATTGTACACTTTCTATTTTTCATTTCTGCTATATTACCTAATACGATCCCATCAACAGTTCCCTATCTTGATATAAAATTTTCTGATAGATACTTTCAACACCTGTCATTTTCAATTGAATGTACCTTCAGTATTTCATTCATGGGTATGTATCAACCAAATACAGTCAGCGTCAAAAGTGAGTAAACAGACAGATATTCCTCTAAATTAAAATTGACTGAAATGGTCTACGTCTGACATTAATGCCACAAATAAAAGCTCTGAAATCATAGTTCAAAATACGCTTTATTTCACTTTAAATAACAGTAAACATAAAGAAGTTCATTTAGCTCAAACGAAAAAAGGGCTAAAAACAGGCGTCAAGTGTGAGTGAACACATCTCTTTAAAAAACAGTATCTTATTGTGAAAAAATTGTACTTTGTATGCCTTTACCGCTTTTTCAGTTATTGTATATGGTGGCCCTAATTTTCATACAAAAGTTTAACAGAATCGAGCCTTTATGTCTTACAGTCACTGACACAACCATATTTACACTCACTGTTCAATGCTGTTTTTAGCACTTTTCTTTTTGAAAATTCAATTAATTGTTTTATATATACAGTTATGTTACCATTTTTTTACCATATTTTAAAGTCTGACTTTTGAGCTTTAATCTGATGTATCCATGTCTGCTCTACCTCATTCTGGTGAATATTAATTTAGTGGATAAACGTTCAGCAGATGACTGAGTGTTCACTCACAATCATATGGAATATCACCCACCCAACCACACAAAAGCTTGAAATATACTGGCGAAATGAAAGATTTCAACTTAGCAATGTCGGCAGTTATAGACAGTGAAGAATTCTCCTGTTCTGAACCATCTTTAACCCATTTGACCCCAAGGTTGCCTGAGAGCAATTTCTGTTGCCTTACGGCTAACGGTAGGCTTTCCTTTTGTTCTTGTATGTTGATTCTTAATGATAAGAGTAGTTTTATTTGTCTACTCGAAATGTGAGCAAAAAGAAACACATTTGAAGATCATTTAGCAAAGTTATTTGCAATAGACTGCACGCGAGTAGTAGAAAATATTTTTGTGAAATTCGGAAGAGTTACCAAAAAAATTTGAAAATATTTAAATATATGAATGAAATAATTGTAAGCTGTTTTCAAAGAAAAATTTCACAAGCAAAGTCTAGTAGCGCCCACGATAGGCGTGGCGACTTCAAATGTTGGCCTGATACAAATATATCAACACTAAAAAAAAAAAATTTCTAACTACAGGAAAAAAGTTCGGGTCGAATGGGTTAAGAACTAGAAACCGCTAAACAACAAATAAACGATATGTTAAACTGTGAAATAATAAAATTTAATTCAATTTATTTGCAACTGACTTGTTTGAATGATTATTTTTTTCATTTGACAGCTTCATTTTCGGAAATTATTCATAGCAATTTGGCAGCATTCAAATCCAATCCGAAAGTGATACAAAATACGAATTGATTTGAGTATCGGATTTGATTTCCGAATACGAAACCGAAAGTGATACAAAATAAAGCCCCTGACCTGGTATCGAATCAACCCTAGCGATGCTTACGCGATACCTACGAACTCAGCCTATTTCTTTGTACATATTTCAATTCTAAATTCGATTTTTTAATCACATATCATAAAACGAAAGTTTGGCAACATTTTATCCAGAAATCCGTCAAACGAGATAGGTCTCTTTCCAGTGGAAAATACCTTCGCCTATAGCGAAACACACATACATATTCTATATTCGTGAAATATATTTCACACACTTTCTCAAGTGGTGTCATTCAAGAAATGCTGTCCCCAATAGTGCCAAAATCTGTCAGCTGTTCGTCAGTTTGCCCATGATCTGGAATGATCTGGAAATGTGCCATGACTCATGAGTTGTGTTCTTAAGATGTGATAATTTACTTTGGTCATTAACACAACTTGCAGTTTTATAAATAAAGGAAACAAAAAATGTCTTCTTATTTTTGAATAAATTGCTTTCAAAATGATGGCAAAAGTATTTGAAACGCGAATACATGTCAATACAAAACGCAAGAAAATTGTAAATGTTGCTGAGAAATATTGTTGTTTGTTTGATAATTGAAAAAAAATAACGCAATGTGAGATTTAAAACAACATAGTTATATTGCAAGGGCTTATGTTGAAGTTATTTAGCCTAATTACACAATTTATATCCGATTGTCGATTCTTCGCTACAGGCGGATTTTGTAAATACGAAGTTTAATTTTTCGATCGCATTTGAATTTACCAATAATTTAAATTCGCGCTAACATGAACATGTATGGCATATAGTTGCTAGAAAATACTAGATATGCCATTGTATAAACAAAACAGAATAATTGAATATAATAATGAAATTGATATTCTACAGTCGATTTGGTGTTTTTATCCATAAAAACCTTGACTGCGGTCATATAAGCTAATACATACAACGTTATACTTTCGGTAATTTCTTTAAAATGCATAACACTTATTCACAACTGTATGAATAAAATGCTTAAACAAGTAATTTTCTGTTCTCTTTTCCCATCAGCTGCTCGAAAGAGCTCCCATGTATTCACAGATGAAGCAAAAACAGCAAGCTGTCAAAAAAAATTCAGGGGCAAAGAGGATATAAGTTGAATATCTCTATTAGTTAATATCTGATTTGATCGTTCCTCTAAAATATTATATGAAAATAATAATCTTAATTTATAAGAAAACATGTTTTTGCAGAAGTTAGACCATGAAAGTTGCGATTGTATCATTCTGGTACGGAACCTTAAAAAGTAATTTAATATAGACGAAACAGAAGTTAATTAAGAAATTAAGTTGGAGAAGACAGTAAAAACTGGACGGACACTGGACACTTCAACGTCTTCGAACGATATTATTTCGCTTAACTGAAATCCGCTTAACTGAAAAACTTGGTTAACTGAAAGTTACTGAATGTAGTACATTTTTACTACAAAAAATATTAATTTATACTCAAACTACTCCGCATAACTGAAATCGAATCAATAAAATCGTTTGTTTTCCTTTTTCTTTATTTTTACTTTATGGAAGTTTTGTTTTGTTTCAAGTCTTTTTTTTTATAAAATATTTCAGGCTGGGCAAGTGAAATTGGTTTTCAGTTATCCGAACTTCGGTTAAATGAAAGTTTTTTCAGTTATCCGAAGTTTGCTTAAGAGAAAATACGCTTAAGTGAAAAAAAAAATTGTGGCAAATCGGTGTTTCAGTTAAGGGTAGTCGACTCTATGTATTTCTGAACCTTTATGTATTTGCAAGGATTTGAGAAGAAAACAATTATAAAAACAATATTGAACTATGATAGATATTAGAAATTTGGAAAGAGATACATAGATCCATTACAAGCATATACTTTTGATTTCTCACTCATTTCTTCCGGGAATCCAGGGGTGGAATCGGCTAATGCGATAGTTGATTGTCGCACTTTTGACAATCAAATGTGACTATCAAATACATTCCCGTCTGAGTAATGCGATCGCAAAAAATATATGACAGCTTGGCATCACTTCCTTTTTTTGAATGTCATGGCATGCTTAATCGTTGTTATTTGTATTTTAAATAGTTTATAAATTTGTTTATTGTCTAATTGGTGAATTGTTTTATTGCTAATATATCGTAAACAAGTTATGGTTCGGCACTAAAATTGAATATTCTTTAAAAAAAACTTCAGAAGATTTTTTCTTCATCGTTCCATGATGAAGTAGGAAGTAGTGTGTGCGTGAATAAATACGCTCCCATCAATATTGCGTGTAGAATATGTAAGGAACAGAAATGTATACATATTCTGCCAAGAGCCTGTAATGAGTTTGCGGCTTATATAAAGTTGTTTTAAAAAAAATACTCTTATTTTTCTGATGCCACTCTATAAATAATACCACCGTACTTCAAATTCACCTCCATTCGTAATTTCGTCCATATGTAACTCAAATTGAGTAGTAGTTGTATACATATATACATGTATGTACATACATATCATTGCATTTATGCTGTGTTCCTTCAGGGTGAAATAATATTTCCTTCAAAGATTAAATGAAAAGGACTTGCATATACGAGTACTTTCATATACTTTACATATGCATGTTTCACCTACATCCATACATATATTTCATTTTTAATTGTATCATTTACGAAAACAACAGCAGTAAGATCATATGATCAAAACAATCGAAGATTTTTCATAAATAATTCATTTTTAATATCAACTCAACAAAAATATATGAAAACGACACCATTTTAGCTGTCACATGAAAACGCTCGCAAATTTACGATTCTTAAATTGACAATCGCATTACGCAGAGCAAGAAACTCGAATGTGACTATCAACAATCAACTATCGCATTAGCCGATTCCACCCCAGTCATAAAATCATCAAATAAAAATGGGATGTAGATCATACAATGCAAATAATGATCTGTATTGCAATATAACCTTTACCCTTGCACATGTACATATGTGTGCCAGAAATGCATCCACCTATTAGCAGATAATTGCTATCCTAAAAAAATTCCAAAATTCGCCGACCGTGTATCCGCGTGATCTAAACCGTGTGCTGGGAATCAAGAACAAAGCAAATCCATATACATACATATGCATGAGCAATTCGGGCTCCGAACACTCGTCGCTGCTGAATCCTGATCAACTATCGCCTCTTGTAAATGCCGCCAAAAGCAGTGCGGTGTTTAGATTCCTCAAAAACCATAAATTGGTGAAAGCCGCTCTTCAGATCTAAAAGCGAAAAGTACTTCCTTCCTTGAAGATATTCAATGTAATCCTCAATATGCAGAAATGGTTATCTGTCTCGAATAGATTTTTTTCACGACAGCCAACACTAATTCTAATTTCACCAACACTATTGGGGAAGTATAATGTGTACTATTTGGCCTAATTATTCCATCTTTTTGCAATTAGCTAACTATGAATTGGAGAGGACACGGCTTGATGTCGTGACTAAGGATAATATCCCTAGTAGGCCCAGGACTCGTGCCTGGTTACCGCTCATCCCCTCCGATGCTTTCACCATCCTATAATTCATCCATGTTTACAACCCGGATCTCCCAACTCACGATTGGAAGATCGCAAACCTGGAGGAGCCCAAAAGTGATACGCGAGCGGCTACTATTGTTATTAATAAGGAGTCGCTCGCCGCTCTCGCGAAATCTAGTGGGGTCATTAACTATGGCTTCACTAGTGTTATGCTGAGGGTTTATAAAAAGGATGGAGAGGACTCTGCGATGGCGGATCACGCTCCCTACATTTCATCGTCTGCTAAACGGTGGAGCCGTCTCAATCCACTTCATCCCCCATCGCCAAAACGGGAGCCATCAACCTCGTAAACCTTTTTGGCGCTTATGGAGGATGAAGGAAAGAGGGAGGGCACTCCAGAGCCCTCACCAGATCCAGGGACTCGAGATGAGGATGTTGATTGCATCAACTTCTTTGATCTCGAGCTCGCTAATACCCCGCCCATTAACCAATACTCTCTCTTTGAGATCGATCTTGACGACAACTTAAACACCACCTTCGTGGAAGGACTACCCGATGGCGCTG
This sequence comes from Myathropa florea, assembly GCA_930367185.1. NCBI lineage: Eukaryota > Metazoa > Arthropoda > Insecta > Diptera > Syrphidae > Myathropa > Myathropa florea. Next base: position 55,693,774 of record OV884004.1, read on the forward strand.
CTTCGGATAGTCCAAATTAATCTCCACCATCCTCGGCGGGACTATCCGCCTTGTCGTGCTGCGATGATAGGACGACTTAGGTCCGAATACTAAGAGATAGCCAACCCGATTTCAGCGGTGGTGTGAGCAGATAGTAAACCATGCCCAAGAATGCAAGGTTGGGGATCAAACCAACCGCTAATGAGCACCCTCAGACGCCATTGCGAGGGTCTGTGGTATCCAGCCTTACCCGGGTATGGCGGCCCTGCCCGGGCGGACCTATATTTTTCCGGCCTTTCTCCTGGGAAGAAAATTTCACTAACATTAAGAACCCCTCAAAAAAATATAATTAAAAAAAAAGGAAAGAGACGAAGAACATAAGATATCGTGATGTCTTTGGAGACCGACACAATGGACGAGGAGATCTGCAAGTGTAAATGCAAAAGAGGATTCAAAGAAAAAACGCCCCTCCGAAGGTATGCAAAGACTTAGGTTGTACAAAAAGCCGTACAACTGAAGCGCAGACTGGATAAGAATGGCATCTCCTCACTCTCCGAGATGGAGAAAGAGAAGGTCGGGTGGGCCGAAGACTTTTACTAAAGATGCCTCAACGAGACCGGAGACAAAAACAAAAAAGTGCACTGATGAGTCAGCTCAAGCCAAGAGTGTTGTCGCTAAGATGAACACGAGCAAGAAGGCTGTCAAATTGAATGAACGGTGCATTAGACCAGTTGTAGCCGAAGTCGATAAGGCGGGTACTAGTGGTATTAAAAAGTAAATTGCAGGTTAGAGGCGGAAAGCCACCCCGAAGATCGAAGCCGCTAAGGCGGATCCAAGGAGAAAACCCAATACCGCAGTCCCTAAGACGTGTAAGGGCAGAGCACCTGCAGAGCCTGCAAAAGGAAAAAAGAAGGAGTTTGCTGCCAAGAGGGAAAGATCCCATCAAGAGGCAAGTAACCCACCAAAAAGAGTTAGAGCCAGTGCAATGGTTCAGTTCAGGAGGCTACATGAATTGCTCTACAGCTTACTGTATTGGATGTCGTTAAGCCCAGCGGACAGTATTCCTTCGAACAGCGGAATTTGGTCAAGAAGGCTATGGCCAAGGGAGGGAATGCTGGAAGAACTGCTCCTACGTATGGCCCAACCAACTAGAAGCGTAGAATCAGTAGACTGGACTGTTAAGACCAACTTACTTTCGATTTCGCCAAAAAAAGTTATACCCTTAAATTCCCCTAGATGAGGTACCAGAGTGGCCTAAAGCCAAAATGAACGTACCTAATTTGGGCGTTAAAAAAATAGGAGATTCTCGGTTTCCTAAAGCCTAAAGCGGACCCTATGGACGACTGGAAGATCATGGCTATAGAGGATATAGAGAATGGTACCAAAGTTATTGTCTTCGTCATAGAGTATCTTCCTCAGAAATTAAGGAAGGAAAGGCAGATGTGGCACTTTTTTGGAGCTGGTGAGTTCTCCTTGAGAATCACGAAGAAACCACATCCTACTGAGAAGGCTATCACTGTGATTAGTACTGTAACACCCGATGAAGGTTTTACAAGTAAATCTTTATCACTTATCATGAGAACTTGCCCAACTGTGGCCATGGAGGTGCTACTGGAGCTGACTCCTTTGCATCTAGTGGTAGCAAAGAGTGCAAAGAAAACAATCATGAGAATGGTAAAAGAAGGGATATGTAAAGACAGGTGCATTACATCGAGGCAATTCGACGCACTAGTCAAAAAGCTACCACTCCTGGCCATTCCGAAGGATGACGTGTTTAGGAAATTCAACTTCCAGAAGAAATTTACCAGTAAGCTCAGCACCAAAAGGGACTGGAGCAATGAATCCATGGTCCACAGACTGAGCAGTCACGGTAAGGAGCCGCACGGTAAGGAATGGGAGCATTGGTTTTTTGAGCCAGGGTAAAATACTTCGAACCCATGGGCAAATGTGCCAACATCTTTCAAGCGGAAATTTGTGCCATAGACAGATGCGTTCAGATCAATCTTGAAAGGAATCATACCAACTGTGACATAGCAATAATATCGGACAGTCGAGCCGCTATTATGGCACTGGACGCCTACACCATCAAATCCAAACTTGTATGGAAATGCTTTCAAAAGCTCAAAGAGTTGAGTAGGAGAAACCGAGTAAAACTCGGCTGGCTACCTGGCCATACGGGGAAAGAAAGCAACGAAATGGCCGACTCGCTAGCAAGGAAATTAGCATCAGAACCCTTCATAGGCCCTGAACCATTCTGCGCTGTAGGAGACCATCTCCTCAGAGAAGAATTCAGGGAACTGGAAAGAAGGAATCGGAATGAAACCTGGAATAACGCTCGTGGAATGAAGTGTGAAGGCCAAGAAACTCCTAGGGCAATATAACTGGAAGAGATTCGAGGCATGCATTAAAATGAGCAAGAATAACCTCCGTATCCTAACAGGCTTCCTAACGGGGCACTGTAGTCTCAGGGAGCATCTAAAGAAACTAGGGGTAACAGAAGAAGGTCTCTGCAGATTTTGTGGAGAATGTAATGAAATTCCAGGGCACAAGCTCACAAAAGAAAAATAAGTCTGGACAAGTACCTACTATCAGAAGAAGAAATGCGATTACTAGAACCATCTCTCATTCTTAGATTTCTAAAGGAAACTGGCTTAGAGGGTACTCTAGAACAGATTTCTTCACCTATGCGCAATAGAAGTCCATTACCCTCACTCGGAACTCGTAATAGTGCTAAAGTATTAAAAGGAGGCACAATAGATCTTGAAGGCCGCGGTACAATATACCCTCAACAACAATAATAATAAGGTATTCCACGGAGAGCAAAACAAAGAAGTCTCCGTTGGACACATATGCTTCGATATTTTTGCGTAATTTGATAGGGAGACCAAAATGTACTAGTATATTCAAGAATCTATCTAATAAAAGTACAGTAGAGGAACTTCGTTACATAGGGGTTCATGAATTCTTTCGACCAGCGTTTAACGAAACGGATTGCAGAATTAGTCCTACTAATAATATTATCGATGTCTGGACGTAAATCAAGTTAGTTATGGCAAATAAAGTTCGTCGCCAATAAAATAATTTCGGAAGGTGCTTACGAGAATTTGTAATAGCTTGGCATTTGACAACATTTGTAATAAGAAAATTGTTTGTACACCAAGCCGAAAAAGTTTTCAAATCCATTTGAAGTTCATAAGATTGAGCGGAGATAGAAATTTCCATAAAAATATGTATGTCGTCCGTACAAACTGATAGACGAGAATATTTTATAAAGTTATCCACTTCACTCATTATGATAATAATAATGGCGGCGCTACAGTGGTGGACCTGGGCTTAGCTTCTCAGCAACCACTCGTGTTGTGCGTGCTATTGTTCTCTCACGAGTGGAGGGGACCTACAGTTTAATGCCGACTCCGAACGGCGAGATTGAGAAGCTTTTCCTAGACAGTTATACTCTTTGAGCATTGTCAGTAACTCGAAAGAGGTGGAGCCGTGAGGTGTTTGATGGTTTTTTCGAGATTCGAACCGACGATCTCGAGCGTAGGAGTCGACGCGCCTACCCACTACGCCACGGCGCCCGCCCACGTCACTCATTACTAGGATGAAAATCAACGGACCAAGACGGCTACTCTGGAGGACCTTAGATGTGTCTGTAAAAGAATTGGAACCTAAAATTACTTTATATTGACGTTCTTCAAGATATGACCCACGTAATTAACCCAGTTTGAAAGCCAAGCTCTTTAAGTTTCAAAAGTATAATCGCGTGCAAGATTTTATCAAAAGCTTTGCTAAAATCATTAGCAGCAACATCTTTACCAACTTAAAATACACACAAGATGCAGGACACGAACTCTGTCAGGTTTGTCGTAGTTGATCTTCCCTTAAGGATTAAGGATAATCCGGGTTGAAGGCTAAAAAATATAGACCCGAAAAAAAAATTTTTTTTTCATTTTTCATTGTCGTTTTCATTTCATTTTTATTTTCTTCACCTTAGGACAATATAGATATATATTTAACAATAGAATTATACAATTCAAAAGAAATATTAAAAATATTAAAAAATAACAAATGTCAACCCGTGACTTAAAGTTAGTGTGGAATGATATGATTGTGTCTGATAATTTATTTTCTTCATCTTAGGACTAAATACAATAGAGAGATAAATCTAACAATAGAGTTATACAATAAAAAAAAATATTAAAAAGATTAAAAAATAATAGATATCAATCAGTAACTTAAAGTTAGTGTGGAGTTACTTGTACAGAAGATGAACCTTTTGATGTGATCGTTTTACAAATTTTGATTTCGACTTCATAAAAATATAATTATATCCCAATTCAGGGAAAAGCATGGGGACAGTAAAAAATATTATATAAGAAAACAATTAGAGATTTAATATAATGATTCGAATATTACTTTAACTATCGTCAGTAAATTGACATTAATCATAGACATTACCTTGTGCTGATATTTAGGATAGCATCTCACATTTAAGCAACGATTCAAGGACGTCATAATTGATAATATGAATGAATAACCAGTTTTTAACCTTCTTTAAGAATGAGTTAAGATATGTGGTTGTACGAACTGAGAATGAAAGTTTATTGAGTATTAATGGGGCTATAAAAGTGTTGAAGTGAGAAAAATGGGTTTTGCATACGATTGGAACATTGAAAAGATATATGGTATTTACACGAAGACTATAAAATTGATCAATTCTAGAAGGAACATTACCGCTTCTCTTAAAAAATTCTTTTAATACTTTAAATACACAGAGGTGTGTTAACGGTAGTATACGCAGGTCTCTAAATAATGTCCAGCTCTGAGTAAACCGACTTTTGTTACAAATGATCCTGAGTACATGTTTCTGGACTATTAACAATGGACTGAAAGAGTTATTATACAAACCACCCCAACTTGAGGTACCATATTGCAATTTGGAGTGAGGAAGGCCATAGTAAATAGACTCTAATACTTTAGGAGAACAGTGTTGGTTAATGAGATACATTTTGCCCGTTTCTAGAAGCAAATACGATTTTATAGTTTGAATATGATTTTTCCAATTCAAGTTGTGTTCAATTAATACACCAAGATATCTATATTGATGCATCGATGCTATGTTAACCCTCTAATGGTCAAAACCGCAATTTTTACGCAAGAGACGGGAATTTTTTTATGTGCACTAATTTTTTTTGTTCGCTCACTGATTTTTCACATACAAGGGACTACTACAACGAGACAAAACTTCGCAGTGTGCTGAAATTTATTTATTTATTTATTTTAAACAGGTACAATGCAAATTAATTTACATTGTCCAGAAACATTACAGCGTCGGGGGACTAAGCCCATATGGCATATGTGCTGAAATGTAGTTCAAAATATTGCTTGAAGTATAATTGAAGGCATGGAAAACCGGGTAAAAAGGGTAGAGTCAAATCGGTGTGAACTGCCAAAAGAACACCCCGACCCGACACCCCGACCCCTCATTCTGTTTCTCAAAAACATTAAAACCAGATGTAAGATTAGTTTCGTTAAGGGTGAAAATATCATAAGGAAGAATTAATATATACAGTGGTGGAAAAATCAGGGCTGTACAAAATCAAGTACAAGTATAAGTACTAGTAACAGTACCTTGAATTGTACTTGTACTTCAGTACCTTGGTACTGGTACTTTATTTGAATCAAATACAAGTCCCTTTTACTAAAGTACTTGAGCACTATTTTCAAGTACTTAAGCAGTAGTTTCAAGTAATTGAGCAGTACTTTCAAGTACTTGAGCAGTACTTTCAAGTAGGTGAGCAGCCTTGCTTTCAGTGTCTCAAAACTCATAACTGTGTAAAAATCGAAATCGATAAGGCAAGCTCATATTGCTAGTATTTACGACTAATTGCTAAATTAAAAAAAAAATACTTGCCAATATTTGATATAATAGTACTTGAAAGTACTTGTAAATACTTGAAAGTACTTGTAAGTACTGGTCGAGTACTTAAGTCCTTATTTATGTACTTAAGTACGTAAAAATTAATACTTGTGGCGAATAAAGAACAAACAAAAAAAAGTACCACTGGACTTCATTCTTTTCAAGTACAAGTACCGCTGTACTGAAGTACAAGTATCAGTACTCGGTACTTATACTTGTAATGTACTGAAGTCAGATAATACTGAAGTACTTTACTAATGAACAGATACTTTTTTCACTTGTACCAAGCAGACGTTACGCAAAAGAAAACTGCACCGGTACTTTACCGTTATCTGACAGCTGCCTTTGTTTTTTTTTTTTTTGTATTGTGTACTGATCATTGATCTGATCATTGAAATGTGAAAATAGGGTAATATTGTGTGCAAAATTTATTAGAAACATAGGAAGAGTATTGAAACAGTTGTATTATATTACGGTAATTCTTTAGCCTTAGTGTATTTGTTCTATTGAGTTATCTTACCTTTATTATTTAGCAAATGTCATCGAACATCATGAGCAAAAATAAGAGGTGTACACCTGAATTAAGACGGCTTATAATCCAGAAATACTGTCAGGAAAAGGCATCCAAAGATTCTGTCGCTAAAGAGTTGATGTGTTCTAAAAAGATGGTTTATGACGCAATTAAGGTCTACACGAACACAGGCGAACCCGAAAAGAAGGAAACGTGCAAGAAAGACAATTGTCAGAAAGGACAGACTTATTTGTCGGTACAGTAAGGCGAATCCTTTTTTCACCAGTAAAGACATTTGCTCAGCCATTTCGAATCAATTCACTTCTCAAGTTACACCAAGAACCACAGGTTACTAGAAGTTGGATTGCGGGGGTGCATAGCACGCAAAAAGCCGCACGTTTCGAAAAAGAATATAAAACGTCAATTGGAATTCGCAAAGAAGCGTTTGAACAAACTCTTTTCATTTTGGAAAAAAAATACTCTGGAGCGACGAATCCAAGTTCAATATGTTCGGATCTGATGGCAAGCGGTACGTAAGGCGACATGTGAACCAAGAATTCGATCCAAAGTACACCATCAAAACGATAAAACATGGTGGTGGAAATGTTATGGTGTGGGCAGCCTTTTCCTAGTACGGTGTTGGGCCTATTGTGCGGTGTTGGGCCTATTGTGCGCATTAATGGACTGATGGATAAGCATGTGTATAAAAGCATTCTAGTGAACGTTATAGAGCCTTTTGCATTTGAGTATTTGCCAGTATCGTTAATTTTTCAACAGGACAACAAACCTAAACACTCTTCACGGTTAGTGAAAAATTGGTTTCAGGAAGAAAAAGTAAAGGTTCTCAGGTGGCCAGCTTAAAGTCCCGACCCCATTGAAAAACTGAGAGCTGATGTTGAAAGGAGCTTAGGATCAAAATAATCCCAAAATTCAAAGGAATTATTTGAGAACATCCAACAAGCTTGGAGAAATATTCCAGTAAAACGATGTCAGGACTTGGTAGCTAGTTTACCTAGACGCTGCTCAGCTGTTATTGTATTGTATTGATTCAATAAATGGTTTAAGTATAAAACTTTCCTTTTTTACCACTTTTTTTTAATTTATTAAATTATTTTGATATGTGTTTCTAATTAATTTTACACACACTATATTAACTTAGATCTTACTGGTATCAGTTTTGGGAAATAATCTCTGTTAAACACATTTCAATGATCAATACAGAATACAAAAATAGGTGCAAAGGCATCTGTCAGATAACGGTAAAGTACCGGTGCAGTTTTCTTGTGCGTAAAGTCTGTTGGTACAAGTGAAAAAATATCTGTTCATTAATTAGTTTTCCACCACTGTATATTGGGTGTTTTATTACGCAACCCTCCCACGTTTTGATAGTATACCCAAAGATACTCAGGGGAATTTACAGATAAATACTAATAATATCAATGTGAAAAAATATCTGTTCATTAATTAGTTTTCCACCACTGTATATTGGGTGTTTTAGTACGCAACCCTCGCACGTTTTGATAGTATACCCAAAGATACTCAGGGGAATTTACAGATAAATACTAATAATATTAGAGTGAATACCTAATCGTTTTTTTGGGATGCGACGTTATAGGTGCAGCTGCAGATGGTAATTTCCTAAGTCTGAAAACGAATTCGAGGACTAATGCTCAACCAGGCCAAAATTCTTGAGACAAGTTGTTGACTAAGTTGACGGATGATGATGGCTGAAGCGGCTAATTAATATATAAGGAATGATGCAAAGAGTCCGGTTCATGAACATGATAAGGGTGGATAACTTTCTGCTGAAGATGGTTCGAGGTCATACTGCCAGAGCGATGAACTCGATCAATAATCTGATCTCTGGGGCTTACTACCCCAACCCACAATACCCCATGAAACGGTACGTTACAATGGCTTCGTCCCCCCAGAAGCATTTCTCTATTTCGATAAGCACGGTCTGATACAAGACAAAAATGCGGTACCGCTTATCTTTCATATCGCCCGATCAACTGTGGATGGGCGACTCAACTTCGACCGCACCGTCGCACAACGAGCTGAGGAGGGTCTCCTCCGGTTCAGTACAGCGGTATCGAGTCGGGATGTTCGGGATGTTGCAATGCAGCATCAAAAGTTCTGGTGGCTGGGAAGCGAGGGAACTCCCTCGTCGAACCCTTTAGACCCGGGATAGAACGGTTAGCACTGGTCCCCATAAGGGAAACAGTCGGTCTCGCAGCGGGTAACTATTACTTAGCTGCAAACCTATGGCCGATTTACATAGTTTAGGGTAGTCTTAAGGTAGTTTGTAAGATGTATGTATAATTAAGTAAAAAAAAAAAAAAAAAAATATTGCATATATGTATGTATATGAGCTATACATATATATATGCACTTGTATATAGTACCGCATATGTACACTCATACATATACACATGTATATATGTATGTGCATATGTGCAAATTAGTTATAAGTTATTTTAAGGTAAATTTTAAGTTAGTATCTAAGTTTTATATAAAAATGTACAGTCTTAAGTTTTTTTTAAATAATTTTTCCTTAAACCAAATTGTACAAAATTTAAATATATAAAGTCAGTAAGGTTAGGTCGAAAGACATAGATTAAGGTTAAGTTTAGCTTAGAGAGCCCGTAAACGGCCAGTAAGTTAGAATTAAGAATTGTGTTCGTTCAACTAGGATAAGCATTTTGTCTAGTATATAAGCATAATGATTTAATCAATAAAAATGCATTAAAAACGAAAACGAACGGTTCATGAACAAGCGATGAGTCTGCCAACATACGCTCCTTGTTCTATATATACCCAAATGTGCCAAAATGCTGCTAGGTAATAAAAATAAAATGTAACATTATCAAATCTTCAAGCTCTCACAATTTTATCACTATCATAGAGAATTCAACAAATTGTTCAACAAAGAAAATGGAGTGTCACAAGAATTAATGAGAAATGGACGGCCCAATTTCATTGAATGAATATGCAAATCTCTTCGAGAGTACTGGCATTTTTGACTAAGACGGAATAATGGTCAAGTCATACAGTTTGGTTATGCCAAATGTATATATATGGCCAGAGAGTCTATCTTTTGGCCCCGAATGAATCAAGACATTTTTATTTACGTGAGGAATTGTGCTGCATGTCAAGTTCATTAACGTAGCAACGCAAAATTAACAAATCATGGATTCGACATTGGAGCAACCGACCTGGAAGAAATACATAGTATTTGTTGACAGTTTTTTCTGCTTTAGTAAATTTCAAACACTTAAAGCAACAACAGCAAAAAATTTAATCACTTTTTTAAGGATACATTTGTAATAGTTCGTACTCCTCGGACGTTGAAAACTGATAATGGACTACAATCTTCGTGTTTGGATTATAAAAATGTTTAAATTTAACCAATCACAACAACAAGTTCGCCATATCGTCCAAGGAGAAATGGATTAGCAGAGCGTGAAGTTTATGTCGAAAAAAACATATTGAAAAAATGCAACTACGACAATAAGTAAATTAACAAATATACCCGAAAATAAATAAATAAATAAGTTTGTGGATGAATTAATTAATAAATAATTAAATAAATAAATACATGAATAAATATATAAAGAGTAGATTTAGTTATCAGATTGCGTTGCGTACAATGTTGGGTTTAATTATTACATGTGTAATTAAATTATTAATAAATTATATTCAATTTTAATTGCAATGTAATTCAATTACATTTCAATTACGTAGCGATTGTAACTATAATTACAAATACAATTACAAGTAATTAGATATTACTTAACATCTAGTTTGGACAATGTACCAGTCACAACAGTGCAAAATTGTTTCCTGGTATTGAACAATTTCTGCACTCTGTTATTCAGAATTCGTACAAAGGTTTCGGATTATATGTAGGATTTCTTTTGATAGCCTTGCGATCTCAATAACAATGAAATGATAAAATGTTGTTCTCAATCATTTGTCCAATATTGGCTTTAATCTCTTTCAAGAACTCGAAATTAGAGCATGCAAATAGTATATAAATGACATAAACTTCTCTTCAAAGATTAAATACGAACGTCACCCGTTGCCCTTTACAACACAATTTTTTTGATTATACAATTTTTTTCTACTGAGGCCCGGCAGTTTCAATCCATAAATTTCGTTAACTTACGGACTTTGCCTTTTTCTGATCGCTAGCAAAATAATCTGGCTGAATCATATCAATTTTTTCGTCCAATTTTCCACTCAAATAACTCGATGGTGAATAAAAACTTTAAGCTCAGGGGATAAAGCAGTGGTAAGACTAATGGAAGATATTTAACGGCAGAAGATAATATCTCTCTATCCGTCAACCCTGTGTATTTGTTTCCAACTTTATACGACCAGTCTTGCTTTGTAACGCATGAGGATAACCTTTTTGTCAAGTTTAATATGATATGAAAAATCTATTTTGATTTTGTAGGAATTTGAAAGTTCTAGCCAAACAGCATATAATGCTCACATAAATAGCACATCCTTATCAATAACTGTGTAAAATCACATTTCAGACCAGAAAATACTTTTTTAACGTCAAAAATAGAAATAGGGCATGGGCCTATGTATCCAGGGTAAAGTCTTTGATTGCTCTCAACCTGCAGTTATGCATACAACGATGTCTGCAAGTGCACGGGTCAAGTTGACAAAGTTGACAAACAGCCTCCCTATGGTGGCCTCTGGACAGCAACCGCTTAGAGGGGAACCAATGTATACAGCGACCCCTCTGTCTTGGAGTTTAAATAAGGACAGAGTCCACCAGGTTCGGCGGTTGTGTGTGCGGTTAACTTCCTCACTATGACGATTGCTGCAGAGAACGAAGACAGCGCTATGTGGATGTGGATTTGTTGTTAAGGCCCAACTATAATAGGCACGAGGGAGCATGAGCTAGTGTCAAGTTTTAATGAAATGTTTCGTTTCATGCTTGCACAAAACACACGCATAGCCATTATGCACACATGCGTGCATGGGCATCTGTCAGAATTTCTTCCCGTGTTGTATTTCATTAAATTATAAAATGTCATTCTACAATAACTAATGTCAATTCGAAGATTACAACAAATCAATCTTACGTTTATTATAGTATATTTTACTATATATATATAATTTTATATTTACATTTTCTATCAAATCAAACCCAATTTATTCAGTAATATCTTGAGCTTGGACATATGGAAGAGATTTTTCGCGAAGAAGTTGGTAAGACTTCAGAACCAAATTTTATTTACCTCACCATGAGGTGCTACTTTTTTCTGATCCGATTGCGATTTGCGATCAAGGCATTGACTTTTAATCCATAGTATGACTTCAGAGTTTTTGAGAACAAATTAAACATTATCGCCAAATACCTATGTCACCTATGTTACGCAACTTCCCCATTTTTATCGGTTCATGTTTTGCAGCAGAACAAAAGGTTTGCCAACTTAAGTGGTCAAGCGCATCCCGAGTCTTAATGACTGACATCTACATACGTTGACGACATAATAACAGGGGTTAATTTCATCGATGTTCTGATGAACATTTTTTATTTAGCTTAGAAGTAGCTGTGAAGCTATCACATTTATGTTTGACATTAATAAAGCGGTAAAAATTCTTTGGATTAGAAGTAAGATTAAATTGTATTCAATCAGTAATGATTAAAACAGAGAGATTCAAAAAAGTTCGGGAAAGTATAAATGAAAACGCTGAAGTAGTCGAAGCCGGAACGAGATTCGAGGTTAAATTTCCAGTGTTTGTTTCTTTTCAAGAAACGCTGGTGCATGCGCCCTACCAGATCATCTCCAGCTGCTTTAAACATTTCAGCGGGTAGACTATCTGCACCAGCAGCTTTATTAGACTTCAGTCTCGATATCGCTATCTTGACTTCGTCTAGGTCGGGGGGACGGTATTCTCTTCTATCATCGTCCATTGTGTTGAGTGGAACATTCTGCCTGACAGCGGTATTTGTGTCCTCATCGCCGTTCAACAGTCTGCAGAAATGATTTTTCCAAATTCTCAGTATCGACTGCGAATCTACTATTAGTTGTCCATTTTCGTCCCGGCAAGCTTCTGTCCGAACTTTATATCCATTCGATAAAAGTTTTACCCTTTGGTAAAACTTTCGGACATCATTCCTGCCATAACACCTCTCCATCTCCTCTATCGCGCGCTTCTCGTGCTCTTTCTTTGTTTTCCTGAGAAGCCGGTTCTCTTACCTTCGTTTCTGTTCGTAGAGCTCACGAACAGCTCTCGTGGTTCGATGCAGCGTTGCCCGGTAGGTTTCTTGTTTTGCTGCATGTGCCTGCCTGCACTCGTTGTCAAACCAGGAGTTTTTCCTAGGTGGTGTTTTGAAACCCAGCACCTCAGTAGCGGCTTCTCTGATGGCTCTTTGACAACGTTTCCATTCTTCGTCTATTGTTAGTGCAGGCTACGTCGAACTTTCGGAGAGTTTCAGGGAGACTCGATCGGCAAAGTTCCTGGCAGTCTGCGATTGCAGCTTTTCGACGTCAAACCGTGGTTGTCTTCCTCGACTCTGTTGTTCTGTCGATATCCGTGTCCTTACCTTGGCTACAACAAGGAAATGGTCCGAGTCGATATTGGCGCCTCGGAACGTTCGGACATCAAGAATACTGAAGGAGTGTCTGACGTCGATCCCAACGTAATCAATCTCAACACTCCCCCCTCTCTCGTTTACAGCCGCCCAGACGTCCCACGAGGGTTGGTTACCCCATCTTCTGTCAAGGGTACTCGGCTCCCGGATTTCACCACGGGGAGGTGAGAGTAGGAGTTCGTTAATAGAGGCTAGGTGCAGACGCTTGTGCCTGCATGGTTCGCATATTAACGCTTCGAAAACAGTGGATACCTTTGTATGTAATTCCCGAACGTTCTGGTAATAAATTAATAAGTGATTTTACGATTGAAGTAACTAATTACCGCGAAAAAAAATGTTGTAATTTGCACGAGTTCGTTGAAGATAGGTCATGCGTTTTGATGCGACGTAAGAGGTGCAAGTGGAAAGATAATTTGCTACCTTAATTACGTGGTAGTTTAAGACCCTCATAAAAACGGACGAAAATACTTTTCAATTCTGAGGAGTCAGTTCGAGTTTTTCTTGGTGAAGCGAAACCATGACATTTGTTTTGGTAATACCGTCGATACAGGCGGAGTAATTTTTGCCATGTAAATACGTTAGACAACAATGTAAATAGAGAAGCAGTAAGTGACTCATTAGTACAATATACAATCGAATCGCGATAATTCATATCCCTATAAATCGAAACCTCAATAATTCGTCGCAAATTGCTAGTCTCTTGAAAAATCCTCGCTAATTCGTAAAACTTTCATACATTTTGTTCCCTTCGTTATTTCGTATTTTATTTGCAATGCATTGAACACAAAACCTCTCATAAATCATAACTCGTTTTTTAAACCTCTTACAATTCGTAATGCAAAAAGCAAAAATGAACCTTTTCAGTTTAACTACCGTTAATTTCATGTCGCCTTACACACCGTACTTTTTTGTGCTATGATATTACGAGCTTCTTTATTCTTAGCTTAGAAAACTAAGTGCTCAGTTTTAATATAGTTAAACAATATGTATTGGAAAATCATATGAAATGTAAAAGATCCGTTAATTCGTATTTTTATATTGTCCACTTCGTTAAATCGAAATCTCGATAAATCGTAGCCTGCGGTAATTCGTAAACATGATGTTCCCCAGCCATTACGAATTATCGGGACACGACTCCTCGCTAAGAATTAAGCCAGAGAGTATTGTTGGAGATTTGTTTGGGAGGCTACGTGTAGAATTCTATTAAGAAAAACTGAGAGTGGTGAAGTGGTTCATATAACAAACGACCTAAATAAAATAAGATCTAAATAAAATAGAAAGTCTCTTAACACATTGAATGCCACCATACAATCCGAAAAACTGTCCCCAAAGGCCACGGATTTTTTTTATTGACACTTCGAATACACTCTGGTCTCACGCGGCACAGCAATCCCAAATTCGTGTAAGACTAAAGTAGTCTCATGTGGCACTCAACGTATTAAGTCGCATATGAATAAGAAACGTAAAAGAAAATGACAACATTGTTCGAAAACACATATGATGAAACTGTATGGTTTTTCGGTGATGTGATGTATGATCTTTCGAGTATAGGAAAAAATGTTTTAGAAAAAACAAATTTCTGTTGTGTATGTTTAAACATCGGATCAATAAGAAAAAATTGGGACATTTTTATTGCGGAAATAAGTACTGTGTTATATTTCATTGATGTAACCGTTCGTAATGAAATCAATATAAAACATGAAAAAACTAATAAGACAGAAAAGAGGTCATAGTTTTAGGAGATATGAATATTAATTTATTTATACTATTTATACGATACGCAGGTGGTCTCCTATTTATAAATAATGGTTTCAAAAGAATTAATGATCGTGATAAAAAAAAGTACCCGAGTAGAAATTTGTGCAAATACATCTACGCTCATAGATCATTTATTTGTCACTATTGCAAATAAAAAGATTCTTTCTGCTGTATTTGCAAACTATATATATATAGCAGACAAAAAATCAGTTGAGAGTCTACTTATTTCTGCTTAATACAATAATAGGAAAGGTCAATTGGCCATCTTTCTGTAACGAAAATAGATGCATTATATAACAATTTTGAGGCAATGTGAGATATTTACAAGTAATCTAAGAAGACAAGAATATGCAATAAAACACCTTAAGTGATGACAAAGTGCAAGAACAGATATAAAATTTACAGAAGATGGAGAAACAATCCAATGAATAAAACCTACGAGTATGAAAACAAAAACTTTCGCAACTCTGCTAATAAGATAATCCAAATAACAAAAGCTAACTATTACAAAATACAATTTAAAAATAATCCTAAAAAGACATGGAATGTACTGATTGAGTTATTGGGAGGAAAAAACCAATGTGTACATGATGTTATTACTTCAAACTTTTGCAGTAACAAGGAGCTAAAGCAGGTTATTGAGGAATTTTCTGAACTTTTCTCCGAGCTGGCATTTAAATTGATCCACAGTTGCAGCCAAGTAACATGTAGCCACTCGAACAATCTATGTATTGTATTTAAAAGAAACTAACGATGCAGAAGTCCGCAGAATACTGTGTCATTTAAATACAAATCAAAGCCGAGGAATATACAACATAAAGGCAACTGATCTAAAACTTACGCTGTTACACTCACAGTTGTGTGAACAGTAATTAATAGAAGTTTCGCTGCGTACTAATACTACATAATACATAAAGGTGAAGTAATAGCTGAAATACAACAGCGCGTCAGAGTAAGCGTTGTCTTTCAACGCACACAATTCAATGGACATGCACGAAATACTGTGTCGACCAACGTAAGTGAAAAATGAGAAAGATGAGAGGATCGTAATAAAACGTAAAGCGTAATCCCAACGCACGTCATTACTCAACATGATGGATATTTTTTTGACAGAAGGATGCGCTGTGAGAGCGAAATTGAGAAATGCTTCCCAAATTGAGAACATTTTGTGGCAACTGACGTTTGAGACATGAAAACAGCTGGCTAAAACTATTTTAAAGTGCTAAACAAAACAGGTAATTTATTGAATAGGCAAATTCAAATATGCACAAACTAACCTTTTAATTTTCAGAAAAAGAATGCAAGATGCGCTGGAGGAGCCTCAGAGACCAGGAGAAACAAATGGAGCAGCCCTCAGGTAGTGGATCGTCTGCACTGACTAGGTGGGAGTTGTTGACTCTCTGGAGTTCCTAAGCAGATCGCTGGAACCAAGATTGTAAGTATATTCTATTCGTGAAGGTAAATATCTGAGAGTATCTAAGTAATTGTTTTTTATTTCTTTGCAGAAAAATTGGAAACTGCGCGGATACAGAGGACTCCCTTTCCCCGATGCAGTGTGAACAGTTCCTGTTTGAGGAAGGAGTTTCAACAGCAAATCTCACTCCCATGCGCCCAAAAAGAAAGATGGCCAATGAGTCGTTTTCGGAGTTCCTCAAGGAAACGCTCGAAAGCAAAATTCAAGATTTACCTCCAGGGCCGCTTTCGTATAATCAATCACTCATGTCCGCAATGACTTGCGAAAGGAGTCAATACCGAAAACACCACAGAATCGTATTCACATTGTATTATACAGTAAATAATGTATAAATGGTGAATTGGAAGATTAAAGATAAAAAAATATATATATCTATGTCTTTTATTATGTTTTATTTGTTTATTTTCAGGCATCATATTTTGTTGGATTTTATATACGTTTTTAATTGTTCTCATTGAAGAAGCCACTCTAGAAGAGTTATGAGCTCCTGCAAGGAAACTTTGGGTAAGCGGCGTTATTTCACTTCTCCATAGGCCCCTTGTAAGAATGTCACCATCCTCATCACATATATCCACACATTCGTACATATGTACAATAAGCAGCGTCGTTTAACTTTACAAAGTTATGTAGAACTGTAGTTGATTTCACAATTTTGTCAGTTCGGCATATTCCACAGAGCTACGAACTCAGTCGCAATGGTACTTCAGTCAGTGTGACTCGAAAGAGGTGGAACCTTGAAAAAATTTTTGATGTTTTTCCCGAGATTCGAACCGGCGACCTCGAGCGTAGGAGTCGACGCACCTACCCACTACGCCACGGCGCCCCCAAAGAGGCATCAACGATGTCCAAAAAAATGTCATACGTTTCGTATATTATGCTGGAAACGGTTGAAAGTCCCATACGAAATATCCACGCCAGCACTTGTTTCGGTACTCCTTGTGATAAATATAGTATAACTATCACTTGATAAAATATAAAAAGTAAATGAAGCAATACTATAAAATGCTTACAGAAGAACCAAAAACAAACAAATTGGTTTCCTCCATGACGATTTTTCTAAGTCATCATCGCTTGAAGCACTTCAAACGTTTGTGGCGCTATTCGTGTTATTTTGATGAAATGTTCGGGATCATTTTCCATCATTTGGTTAAAATTTGTGGAGTAGAATCCATTTGAATCTCTGCAAAGATTCAGCTTACGAACCCATCACCTTCTATCTGATTGATATCTGATTTGTTGCGTTATTTCAAACTCTTGGAAACATGAATACGTCAAATTAGCAACAAGAAGCGCTGTTTTTACATTTTTTAACTTTCTTGGCATTCATTTTCCGCAATTAATTTCTTTAACGTTCCATTGTTTGACCAGAATATTTTTTGATTTGACATTTCAGAAATTAAAACTGCTAACGGAATATTTTTTATTTGGTATTTGAGAGAGAGAGAGAGAGAGAGGGAACAGCGGATTAACGCAGTGCGTCAACGCACACCCTCCTTTCTAAACTCGATTGCTTTTTACGTGGTGAGGAAGTTAACCCCACACACAACCTCCAACTGGGAGGACAAGTCCACATATAGGTACATATATATAAATCACAAAAAGGATAGAAAGTGATAGGAAGTACCCAAAATATTTAATAATAATATAAAATAAACAAAGAACACGAAACAAATAAAGTGGATGGAGCTTTGTATATTGGAATGGCATAAGAGAAACGTGGACTACAATGACTGAAAACGGCGAACACCGGGAGGATAAAGCGTCGGCATCAAAAATCACACCGTCATCAAAATCCAAAAATGCAGATGGCCTTAAGACTCCCAGAAGAATTTTCGTTTGTACCCTCAGATTGGGAAAAATTGTCAAAGCGTTTTGAACGATACCGAATAGGAAATGGTTTACACACAACAGGTAAATGTTTTAATTTATTGCATGGGCAAAAGAACCGAAGATATATTTTTATCGTTTACTCCATCACCTACAACATATAATGCATGCATTAAGAAATTGGAAGATTATTTCCTCCCTAAAAGGAATATATACGAGCGCGCTAGATTTGGGAGACCGGGGAGGAATTTATCACAGCATTGCATGCGTTGGCAAAGTACTGTGAATGGGGAAATTTGCAGGATGATATGATCTTATTAACACTGATCGTAGGGATGAAAGACTCAGCTTTGAGTGATAGACTACAATTGGATTCAAGTCATTCATTAGAAAAAGCGATAACATTAATTCACCAGGTTGAGGAACTCCAGAGATAGAAAAATTAGCTTTCTACATCATCACCAATTGTGTACAGAGTTGAGTGTTTCGATAAGAAACCCAGAAATGATAAACAAAAAATTGGGCAAGAGAGAAAGATGAGAAATAAAAGGAGAGAAGAAAAAACCGTGCTACGAGAAAAGTGCACGCGCTGTGGGTATGAGAGACATGAATACAATAAGTGTCCGTCTAAAAACATTTGCTGTAATAAATGTAAAAGAATAGGACACTACACAGATCAATGTAGGACAAAGAAAGTTAATGAAGTCAGAGAGGAGAATGATGAGTTTTTTGTCGGTGGGGTATCACATGAGTGGTCCATCGACTTGTGACTAAACGGACAGCGCATTCCCTTCAAAGTTGATACATGAGCGGATGTCACCTTAGTACCGTGGTCTGCCCTAAAAAATAAGGAGAAGATATGCATTAAAAAACACGGGTGCAACATTATTTAGTATTAATCAAGCAATTAACGTGATAGGAAAAGCTAAAGTAAACTTAAATTATGGAGGAAAAAATATTGAGGAGGTTATTTATATAACAAAGCAGAAAATAATGCCATTACTAGGACAGGCGGAAACAGAGAAACTAGGAATTATTAAAAAAATTATTTAAAATTACATCAAGGAATTTAAAGAGAATTCCTTACTCTATTTGAGAAGGAATTAGAAAAGATGGTTAGGAACTGGTGTAAAAGCACCCCTGGAAAAGGCAACAGATTGGTGTGCATCCATGGTGGTTGTCCCAAAGAAGGGCGGAAAGGAAATTGGCAAGTGCCTTTGTCAAATGTGTCCCAAGAATTGACAACCTTTTTAACTCCATTTGGCCGATTCAAATGCCTTAGATTGCCATTCGGAATTACTTCGGCACCAGAGGCTTTTCATAAGAAAATGATAAACGTTTTGGCGGTAATGAAAAATTGTATCGCCCATTTAGATGATATTCTAATATGGGGAGAAACTATAAAAGAGCATAACAAGTCTGGGGAGGCCGTTCTTACGAAAATAAGAAAAAGTGGGATGATATTAAATAAGCAAAAATCGGAGTCCGGAAAAACTAATATTTGTTATTTAGGGCATACCATAGAGAAAACAAGGGCACTCAGGGAGATGAAAGCACCATCCAATGTGAAAGAAGTTCAGCGTTTTTTTAGGAATGGTGAACTTCATAGGGAAATACATTCCAAATAAAGCCTCTATTCTCGAGTTTACTAAGCAAGAAAAATGAATTTATCTGGGATCATGCACAAGAAAAAGCTTTTCAGGAGATACATCGAAATGTATGATCCATCGAAGGAGACTACTGTCTCATGTGACAGGACTAGGTGCTATTTTTTTACAAACTCATGGAATAGTGTCCAGCAGCATATATTTCGAGGAGCCTAACAGCAGCTGAAAAGAATTACGTGAACATCGAAAGAGAGGCTTTGGCGATAGCTTGGGCCTGTGAAAAACTCAAGAACTATTTAATTGGACGACATTGTGATATTCAAACTGATCGTAGACCCCTCTTTGCAAATCTTACAAACTAAAAGTCTGGATGAATTGTCGCCAAGGTTGCAAAGAGTTCGTATGAGAATGTTGAGGTATGATTATTCGATTTCTTCCAGGGAAGTATTTGGTATTTCCGAGTCGCTAAGGAATGGTCTTTCACAATCATCACTAGTAGTCCACAATACCACCAGGCCAATGGCGCTGCAGAAGCGGCGGTGAAAATAGCCAAAACATTTTTAAAGAAAAACAAAGAAAATATTGAACTAGCATTGTTAGCGTACCGAAACACGCCGATATCAAATGGATACAGCCCTGCGGAACTCAGCTTTGGAAGGAAATTGCGGGATACCTTACTTTACATTTAAAGGAAAAGCCGGTTCGCCGAAACCTAAAAATCAGAGAGGAAGACTATAGAGGCAAGCAATGGAGTAAAAGAATTGAGTGAGGTATAAGAGGGCGATTTTGTATGGCTAACTGACCTAAGAAAGTATGGGAAAGTTCTTAAGAAAGTTCAGAATAGATCATATCTAATTGAAACAAATAAAAGCGTTATTCCTAGAAACTAATTAAGGTAAAATACTTCGACTTGTTACAGACAGAACCTGTTGCTGAGACAAACCTGAGAGAAGAACCTGAAATGCATCCAGCAGTATCCAGTCAAGATGGATTAACCGTTACATCAACAGATGAAGAGAGGCCAAGACGAGATTCATCAGACGCCTTAATAACTAGATCTGGAAGGCGGATATATCGTGTATAGAGAAGGAGGATTCGGATATTCTAATTACAATGAGTTTTTAGAAAACCTATGAAATTTTGAAAGCTAACTTTTGAGTTCAATGATTTAATTGAATTTAATTTTGAATTTTTGTAGCAATTTCGGTCAAAAGAATTTACAAGTATATTGCATGTATATACTCGTATGTAAATATTAAACTAAAATTATACTTTAATATTTTAAAGGGGTTATTGTATTGGCAGCACTCTTCCTCTCTATGTAACCTTTATGTTGGTAGTACTAAAAAAATTTGAACCTCGTGTATGTACTTACTATACTATACTTAGTGAATTATGTACAGTGCCTCACAAAAGTATTCGGAATTATTTTTTTTCCTGGATTTTAGTATTGTTTAACAACAAATAATTATTATAATTATAATAAAAAAACTGTTTCAATTCAACATTTATTCTCTGTTAACAAAAAATCAGAAAAAATAATGCATAATGTTTTCTGTCGGCAACAACAACAAAATGCAACAAACTAGGATCCAGGAAAACACTTAATTCCGAATATGTTTGTGAGGCACTGTATGTACGTTATTAACCACCTGCAGATAAACCTTTGCTTTGCAGGTAACACATCTTGAAATTGTAATATTAATAGCTTTGAATAAAATTGAATAAAAAAAATGAAAGATAGAAATTAACGTTCGCGTACATGTTGCGATCACGTGATAGAACATAAGGGTCATCAATACCAGAATCGACAAGTTGCTTAGTGAGATTGGCAGTGGGAGGGTATAACGGATAGAGGCAGGATAAAGATTGCGTGTGGGAGTGTAGAACCGGAAGAAGAGGGAGTGAATAGTGGTAAAAAAAAGGTTTTACACAAGGCAATGCTCTGTCATGTGACTTTTTCAACACAATTCCTTAGAAGATTGTGCAAAACTCACTGGCCAACACTAGAGGGTCGATCTTACAAAAGTACGAAAAACTGCTAGCATACGCGTATGACATTGACATTGATTGGTCAAACTCAGTGAGCTGTCAATGAGGTATTTGCTGGCATTGAAACGGAAGTGGCAAAAAAGGGTCTGACGGTAAGCAATAATTCCACCATAAATAATAGACCGCTTTATTACATCTATAAAGAATACCTGATTATCCTTCGAGATATTTTAATAAATTTTTCAACAACAAGGTATGTTGTTTATTTTAATGGTTGACCTATAAAATGTATCTCTATCTAATACGGCAGTGTTCATACAGTCGGACATTTAGCCCAGTCTTTACGTTACCACTTACATATTACCTTTCACTTTCTTTGTTTTTGACAGAAGACGACGTGAAATGCAGTTTTATCCGCTTATCGATCTCACTATAAACATTTCTCAACACTTACTTGATTAAATTATAATTA
The DNA here is from genome assembly GCA_930367185.1 of Myathropa florea. Lineage (NCBI taxonomy): Eukaryota > Metazoa > Arthropoda > Insecta > Diptera > Syrphidae > Myathropa > Myathropa florea. Next base: position 55,715,933 of record OV884004.1, read on the forward strand.
AATTTGATCTGTTGAGTTAAAAAAAACAAACAATGTATGAAAAACGTATAAACTTAATTAAGATAGGTGATACGATGAAAATTGTAGGTAACGGCACTAGTGGTCGGTCACTCTCTAGTGCCGAGGTTCCTAATTTTTTTCGGCCACGGAATCTTAAATGATCAAACTTTTTTTGGCGATTCCCCATATTAATATTAACCCTGTACTGCCCGACACTGCCTTTAGGCGGGGTTCACTAAAATGTATAATTATCAAACTTAAAATTATAATTTGTTATAAAAAACGATAAGTACATGATAGCAACAGTTTACATTTTCACATGTTGCCTTGTCTTTGACAAATCAACGGTATTTTTTTAATTTTTTGTCAGTGTAAGTTCTGAGTGCATGCAAAAAAAGGTGGTGAAAACAAAAACAAATGTTGGCAGTAGAGGGTTAACAGAAAATGTCGTTCCTTGAAGTGTGGTTTGGATATTTTTATGATTGACGAGGAAAGAAAGTATAAATTATATAAAAATAAAATTTGTGAGTTTTATAAAACATTTATTGTACAGCAACAAATACTTTATTATGTGAAGAATGAAACTTTTTCAAACATTTACTTAAAATATCCTTAAAATTAAAAGGGGAGAATTCAAACCAAAACAAATAAGAAAAACTCTCGTATGTATGATACGAGTATATACCGATGTAACCAATTATCTTGACATGCACTTTTGTGTACTCGTATAACTAAAAAAGCTCCTACATACATATGTACATGCAGAAGTGTGTGTACCCACATGGCATTCTTCCCAATACGCAACACCTGTTGTGACACTGACAAACAAAATTCAAAATATTTGTTTTTGCGGATTACTGGATGCATGAATTTGTTTGATGTATGAATATCGGTACGACGCGACGGATCGATTAAGGTTCTTCTACGGAACCCCTTTGGGTAACGCTGCTTTAGTGATCACTGATCAGCCACTTTAACCCTTTTCTTCATGTAATATAAATACCGCCAGAAATTTCTTTTAATGTGAAGATGTAGATACAAGCTGGTACATGTCCTACACATCTACCCTCAAATTTGATATTATTACGCAAATACTGCAGCTGTTAGGAACATATCAGGCAGTGGCCTTTGCGAATGTGTAAGAACGTGGTGATTGCTTGCTTTTTTTGTAGTGCGTATTTACAAAAGTGTTAATTTGTGTTACATTTTTTTGGAAGATATCATTTCAATGAATTTGTATTGTTCTTAAAATAATAAGGTATGTATTTAGTGGTTCAAAGATTACAAAATATTAATATCAGTGTATTAATAATGGAGTGGCCGAGTACTAGCACCCAATTTAATGCGAATTTCAGTCCTCGGCCTGGGATGACCGAGCACTAAAAAATGCGCTATAGCTTAAATTTATCTTTTGACGTATAGCGTTGAAAGTTTATTAATGAATTGGTCTGATTTCACCGTTAAGCAAACAAATGTTTGAGAAATTTTAGTGCTTGGCCAGGTATTAAAGTTGTCGGGGCACTGTCTCTTCAAGGCTTTAAAGTATGGTCGGAAACAAGCAGTTCATTCTTGGCAAAGAGAGAATCCTGGTGTTATTCATATCAAGAAATATTTTGTCCTCTGTTGCAAAAAGCTTTTCTCGTTAATAAAAATATAAATTGGACAATTAAAAATGGATTCCGTAAATGCGGCATATACGCGTTAGATCCAAATGCAGTGGATTATACCAGGTGTGAAAAGACGACTGCAATCAACGTTTGTAGTAGCATTTAGTCTGAAATGTGTTTCTCTGATAGTTATAAAATTGCTACTGAAGTTATTTTTGAGTTGTCCTTAAAATTTCGTAAATGCGGACTGAATCCTGATGAGATAGTTAAAGTTACAACTGAAGCATCGATCATACCAATTGTATCACCTTGTTCTCCAAAAAAACATATCTGGCGAAGAATTGGCTCCCATCCTAAAAGAGATATCTAATATTTTAAGAGAGCAAGCTCATTTGCCGGGGGATCTAGTAGGCTTTCGAAAAGATTTGGCCCACAACCTAGAAATTTTACCCAAGTTTCAAGAAGCTGCTGGCAAATGAGGTCAGCAGAGCCAATAGGCGATCCAAAGAAAATCATTCCCGCTCAGAAGAACATATACAAGGAGAACCAGACTGCAGAAGAAGAAAGACCTGACAATGTAGAATGACATACCAACAATCTCGCTTTTGAACGTTACACTAGGTGATATTGAAATGCCATCAGGCATCTTTGATATAGATAGTGGGCGCGGTGGCGTAGTGGGTAGGTGCGTCGACTCCTACGCTCGATGTTGTCGGTTTGATTCCCGGAAAAAACACCAAACATTTTTTCACGGCTCCACCTCTTTTGAGTCACTGACAATGCTCAAAGAGTATAACTGTCTAGAAATAGCTTCTCAATCTCGCCGTTCGGAGTCGGTGTGAAACTGTAGGTCCCTTCCGCTCGTGAGAGAACAATAGCACGCACAACACAAGTGGTTGCTGAGAAGCTAGGTATAGATCCACCTCGGACTGTAGCGCCGCCATTATATATATATATATCTTTGATATAGACGACAAGGAAGTTTTACACCTAGGTGGAAGGTCAGCAAATCCAAAAGAAGCTTTAGAAATAAACAAAATACAGAATAGTTCAACTTCAGATGTCACTGTAACTTCATCACATGCACTAGCGAGACACCTATTTTATCCTAAACCAATTGGCTTTGAAAGCAAGAGGAAATCCAAATACTCTACAAGATCTCCAAGTGCTATATCCTCACAAGGTTGGAGGGAAATTTTTCGAACAAAAAGCGGAAAAAACGTATGGAACAGGGAGCTCTATTACATCGGAAGGAAGAACGTCTGGCTACGAAGCTTCTTCAACAGAAACAATCTAGAGGAAAGTCGAAAAGAAGAATTATAACCAAACAAAGCTTAACAACAGTCTCGAAAGTTAAACAAATCTGCATGAATTGTTTTGAAAAATATAGATTGTGATTCATGTCCTTCGTGGTTGTAACGTAAATGTACTTCCTTGAAAAAATCAGTTATGCAGAAGGATCAAAGTCAGATTTCATCTGCCAGTATTATGCAATTTAAATTACTTTTTATTTAAAATTTAACTATAAACATACATCTGCGGAAATTTTTTAAATCCCTTTATTGTTTAACTATGTATTTTTGTTATTCTGTTTTCTTTTAACATTGTTAATCTCTTATGCTATTTAATAACTGTTTATTGATTTAATACTATACGTCAGCGGTGGATATTGGTAGCCCTGTGCAAGACTTGACAGAAAAGCAAAGGGACACACGTGGAGAAGAATCGGCGAGAGAACAAACGAATTTTTAAACTTATTTAAATAAAGTTATAAAAACTAAATTGTTTTATCATTTTTTTACATTTAAGAATTCTGGTAAGATACCGCCGAAGATTCCCATGTCTACCTTCACCAGCTCAAAAGCCTTAATTGCTTAGCCTTCAACAAGAAAGATAACCTCCGCATGGTATGTTGCGATAATTGCGATGTCTGTCACCACTATCTATGCGTTGGAGTAACATCTACCGTGACCAATCGAAGCTGGCGGGGCAATTCATGCTCAGCGCTTCTAGCCAGTGCACAGGTTAAAAATCAGAAGGAAAAATGTGCTATGTCTAAATCGCCGGCACTAAACCCTACACCACTACCAGTTCATTCGGAGGAGCTACCAAAGGATTCTCGCAAGTCTCTCGAGGACGCCAACCAGAAGTGTTCAGCATCTAATCCAATAATAGCCCAGAACTCAGCACTATGTTCTCCCACCAAGGTAGGTGACCAATCAGTAGCCATTAATGAAATCCTTGCGTCCGATAGTAACAAGTTTTCAACATCACCGGCTAATCAACCACGTAAAACCGCCAAGTCATCGCACTCGAGGAGCCCTAATGCAACATCAATCAGCGTTCGCCAATTGCATCAAATGCAACTCATTCGAGAAGAAGAACTACTCCTACAACAGAAAGAAATTATACTTCAGATCTTCCATCTGTTACGTAAGCAGAGATAAGTGCTGCTACAACTTCACGAAGAAGAAGAAGATCGGAGTTCAATATCCGATAGCGTTTGTGAAAGCAATGCCCAAGTGGAGACTTGGCTAAGATGGCATAGGCAAGAATGCACCCGCTGCAGAGAGTGCAACAGCTGCGATAGAAACATCACGGCCGGAAGAGGCAAATTCAGATATAAATAAAAGCAGCCACCCCCAATCCCAAGACGCATTACTGCAACACATCTTAAGAAAGATACATTCGCTGGAAATAAAATGTGACCGAAAACTTGCAGCCAAAAATGAATCAGAATAGTTTCCGTCTACAGTTCTTACAGGAGTAGCTTCTGTTGATCGTGCAGATAACGCTATCTCTATGCCTAACCCTAATCACAGCCACTTTGTTTGCGATGGACTTCCAATACCCACCGTTACGAAGATGATTCGAGGCTGGTGAACATGGAGATATCTGGGGTAGATAGCAAAAAACGGTTTCCAATTAGGGATATCCGCATAGTGAAGAGACTGGACCGTTCCGGTACAAACTTTGGACGCTAGAAAACTTAAAGAAGTCCATCAACATCTAATGGGATGTTGTACACAAACGCTGCACCAAGGCTGTTAATTGGTCTTAATAATTATCATCTGGGACTAAGCCTTAAGTCTAGGGAAAGTACAACCTCTGAGCTAGTAGCTGAAAAAACTAGTCTAAGATGGAAGGTCGACGATACAAACATCAGCGGGACACAGAGTACAGTAACTATCTTGAACTTGGAATTATTAGAAATAGTAAAAAATTTGATCTGCTTCGATAATTTTGGCATTGAAAGCAAAAGTGATCTCACGATGTCTAAGGAAGAACATGAAGCTTATGAGCAGCTGCAAAGAGTTACAAAAAGGATTGGCGACCGTTTTCAAACAGGATTATTATGGAAAGTTCAAAATATATCTCATCCTGTACAGCTTGCCTATGCGAAGCGGAGAGACAAATGCTTACAAATGAAAATGTAAAGGGATCCTAAATTAGCTTGTGCCTTACAGTCTAAACTAAATGACTACATAGCCAAAGGCTACGCTAGAAGGCTGCTCACGGATGAGATAGATACAAAAAATTTTTGGTACCTGCCTGTGTTGCCAGTGACTAACCCGAACAAACCAGGAAAACTTCGCCTCGTTTGGGATGCGGCTGCCATGACAGACAGTATATCTTTAAACAGTGTGCTTATGAAAGGGCCCGATAATTTGACATCGTTAGTCTCAGTCATCCGAAAGTTTCGGCAAAGACGCATAGCAATTTGTGGAGACATCGCCGAGATGTATCGCCAGGTGAAAGTACGAGATCAGCACACCAGCGCTTCTTATGGATGGAACCCGATTCTACAGAGCCAGTGCCATACGTTGTGATGGTGATCACTTTCGGAGCAACTTATTCGCCCAGCTGTGCAGAAGTTGTGAAGAAAAAAGATGCTGAGGAATTTCGCGATCGTTTTCCAAAAGCTGCAGAATGTATCTTAGAGAATCACTACGTTGACGACATGTTAGGTAGCAAATATGAATATACCTAGGTGTTACATGGGCGCTGAGTTTACAGAATTTCCTGACATGGAGCTGCACATATTTGTTGATGGGAGTGAGGAGGGATACGCGGCGGTGGCTTATATGAGATGCTCTGACAGAAAGTGTGTTAACTGTGTATTGGTGGGTTTCAAAACAAAGGTGTCACCTTTAAAGATGATGTGGGTTCCTCGATTGGAACTTCAGGCGGCAGTTCTTGGTGCTCGTCTAGCAAAAAATGTAATTTCCACCCACTCGATACAGGTGAAAAGCCAAACGCTTTGGTCAGATTCTCTCACCGTATCCTGGTTGCGATCTGACCACCGTCGTTATCGCCAGTTTATTGCTTTTCGCATTAGCGAAATTCTGGAGCTGACCGACATTTCAGATTGGCGATGGATACCTTCCGCAGAGAAAGTAGCAGACGAGGCGATAAAATGGCAAAAGACACCTGACTTTTCTAGCGACAGTCGGTGGCTTAACTGACCGCCCTTCCTAAAGATCGAACCCAACGACTGGCCACTTGAAAAACAAAATCAGCGTGAATCAACGGAAGAGGAACTGCGAGCAAAATATATTACCCATCACACTATAAAAGGAATTCCAAAGGAATGCTGAACGTTTTTCTACGTGGAAAAGGGTTTTGCGGATAACAGCAGTCATGGTTCATGTCGCACATTTCTGGTGGAATATGTGTGAAGGACACAATGCTAGGCCTGATACACCAACTCAAGAAGAAATTAGACTTGCAGAAACAATACTGCTAAAGGAATGGCTTAATTCGACTGAGGGGAAGAATTACTCTCAAAAACAAGGAAGATCCTGTGATATTGCCCAGAGGTTAGCATATAACTAAGTTAATTGTTCTTGACTATCATTCCAGGTACTACCACGCCAATCACGAAACTGTTGTTAATAAAAATCGACAAAGGTTTTGGGTGCCGAGACTTAGGACCGTTGTGTACCAAGTACGGCGAAATTGTCAAACGTGCTTAAATCGTCAAGCTCGACCATCGCCTCCCTTCCTTCATTTTCCCGACCATTCTCTTATGTCGGTACTGAGTAGAGATATGGAGTTTTATTCACATGGCTTAGTACTAGAGCCATCCATCTCGAGTTAGCCCATTCATTATCCACGGATTCATGCATACGAGCTATTAGGATCTTCATAGCCAGACGTGGTTTGCCGATTGAGTTATGAAGCGATAACGGGACACATTTTAAAGGCGCTGAACGTGAGTTTAGAGAGGCATTCACAAGAGTGGATAAAAACGAGACGATGAAGACATTTACGGGCTCTTCTATGAAGTGGCAGTTTATACCTCTCCTCATATGGGACGGGTTTGGGAACGCTTGGTTCGATCCATCGAATACATAATATTGATAATAAATTGGCAAATATCACAAGAAATTGCTAACTCGCTTTGGAAGCGATGGGTAGGAGAATATCTACCAGTGATAACAAGGCGATGTAAATGGTAATTGGCGCTGTAAATCGTCTATATAATCGATCCAGATAATCCAGGATACTGCTGGTCTATTATTCAAATAAAGTTATACGAACTTAATTGTCTTATTATTTTTTTTACACTTAGTCTCTTAACAAACTGGTGCTAACTTTGTGTTTTTTATGAATTTTTTATTCTATGCTATTAAAAATAGTAAAATATTATTTATTGAATGTAATTAAATGATTTATGTTTTATGATAAATGATTTATGATAAATGATTGATTGATAGGACCCGGCCGACCACAAGAACTTTTATGCCCGACCATTAAAATTTGGCGGCTACCGCAATATGACTTTTGTCAAAAAAAAAAAAAAAAATAAAAAAAAAAACATTATTATTATGTCATTATTATGACTTTTGTCATTATTATTATTATTTGTGTCGGCATTCAACACATTTTTTTTTTAACATTTTCCATTAAATGCTTTAATAACAGGAGTAGAGCAAAGTGAAAAGACAAGTTAGGTGGGCCGTTACCCTATTGACGACTTGAAATACTTCTAGTGGATTTTTTGTTCCTCCTGGGGTCAACAGAATTCTCACAGTTCGTAAGCAGGAAAAAAATTCGATTAAATCTTTCAATTCGGTCGAAATTGAATACGATAGTATTTATTAGAAAACTAACATTTCTAACTACAGTAAATCTGGATTTAAATGGTTGTCAAGTGATTAAAAGAGTCAGTTCAAATATAATAGTGATTTCCAAAATATGAAAATTACAAAAAGAAATTGTTGTGTTTTATTCTTTTTTAATACAGCGTTTATTTAATTAATTGATCAACAAACAATATTTAATAGGCACTTAAAATCCAATTGAACAAGAAAAACATAGAAAATTTCCTCGAACACATGTATTTTGTTTGCATGTTTTAAGCCACAATTTTGTCTAACAATTCACTTCTAATAACTTAACAACCAATAATACCAATTCCAACATATTTTTACTCGACATTCCACAATAAATTGTATGTGAAACTAACAATTATATGTTACATAGCTTTTACAAATTTATTTATTTACCGAATTTCAAGATTCAATATAAATTTGTTCCCGCCATCGAACTGTCAGAATTTTGTAGACCCCAGTTGGGACAAAAATTCCCAATACATGGTGGTGTGCCTTAATGGCGGTTCGTCAATTACAGCACATACAAATATAAAAATTACTTAGAATTTTCTAAGATATTAAATATCAATTATTATGAATGACTCCACTCTGCTGTCACTGTTTTTATCGCGGATATACGCGTACAAAAAAAACCTATTATGAACAGTCTTAAAACAGCAAATCTACAAATGTACAGATGCATAAAGCGGCATACATATATGTATATAAAATAATATAATTATTTTTGTACACGATATTTATTAACATTTTAACCTCTTAATTATTTTATTGCAGATATGATATATGATAATTACGTTATTTTATGTTTTAAGTAGTGTTATTTTAAAATTAGGAAAGAATTTTCCGTTTTGAATATCGTGTTGTCATTTTCATATACATATATGTAAATGTAACGCCGTTGAAAAATGTATTTATATTTTATTCTTAGGTGACTAAAGCTTCATAAAATCAATCAATGTGGAGACTTATATTACTAAACGATAAGATCTGGTAAAGGCAGAAATATTAAAACCCAGACGTACTAATTCTATGCATTTAGATCCAGCAATTCTCTGACGAAATACATTTCGGCTTTTACATACATTTTTTTATAAATTATATGTGAAATACATTCCATCCCATTCGCAAAGAAAACTTAACCCGCCCTTTATATTCGACAAGTAAATGTAGGTGAAATTTCTCTTTTGACCCAAATATGTTTGTTTCTAGCCGCTTTAGCTAAACGTTAGCAATTATATCAACGTATATTAATTAATACATTTTTTGACTGAACATTAACTGCCCGAAATTAATATATATTATATGTGGACATATGTACATACATACCTACTTATATAAAAAAGTTAAACAAAACTATGTTGTTATCTTTTAACGTAAAGAAAGTAGTTTCAGTGATGTGTAAAACTCCTGAAATGTTAAAGATTTTCAATAATGAAATTTATTTATATATACAGACGTTCGTCAGTGATGTATGGACATCTAGTATATATTTATATTTATTTATATGCATTGTTTATATTAATTTGTGTTGGATGTAGTATGCGGATGCGTTGCTTCACTGAAATTTTTCTTAGGAAAAGCAGTGTCTGCTCAGTCATACTTCATACGCATCTACAAATGTATATAGAAGTATTTTAAAGTTATCACATTCTCATCATCACTTTCTCTTTGGTTCAATGAAAGGTACATTCGCACAATACTATATGCATTTGAGTTTCGATGGCTACGTGTTTGTTATTGTAAGACGGTATAATTTACAATCACATGTTTATACGATTGCACTGTATTTAAGGTGCATTTAAGATAACCGTACAAAGTTACATTTGTACATACGCATGTATACATAAAATTGTAACCGCATACCTGAGCACATACATTTATTTATATATCTTACAGACTATGTATATGTATGTATATATATGTAGAATGGCCAATATGACGTTAAATGCCCTTATTACATTAGAAAATGTATTTAGAAAATAGTAAATGAAAGTTAGTCTGGTAGAGCTTAGGGAATTAGAACTTTCACTTCAGGCTTAATCGATAATAAAGATTAAAGTCTATGTTACATACTTTACATTAAGAAATCAAATACCTTAATTGAGTATTAGGTGTTAAATCAACTTAATATTTCAAAAAATAAAAACTAATTTTTGTACTGTTTAAGTCATTGTAAGGTTATGCCAGATATGTAAAATTTTCTATTCTATCTAACATGTTAAATAATTCATATTTGATTCCTTATTTGAATATATTAAGTGTCATATTAAAAAAATAACACTTTAATAAATGATATTTAAATACACTTACAACAATATCTTGTTGAATATTGACAGTTATTTGTTGCCATAGTTTAGATACGCGAGATCCTTGAATATTGTTTAGTTGAATAACTTGAATGAACCATACATAAACCGAAAAGTGAAAACGAGCACAACTTATATACACTTTCACTTTTTTCAAAAAAAGAAGTTGTAATGAACACTACTTAATGACTTATGTTTTGATAAGATTCTATTTTCATACTTGTCAACTTTTTTCTTATACTATCATGTTGATACTAAACATAAAACATAAAAACATTTTCAGTAACTTTTACAATTTATGTTTACTTCTTAAAAAGTAACTCCTCATCCACTTTGTAACGATTTCTTCGACTTACTTTACCCGTCTGTTGGTAGATCAACATTCGAACCTCCGCTTATCCTATGTTTTTGGTATTTTCTCTTTCTTTCGTTCTCTTGCTTTGGTTGTTATGTTTAGTATGGTTGTTGAAAATTTTGTTGGTCAATGAAATTGCAGTAATGTTGTCAGTTAAGTTCATGGCTAAAATTACTAAAATCGTTTTAAAGAAACATATTTCTTAAGGAATTCCAGAATATATATATACAGTGGACGCTCGATATAGTGAACTAATAAAAACCGGGCCTGTTCACGGGAGCGAGATTGTTCATTGTAACGAGCGTGGACTGCTGGAGCAAATCTCATGCGTATGTTTTGAAATGCAATTCATCAAAAATAGAATATACAGTTGACGCTCGATATAGTGAAGTAATAAAAACTGGGCCTGTTCACTGGAACGAGATTGTTCATTGTGACGAGCGTGGGGTGCTTGGACCAAATTTCATCCAAATGCGTATGTTTTGAAGTACAATTCATCAAAATTGGGATATAATTACAATTTTTCTTTGCAATAACTAAAAAACAAGCCAATATTTATAAAAAAGAACATTTTATTTAAAAAAAAAACAACTCACCCGTAAAAAAACGTAAAACAAAACAAAAATAATATATTCTTTATACAAGCAACACGCACTTTGTATTTGCTTCAAACAACCCCAAACTGTGTACCATATACACTACCATATGAATAATAGGTAAAAATAACCCCACTTAATTAGAATTACACAAATCGAGTCCCAAATATTCTGCCCCCACCAGAAGCGACACTTACTTGCGTCGTACGAAACTGAACGTAAGTTCTCTTTTCTTAGTAATGACTGACAACCTACATATATTATATGCACCGTTATATTGTTTTCCTTCGGCTTTTGTCCTTAATGTAGAGGACTTGAACAGATGAAGTGATCGGATAATAACTGTTACCCGAAGTTGTCAACAAACAATTGACAGCATGTATACGCTGAAAGGTTTAAAAAACATAGGTTCACTGTAGCCAAATTTTTTTTGTTCACTATATTGGATTGTTTACTATATCGATGTTCACTATATCGAGCGTGCACTGTATATTATAAACATATTGTTTATTATATACACGTATGCGGTATTTTGCATCAACTGAATAGAGACAAGTAGAATACCGCCCCCCCGACCTAGACGAAGTCAAGATAGCGATATCGAGACTGAAGTCTAATAAAGCTGCTGGTGCAGATAGTCTGCCCGCTGAAATGTTTAAAGCAGCTGGAGATAATCTGGTAGGGCGCATGCACCAGCTCATCTGTAGGATATGGTCAGAGGAAAGCATGCCCGATGAGTGGAATCTCAGTATCGTTTGCCCGATCCACAAGAAAGGAGACCCCTTTGACTGCGCCAACTATTGAGGGATAAGTCTACTTAACATCGCCTATAAGATCTTCCTTGCCGTTTTCCACCACCACCATCGATCAAATCTTCACACTGCGGTAGATACTGAAGAAGACCCAAGAAATGCAGATCGACACACACCATCTTTTTGTCGATTTTAAGGCCGCATATGACAGCGTGTATAGAGACGAGCTATACAGCGCCATGTCTAGTTTTGACATTCCTGCTAAACTCGTCAGACTGAGCAGGATGACGATGGAGAACTCTCGCTGCTCCATCAAGGTCGGTAACGAACTCACCGAGACCTTTAATGTCAAAAAAGGTTTTAGACAAGGCGACGCGCTGTCATGTGATTTCTTTAACATCGTTCTTGAGAAGATCGTGCAAAACTCACTGGCCAACACAAGAGGCACGATCTTCCAAAAGCCCGTTCAACTGCTAGCCTACGCGGATGACATTGACGTGATTGGGCGAACACAGCGAGCCGTCAATGATGCGTTTGCTGGCATTGAAACGGAAGCGGCTAAAATGGGTCTGGCGGTAAACGAGGGCAAAACAAAGTATATGCTGTCATCGAGAAAGCATCGCACAACATCGACGACTTGGCCAGAACGTGACCATAGGCAGCTATAACTTTGAGGTAGTAAAGGACTTCGTCTACCTTGGCTCCGCGGTAAACAGTACAAACAACATCAGTACCGAGATCAAACGCAGAATAACTCTTGCCAACCGCTGTTTTTATGGGCTCAAAAAGCAATTGAGTAGTAGAGTCCTCTCTCGGAAGACCAAGCTGACTTTATACAAGACCTTGATCATGCTAGTCCTGCTTTACGGCGCAGAGGCATGGACAATATCCCAAGCGGATGAACAGTGTCTTGGTCAAGGCCGCATATGACAGAGACGAGCTATACAGCGCCATGTCTAGTGTCCAGTCTAGTGTTCGCTATCCCAAGCGGATGATCAGTCTCTTGGTCTTTTCGAGAGAAAAGTTCTGCGCGCGATCTTTGGTCCTGTTTGCGTTGATGGCATTTGGAGGAGAAGGTTCAACCACGAACTGTATGGGCTGTACGGCGACATGAGTCTAGCCAGGCGTCTATGGATCCAACGCCTGGGCCATGTATAGCGTATGGATAACTTAGCTTTGGCCCGAAGAGTCTTCGATTGTGAGCCTGTGGGAACTCGCAACAGAGGTCGTCCACGTACAAGGTGGCGCACACAAGTCGAGGGGGACCTCGGCCGGCTTGGTGTGCTAACCTGGAGACAACTGGCTGGAGAGACATGTTGAGTGAGGCCCAGATCCGGTAACTGTAACGCCCTAAGAAGAAGAAGACGAAGAATAGACACAAATTTGAGAATTAAAAATTTTCTGAAACTTAAGGGAACGAAACACGTTTTTTTTTAAAAAGATTTCTGTTGATTTATGTTAGTAATGAGTACTGCCGGCCTTATTCATAATTATAAGTGAAACCCGCCTTTTTTCCATATGGAGCGCTTTGCAAGAGAGCGAGAGAAAAAATAGCGGTATATTTTGAACCATTCTTTTTGGTCTGTTCTCTCACCGTTATAAACGAAGAGTAATCACCATCAAATGATATAGCAATAGTCAATATTGCGAGAAAATTAACAAAGCATCCTATAAAATTGGTTTGCTTTTTCAGTTAAATGAGTGATATGTATTTTTAATTCTCTTCCATTTTTGGCTACTTTGTCGTGTCAGGAGGGGTGAGGATTCAAAGATCCTCGGTTCCAAAAATTCCAGGTGAGACATCAAACAAAAAGCGAGAAAGGTTTGACGATATTTCAAAACAAATTTCAGTGGCGCTGACCAAGGAATCGCTGGTACCTTTGGTACCGAAAATCAGTGTTGCCAGGTTTTCGCAGAGAAAATTCCCTTTTTTGTATGCAAAAACTTTTTTATCGCTTTTCCTATGCTTCGTTTTCCCCGGTTTTCATTTTCATACTATCCTGTATATTGAGGAATAAAACACAATTTATTTTTAATAAAACTTATTTTTTTATTAACGTTGTTTATATATATATATATAAAAATAAAATACTAATGTTATGTATTAATTTTTTGAACGCAAATTAGAGTGGTAGCTTGTCACTTTAGTCTTCCATTTTCTTATTAAAATACATTAGTCTTTCATTGTTTCCTTAAATACGAATGACAAGAGATAAATTTATTTATACATAGTTTCTTGTAAATAAATATATAAATATATATGTATACTCTTATGGCACATATTTATACATATTGTTTGAATGTAGACGCAAATATTCCTCATCATTTTTAAGTTCCACACAGCTCTGGTTTTTCATTAATTTTTTTGTGCGAAGAATTCCACAGAGTGTGCAATTGTCTAGACGGCTTATCAGTTTTGTTTTGTTTAGGTTAATAGCTGAAAAAGCTCTTTCAGCACCTGTTCTTTTAATCTTTTTAATCTTGCGGAACTTTTCGCTTCCATCACCAATTTTCATGGTCAAAATTTAGCTCCAAAATGCTTGCACGTTTTTTGAAGACATTTATGTTTCGAAGCAATCTGTACTCTAAATCCAAATCATTTAATTCTGAGCGATTAAAAATGCTGGGAAAATGTGAACGTGAAAAGTTATTTTTTTTTAGAGCGTTTTAGAAGCTGTTGCTCCCTTTTCCCTTTAGATTGAAAAATCACGAACAACGGGAAAAAATCCCTCCACCTTGGCGCAATGAGACTCCGAAAGAGGTCGAGGGTGCAAATGTTGAGCGCCACACGCCTTTGGTGGGGACGGCGAAAAGAAACAGGTCGGCAGAGGTCACTCCAATCGAAACCCATCAGTCTAAAAGAACCAACGCTGCCTCCTTTTCAGCTAACTCGCACAGGATCAGCAGGAAGAAAGTATCCAATGTTTCTGATCCCTCTGCTGATGGTTTTCCCAGCGCACGATATCCAGATGACATTGGTGCTTTAACCCTTAAAGGTCGGAGTTGATGGCCGTCCTTCTTGTTCACAAGATCCGGATAAAACCGTTGCTACAACCAGTAAAGGCTTCAGCTAGGATGGACGGAAACTGACAGTTACAGGAAATCCTGCCAAGGGAAAAAACACCTAGTCCAAAAAGCAAGAACTGCGGTCTTGCGGAATAAACAAAACTTCGGTTGAGACCATTCGTTCTAGACATGACTCTCATCCTTCTTTGCATCTTGGAAGGAATAATTTCCGTTTCATGGAATTCAAGAACCATGGGTGTGGAACGGGGGCTTCTCACCACCTTACGACGAACGGTCTAAAATACGGACATCCTGTCTTATAGTAAAAATTAATTGTTCCTGTTGGTTTCAGATTTTATAAAATCTCGTTTTGATTTGTTTACTGACAAAGTTTATTTTTTAGTTTCTAGGCGAGTTATAAAATTCCTAGGAAATTAATTCAAATTCTGGTTTTTAAGTCAATGCTACACACTTTTAGTAAACTTTTCAAATAAAAATGTAACAAATTACTTCAAAAGTTCTAAATTTTATATTCCTCGCAGTAAGAATCAGAATCAGTACGAATGAGGCAGAAATCACATTCTGGAATGACACTGTTGAAGAATAAAATTGTTAATGAATTCATATTTATATTATTAACAATCATTGTTCTAAATTGAATTGAATATGTTAAAGTGAATTTAATGTCTTTTCTTTTTAAACTTGAAATATTCTACTTCAAATGAATATTGTAGTCCGAAACCTTGCAATCATAATATGTAGTGATAATTAATGTGTAAAGATAATCAGCATAAATTCTTTTGTGGTGCGTACTCCGTGGTGGCCACAATTACTTTAATTCATGGGTACCCAACAACTGTTAACTTCAAATATTCCAGTCCAAAGTGCATCTTCGAATTGGATCTTTTAAGGTTGTGGTGTTCTGGTGCGACGATGATGAACCAGAAGAAATGCAGAAATTGCAACCAGTGCATGATCACTCAGGCTTCGTGGTGTCGGCAGAATATGAAGACGATCTTTTTCGCTAGCAACCACCATCGAAGAGGAAACATATTTGGTCATTTGGTACGCGCTCGGTACATTTGCAAAAAAATAAGTATTGTAATTGTTGAAAGTTGAAATTCTATTTCAATTTATTTCTGTATAAAGCTGGTCCTTCGAAACGATATTTTTTTCTTGGTGTATAACTCCATCAAATTTGGCTTTGTTTTACGTAAATTATTTCGTTTTTCGATTGTATTTTGGTGGTTGTATTTATATTGCATTAATAAAATCTGGACTATTGCTGCTATATTCTTCTTGTGGAAAGTTTGCATTTATTACTCGCATTTCATTCATATATGGGAGTTTGTGCTTTAGAAAGTGGACAATTAGTGAGTGATTCAGCGTAATTCGTTAAGTAAGTAAGGAACTACTTAATCAAGTATTTTTGCGGTGGTTATGTACCTCCGCTCGTGACAGAACAATAGCACAACACGAGTGGTTGCTGAGAAGCTAGGCCCAGGTCCACCTCGGACTGTAGCGCCGTCATTATTATTATTATTATTATGTACTTAAATAAAGTCGTGGGCCCAATCGAATGATCTGCGCGAAAAAAGCTTTTCATATTGTAAATACAATTCTATGAAATACATTACACACACACACATTTGTTACCAGTAACTTTAAAAGAGATCTGTCAAATTGTTAACGAGCGATGCCGCCAGCCAGTTAAAGCGCGCTGAGAAATAAAGACGCAATTGTAAGAAAATAAACCAATTTCTTTAATTCCTGACTTCCACCCTCTACAAACCTCAGAAGTGGTTTTGACTCCGTTAATTGAATTTGTATAGAAATACGCACAAGTTTTCTTTTTATGAGGCATATTCAAGTTGTTTTTGCTAAAGTAAATAAAATAATTTTTAATAATGCCTAAAGAGTAGGAAGATTTTTTAAATTCGGGCAATGTCGCGGCTTTAAAAAATATTCTAAGAAATCTGAAAATCCAATCAAAAGGAAGGCTGAAAATACTTTTTGAGGAGGCAGATTTTTAAGGGAAGAACTTTTGAGAATAATTAGCGATAATTCTGAGACCGACGAATCAATACTAGCAATGGATCTGTCATCAGACGAGGTAGGAGATTCGCAAGGTACAGAAGAACAGGCGCTATATGAAGAGTTGTCGGGAATGAGCAGAATCTGCTAAAAAACCGAAGACCTAATGAAGCTTATGCATCAGCTACAGGAATTGCAATTGATGGATGAGAGGCTCTGTATCGTTCCATCCGCAAGCTATTACTTCAGAGACATAGAAGATTCTGTTCCAGCGTTCAGCGGTGATGACAACTTCCCCATACGGCGTTGGATAGAACAGTTCGAAGAATGTTCAGTGGTTGTGGATATGGACAATAAAACCAAATTCATTTATGGGAAAAAGCTTCTCACAGGTACTGCCAAATTATTCTTAAGAACTATTAACCAAAAAAACTGGAATGAATTAAAAGTTGCATTAATAAACGAGTTTCGTAAAGTGGTCACAAAATGCGATATCTATGAAAGTCTTCACAATAGGAAGAAGCTAAGAGAAGAATCTATGTAACAATATGTCTTGTCGATGCAGGAGATAGCCTCGCACGGTATTGTTGCAGAAGATGACCTTATCCAATTTATGACTAAAGGTATTTCTGACG
The DNA here is from genome assembly GCA_930367185.1 of Myathropa florea. Lineage (NCBI taxonomy): Eukaryota > Metazoa > Arthropoda > Insecta > Diptera > Syrphidae > Myathropa > Myathropa florea. The sequence continues at coordinate 55,733,343 of OV884004.1, forward strand.
TTGAAATTAACAAAATAATTCTTTATAGTGCGAATGATATGTGTGAGCTAAAGTCAGCGTTGAGAAAATAAGAAAAACTTAAAAATGATTGTCATGATAGTTACCAGTACAGATACCCAAAGTCCTACCCATCACAAAATTCATCTCCACGTGCTAAGACCTATACGTCATCGAAGAGAAAAGAGGAGATAAGTTATCTGTAAATAGACGGGAGACAACACCAACACCAAATAATTTCACCAGAAAACCAATCACTTGTTTTAAGTGCGGAGAAGAGGACCACATATTGACGAGAGGTAACAATAAAAAGCTTGTGATGACGCTTCAGCCGCTAACCAGCAGTGATAATCGACCTGTTGACAGACTTTCGCAATCAGCTGATGGAGACGACTATACAAATCTGCAGTTGAATGACTTTGAAATTAATATAAACTACCAATTCATCGATTAAAGAATGATTAGTTCTACAACACTCTTAACATTAATCGACTCTGGAAGCCCGATTAGTTTTATTCAAGAAAAGTTTGTGCCACCAGCTATAATTACAAGACAATTGCTGAAGGATCATCGTTACTGTGGTGTGAACAGCAGTTCTTTAGATGTGTTGGGGAGTTATATATCAACAGTTATATATCAAAATTTATTTATCACCCTTAATACATTAATTTTTAAAATATTTTAAATGAGTTATCCCATTATTCTAGGTAGAAATTCCATTGAGAAGGTTGGTTTGGTGTTGCAAAAACCTGTTCCGGAAAATAAAAGATCTCCCTAATGAAGATCATCATATAACCACCTCTAGCTCCAACGCCGACGATAAAGACGGTTTTACCTATCAAATGTTAAACATCGACATGAGGGATACAAAATGTGTTATAATAATAATAATAACTCAGCAAGCACACGTATTGTGCGTGCTACTGTTCTCTCAGGAGTGAAGGGGACATACAGTTTTAATGCCGATTCCGACCGGCGGGATTGAGAAGCTTTTTCTAGACAGTTATACTCTTTGAGCATTGTCAGTAACTCGAAAAAGGTGGAGCCGCGAACAATTTTCTCTTGAAAAATTGTTTCTTGTGGTAGGAAACTGTGAGTTACATCTAAATATTAATGAGAAAACATAAAAAATTGATAGAGTAGTGCAGATAATTGACAGAGTAGTCCTTCGCGTGGTTGCACACCTTGACGCGGTGCGAAGGCTTAGTAAAGGTCAAAGACTCTTGAGAATTTATTCTCTATGATGAGACCCGAAGCTAAGATGCAACCAGTCCCAATATCTCCCTCCCCCATCCTTCCTCCCTTACTCTCTCCCTCTCCGGTGTGCCGGATCAAGGTGTCAACCGTTCCGTGCCGAGGATCAGCCTGCCTGGAGGCCCACCCTAAACTAGAGCCCAGTCGCTAACGGAGTATCCGAAATACCTGGCGACCTTTCGGATCAATCAGCTTTAGCTGCGTATTGCGGATCTTTGCGCAGCCGGACCTCCCCTTCTCCGCCACTCGTGGGAACAAATGTCAAATCCAAAAAAAACCTCTCTTCAAAAAAAATAAAAATGAGTCCGGTGCTCACTCACCGGCTGGGACTTCAACTCCCAGCGCCTCTAAAAGTCCTTCAGCTCCTGAAGTGCTGGCGACCAAGCCAATTTTGCCTAGGCTCGCCAATAGCCGCGTGGAGCCCTCTAGACCCATCTCGGATCCAAACAACGCCCGCAGTACCGCTGCCTCCTAAAAGGTCATTGGCCTTTCTACAAGGAAACACAGGGAGCGGAATACTGCAGCACGGATTTTGGAGCGCTTTAGTGGTGTTCCTCCGGAGTCGCTCTCTGAGCAAAAGAAACGCTCGCTAGCTTGGGCAACCAAGGTAGGTAAAAGCATCGAAAGCGATAACGAGAATGCCCCTGAGCCATCGACAGCTAAGCGTGCCAGATCGGCCGACTCTTCAACCTCCGAGCCCAAAAGGTCAAAAACTCCGGAGGATCCTCTAATGCCAATAGGCTCAATAGGCCGTATAGTGAGGTAGTCAAAGACAACCTCACTTACGCCGTAATAGACAAAAGCGACGTCGATGGCAGCATTTCGCCCTCCAATTGGAGGAAAATTGAACGAGGTTTGAACAACTTCTACCTCAGCCTTGTGCAGGAAAGCGGAGGCCTGGCACTTTTCGGGCTCGATGCTGGATGGTACCAAGGTAGAATAAAATTGTTGTCCTTCGGGGACCTACCTGATGTTTTCAGATCGGTCGTCCTCAAATTGGGGGAAGTATGGGAGGGGGCGCGGCTTGATATCGTGACTAAGGATAATATCCCTAGTAAGCCCAGGACTCGTGCCTGGTTTTACCGCTCATCCCCTCTGATGCTCCCACCATCCTCAAATTCATCCAGGTTTGCAACCCGGATCTTCCAACTCACGACTGGAAGATCGCGAAACTGGAGGATCCCAAGGGTGACACGCGAGCGGGTACTATTGTCATTAATGAGGAGTCGCTCGCCCCCCTCACGAAATCTAGTGGAGTCATTAATTATGGTTTCACTAGTGTAACGCTGAGGGTGTATAAAAAGGATGGGGAGGACTCTGCGATGGTTGATCACTTCATCGTCTGCTAAACCTGCCGGTAATACACCGGCCGCAGTCAGTGAGGAGGAGGGGGGGATGCTCGGCCGCGGTGGAGCCGTCTCCCTCCACTTCATCTTCCATCGCCAAAACGGGAGCTATCCCGTCAACCTCGTTGGCTTCCATAGAGGATGAGGGGGAGAGAGAGGGCACTCCAGAGCCCTCACCAGATCCAGAGGCTCGAGATGAGGATGTTGATTGTATCAACTTCTACGATCACGAACTCACGAGTACCCCGCCTAATAGCCAAGACTCTCTTTTTGGGATCGATCTTGACGACGATCTAAACACCACCTTGGTGGAAGGAGGACTACCCGATGGCGCTGCTTCGGATAGTCCAAATTAATCTCCACCATTCCATTTCGGCTTCAGCCGCTCTACTTCTCCGTCTCAACACCTACGGAAAAGATATTGTCCTAGTCCAAGAACCCTATTACGTCAATGACCTAGTGTGTGGACTTAGGACTCCCAACTATCATCTTTTCTTCATGAGAGATGGAGGTAAGCCCAGAACCTGCATTCTTGTGAAGATCCCAATAAATGCCTTTCTTCTCTCCAATTACAGCGATCTGGATTCAGTCGCCGTTCGCCTAGAACTAGACACAGAAAAATTCTGGGTAATATCGGCGTACATGGCACATGACCATGTTGAACCTTTCCCCTCTACGACAATCAAGAGGACGATCGCTGATGCGGTGAGAGCTAAGACCGCGCTCATTCTGGGATGTGATGCAAACTCGCATCACACAATCTGGGGGAGCACGGACATCAATGATAGAGGTGAGTTCATCTTTGATTACATTCTAAACAACAATTTAGTATTATGTGACTCAGGTACAGGTACAGGTGCAGGTAACAAGTAAAAGGTAACGGACAACGGCATCGGCTTAGGATAGGCACATGGAACGTCTAATCGCTCACATCAAAGGATCTCGAGCTGGTTGGGGAAGCTGCCAGATATCGGTCAGATATCGTAGGCATTTTTTCGACCAAGCAAAGAGGATCTAGAACTGTGGATCTTTCGGACAGGTGGAAACTCTTCCTGTCGGGAGTGGCACCTCAAATGTCTGCACAGGCGGGAGTGGGGATACTCACAAGTCCCAGGCTGGCAGACAGGGTATTGGAGTGGATACCGTTAGGAGGGAGAGTCGGGATCTTAAAGCTCAAGCTTGAAAGATCAACTTTGGCTCTAGTGCAGGTGTATGCACCGAATCTAGAGTCAGAGTATGCGGCTTTCCTGGATGAAGTTGATGCTGCTCTTGACAGGGTGGCTGAGATGGATTCCTTTATTCTGATGGGTGACTTCAATGCTCACGTGGGTGTGGATGTAACGACATGGGAGAGTGTGATTGGGAGGAACGGTGATCCTCATTAAAACATGAACGGAGAGAAGATGTTGGATTTTTGCTGTGCAAATGGCATGTCCATTATGAACACCTTTTTTCCACACAAAGACATCCATAAATACACATGGTACCGTCGGAGTCTTCAACAGAAATCGTTGATAGATTTCTTTGTAGTACCATCGTGTGTGAAACGGATGGTTTGTGACATTCGTGTGTTGAGAGGGGCTGAACTGTCAACTGATCATCACCTGGTGTTGTGTACGCTGTATCTTTCTGATAAAGTACCTCTTCTGCCAAGGCGGAAACCAAGAGTGGTTATACGCATACGGTGGGAGAAACTATAGAACAGTGAGGTGCAGCAACATTTTGCACAGCGCATATCCGAAGGGTTTGAGCAAATTCCAACTGTTCCGTCGCATGTAGAGGACGAATGGCGACTGTTTTCAACAGCTGTCATTGCTTCTGCACGTGATGTTTGTGGGGTGAAGCGGCTTGGTGTGGCGGCTGGTGGTGAGAAAAGAACTGCGTGGTTTAAAACACCCGGAGTTCAAGAAGCCATCAGAGAGAAGAAGAAGACCTACAGAGACTGGATTCTCTTGGGGAACTCTGATTCTCATGACCGGTACATTGAGGTGCGAAGAACTTGCAAATTGACTGTGCGAGCAGCTAAAGAGCAGACTTGGAAGGAGTTCGGCGAGAAGTTGGAAAGCGACCATAGATCTGCGAAAAAGGTGTTCTGGCTAACCATTCGCCGGCTCAGGGGGAGGAAATACAACACCATCGAAGGAGTCAAATCCAAAGATGGCGTGTTGCTTTCCAATGAGGTGGACATCTTGCGCAGATGGAGCGAGCACTTTTCGGAGCTGCTCAATCCCGAACAGGGCACTGAGGGTGACAGACCTGTAGACTTGAGTAGGGCGGAGAATAGTCCAACGGCGGAGGAAGTCATTTTGGCGATTGAATCGCTAAAAGTTGGCAAATCCGCCGGTGTGGTTGAAATCCGGCCAGAAATGCTTAAGGCTATGGGTAAAGAGGGAGTTTTATGGCTCTCTCGTGTCATTAAGGTGGCTTGGGAACGCGGTGAAACACCTGGTGATTGGCAGACTGGGGTGATTGTCCCTCTCTTCAAAAAGGGGGACAAGAAAGAGTGCTCCAACTACAGGGGCATATCTCTTTTAAGTCTCCCAGGTAAAGTCTACGCTAAGGTGTTGGAGGCGCGTTCTAGAGCTATGGTCGAATCCAGGATGGGGGATGAACAGTGCGGTTTTCGTCCCGGCAGAAGTACAACCGACCAGCTTTTCACTCTAAGAATGGTACTTGAGAAGGCTTGGGAGTACGCCAAACCGATCTACAGTTGTTTTGTAGATTTGGAAAAGGCATACGACCGAGTTCCTCGAGGTAAACTCTGGAGTGTTCTGCAGGAGTATGGGATTGATGGTTCTTTGTTGAGGGCCATTCAGTCTCTATACACAAACTGTAGTAGCTGTGTTCGGGTTAACGGTAGTAAATCAACACCTTTCACCGTGGGCATTGGACTTCGCCAAGGGTGCGTTTTGTCACCTCTCCTTTTCATTATATATATGGACTGGATGTTACAGCGCAGTCGAGGCGAGGAATGTTTCACATTGGGAGAGTTGAGGGTAAGTCATCTTCTTTTTGCAGATGACTTAGTCATCTTCACATCCTCCCAGATGGAACTCCAGCGCGCGCTAGATAGGTTTGTGGCCGTATGTGCTGATGCTGGGATGAGGGTTAACGTGGACAAATCCGAGGTTATGGTTATTTCCAGAACTCCTGTTCAGTGCACTCTACATGTTAGTGGAGTCCCATTGAAACAGGTGGAGAAGTTCAAGTATCTCGGGGTCTTCTTCACGAGTGATGGGAGGAATAATGCTGAGCTTTCCTGTAGGATTGGTCAAGCTGGCTCAATTTTGAAACAGCTTGGTCGATCTGTAATCAGGAAGGCCGAGCTTGGTGTCAAAGCCAAGTTAGCGGTTTTTAACGCAGTATTTGTTGCAACTCTCACCCATGGTCATGAAATTTGGGTAATGACCGAAAGAATAAGATCGCGAATACAAGCTGCCGAGATGAGATTTCTTCGTGCTGTTGTGGGAATTACTCGCTGGGATAGGGTGAGAAACACGACAGTGCGCGGGGAACTCAATGTTGGGCAGCTGCTTCTTCGAACGGAAAGGGCTGTACTTCGTTGGTTTGGTCACGTGGCACGAATGTCCCCATCATCACGACTTCCGAGGCGTGCCTTGAATGCGATTCCATCAGGTAGGCGACCGCTTGGCTGACCTAGGATGAGATGGTTAGACCAAGTCCAAACACTCGTCTGGTTGCGCTTGGGCATAGCTCCTGATGAGTTAGAGTCGATGGCGGAGGATCGAGCGGCCTGGAGATCTCTCGTGCATGCATTGCCCCCGCGACCCCTTTAGTGGAACATGCGGGTCATTGAAAATGAGATGAGATGAGATGAGAGATGAGTAACTCAGGTTGCGAACCCACCTTTATTACAAAAAACAGACATGAGGTGCTCGACATCACCCTGACTTCTGACTCTATTGCTGACAGCATCAAAAACTGGAAAGTCTCTCGTGACCACTCCTTCTCTGATCATCGCTATATCACCTTCGACGTAGTAAGATCGCCTCGTTCACAAATATCTTTCAGAAATCACCGAAAGACCGACTGGGATAAATAGAGAGAAACTGTATCGGCAATCTTAACTGATACACCTTTCTCCATCCCCAACTGTCCTGCGGACCTCGACACTTCTGTGGAGAGGCTCACAAAAATCCTTTCCTTTCCGATCCGACTTGCCCTTAGTCGAAACCACCATGGTGGAATCGGGAACTGGACAAGTTGCGCAAGGAAAGCAGGAGATCATTCAACAAATCGAAACGCACCCGAGATGCTGTTGATTGGGAAACCTACAAAAGTTCTCTCAACACCTTCAAAATTGAACTAAGAAGAGCCAAGCGTGTTTCTTGGAGACTCTTCTGCGGCAAAATTGAAGAAGTTTTTGAAGCCTCCAGGCTGAGGAAAGTATTAGCATCGCTCCCGAAAGCACCCAGCTTTCTCCAAAAAGCGGATGGTACCTGGACATCTTCCAGTCTAGACACCCTAAACCTTCTTGTGGACACTCACTTCCCAGGAAGTCTAGTTGCTAGATCAATCTGTCTTGGCAGTACACCAACCAGATCCTCTTGTAGCCCTCTTAAAATAGACAGTGCGTCTGTCAAGTGGGCACTAAAAAATTGTAAGCCTTATAAATCAGCTGGTCCTGATTGCTTCTTTATACCGTCTGGTGGCCGGCCTGTCCCGCTCGGCAGCCGGTCGGGCTCAGCCCGAAGCAGTTACGAGCAACCCGGCAATGGCCTCGTGAGCCACTACGGGGGTGGGAGGGGGATCACGCCATGCACTAACCAGTGCGTGCGAGGGTTAAAAGGCAACGGACAACGGCATCGGCTTAGGATAGGCACATGGAACGTCTCATCGCTCACAGGAAAGGATCTCGAGCTGGTTGGAGAAGCTGCCAGATATCGGTTAGATATCGTAGGCATTTCTTCGACCAAGCAAAGAGGATCTAGAACTGTGGATCTTTCGGACGGGTGGAAACTCTTCCTGTCGGGAGTGGCACCTCAACTGTCTGCACAGGCGGGAGTGGGGATACTCACAAGTCCCAGGCTGGCAGACAGAGTATTGGAGTGGATACCGTTAGGAGGGAGAGTCGGGATCTTAAAGCTCAAGCTTGAAAGATCAACTTTGGCTCTAGTGCAGGTGTATGCACCGAATCTAGAGTCAGAGTATGCGGCTTTCCTGGATGAAGTTGATGCTGCCCTTGACAGGGTGGCTGAGATGGATTCCTTTATTCTGATGGGTGACTTCAATGCTCACGTGGGTGTGGATGTAACGACATGGGGGAGTGTGATTGGGAGGAACGGTGATCCTCATCAAAACATGAACGGAGAGAAGATGTTGGATTTTTGCTGTGCAAATGGCATGTCCATTATGAACACCTTTTTTCCACACAAAGACATCCATAAATACACATGGTACCGTCGGAGTCTTCAACAGAAATCGTTGATAGATTTCTTTGTGGTACCATCGTGTGTGAAACGGATGGTTTGTGACGTTCGTGTGTTGAGAGGGGCTGAACTGTCAACTGATCATCACCTGGTGTTGTGTACGCTGTATCTTTCTGATAAAGTACCTCTTCTGCCAAGGCGGAAACCAAGAGTGGTTACACGCATACGGTGGGAGAAACTACAGAACAGTGAGGTGCAGCAACATTTTGCACGGCGCATATCCGAAGGGTTTGAGCAAATTCCAACTGTTCCATCGCATGTAGAGGACGAATGGCGACTGTTTTCAACAGCTGTCATTGCTTCTGCACGTGATGTTTGTGGGGTGAAGCGGCTTGGTGTGGCGGCTGGTGGTGAGAAAAGAACTGCGTGGTTTAAAACACCCGGAGTTCAAGAAGCCATAAGAGAGAAGTAGAAGACCTACAGAGACTGGATTCTCTTGGGGAACTCTGATTCTCGTGACCGGTACACTGAGGCGCGAAGAACTTGCAAATTGGCTGTGCGAGCAGCTAAAGAGCAGACTTGGAAGGAGTTCGGCGAGAAGTTGGAAAGCGACCATAGATCTGCGAAAAAGGTGTTCTGGCAAACCATACAACACCATCGAAGGAGTCAAATCCAAAGATGGCGTGTTGCTTTCCAATGAGGTGGACATCTTGCGCAGATGGAGCGAGCACTTTTCGGAGCTGCTCAATCCCGAACAGGGCACTGAGGGTGACAGACCTGTAGACTTGAGTAGGGCGGAGAATAGTCCAACGGCGGAGGAAGTCATTTTGGCGATTGAATCGCTAAAAGTTGGCAAATCCGCCGGTGTGGTTGAAATCCGGCCAGAAATGCTTAAGGCTATGGGTAAAGAGGGAGTTTTATGGCTCTCTCGTGTCATTAAGGTGGCTTGGGAACGCGGTGAAACACCTGGTGATTGGCAGACTGGGGTGATTGTCCCTCTCTTCAAAAAGGGGGACAAGAAAGAGTGCTCCAACTACAGGGGCATATCTCTTTTAAGTCTCCCAGGTAAAGTCTACGCTAAGGTGTTGGAGGCGCGTTCTAGAGCTATGGTCGAATCCAGGATGGGGGATGAACAGTGCGGTTTTCGTCCCGGCAGAAGTACAACCGACCAGCTTTTCACTCTAAGAATGGTACTTGAGAAGGCTTGGGAGTACGCCAAACCGATCTACAGTTGTTTTGTAGATTTGGAAAAGGCATACGACCGAGTTCCTCGAGGTAAACTCTGGAGTGTTCTGCAGGAGTATGGGATTGATGGTTCTTTGTTGAGGGCCATTCAGTCTCTATACACAAACTGTAGTAGCTGTGTTCGGGTTAACGGTAGTAAATCAACACCTTTCACCGTGGGCATTGGACTTCGCCAAGGGTGCGTTTTGTCACCTCTCCTTTTCATTATATATATGGACTGGATGTTACAGCGCAGTCGAGGCGAGGAATGTTTCACATTGGGAGAGTTGAGGGTAAGTCATCTTCTTTTTGCAGATGACTTAGTCATCTTCACATCCTCCCAGATGGAACTCCAGCGCGCGCTAGATAGGTTTGTGGCCGTATGTGCTGATGCTGGGATGAGGGTTAACGTGGACAAATCCGAGGTTATGGTTATTTCCAGAACTCCTGTTCAGTGCACTCTACATGTTAGTGGAGTCCCATTGAAACAGGTGGAGAAGTTCAAGTATCTCGGGGTCTTCTTCACGAGTGATGGGAGGAATAATGCTGAGCTTTCCTGTAGGATTGGTCAAGCTGGCTCAATTTTGAAACAGCTTGGTCGATCTGTAATCAGGAAGGCCGAGCTTGGTGTCAAAGCCAAGTTAGCGGTTTTTAACGCAGTATTTGTTGCAACTCTCACCCATGGTCATGAAATTTGGGTAATGACCGAAAGAATAAGATCGCGAATACAAGCTGCCGAGATGAGATTTCTTCGTGCTGTTGTGGGAATTACTCGCTGGGATAGGGTGAGAAACACGACAGTGCGCGGGGAACTCAATGTTGGGCAGCTGCTTCTTCGAACGGAAAGGGCTGTACTTCGTTGGTTTGGTCACGTGGCACGAATGTCCCCATCATCACGACTTCCGAGGCGTGCCTTGAATGCGATTCCATCAGGTTGGCGACCGCTTGGCAGACCTAGGATGAGATGGTTGGACCAAGTCCAAACACTCGCCTGGTTGCGCTTGGGCATAGCTCCTGATCAGTTAGAGTCGATGGCGGAGGATCGAGTGGCCTGGAGATCTCTCGTGCATGCATTGCCCCCGCGACCCCTTTAGTGGAACATGCGGGTCATTGAAAATGAGATGATGAGATGGGACTTAGACGACATATTTATCGCTACCGAAAGTATTCAAGAAAATCTTTCTTGGAGGAAGTACTTAAAGTAATAACAGAAAATTGTTTGCTGTTACGGTTTGATAATTGCTCGTTCTTACAAAGTGAAATTTGCTACTTGGGTTATTTGATAAATGAAGAAGGCACTCGTTCAAATCCAAGTAATCTTAATGCTATAAGAACTTTTCCTTTTTTCATAGTTTCGTTGGTCTCTGCTCTTACTTCCGAAAGTTCATTAAGTATTTTGTCTACATTGCGAAGTCTAAACCAAGTCCTTCATTGTGATGCGAGCATAACAGACTTCGGGGCAGTATTGTTACAAAAGCAAAGCGATGACAAATTTCACCCGATTTTAATTTTTTAAAACGAGCTTCTGATTTGTGCTCGCGGCTGCACAGAAACAAGACTTAAAGATAGTTGCTATTTCAGCCAAGCTAAGGAAAAAATTAAAATCAGTCTTTCGATATGATAGACGGTTTAATATACCGAAAAGGTAAGGATAATGTTTTGCTTTATGTGCCATCGCACATGAAGACTGATGCGTTGAAAAATGCTACGCACACATATTGCGCAGCTATTGGTTTCCGAAAATGAAACAAAAGATAAAGGAACATATCGAAAGATGAAATGCATTTACTTCTCTCCCGATTCTGGAAACCAACAAGGTACTCTATTTCAAAAGGAAAATTCCTTTTGATACGTTACATATTGACCATCTGGGTCCTATGGCGAATACTTGTTCAAAGAAAAAGTACTTGTTCCTAGTTATAGATGCTTCTACAAAATTCGTAAAACTATATCCTGTGAAAACAACGCATACAAAAGATGCAATTGCTTGTTTAGTGTCATATTTCGAAAATTATTCTAGACCCAATTGAATAATTTCTGATCGCGGTAGCAACTTTATGTCTAAAGAATTTTCCGATTTTTTAACTGAGAATAAAGTGAAACACATTTTGACGGCCACTCAGTCACCGCAAGCGAACGGCCAGGTGGAGCGCATAAATCGCATTATAGTTTCTATGTTAGCTAAAGAATCTGAATCTGAATATGCCCTTAATAATACATTAAACAGAAGCACAGGGCTTTCCCCGAGTATTCTTTTGTTCGGTAGGAGTCAGAAAGGGATTATTTGTGATAACTTGAGTGAGTTTTTGAGAGATAAATTTGGTGATGAAAGAGCAGATTTTACTGAAGTTAGATCAAGAGCGATAGAAAACATTGAAAAAGCTCAATCGCATAACAAATCTCAGTATGATCAGCTTCCCTATAAATATAAGTAGGGAGAATATGTGATGTTAAAGAATTTCGCAAACACCCCTGGAGTTAACAGCAGAAATCATATAGTAAAGAGATATTCAACTTCTACCTCTCTTGCCCCTTGATTTCATCTGACAGCGTTTTTTATGCGATTTTTCATACCGTGTCTGTGAATCCATGTGAGCTGCTCAAATCAGCTGATAACCGTACACATTCAAACAAAAGAGGTGAACTACGCCACTTATTTGAAAAACTGTTCGTTGCTTGAACGTTATTCATGTTTTCAACACGAAAATAAGTGCTGAGGGCGCATTCACATGAGCTATTGCAATGTTGTTATTTATTACAAACTGAAAATCCGTTATTGTTTGAATATATTATTGAAAAATTATAAAATAGGTAAATGAAGAGCGGTTTAATGGATGTGTATTGTACATACACATATATTGAATTTAACCGATAATAGTAGAACAGCGCAGGTTTTATAAATGGGATAAAGAGTGAAAAAATGTGCATATATTTTATTGATATTTGAAGTTTTAGATATCTGTGCTTGTCGCGTATTTTGAAATGGTTGCCTAACCTAAAACGTATTCATTTGATTAATACAAATTTAATAAGAATATTAATAAAAAAATTGTATCAATTGCATTTTTTCACAAAAAACAATTCAAGCAAATGCTTTTTGACTTTCAGATTTCTTTAAAAGGAATAATTCGCACGTGAAATAATGAAAGAATTTTATTTGTTTGCATTATATTTCCAATTTTTCATGAAACTTGATTCATATCAGCATTTTAAACAGATTTCTTTAAACAATACTCATTGTCACATTATTTACATTTGGCAAACATTGCGAAACTTATCTCTGAATGATTTCAATCGTGGGCAAATCCACGAATTTTTCGCTCTTTTCGTGGTGTATTCATGAATTTCCCCTCTTTTCGTGGTGTACCTATGCATTTTTCTCTTAAATCCACGAATTTCGTGGTGGAATCCATAAATTTTATGATAGTATGCGTAAATCCCAAGCAAAAACAGTTTCGCTTAAAATTCCGGTGATAAACGTCACAAATTGTACCACGGACAAGGGGTAATTCTGAGCGAAGTTGGATATCTCTTTACTATATGATTTCTGGTTAACAGGAAACTGTTCGCCAAGTATAGGAGTCCGTATGAGATTAAACAGGTGTTCTCAAATGATCGCTACTTCGTTAAAGACGTTGAAAGTTTGCAGTTAACACGGTTTCTCTATAAGGGTGTATGTTCTCCGGCCAATATGAGGCTCTTTATGGTTCAACAAGTTGAATATGGAGACGATGGAGAAGCGGTTGATGAAGGGGTTCATCAAGGTGAATTTGAAAAGAACGACCCATGATATGCATTTACATGCATTTACAACTCAAACAAATTCTCAATTATATCTCATCACTTTTTGTTTTCTGTTATAATGACATTTTTTTGTGCTTTTTATGAATTAATGAATTAATGTTTTTATTTCTCTGATATAAACTTCAAGATCGTAATGAATTATTTTCAATTAAACTGAATGAAGATACGTTTTGTATTTGCGTATATATCATATATGCGCTCTTTTTTTTGTATCCATCACAGAGCATACAGAACACCTCGTTCTCTAAGTGTTAACTCTCAGTATCTCTTTACACAGCAGGTGTTTACTGCGCGACTAAGGATCATCTACCGATTTTCATTTCATAGATTACGTCAAATAAACAATATTAATGAAAGAACAATGTATAAACACTTTTTTTAAACTCTCATCGTGACAAGCTAAAATCAATTTCGTTGCAAATTTCATGAATGTGTTTATGCACCTTGTAATGGGTTCATTGCAACCATAGTTGGTTCTATGCCTTTTATCAAAGAGTAAACTTCTCACCCGAAGAGATCTTTGGGGAGAATATATATTCATAAGAAAAAGTATTTCTGGTGAAATAATATGATAATTAATAATATATAAACATGGCTGACGTTCCCTTCCGCCTGAAACTTAAGGTTTGAAAGCCAATTGTTTTGCATCTTTCTTCATAAATAGGAAGTTCTTCAAAGGAATATAATTTTCGGAAAGCATATCTCGTGAAATTCTTTTGACCTCTTTCGAGTCTGAGCTCTTGTGTTTTATACGGTGAATCCCAAATGATGGAAGAATATTCCAAATATGGTCTAACTAACGACCTATATATAGACTTAAGACTAGATATATCCCGAAGATCCTTACTTTTTTTTAAAAATCCTAACATAGCGTTAGACTTTGCAATAGTGTAATCATAATGTAGCGAAAAATTCAACTTAGGGTCAAATATTACACCGAGATCTTTAATTTCTCCTTGGCGATTCAGTCTATGATTGTCTATAGAATAATCATAAAGAATCGGAGATGTTATTCTGTACGCCGTGAAAATTTTACATTTTGAAATATTTAGATCTAATGCATTATGTTTACACCATCCCACTAGGTTTTGTATGACCGATTGGAACTTAATGCAGTCGGCTATACTATTTATCGATAAATATAATTTAAAGTCATCCGCGAATGTTAGAATTTCGCAGAAATTAAATATTCAATGAACATCATTTATAAACAAAAGAAATAGTAAGGGACCTAAATGTTTACCTTGCGGCACCCCCGATTTAACTATTATTACCCGAGATTCAAAATTATCGTTCTTTATCAATTGCTTCCTCCCTGTTAAGTTATTGGAAAACTACTCTAACATTGTTGAGTGAATTCCCAACGACCTAAGCTTGCTTAAAAGCAAAGTGTGATGTACTTTATCAAAGGCTTTCGAGAAATCCGTACAAAGTACATCGACTTGTAAACGATTTTCTAAATTTGCATATATGTAATTCGAAAATAATGATAAATTAGTAGAACGTAGAACGTAGACAAATTAGTGACCTACTACGCATAAAGCCATGCTGGTTATTAGAAATAATTTCTTTTACTAAAAAATACAATTTTTCCTTTACAATACTTTCAAACAATTTTGGGAGCGATGAAAGCTTTAATATAGGCCGATAGTTTTCTACTTTTTGTCTTAAACCGCTTTTATGAATTGGTGTTAAAAAAGAATACTTACATTCATTTAAAAATTCACCATTTTTTAGCGACTGGTTGAAAATAATTTTAAGTGGTCGATAAACAGAAATCGAACACTTTCTTAATATTACAGCCGGGACCCCATCGGGGCCTGGGCTGTTGTTAAGTTTAAGATTATTTAATACATTAAATATATATATATATATATGTCTAGAACCTCAGGTATATTTGAGTAATGGTTTATCATTGTCTGGATTTGTGATCCATTATAGACCGACTCAAAAAAGTCGGCAAATAGGTCACAGGTTACATTCAAGTTAGTTGAAGTTACGTTTCCTAATTCCATTGCCTTAGGCAAGCCTAAGTAGTTTCTTTTAGAATTAACGTATCTCCAAAATGATGAACCATTGCTCTTTACCGAAGATTCAACGGACAAGACATATTGCTTATATAAATATCTATCTTTGGAGCGGATATCGATAATTGCTATGTAAAAAAAATGTAAGGGAAAAATTATTCGGATGGTAATACTTCTAAGGTACTCGTGGTAAAATTTAAATCGTTTTTGAAAAAAAAATGTAATGAAAAAAAGTCAGAAATAAGAATAATTTAACAAATATTTTTAACTGCAAGCGTATTTCAACAATTTTCAACATCAAGAACACTTTTACGTGCAGCTTTAAAGGTTAAAAAAGAGAAATTATACAATATAAGTATGTATGGGTTAAAGAAGGAAGAATATATATTTATTTAATAATATCCTAATTTTTCTGTTAAGAAACACGCATTTTCGGCGAGGATATATCTCTTTATAATATCGATGGCTATACATTTTTTACTTGTAATAATGAATATACGTCTGGAGGTGTTGCCATCTTTATTAAAAATGAGTTAAATGTCAATGTTATTTGTTCTCCTTTTAATCTAAAGAGTTGTTATGTTATTATTTTGTATCCATGATAAAAAACTCACTATCCTCTCTGTTTATAGATTTAACGAGACTTTGATTAAAATATTTTTGCAGGAATTGGAAGATCTCCTAATAAAAGCGTCATCACATGACGTTATCTGATTAGGTGATATTAATATTGACAGCCTGCAGGACTCTGTAGATATTGACAACTATTTATTTCTATTAGAATCTTTCTGCTTGGAATCGTGTATAAACAATCCTACTCGTACTCATGGGTCCTCAAGTACTTGTATAGCCCAAAGCATGATGGGTTTTTTTAAATCCGAAGATATATTGGTTTATAGCTCTGTTTTCGATCTACAAATTTCGGATCTCTGTATGACTTGTTTGAGTATCAAATTGCTTATATAGGTTAATGAAAAGAATAATAATAATATAATAATAATAATGGCGGCGCTACAGTCCGAGATGGACCTGGGCCTAGCTTCTCAGCAACCACTCGTGTTGTGCGTGCTATTGTTCTGTCACGAGAGGAGGGGACCTACAGTTTAATGCCGACTCCGAACGGCGAGATTGAGAAGCTTTTTTCTAGACAGTTATACTCTTTGAGCATTGTCAGTGACTCGAAAGAGGTGGAGCCGTGAAAAAATGTTTGATGTTTTTTTTCGAGATTCGAACTGACGACCTCGAGCGTAGGAGTCGACGCACCTACCCACTACGCCACGGCGCCCAATGAAAAGAATAAGCTATATAAAAAAAACTAGATTTAATAACAATTCTAATCTACTTGAAGCTAATAAGAGAATATGCAAAGATATTGTCAAGGATGTAAATAGTTGTAAACATAACTACTACCTAAACAAGTTTCGTGAATTTAATTCGAAAAAGGAATGGAAATTGATAAAAGAAATACAAAATATCTAAGTCTACTGTCACCGATCTCGTTGAAAATATAAAAGATAATGATACTATCATCAGTGACCCTAAAGAAGTTAATGAAAAATGCAATTCCCTTTTTGTTAGTACATGTAATAAAGTGGTATCTGACAGTGGTGCTAATGTTTGCAAATGTGACTGTTCATCGGATGATGTATCTTCTTGTGTCAGTTTTTATTAAGGTTCCGTCTACAAAAACGGAACCTTTATAATTTCGGTGTGTCCGTCCGTCCGTCCGTCCGTCCGTCGTGTCTGTCACACTTTTTTATCTCCGAAGCTTATGAAGATGTCGGCATGAAATTTTGGAATTAGGTACTTCAGACCTAATGTCATTGCCCATGCAGCGATTTTAAAAAGTGGGGCCATTTGGGGGTAGCTCCAGTACAGCTGAAGTTGACATTAATTTTGAAAAATTGTCGCTACCCATCGAAATATATATCAATCGACAGATCTTTCGAAATGAGGTGGAGGTTTCTTTCAACACTTTTTTATCAAAAATACCGTTTGGAAAATATGAAGCTCCAAAGTTTTTTTAAATGCGTCCCCCCTGCCATTTCTAAACCAAAGTGTTTAAAAATTTGAAAAAATCACAAAAACTTGGCTTCATTGAGTACTTTCATTTAAAATCATTTCGAGCATTCTGGCCCTAATGGTTTTCGAGATATTGGCCAAAAACGGTCAATCATCGACATGCGAATTTTTAAGATCTGAAAACGCAGTTTTGAAGACATCAATGTAAGCATTAAGAAATGATAAATTTCAAAATACCGACTTATGTTGAAATTTCGAGATATCTAAGATTTAAAATGAGAACGATTTTCATTTTCACACATAATTTCATGCTGTGTTCGGCCACTCTATTCGTTGAGGAGCGTTATCTTTTCGATCTCACCCCTAAATACCCAACAGAAATGAACACACACACACCGCAGGCATGAGCAGTGATTGGGTATGTGTATGATGGAAGGGATTTTCTGTGGTGGATAAACTTTGATAGAGGTATAGGTATATGTATGGATAAATATTTGTTCGGATGTATAAATGTATGAATGAATAGTTGATTTGGGTTGAAGTTAGAAGAAAATTCAACTGAAATAGTTTTGAAACGTCGTTTGATATTCAGAAATCATCCATCAATATTATGCGACGGAACCTTACCCGTGCGAGTACGACTCGCACTTGCCCAGTTTATTTATTATTTTAAACCATTAACATCCTTCGAGATACACAGAATTATTTGTTCTGTTAAAAACTCATGTTTTAAGACAAGCGATGGCTTTTTAATCAAATTTGTTAAGAAATTAGCTCTTAATATTTTTGACATTCTTTGCCATATCTTCAACAAAATTGGTGTATTTCTAGATGATCTAATACAAGCCGAAGGGATACCACTATTCAAAAAAGGTAATACGATTTATATATAGTCATATAGCTATATCACTTGTTTCGCAGACCGCAACAACATATTTATACAAAATTATAAAAACAGAATATATGAAAATCATTAAAATTATTGTGAACTGAATTATTAAAACCTAAGATTGAAATTGTGAGCTAAAACCAATAATGGTATAATATTTAAATTTCGCGCCCTAGAGGCCATATATATTTAAAAATGTAAAACCAAAATACAAACTAAAGACAAAAAAACGGAAAATAAAATCATTCTATTCAAAGTCGTAAAGCCGAACGTACGTGTTTTGTTATTTAACCCGAATTTTTTTCAATTTGAAATTTCAATTTTTAAAAAGTCAAACAAAAGTTTTTAAAAAATATTACAAAAATTCATGGCGCCCGAGCAGGGAAAATAAAAAATAAAACATTAATAAATTATAAAAAAGTTCATCAACAAAGTGACAAGTGCAAAAAATACTGTGCACAAGTAAATTCAAATATATTACATATATGTGGGAATCTTGAGTTTAGGAAGCGCTGGTGGGTGAAAATAATAGAAAATTGGTAAAAGGAACGAAACGAATGTCAAACGAAAAGGAGAAATGAGAACGAAAAGGAGAAGATGGAAACATTCCGTGAAAGGAACAGATGGTGTGATTAAAGGGGGTAAAGTAATAAAGGGCATTCAAGAAGAGTAACGAGAGGTGATCGGTCGAGATTTTTGCTAAGAAAAGGGTTAAGAAACGTGAAAAGATAGAAAAGCAGTAGATTATTTTCTTTTTTTTTTGTAGTAATTAAGTTGATTTGTAACTTTTATTTTTTTTTTATTTATTAAAAACTGAAATTTGTTTAATTAAATTCCTAACCACTTTTTTTTAATCAAAACCCACAAATTTTTGGTGTCAGAAATTTGATATCTAAAAAAAATAGAGAAAGAGAAAAATGCTTATAATGAATGGAAAGCCCCCATAAACTTACGACAAAACAGTTGAAATTTCTGTTAAATGCTCGTAGCAATAACGTGAAATATTCGTACAAAAAAAGAAGGATTTGGAAAAAGCTTGGCGGGAATTCTTAGAAAAAAAACAAGGATACAGTTAAACCGTTAGAAGCGATGCCGCCAAAAACCAACGCGGATGACAATGAGAGTGAGTTAGCTATAAGAACGGTAGATAACCCTCTCCCTTTCGGAAATGTCGAAGAATCTTTGGAAAAATTCAACGGAAAAAAAGTACAAATTTGGCTAAAGAATTTTGAGGATGCTGCTACAGTCTGTATTTGGGGAGTTGTAGAGAAATATCTGTACTGCAGACGGCTATTGCACGGCGCAGTAAGCATAAGCATTCATCGAGCGCTAGAAAGCAGAAAAAAAATTAATGGAGAAACATTTCTCGAATATTTTTACGCTATGAAGCAACTGGCAACTCAAGGAAATGTGGATGATCAATCATTGGTGACATACATTGTTAACGGCATTGGGGATGATCCGAAGAATAAAATAATACTGTACGAAGCCAAGACCCCAAGCGAATTGAAGGAAAAGTTCAAAGCGTACGAGTTTGTGAAAAGTCAAGCAGTTGGACAACAGAATAGAGTAGATTCTCGTGACATGACAAGTCAGCGTAAAAGATATGCTAAGTGTGGTAGTAAATCACATCAAACGGAGCATTGCCCTAATAAGGATAAAGGTCCTAGGTGTTTTTCGTGTAATAATTTTTGACATATAGCTCCCAAATGTCCTAAAAAATTAGCAAGATCATCTAATAATGCCAGTAATGTGAATATCATTTCGTGTACAGATCCAGTGGTGAAGGTTGGACTTGGTGAACGACCGTATGAAGGTCTGCTCGACACAGGCAGTAAAAACACTCTCGCTCGCAGATCCGTTCAGAATCTTGCCGAGCTCAATTCCGTTCGAGGCCCAAGTATTTCGATTAATGGCATTGGGCATTCAAAAAAGTTCACTCTGGGTTCAATCAACACAAACTTATCGGTGGGGCAAAAAGAATTGGCAGTGCGATTGCATGCAGTTCCTGATTATTGGTTGAAGCACGACTTTATTCTGGGTAAGGACTTTTTGGAACAAGTCGTTGTCATATTAGACGGTGGGAAAGTAGCATCCATCCAAGCAAAGGAGAAGTGTATAACTCTAAAGATATTTCTAGATGACGAAAAGCCCATATACCAAAAGCCCCGGCGATTCGCTCCCGCCGAGAAAAAACTTATTGCGGAACAGGTGGATGACTGGATAAGGGAGGGTATCGTCAGGCCAAGCAGTTCGGATTTTGCCAGTTCAGTTGTTCTGGCTAAGAAAAAAGATGGATCAGAAAGATTATGCATCGATTTTCGACGTCTCAATTCCAAGATCGTAAAGGACAGATACACATTGCCTGTCATCGAAGAATTGCTGGAAGATCTTGCTGATGCTCGGATATTTACTACACTGGACCTGCGGAATGGGTTTTTCCATGTGGATATAGCGGAGGAGAGCAAAAAATTTACTGCGTTTATCACCGCCGATGGTCAGTTTGAGTTCAACAAAGTTCCGTTCGGGCTATGCAACTCACCCGCCGTTTTCCAGCGATTCATCAACACAGTCTTTCGAAAATTCGTTCAAGCAAAGAAAGTTCTCATTTACATCGACTATATCTTCATATCAACGAAAGGGGTTGAAGAGAATTTACAGATACTCGAAGATGTGTTGTCGGTTGCCAGAGACCATGATTTACAGATCAAGTGGAGTAAGTGCAATTTCGTTCAGCCAAAAGTCAGTTTTTTGGGACACGTATTGGAGCGAGGAGAAATCAGGCAATCTTACGAAAAAACACGTGCAGTGTCTGGTTTTCCTCGTCCTAAATCTGTAAAGGAGGTGCAGGCCTTTCTCGGGTTAACTGGATTTTTCAGAAAATTTATTGCCGGTTCCTCTGTGTTGGCAAAACCTTTGACTGATTTACTCAGAGGAAACAAAGAATTTCACTGGACTGAAAAGGAGGAAGGATCATTCAACGTCTTGAAAGAGAAGTTGTGTTGTGAATCAGTATTAAAGCTTTTCAATCCGTCAGGGGAGACGCAGTTACACACCGATGCGAGTAAGGATGGACTGGGTGCCGTTCTGCTGCAGAAAAGTGATGATGCCAAGTTCCATCCTGTTTTCTTCGTCAGTTTCAAGACGTCAAAGGCCGAGCAACAGTACAGCAGTTACGACCTCGAAGTTTTGGCAATTGTAAAATCATTGAAAAAGCTTCGTTCCTACCTTCTGGGAATTAAATTTCAAATCTTTACGGACTGCCAGGCGTTTTACTACACCATGCGAGGAAAAGAGTTAAATTGTCGAGTGACGAGATGGGCACTTCTTATGGAAGAGTTCGATTGCTCAGTCAATCATAGACCAGCAAGGGCGATGAAGCACTCGGATGCTTTAAATAGGTATCCCTCAATACTTAATGTCGAATCTGAAATTCTTTGCAAGGTCCGCCAAGCGCAAGAAAAGGATGAGCATTGTAAACTAGTCAAGTCTATCGTTGCTGAGAGAGAGTATGACAATTATACTCTGCGGCGTGATATCCTTTACAAATTCGTTGACGGAAACTATCTGCTGGTAGTGCCCAGAAGTATCCAAAATTCCATCATCAAAGATCTGCATGGTCAGGGTCACTCTGGTGCACGAAGGATGGAGAAGCAACTAAGTCAAACTTACATACAAACTTCATCCCCTAGCTGGCGAAAAGGGTAGACGAGGTGGTGACAAATTGCGTCCCCTGCATCATATCCTCAAAGAAAGCGGGAAAGCAGGAGGGAGTTCAAATTGGCAAGTTTGATTTCTTGGTTATACCCAGTGAAGACGACGACATCTGAAAAAACAATCAAGAAACTAGCTCTACAGAGTGAAGTATTTGGGAGTCTACACCGCATCATCTCCGACCGAGGGATTGCTTTTACCGCAAGTGTTTTCAAGAGCTACTGTGAGGAAGAAGGGTTCGTTCACGTGGTTATTACTACAGGCGTCCCAAGAGGAAACGGTCAGGTTGAACGCCTGAACAGAGTTATTATTTCCGTGCTGTCTAAGATCACTTCTAAAGATCCTCTAAAGTGGTATCTTCATATTCCTAGATTGCAGCAGATTCTCAATTCATCAAGGAGTCGAGCTACAGGGCGAACACCATTCCAGTTAGTGCTAGGGGTGAAGATGAAACTCGCAGGTGGGGATGGAGAGGAACTCGCAAAACTTATAGAGGAGTTCGTAGTTGAATTTGAGACAAACCGCCAGGATATGAAGAATCAGGCAAGGCTCCAAATTGAGAAAATACTAAAGGAAAATGCAAAGTATTCTTTACGACATCGATTGGTATGGTTGCACACGGTCTATTCACAATCTCTGATATTTCAGCATAACTTTTTCCTTCATCTTTACGATAATTTTTTTTTATATCGACTGGAACCTTTTTGTGTGATACAGACACTTTAGCACAAACTAACAGAATTTAAGAAACACTGATATTTTTACACATCAAAGGACTGCTACGAACTGAACTGAAGGATTTGAATATTCTGATCGTAAAAGCACACTACAACATTTTACCGTTTTGTACTGATAATTTACTGTTATCATACCATTCCATGCCCTGTATGTGCAATTTTTTGGTGTGGATAGGGATCCATTTAAATCAAATAAAAATATTTTTTCTGTGTAAAAGTGTTTTATGGTTTGTTTTATATCTTCTACATTATCGTAATAATCGGAAAAAATTACAAAACAAAAGGCAGGTATGACCTATTTGTTCCAACTTATAAAATATTAAAAACTGCACTCAATTTCATGCGGTGTAGGTGTAATTTTTTGATGTAGTGTACATATATACAAAGTGTGAAAAAAGTTCAAAAAAACGAGTGCATGATCAATCAAATAATTCGCGACGTGTAAGATATATGTAAACATATATATAATAGTATATAATAGTGCAATAGTGCGAGAGTGCAAATGGGAAGTTTTTTCTAAACAACAAAATTCAACAAAAATTGAAAGCGTTTAACATTGTAGAGCAATAGTTAATTGTGCTCCACTTTCAATTCTTGTCATCTTTGCATGTTATACTTACAACATATATATATATACATAAGCTAATATATAAAGTGGTACATAAAGTACATACACATACATACAAACATAACATATAAAATAAAACAACTGCGCGATTTATTTTCATAAAATAGAATCATTTATTGACTTAAAACTAATAAGTACAATAAATAAAGTGTTTATTAATGATTTAAACTTAAAACTAACGTTAAAGCAATCGGTGTTCGTTTGTGGTTAGGGATGCAACATCGCTCTAAAAAAAACATCGATGGTTCCACGACAAAAATCGATGTTAAAAAACATCGGTATTAACAATGATACATCGATGTTTTTCCGATGTTTTATTTATCTTTTACATCACCAATTATTGGCTATATTTAAGATGTACCGTACCTAAACAACAAAACATACTAGTCTTACCAGTTTCAACCCAAAAACCTTCCCCGTCTTCCGTTTCGTTGATGATTCAATTTTTACTTTGTGGCTTATAGGGCCAACGAAAAACCCAAAGTAACATTGGAGGATCCTACGGTTTAGAAGTAGAGTTCCCGAGAGGGTATTTCATTGACTTTTATAAAGCAAGTCGCTTTTGGCTGTTGACAAGAGGTCTGCTATACTTACACATCCAGCCAATACATGCCGAAACTTGAACCCTCTACGATCAGCCAGCGACCCACAATTCCATAGGAGTTGGATACCCGACCTCCTTGAGGGTTGTTCGATACTCAAGGTAAACCACTTGGAGGTTCGGAGTAGGATGTTAGAATTAGAGTCCGACCGTACATTCGGCTTCGGTATCGGCTTTGGCCACCTTCGGCTACAAATATCAAAAAAAATGGCAGCAAAAAATCCAAACATGTGAACATTCGGCTTCAGCCGAACGTGATCTAAACGTTACATTGTATTGCGCATCTCCAGCTCTTTTACACCCCTGTATTATTACATAAATACAAGCATATTTTATACAACATATAACAAGGAATGTTTAACGAAATGAATGAACGATGTCGATGTTTGACAATTTTGCCGTCGATGTATCGGTTATCAATTTTGAAATACATACAAGTAGATGTATCGTTTGCATCCCTATTTGTGGTATCGCCATCCCCTTCGCCCCGCACCGCCATTGTCCTAAGTATTCAGTAGACACAAATTATTCGCGCTACTCAACGCACTTCGCCAAAATTGATCACGATCACATAAATTCGATCAACTACATTAATTCGATTTAAAATCAAAAATCACTCGCACAATAAATTAAATTCACTAACCTCTTTGACATTCCATTGTTTACATTCGGTTTGTTTACATTTCGTCACGTAATTATTCGCAAACGAAGTGTCAGTTGTGTGTTTACATCAGAAATCAGTTAAAAGAGATGGGTCTCCTTTCAGTGGAAAATACCCTCGCCCATAGCGAAACACGCATACTTCTATACTCGTCAAATATATTTCACGCATACTTTCTCAAGTGGTGTCTTTCGTCAGCTGTTCGTCAGTTTGCCCACGATCTGGAATGATCTGGAAGTATGTCATGAGCTGTGTTCGTAAGACGTGACGACTTACTTTAATCATTTAAACCACTTGTAATTTTATAAATAGAGTAACAAAATATGTCTTTCTTATTTTTTTGAATAAATATGCCATTAATAATGGCAAAAGTATTTGAAATGCGAATATATGTCAATACAAAACACAAGAAAATTGTAAATGTTGCTTAGAAATATTGTGGTTTGATTGGTAATTTAGAAAAAAATAATGCAATGTAAAGTATAATACAACAGATTTATATTGCAAAGCCTTGTGTTATAGTTACTTAGCATATTTACGCAATTATACGATCGGATAATTCATATCCGATTGTCGATTTTTCGACTACTGTAAGATTTTGTTATTACGAAGTTTAATTTTTCGATTGCACTCGAATTTACCGATTATTCAAATTCGTACTAACATGTACATACATATATGGCAGTCACCTTAATAAAACCCGTTTTGCTTATATTTAGTTGCTAGAAAATACTAGAAATGCAATTATACAATGCAGAAATATATCGTTGATATAATAGTGAATATTATATTCTACATTCAAATCTGTGTTTTTGTCCATATATAAACCTTTACTGCAGTCATATTCATATTTGTAATGAAAGCAAATACAACATTACTTTACACTCGGTACTTTTTTTTAAATTAATAACTTTTTTTTCGCAATTATTCACAACTATGAATAAAATGCTAAAACAACTCATTTCCTGTTTCCTTTTCTCTTTCTCGTTCTTTCATTATTACTAATTCAATTGGGTTTATACAAATTGAATCCATTTCGACAGATCTATTTAATAATTTTCAAATATTCAAACAATAACGTAATAATAAATGTTATTCCAAAAGTCCTTCCAGTTGTATGAACACACCAACTGAACATGATCCTTTTATGTTAAGCTTCTCGTAGGAGAATGTAGATTTCGTGTTGAAAATTTAGGTTTTAAATAACATTCAAATAACGAAAGATTTTTCAAATAAGAGTTGTACTTCACCTCATTTGTTTGAATGTGTATGGCTATCAGCTGTTCGAAAGAGCTCTCATTTATTCACAGATGGTGCAAAAACAACAAGTTGTCAAAAAAGTTTCGTGGGCAAAGAGGGTACAAGTTGAATATCTCTATTAGTTGATTTCTGGTTTACATTGGTTCAAAGCGTAGAGTGCATTCAGCGAAGACAATTATTTTTGATTTTTTTTTATCGAAAGTGCATTCAGCGAATTTTAAAATAAACCATTATACAAAATTACTGTATCGTATTTTCGGCTAAGGTGCATAGTTTGGTTACAATTAAGTACAGGGAGTACGTTATTTTTACGTGAGATAATTTATAAATAAATTATCCACTTATACAGCGAGTGCTAATTGAGAACCAGTGCATAGCCAGTGGGTAAACTAATTCCGCATAAAATACGAAAGTGGTTTAACCGTAAATTCATCTCTCGACAGTAAAGTGGCACCAAAAAGACAAGCTTCTCCGAACAAAAACGATTCTCTTGAGCAATAAAAACATCAGAGGTCAATAATTGTAGCAAATATTTCTGGCGTTAACGCGGCATTAGAGCAAAAGACAATTTTACAAAATCCAATTGAACTAGAATGTCATAGCTTATCGCAGTGACACGTTTTGCGGGGAATTAGAAGACATTTGTGTATGTACAAAGTCACTAATAATGAGTGTTATAAATAAGAGACGAAAGTCCAGCGTCGCTGAATATTCCTTTGCTGGGTCTCAACACTCTCGTCTTCCGAAAATGTGTCATCCCAAATTTAGCGGGAAATATGCTGAATATAAAAATTTCATCAGCTTATTTGAAAATTTAGTGGACAATGATCCCAATCTACCAGATATTGAAAAGTTCAATCATCTGATTTCGTGTCTGTCCGGTGAAGTATTAGGAACAGTTAAGGCATTTCAAATCACGGAACAAAACTATCCAAAAGCGTTGGCTAGTTTGAAAAGAGTGTATGATAATAATTGTCTTATATTCTTTGACAAGATTTCAACGCTGTTTGATCTACCTGAGATCACTAAACCATCAACCACCACAAAGGTTAAGAAAACTATTTTTTTTTTAATTCAATTATTATCTATGATAATGGGAGAATAAAGTAACAGTAAGGTTTCTTCTCCAATATTAGTTGTGGGCAGTCAGTCGCGTCACGCAGATTCTGAAATTAATCTGAAAATACGACATTGCGGTTTAACCATTTTTGATCTGTGTTTTAAAGTTTATTTGAAAAAAGTTCATGTGAGTAATAAAATATTGTTAAACGACGACGAGCTTTTAAATAATTTCCTTTAAAAAAAAATATTTTTTTTATTATTTTCACCCTTATTGAAAATTGTGAATAATTTGCGTTTTTTCATCTTTCGTGCTTTTTCTGAAGAGCCGAAACATCAAATTTCCATAAAATCCACGATAATTTATATACAATAATTTAGAGTTGTCTCTTCTTTTTACGAATATATACGACTTTTTTTTGCGCAAATCGTAAAATTTTGATCCGAAGTAAAACACTATTTTCCTCTTTTTTTAGATTCTAGCAACGTGATCAAGCATTGCTATTTTTAATATTTGGCATATGGCAAAAAAAGGTCGCAGTAATACTAAAATTAATGAAACATTGGGAATATTTGGGCAAACTTATCAAATTGAAAGTTTAGACGCAAAGAAAAATATAAATACGCTTTGTAAGTCCTTTCATAGAAGGTTGGAGGCTTCCTCGCGAAAAAAAATTTGTGTGATTGCATCGGAGACTTCAGGTCTGTATAGGACCAAAAAGAAGAAAAAGTGTCGACAAATAATCAAGGCAGACCAAAAAACATTTTTTACAAAGCTCGTCTCGAACTAAAAGGAAATGATGAAGAAATATGTATGTCTATACCCTTTTGCAACAAGGCTGGATATATGCCATCGGTACCAGGCGACTTGAAACCGTCGAAGGACGCGACTGCGTATTTGATAGCTTCATCCGTCACCACGAGCGATGAAACAAACCAGCATCGTCGTGTCACATTTATCAGCTCATCCTCAGTTCCAGTGATAGGAACTGGTTTTGAGCCGGTTGTAATCCGGTTACCTGGAAAATGAGTTTTGCGCAAACCGTAAAATTTTGATCCGAAGTAAAACACTATTTTCCTCTTTTTTTAGATTCTAGCAACGTGATCAAGCATTGCTATTTTTAATATTTGGCATATGGCAAAAAAAGGTCGCAGTAATACTAAAATTAATGAAACATTGGGAATATTTGGGCAAACTTATCAAATTGAAAGTTTAGACGCAAAGAAAAATATAAATACGCTTTGTAAGTCCTTTCATAGAAGGTTGGAGGCTTCCTCGCGAAAAAAAAATTTGTGTGATTGCATCGGAGGCTTCAGGTCTGTATAGGACCAAAAAGAAGAAAAAGTGTCGACAAATAATCAAGGCAGACCAAAAAACATTTTTTACAAAGCTCGTCTCGAACTAAAAGGAAATGATGAAGAAATAGATGAAGATATTCCTTGTGTTTTAAAGCATTGTCAGTCCACAGACAATCTTCAAGCCAAGCAACTTGATTCAAATGATGCTTTGAAACTTTTGGTTGAGGCCAAATTGTCAAAACATCAGTACCAAGTTATCGGGAACTTAGTAAACCAAAAGACTGAAGTTGATATTTTTTAAGCCATTCTATGTTCTGCTATCTGTTATGTTCTATGTTCTTCTAATACATACAATTTCTCACTTTTTTAACCATTTGTTTTATTTTCTATCATTTAAAATTACATTTTGAGTTTTGACCGCCCTTCCTATACAAATGAAAACACTGTGCATCGGCGTCTGCACTACGCAGTATGATCGACACAGTTTCTGGCATATATGACTCGCGTTTGTTACTAGGAGATGAAAAGAACATCGCAAATGCAATAATTATTCATTTGGTTATGCCCAAAGTTGACGCAACTACGAGGTCGAAGTGGGAAGAGCAACTTGACTAAAGCACTCTTCCTTTGTGGAGTGATTGCGAAACAGCACTCAACAAGAGATATCAGCACATTGCAGCTGAAGAATCCTCCACGTCAAGGTTAAAACCTGATGACAAGCAGTCAAATCAAAAATGAGATCTTTTTTTTTTTTTTTTGTCGTAGGTTTTTGTCACACTACACTGGAGCACTCAGACTCAAAACTGGTCCATTGTACTACCAGGCAGCAACCTACTTTTACTGAAATTTCCTGGTCCAGACCAGCAGGCGCTTCTGTGATGAGGAGTCTACATCATCAGCTCTCACCTCATCAGCGCCGAATAACTGCCACCTGATCCGAGCAAAGGCGAGACAATGGCAGAGGAAGTGCTGTGCAGTGTCATCGTCTTCTCCACAGGCGTCACAGAGGGTTTCGTCACTTAGGCCAAGCACACTTAGGTGTTTGGCGAAAGTGTAGTGCCCCGTTAATACGCCAATAAGTTGTCTGCAGTCTTTTCTGTTAAGAGATAACAAGAAAGCCGCGGTTTTCTTACAGACGTTGGGGAGCATGCGCTTGGTTTGTCTACATCCTGGAGAGCCATGCCACCTGCGGTTGTGCTCTCGAAAAGCCCAACCATCGATGGAAGCCCTAACCGAGGACGCGGGCAGTCCCAGCGTAGGTTCAGGTCCTGAGAAAGCCTCATCTGATCCTCGCCTAGCAAGTTCATCAGCGATCTCATTTCCCGTGATCCCGTGGTGCCCGGGAACCCAGACAAGTCTTACCGAATTCAATCTACCGATCAAATTCAGAGAAGACTTGCATTCCTGAACTATTCTGGAAGTGGTTAAAGGGTTGAGCAAGGCCTTAAGCACAGCTTGGCTGTCGCTACAGACACAAATACTTCGCCCCTTCCACCTATTCTTCACAATATAGCTCGTAGCCATTAGGATCGCATAGGTTTCCGCTTGGAAAACCGACGCAAATTTGCCTAACGAGGTGTGCAGTCTAAAGTTGTCGCTCTCCACGAAGGCACCAGCACCAGATCCTTCACTGGTCTTGGAGCCGTCCGTGAAGATTCGACTACATTCCTTTCCTGGCTCAGATTCTGGCCAGAGCCAGTCCTGAGTACAGGGAAAGTCGACTTTGTATGTTCGTCGCAGCGGGAGTACTGGTGTCCGTGCGTCAGACGGCATATCCATAAGACTGGGGTCAAAGAAGCTGCGGTGCCCAAGGTCATCGTGCGAGCTGTACCAATAACCACTTCTTTTTAAACGGAAGATGGCCTTGAGAGTGCACCCCATGATATGGACATCTAGGGGGGGGGGAGATTCAGCAGCGCATCAAGAGCAGAGCCAGGCGTGCTAGGGAAGGCCCCCATGCAGCCGAGACAGACCGTTCTTTGAAGCTTGGTGAGAGCAGCAGTTACGTATTTACGCGAAAGCTTATTCCACCAATCGACCGATGCATAGGAGAGAAGGGGCCTAATCATAGCCGTGTAGATCCAAACGGATCTTTTTGGTGATAGACCCCAGGTTTTGCCGAAAATTCCTTTACACTGCCAGAAAACTGACAGTGCCTTCGCAATTTTCGTTTCAATGTGTTTTTTCCACAGAAGCTTCCTATCTAGAATGGCACCCAGATACTTAGCTTCATCGGAAAAGCGGATAGTGATACCTTTTAGTACCAGTTGAGTCGAACCAGTCAATTTTCTCCTCCTCGTAAAGAGGACAACCTCGGTTTTAAGAGGGTTGACTGAAAGCCCATTTCTGGTACACCAATCGTCGATCACGTCTAGAGCTGCCTGCGCTTTTGAACACACATCCGCTAGGCATGATCCGACAGACAGAACAGCTACATCATCCGCATAGGCCTGGGCGTAGATGTTGGAACTATTAAGAGCATCGAGCAGAGAGTCAACCAGCATGCACCATAGCAGAGGAGACAAGACACCACCCTGTGGGCAGCCCCTATTTACCCCCGCCATAACATACTGGCCACAGTCCGCGTCCGCAATAATAGTTCTGTTCATCAGCATTGCTTTAATCCAAAGCACTAATGATTCATCTACACCGTGTTCTCTGGCCGAGTTGCACATGCCATCAAAAGTCGAATTGTCAAAGGCACCCTCTAAATGAAAATGCCCAGCGCGTACTCTTTCCTGTCGAGTGCACATTCAATTCTGCCAACGAGATTTTGAAGCGCAATCTCGCAAGATTTTCCGCGCTGATAGGCATGTTGCATCTGAGACAGAGGATGAAATCGCAACGCGGTTTTGCGCACATGAAGCTCAACCAGCCTTTCCATGCTTTTCAGCAGGAAAGAGGTTAGACTGATAGGTCTAAAGTTCTTGGCGAGTGAGTAGTCCCCCTTACCGATCTTTGGTATGAAGGCTACCCTAACTGTACGCCAAGGGGTCGGGATATAGGCGAGTGCCAGGCTGGCTGTGAAGATTCTTTTCAGAACCGGCAGCAACTTGTCTATACCCTTTTGCAACAAGGCTGGATATATGCCATCGGTACCAGGCGACTTGAAACCATCGAAGGACGCGACTGCGTATTTGATAGCTTCATCCGTCACCACGAGCGATGAAACAAACCAGCATCGTCGTGTCACATTTATCAGCTCATCCTCAGTTCCAGTGATAGGAACTGGTTTTGAGCCGGTTGTAATCCGGTTACCTGGAAAATGAGTCTCTAGCATGAGACTAAGAGTTTCAGCTTTTGACCCAGTGTAGGTACCGTCTGGTCTTCTGAGTGTTTCCAGCTTGGTTGGTTTGTCCCTTTTAAGAACTTTAACCAGTCTGCTGGCTTCACCGAGTGTTTCGATCTTTCCACAAAAATCCCTATAGGAGGCACTTTTCGATATCCGAATTAACCTCTTATATTCTTTTTGTTTTGATCGGTACAGGTTCCAGTCCTCTTCCAAGTCGGGCTTGAGAGATCTGTTTAGAAGTTTCCTGGTTTTCTTGCGAATTGTCTGCAGTTCTGCGTTCCACCATGGAACAGGTGACCTGCAGGGGGTATTTCTAGCTGGACACGTCAGTTCAAAACATTGGGTTAGAGTGTTGTTCAAGTCTAGAACGGCTTTCCTTACCTTCTGTCTCGTTCTGAGCTTAGGGAGAGGTTCAATACGATTATCTAGCTAATCCCTAAACTGTATCCAGTTGGTTTTTCTTGGATTCCTCCTCTTCTTCCGACAGAACCCTCCAGTCTGTAATCTCCTTAATGTATCTGTTGGATACAACAAAAGTTGGTTGGGAGCCAACATTGTTGATGTCCAAATCAGACGATAGTAAGAAATTCAGAAGATCATTCCCTCTCTTGTTGCATTTGCTGCTGCCCCAGAAGGTATTCTGAGCATTAGCATCACAGCAGATGATTAGGCCTAATTTTCTGATTTCACAGTACTCTACGAGTTCCGATACCGCTCTTGGTGGTGGCGGCAGAACAGAATCGTAGGGGAAGTAAGCTGACGCTACGACGAAATTACGCCACATTCCATTCACTTCGTAGCTTACAACTGCAGCAACCAAGTCTTGTCCACAGAACTGTACAAGCTTGGTTGCTGAGAGAAATTTCGGCACAATAAGACAAGTTTTCGGTCTTTCAGACCGCTCGTCATAAAGTGGTGAGAAACCTCGCAAGCCACCAAGACCACAGATGCGATTTTTCCACACCCATGGTTCTTGAATGGATGCTGTGTGTAGTTTTGTCTTCATCATGGAAAGTCTGCTACATAGGAGGGCAGTAGCATCCTTGGAATGGTGAAGGTTTATCTGGGTAAAAATTATTTTGATGTTTACCGTGATTTTCGTCCATTATCCGCACTACTTGGAAATGAAGTGGGAATTAATCCTTCCAAGATGCAGATAGGGACGGGAGTCATACCTAGAAGGGATGGTCTCAACCGAAGTTTCGTCTAGAAACACAACCAGAGAAGAACCGTCCTTATTTTCCCGGTTCTTACTCTCCTTATGAGAGTAGATTTTCCACTTCTTGGTTTCGAGGCCAGGGTTCTGGATATGTAATCGCGCCAGCACATCTGCCGTTTTACTGAGTTGCCCCGGAATCCAGCAGACAGCGCGCGTCATTTTTGGCGGCCTGAAAACCTCAAAAGTTGTGGTTCCCAGGGGGGGAGTTTCGGCACAGATTTGCTCAGCCATTCAAGGGTTTGCTGGGTGGAGCACTTCAACACAAAGGTTCCGTTTTCCAAACCACAGCCCTCCACTTGAAAGCAAACATTCTCTGCCGTTGCTAGCTCCCACAGTTGATCTTCGCAGTGTTTGCACTCCGCGTCGGTCATACTGTCATCATTGCCAGCTTTTCCAATTCGGAGCGCCAAAGAGGAAATAGCAGCTCTTTTGTAGGGCCGCAATTCTCGCTCCTTGCGCTCGGTTTTTTCCTTCTTCCTCTTCGCGGTTTCGCCTGCATCGGCCAATTTCCATCCACTGGAGCTACAGCCTTTGCTGGTTGTAGCACCTGTTTCATTTGGATCTTGCGCGCAGGAGGAGTCGCCAACAGGAGTTGGGATACCTCTGTTGGTGGATCTTCCCGCGTCATTCAACCTCCGTCCGCCAGAACTGCGTCCTGTGAGGGTTGCAGCACTGGTTTCATCCGGACGTTGTGCGCGAGGAGAGCCATCAGCAGAGGGATCAGGAAAGCTTGAGACCTTCTTCCTCTTAATCCTGTTCGAGTCAGCAAAAGGGGAGGTAGCGTTGGCTCCAATAGACTGATCGGTTTCGGTTGGAGTTACCTCTGCCGACCTGTTTCTCTTTGCCGTCGCCACCAAGGGGGTGCGACTCTCAGCACTTGCGCCTTCAACCTCCTCCGGAGTTTCTTTGCGCCGTGCGATTGTCGCTAGCCTTTTTCTTCTCTTCTTTTGACTCTTAGTCAGGGGCCCTTCAGAGGCTGCCTCGTTTGGAGCCCGTTCAACCTGTTCGGCATTCCGGGTCGTACCATCAGAAGCAACACTCTGATCAGCCACTTGACTATGTGGTTGGAGATTAAGCGTATCAGGCAGAGCCTCTCCGCTACATTCTCCAACTTTCCAACTCAGTCTATCGAACTTGTCGTAGAGTGAGTGGCAGGAATCTTCGGATTGGGTACCAGCGATTCCATGGTCAGCGCCCCGGGGGGGGGGGGGGGGGGGGGGTAGTATGATGGTTGGGGCCTCCAGAATCCTTCCCCCAGTCGTAGTCGAGAAGACTACGGGTGGATTTTTGCTGTCGCGAGTACCACCTGGAGTAATTTCCAATCTTTGTTTATCCGTCACACTTGTTTTAACTTGTTTATCGTCAAAGTCAAGACGTTTCTGGCTTTTGGTTCGATGTCTCACCTGGGATCTTTGGAACCGAGGTTCTTTGACTCTTAAGCCCTCCCGCCACGTCAAGGCAACCAGAAAGGGAGAGAAATGAGATCTTGGTCGACAAAAGGACCACAGATCATCGTTTTCTTGTGTCAACAAACAGCAACAATCTCAACAACAAAAACAGAAACTAAGTAAATCAAAGTGCATCTTTTGCCAATCGAATAATCATTTTATAACCGCATGTCGGTCGTGCTCCCGGTGCTTCAAAGATTCGAATTTGCAAAAAGTGTTCCAATATGCATTAACTGCCTTCGGAAAGGAGACACAGTTTCAAAATACAAATTAAGCCGGTGTAGTGTCTTTAATCGTGCACATCATTCATTGTTGCATCAATATGCGACAACTTTCAACACCGTTCAAACTTCGACCTCTCAAGCAATGCACGCCTCTGTGTCAACAGATCAAGTCATTATTGTAACAGCGATTGTTAAGACTAAATGCAAGAATGATGAATATCTGCTAGCGCGAGCCTTACTTGATTCAGGCTCACAAATCAACTTCATAACAAAAGAGCTAGCACAGAGGTTAAATCTTCGCAAAGACAATTCATTGAACTTGCTTGGCATCGGTAAAACGAATTCAAAAGTCAACAAAAAGGTACATGCTGTGGTTAAGTCCAGATTGAATGAGCACTCATTCTCAGCAGACTACTGGGTCATGACTTCGATCTCAGCATATCAACCAGATCCTGCTATAAACACTGCCAATTGGGAAATTCCACGTAATATCGAATTGGCGGACCCTTGGTTCCATAAGTCACAAAAAAATTGTTGTTGAGAGCAGAAACTTTCTTCGAACTATTATCTGTTGGCCAAATAAAAAAGGCCCGGAATACCCTACCATTCAAAAAACGCTTCTTGGTTGGATAGTTTCTGGAAAATATTCCAAGTGTCAGGGTTCGAATACAAAGATATGCCACATGATACGCCAAACCGAGGAGGCCGTACCTCTTGACCAAATTGTCAAAAAATGTTGGTCATTAGAGTAAATTCCTGGAGACGTAAACAAAAGCGTCACTCCAGAGCAATAAATGTGCGAAAAACACTTTGTTAAAAATACAAAACTTTTGCCAACAGGTAGATTTGAGGTAAAACTGTCATTTAAGGCACCTCCTATCTCGCTCGGATCGTCGTTTGAAACTGCCAAACGTTATCCAAAGATAAAGGACTCAGAAGTATGTACTTAGAGTTCATGAGCGAATATCTTAACCTGTGACACATGTTACCGACGAAGAATGAAATCCCAAAGAGCCCACACTACTTCATTCCGCATCAATGTGTTCAAAGCCCACAGAGGACAAGCATGAAGTTGCGAGTAGTGTTTGATGCTTCGAGTCGTACATCAGCTCAAAAGTCGTTGAATGACATTTTGATGGTTGGGCCTACCATTCAAGAGAAGCTTTTCTCGACGTTGCTCTGTTCTCGCACGAAAATATACGCACTAACAGCAGTTATTGCGAAAATGTACAAGCAAGTTGGAATTGCGGAAGAGCACTCGAATTATCAGCTCGTAGTGTGGAGGCAACATCCTTCGCAACCGTTACAGCATTTTCGACTTAACACAGTCACATATGGTACTGCGTCAGCACCGTTCTTAGCAATACGGTGTTTGAAAATGTTAAGTGATTTAGACCGAAACTCACACCCGGTCTGATGTTATATTGCAAGATTTGTACGTTGATGATTTTACTGGAGCCAACGATATTGAAATCCTTGCCAAAACCAAAAAGGAAATCAAGTACATTATATACGCAGTCAAACTGAAGAAGGTCAAAAGTGGCCCCGTTTAAAACGAAATCGCTTCCGCGATTAGAGCTTTGCGCAGCGCATACTTTGTCTAAATTGTGGATGAGAATATCGGCAATGTTCAATCCAGTAGAGCAAATCGTATTTTGGACTGATTCCGAAATTACTCTGCATTGGATAAAGACTCATCCATCAACCCTAGCAACCTTTGTGGCAAATCGGGTGGCAGAAATCCAAAAGTGGACGCAAAGTTGCTCATGGAAACATGCCCCTTCCAAACAAAATCCAGCGGATATAGTTTCTTGAGGTTGCAACTTGGATGAACTGAATAGTTCCATTTGGTTCAAGGGTCCACAGTTCCCTCTGAAAGAGCAGACTGCATTGCCAGTCAATGCTCATTTTGAGATGTCGTTAAGTGACGAGGCATTAGAAAAACGAAAAACAAAATGTGCTTTAACAGCAGTCGAAAAATCTCGAAATAGCGGGATGCAATTAATCGACAGAATTTCGTCATATACAAAATTAACAAGAATATTTGGATATGTTATTCGCTTCATTCAGAAACTTTAGAATAAATCCGAAGAATTCGAAACAAAACCTACGGCAAAAGAAATGCATTTGGCCTTTCTAAATTGCGGAATTTGCGGAAGAAATTCGTAAGTTAAAGCGTAAAGTCGCACTTCCACCAAACATGCAAAACTCAATCCATTCATGCATGAATTCGAAGACACTAATTCCACATTTTTCCTACTTCGAGTGGGTGGTCGTCTTCTACATGCACCGATTCAGTACGATTCCAAGTTTCCGCTCTTTCTAACGAAAAATAACAATTTTATTAAAGAGTTTTGCGGTACCTGCATAAAAAGAACTGCCATACTGGTCCAAAAGCATCAGTATTTCTGCTGCGAGAAAAAATATGGCTAGTTAATGCTCAAGAAGTATACAGGAAAACTGTACACACCTGTACATTGCTTTAGGTATATTTGCTAATTGCTGACACAGGTAATGGGCAATTTACCAGCTGACCGACTTAGAGCACAACGATCCTTTCTTATATGTGGCGTTGATTTTTGTGGTCCCGTGTATACGTCATTAAGAATATGCGGTAGACCCCTGTGAAAACGTATATTGCTGTGCTTGTCTGTTTCACGTCCAAAGCCGTTCATTTTGGGACTACAACTGATCTGTCCTCCGATTCCTTTATTCTCGCCCTAAAAAAGTTCATCACCCGACGAGGAATTCCGAAAACAGTCCAAAACAGGACGAGTTGTCGCAAAGGAGGACAGCAAAATAAGGGTCGTAGACGTGAGAACACGAGGCGGAGTTGTAAGGCGACCAATTGTGAAGTTGGTGATGCTGCCAAGTGAAGCAAATATTATTACAACAACAAAATATTTATACAAAATTATAAAAACAGAATATATAATAATCATAAAAATGATTGTGAATTGAATTATTAAAACCTAAAATTGAAATTGTAAACTAAAATCAATAATGGTATAATATTTAAATTTCGAGTGTTTACATGAACGGAAGAAGGCAGGAGCAACAAAAATAAAGTATTTGATTTTCCACAAATTGGAATTAAATAGTGTAGATTCAAAATCTTACTACAAATTTGATTTTCCGGTGAAACCGTTGCGTTTTTATCCCATATAGTTCTATTTTCGACATATTTTCCTCAGAAAACATTTCATGCATTTGCGTTATTCCTAGAGTCATCTAAACACTCATAAGTTTGTTATTTATTTTTCAAATGTTGTCATGGCAATTTTCAAAACAAAAAGTAGGAGGAGCTAAACAATGAAGTTAGTGTTCACATCAGAACAAAAATATCATTCGGACGACGTGTTCTATTCTACAATTATATTTGTTTTGATTTATTGCGTTATTCGACTATAAATTAATAAATAAATTGTCAATTACTTGATTAAATTTAAAATCTGAAGGCATTTTAAAACATTGAAAAATGAGAGAGATGAGAGGATCGTAATAAAACGTAAAACGTAATCCTAACGCACGTCATTATTCAACATATTGATCTCTTTACTATTTATTGGCATTCAGTGGAATAAATAAATACACTTTTGTATTTTATGCTCAACAAGTTTTTAATGCAAATAAAGAATGATGAAATGAGCTTGACAGATCCAAAAATATATGCGATGTGATTTGCCGGGTGCAGGTAGTTCCAGTTGAACGGAACGGCAAAAATGTCATGTGTGTTAGTGCTATGCATACACACCAACACTATTTGATTACTGGTTTTAACGATAGAAAATTGACTGCAGCTCTTTTCATTGACATAACTTAAGCTTTTGATACTAAAGATCACAATATACTTTTAGAAAAAATATATACACATCCTCACAAAATTATTCGCACAAAGACTTTACGGCCGAATTTATTTAATATTTTCTGTGTAGAACCTAAAAAGTAACTGTTTTTTTGTATTATACATCTGCTCTATATATTCAATAGTCATATTCAAGGTTCAAACTGATGCAATTAACCCTTAGGGTATTTTTTTTTTCGACTTTTCCGAATACGGCAAGAGGAAAGCAGACACAAAATTATCCGCACAAACTCAAGCGTTGTGTTATAATAACCGCTCATTCTGTTGAATGGTGTGATCGAGGCAACAAGCAGAAGGATAGAGGATATTTCTGAGAAAATAAAATAAAAAAAACGAAAAAAGAGCAAAATGGGACGAAAAAAATCGGAAACTTCTATAGAAGAGCGAAAGGTTATTTTAAAGTTAGTTTGCGAAGGCAAAACGTACCGAGAGACTGGTGAACTTGTTGGAAGATCCTACACCGTAGTTAGGGATGTTGTCCATAAGTTCAGAAATGAGGGTTGTTTAGAAAATAAGAAAGGTAGGGGTCGAAAAAAAATATTATCGGAGGCAAATGAGAGGCATATTGTCAAGAAAATCAAGAAAAACCCTAAGACGCCAGTAAAATTATTGACCGCAGAGATGTCAGGAATCATTAAAAAACCACTCTCTGTCGAAACAGTAAGGCGGACTTTAAGGTCAAATAATTTTAACGGTAGAGTTGCACGTCGCAAACCCTTTATTTCCAAAGTTAACAAAGAAAAAAGACTCGCGTTCGCCAAAGAGTATGTTAACAAGACTCTAGACTTTTGGAACACCGTTATTTTTAGTGACGAAAGCAAGTTTAACTTGTTTGGCAATGACGGGAAGCAAAGGGTTTGGCGAAAACCAAATACTGAGCTGAATGAAGCTAATCTTCAAGCGACGGTGAAACATGGCGGTGGTAATATCATGATGTGGGGGTGTATGTCTGCGCGGGGGGTTGGTCAAATGGAGTTCATTGACTATAGAATGAACCAATATGACTACCTCGACATCCTAAAAAGAAATTTGCAGCAAAGCGCTACTAAAATGGGTCTAGGGTCAAATTATGTCTTTCAACAAGACAACGACCCAAAGCACACTGCTCACAATGTCAAAATGTGGCTGCTTTTCAATGCTCGCTCGCAGCTCAAAACGCCTCCACAGTCACCCGACATCAACCCCATTGAACATTTGTGGGCTGAGCTTGAAAAAAATTTTCGAAATCGAGCTATCAGCGGCAAAGCTTCTCTTAAAGCAGCTCTACAACAAGAATGGGAACTTTTACGCCCAGATTTTTGCAAGAAACTTGTCGGGAGTATGTCAAAACGACTAAGAGCCGTTATTGATGCTAAGGGTGGTGCAACTAAATACTGATGTGCCACTCACCTACTTTATTTTATGTATTTTTTCATATTTTTATTTTTGTGCGAATAATTTTGTGTTACGTTTATTTGAAGTCAGTTTGTTTATTTTCGTTTTTGCCTACTTGGATTTATTAATATTTGATTTTTTTGTACTAATTTTTAATCTTTTACTAATTCTAATTTTTTTTAATTTTATTGAATTAATTTTTCACGACTAAGCTAGTGGAATTTAGCTTATTTCGTTAAATGAAGTCTTGTGCGAATAATTTTGTGAGGATGTGTAAATGTGGTTTCGGAGGAATGGTTTATAAATGTTTCTCTTCCTACCTTTCTAATAGAAGACAAAAAGTGAAAATTAATGAGCAAATGAGTTATAGCAGATGCATTTCTACTGGAGTTCGCCAAGGCTCGGTACTTGGTCCGATACTTTTTTTGATTTCCATAAATTCGCTATTCCCACAGAGCTATCGGAGTAAGGTCAATGCCTTTGCTGATGATATGGCATGTACCTTTCAAAGTAATTCAGCTCTGAACTTAACCGATATGAATCATTACCCAGACATTTTTAGTCACTGGTTTCAACAACATAAGTTGGTGATAAGTGATAAAATCAAAATCATGTTTTTCAATGTGTGAGGAAGGAAGCTTGACTTGGAAACTTACTCCTTTCATTGCGCTAATTGTAATCAATTCAAGCACAGTGCCCATATTTGTAAATCGAATACATATGCGCAAACATTTTTTGTAACGGGTTCCTGCCCTGATAAATGTTTCACCATAGAGAGAGTCGATTCTTTTAAGTACCTTGGGGTTACGCTTGATTGGAGGATGAATTGGTCTGATCATACTAGTGCACTTAAGAAGTACCTAATAGCTGCCAGAAAGCAATTTTTCTTTTTAAAGCCCTATTGCTCTCAAGATTTTCTTAAATGTATCTACTACGGATTGATTCATTCTTGAGTATGGTCTAGTATCCTAGGGCGGCACTCATTACAACAAATTGAATCCACTCTTAATTTCTCGAAAACATGTTGTTCGTCTTATATGTAATAGAAGTCGTCGGGTTAGTAGTCTACCACTTTTTAGAAATCTTAATGTTTTCCCTCTAAAACATTTGTATTTTTACAAGGTTTTAAAGATTTTATTCTTGAGGTCGGGATATGAGTGAAATCGTGGCTCTGCAAACTATAACATTAGAATTAACAACTTTAATTTTGCCTTAGTACCACACCACAATTTACAAATATACTTTAATTTCTATACGGCAATTCCTCCTAGATTACCTACTGATATAATAAATCTAAGATCGAAATTTGTTTTTCTAAAGGAGATAAAACTTTGGCTTTTAGATAAAAACTATGAAGATATATCAAACCTAACATCTGTTACCATCTGAATTATTTGAATCATTTGGTTTCTATTGTTATAATTTTTTTCCTCTTCTTATTTTTTGCAATATTTAAAAAGTGTAAAAAAATTACTGAAACCCCACCGCATTTTTGTATTTTGATTGTGATTTCACTTTGTAAATGCTATCGCTAGAGGGGAAGTCTCTCTCCAAATCTCAAAATGCCTACATCAAGGGTAAATCCACTGATACAGCTCTGCACGAGGTGGTCGGCACCATTGAGAAAACCTGTCACTACAGACAATATACCACGGGCGCCTTTCTAGACATAGAAGGGGCCTTCAATAACGTCCACACAGAAGCTATCCAAGAATCTCTTATCGCCCAGTGGGTAGAAGAGATGCTAGTAAAATGGATAGTTTCTATGCTCAAAACTAGAATTATACAATCCACGCTAGGAAATAGCCAACAAACAAAGTATGTAACTAGGGGAACTCCTCAGGGAGGGGTTATCTCCCCATTGTTATGGATACTAGTCATTAACAACCTATTAAAAGAACTAGACCGGGAAGGAATCAAAGTTGTTGCATATGCGGACGACGTTGTGATTTTAGTATCAGGCCAGTTTCTCTCAGTGATTAGTGAAATCATGGAGGGGGCGTTGCAAAAGGTTAATAGATGGGCTACCAGTTGTGGCCTAAATACGAACCCAAGCAAAACCGAACTGATGCTTTTTACAACGAAAACCAAAATACCAAACTTTCCCCTTCCTAGACTAGCTAATCAAACCCTCACTCTGTCTTCAACTGCCAGGTACTTAGGCACTATTCTTGACCCAAAACTAAATTGGAAAACTAACATAGAGCAAAGAGTTAAAAAGGCATGCATAGCCTTATACGCTTGCAACAAAACTCTTGGCAAAAGCTGGGGACTTCGACCGAAGATAACACTTTGGATGTATACTGCAGTAATACGTCCTATTCTTACCTACGGCTCCTTAGTCTGTTGGCCAGCTTTAGCCAAAGCGTACAATATCACAAAACTAAACAAGCTACAAAGAACTGCATGTATAGGTGTCACTGGCGCCCTAAGAACGACTGCCACAGATGCGCTTACAGTTATTTTGCACCTTCTACCTCCAGATCTACAAGCAACGTTCATGGCCACATGTAGTGCACTTAGACTCAGAGAGTCAAACTGCTGGAATAGCAGAAGTTATGGACATGGTAACATCCTTAACTCACTACCACAACAGGCGATACTTAGTCATATTGACTACCTTATCCCAAAGCTAAATTTCAATAAAAACTATAGGGCATATTTTCCAACCAGAACTGAGTGGAAAAGCGATAGAGTCTTCCAAAACCATGACATAGCCATCTTCACAGACGGTTCGAAGATGGACTCTGGAGTGGGCGCTGGAATCTTCTCCGAAGCCCTCAAGATATCAAAGTCACTCAAGCTACCAAGCTTTGCAAGCATTTTTCAGACAGAAGTGCTTGCAATATATGATGCGTGTCTTGAAATTAAAAACAAAACAGAACCAACACAGCGGATAGCAATCTTTTCAGATAGTCAAGCTGCTATCAAGGCTCTAACATCCATAACCAAAACTAGTGGATTGCTGCTGCAAAGAACTATCCATTATAGGTGAACGGAGCCCGGTCTCTTTGATCTGGGTTCCCGGGCACACGGCTATAATAGGAAACGAAGCAGCAGACGAGCTAGCCAGACAAGGATCCAAACTCGATAGTCTCGTTGTGGAACAAGTCCAGGCTCCACTAGGCTTCGTAAAAAACAACATCTACAATCACTTCCTCAAGATCGCCAACGAAAGATGGACCAAGCTGGAAACATGTGTTCTATCCAGAAGCTTATGGCCCAACTACAACCAAAAGAAAACAAAAGACCTGCTTAACAAAAGTAGAAGAAATATATCCAGAATCACAGCGGTCTGCACTGGACACTGGGCTGTTGGCAGGCATGCTGAAAGACTAGGCATACCATTCAACTCACCCTGCCGCAGCTGCCGGCTCTAGCTAGAGTCAGGCAACGCACTCTGGGCAAAGCCTTCTTCAACACCCCTAATAATCTCTCAGAAGCAAACATTCACAGTCTGCTAGCCTTCATAAATTCCACGAAGTGGTTTCAAAATTAGGCTAATCTGAGTGAATACACACTCTTTTTCACCCTCATCTCACAAAAATAGGTATCCCATAGAATGTGGTATCAAAACGGCGCTTTCATGGCGCTAATTGGGTGCGAAAACAGGATCTGTATGTCCACCGCCACTTTTACCTACCTACCTAAATGCTATCGCTTCTAGTTCCCTCTGAACTATAGATAACTTCTCTTCTTTATTAGTTCCTATCTTGTGCTTTAACGATATTTAATTTGAATTTTTTCATAAATTACTATTCTGTACAATAAATTAATAAGGAACTAATAAACAAAATAAAAAAATAAATAAATAAAAAATGTAGATGCATACATTTTAAATAAAATAACTTCAGAAACTCCACTTCATTCGTTTGAATTAAATTACCAATCGCTTTTGAAAAATCTGGACATGGCTGATCCTGGATTCAATAAGTCATGCCCTATTGACCTTTTGTTAAATTCTGATAAGATTTATTTTGCAAACATCGATATTTCGTTCATAAATATCGGTGTTAACATCGATGTTTTGATAACCGATACATAGACGGCAAAATTGTCAAACATCGACAACGTTCATTCATTTCGTTAAACCTTCCCAAGATGTGTTATATGTTGTATAAAATGTGCTTGTATTTATGTAATAATATTGGGGTGTAAAAGAGCTAGAGATGCGCAATACAATGTAACATTTTCATATATCTTAGCCTCTCCTAGAGTCCGACCGAAGGCCAGTTTTTCGGCCAACGTTCG
This sequence comes from Myathropa florea, assembly GCA_930367185.1. Classification (NCBI taxonomy): domain Eukaryota; kingdom Metazoa; phylum Arthropoda; class Insecta; order Diptera; family Syrphidae; genus Myathropa; species Myathropa florea. The sequence goes on from OV884004.1 coordinate 55,776,928, forward strand.
GCCGAAAACAAAACCGAATGTTCGCATGTTTGGATATTGGCTGGATGAGTAAGCATAGCAGACCTCATGTCAACAGCCAAAAGCGACTTGCTTTATAAAAGTGAATGAAAGACCCTCTCGGCAACTCTACTCCTAAACCGTAGGATTCTCCAATGTTACTATGGGTTTTTCGTTGGCTCTATAAGCCACAAAGTAAAAATTCAATCATCAACGAAACGGAAGAATGGGAAGGTTTTTGGGTTGAAACTGGTAAGACTAGTATGTTTTGTTGTTTAGGTACAGTACATCTTAAATATAGGCAATAATTTGTGATGTAAAAGATAAATAAAACATCGGAAAAACATCGATGTATCATTGTTAATACCGATGTTTTTTAACATCGATTTTTGCCGTGGACCATCGATGTTTTCAAACATCGATGTTTGTAAGAACGATGTTGCATCCCTACATAGGTCACATGGAACGTATTCCTAATGATAAAGTGGAACCTACATCAGGCCAGGTATTCTACTTATCCTATCACGCCGTAGTTACAAGCAAAATACGGATTTCGGATACAAGTAAGTAAGTAAGTAAATCGGTGGTCTGCCATGGATTACAATAGGGGGAATCACATGTAGCAACCTGAAAGTTGCACGTGCCGTAACTAATGTTTTCCATGGAAGTCTAGCTATGACCTTCTAGTGGTGGTCACCGGTAACAATTCGACCAGCAGGTCATGTCTCTACTAGCGGATTGGCTAACATAGCAGGCGGGAAGAAGGTTAACTTCCTGGGTGTGAATGGGTGAATGTTTGTGTTGAGTGTGCGAATGTAAGAGGAATAAATGAAAGAAGTTCCGACAAAATCCCCCAATCCAAGGTGGAACATCAAGCGCCGGGGGATGCATGGCTAGTGGGTTGACTAGTCCCTAGCTAGAGGACTTGAGGTGTGCACCTCAAGCCTCATTTCAATTAGCCTTACCATACTAATCCGGAGCTCTGGTATGGCGGACCCCATTACTTCTCGTGGCACTCGTGGGACCCACCTAAAATAAATATGAAAAACAAAACGAAAAAACAAAAGAAAAAAAGACAAAAAGAAGCAAATGAGCCAATCGGTCCATCGTCAGAAGACGAGCTTTTAGCCTCCAGTCAGGAGACTATTCCCCCAACAGACTCCAGCAGTTCCTGCCATAGTGCAGCTGCGAAGTTTCACCCTGCTTCAACCCAAAACCCAGACGCCAAGGTTGCCAGCCATAGCGACCAGAAACGAAAAAAATGTAAATCTCCTGGAACCCAGCAGAAACTGCAATACCAGAAGGCTATCTTCATTTTAGGCAAGATTTCTAAAAACGAAGCAGCCGGTATTGTGGCGGAGCAGGATTCCGAGGATAAGCCAAATTACCAAGCCATAGTGGAAGAATACACTAGGTACATGACGGAAAAAAAAGACATGACAACGACCGCAACAAAAGCTCCAACAACGTCTTCCAAACGAAACAGATCTCGAGATGAGATCAGATCAGCTCCGAAAAGAAGCAAATGAAGTGACAATACCAACCTCCATTCAAGCAGCAGTGAAACTGCAAAGCGCTCCATGAGCGAGGTAGTAAGGGACCATCTTCAGGTCGCGTTAGCGGACAAGCTGCCTGCCAACGCAAAGAAGGTCCTTGAAACCTGGAGCGAGATAGAAAGCAGGTTGTACGAGTCATAGATCATCTTCTCAACTCGGAAGACAAGTCGCTACCTGGATACGACTCAGCCGAAGTCGTTAGAGGTTACAGGGTTTTTAAATGCGAGGACCAATTCTCCAAAGATTTCCTCTTCGCATGCATTGCTAAGAACAGCAATGAATGGGAAGGTCTAAGCCTCAGACTCATCCCAGCGAAGGAAATCCCCAGGAGACCGAGAGCTCGCATTTGGTTACCGAAGATGAAATTAAAAAGTGAGAAGCTTCTCAAGTGTCTAAAAATTCATAATCCCAGTGCAAATATGGATAACTGGACGGTAATCAAATCAGAACCTCCTCAGAACAACAGCATGACTTACTTACTATCCATAAACGAGGAGTGTCTTCCAAGCCTAGCGAAGGCCGACAACAAGCTACGTTTTGGCGTAAGATACGCCAAGCTAAAGATCTTCCAATCGTCAAATCCGGGTGATGACACAGACGATGTCGACGCCGCGGACAAGCTGTTCGAGGGTATGGCGATTGATACTACCAACTTAGACCCACCTATTCCCGATGCTGAAAGTCGTACACATTAATCTGCAGCACTCTAAGTGTGCTTCAGACAATCTGTTGATGTTCCTCAAGGAAGAGGATTTCGACATCGGGATAATGCAGGAGCCATGGACTAGATGTTCAAAAATTACAGGGCTCAAAGACAACAACTACAACATCTTCTACCTAAAAAACGATGGTAAGCTCAGAACGTGTATTCTAATTAAGAAACGTCTTAACGCTTTCCTTTGTCCTAACCTAAGCTCATCCGACCAAACTGTCGTCAGACTTAAAGCTGTGGAAAGCTCGCTTCTGATAGCATCGACATACATGGCACATGATCGTGAGACACCACCAGAAGAATTGCGGAAGGTGGTACAATACGCCAAAAACAACAAGACACACCTTCTGATGGGCTGCGACGCCAATGCCAGACATACGCTAGGGGGAAGCTCAGATATCAAAGAAAGAGGTGAGTCATTGTTTGATTTTATCGTAATAAATAATATAAGTGTATGTAATACCGGCTCAACTCCCACTTTTATTTTTCCCAGTTCGAAAAACTTCAGGGGTTGGAAGGAAGGAACGATTCTCAGATAGACAGTTGGAGAGTATCCAATTCTAATTCCTTCTCGGATCATAAATTGATTATCTTCAATAACAATCTAAAGACTCATATACATTTACCACATAGAAATCCCAAATGCGCAGACTGGCAAAAGTTCGTTACGATTGCCAAGAAAAACTTTGTAGAACACCGCTCTCCAATATAAGCAATATTAGTGAGTTGGAAAAAACAATAGAAGTTTTCGAGAAAGCGCTCAACACATCCTTTAATATATCGCGTTCAATCAAACGAGGCAAGAAGAAACTTCCTCCTTGGTGGACAGAAGACCTCTCACCTTAGAAAGATGACCAGGGTCATCTTTAATATTTGCCATAAATATAATTTTTGGCAACCATATAAAGACTGCTTAAGAATCTATAAGAAATCCATAAGTATAGCAAAGAAGCAATCTTGGAAGGATTTCTGTGAATCGATCGACAACATCAAGGACTCTTCGAGGCTCAGCTAAATTCTGTCAAAGAACATTCCAATCCCTCTCTCCTTAAGATACAGGATGGAACCTGGACTGAGTCCTCAAAAGAATCCCTAGATACACTCTTACTTACACACTTTCCTGGGTGTAAAGACCATTGTGAGGTCAACCACCAACAGGAACCACTGCCAACATCCATTGTAGAAATCGATCGGATAATTGCAGAAGAGAAGATAATCTGGTCGGTCAATAGTTTTTCTCCCCCAGGCCCTGATGGTATCTTACCCTTAATGCTACAAAAACTACAAGATGTAGCAACCCCTTGGCTCAAAGCAATGTATAGAAACTGTTTACTGCTCAATCACATCCCCCAGTTGTGGAGACGGGTTCGAGTAGTCTTTATACCAAAAATAGGCCGTCGCGAAGGATTTCAGACCATTCAGCTTATCGTCTTTCATGCTTAAAGCCCTGGAACTCATTATAGATATTCACATTAGGCTCAAGCTAGATGGGAAGTCCCTCTCCAAATCTCAACATGCCTATGTCAAGGGTAAATCCACTGATACAGCTCTGCACGAGGTGGTTGGCACCATTGAGAAAACCATTCACTACAAACAATATACCTGATGTATAGATGCTGGCAACACCGTGGAGGACTTGCTGGTCTCCTGCTTCTCAAGTGTTAAGTAAGAGAGCAGTTGTATTGTGACTGCGGACGTATAAAGACTATGAATAAAGAGTTTGTAAAAATCAAAGAAGTGTTTCATTAACAATACAACACGGCGCAGTCGGTCTAAAAAAAAAAAAAGAAAGCTACAAAACATTTAACAAATTTAAAAACAATTAGTGAAACAGAACAAATTTAAAGCAATTAGTAAAATATCAGTGAAAAAAAAAAAAATTAGTGCTTTCAACCAAACGAATTTGGCGCGAGAAATGACAGACAAGAATTAACAAAAGCCAGGTCCATTGTCAATGGATGGTAATGTGAAGGAGAATTGGAGAAAATTTAAGGCTATGTGGGATGTCTACACAGTAGCCACTAAAACGAGCTGCGAAAGTCAACCCATTCAAGTGGCTAGATTTTTATCATGTGCTGGTCCACAGGCAATTGAAATTTTTGGCACATTGGCGCTAACAGAGGACAACAAAAATTCGATCAAAGATGTAGTCGACGCATTTCATGCATATTGCGTGCCACGGAGTAATGTTGTGTACGATCGATATCTATTTTTTTCACGTCATCAGCATGATGGAGAGCCATTTGAACAGTTTATAGCGGATGTTAACAAACTAGCGGAAAGTTGTGAATTCGATGCCCAAAAAGAACAGATGATCAGAGATCGTATAGTCATTGGTGTGGCGGATCACAACGTGCGATTGCAGTTATTGAAGCAAGACAGTCTGACATTGGTAAAAGCAAAGGAGATTTGTCGTGTAGCAGAAGAGACCGGAATGCAGGCAAAACGAATGGAGAACGAGCGAGCAGCGGTTGTTACAACACTTATGAGTGCGTGTGATCGAGATGACAAGATGTTAAATGTCAACGCTATTAATTCTAATTCTAATTTCAGAATCGAGAAAAGGAGAGGAGATCAGCAAAGACACCCGGGTTACCAAGCCAGTAGAATGCCGAATGCACCATGCTTTAAATGCAATCGTTTTCATGTGTTAGGAAAATGTCCAGCTGAAGGCAAGAGGTGTTTGTCATGTGGAAAATTCAATCACTTCGCAATGGCGTGCAAAGAGCGTAAAAATGTAAATGCTCGAAGATTCATCAACGAGGTTAGTAACAATGATGATGACCTTGAAGATTATGTTGTGGGTCCTGAAGACAATTCAGTGATGTATGTGAGTACTGTGAATGTGCTTAATTTTGCCTCAAATTGTAAAAGAAGTTGGTTCCAAAAATAAAAAATTATGAATTTTAACATTGAGTTCAAATTGGATAGTGGTGCGGAAGTAAATATAATAACAAAAAACTTGGTAGAGAGATTGGGTAGAGTCAGTTATATTCAGCCCGTCGCAACGAAATTGGAAGCATATAGTGGCTTCCGAATAAATACAGTGGGGTCAATAGTATTGCGTACGGAACATAAAAATAGAGTAATTGACGTAGAATATCTTGTGGTTGCAGGCTACTCACAACCGATTTTAGGGTTGAAATCCTGTATAGATTTTAATTTGATATGCAGAATAGATGGAATAGAGGATAGGGAAAGGAATGAGTTTTTAATTAGGAACAGGGATATTTTTAAGGGTACAGGCCGATTTCCTGAGGCATGTGAGCTAGTATTAAAACCCAATGCTACACCAGTTAACAGACCACCTCGTCGTATACCAATAGGCCTTTATGATAGAGTAAAGAGTAAGTTACAGGAAATGGAGGAAAAGGGAATAATTAGTAAACGTGAGAAACCTTTCAAAAGTGAATTAACGCCATTATGGCGTTAGTTCATATGGCCTTCGTTCACGGCACCATTTGCCTTAACCAAATACGCTTCAAAAATATTTTCATTTTGACGATGGTGGGTGAATATACATGCAATATCCGATAGGACTTCTCGTTTTGTAGCTTGCGTACTCAATGCTTGTAGCGCCGAGCTAAACTGGAATGAATCGGTCTCGATGTTCCACCACAAACCCAAAGCTTTTATGCCATTTTCACCAATACACAACTCGGTTGCCATTTCGTTATCAGCAGCACTGATTGTATTGAGAAAATCTCGTGAATTTGAAGGTCCATGCCCGATTTCTTTAGCATGTGGCAAAGATAATTTTTAACCCTTACAGCATCTTCAACGGAATCGAATGTAGACATGAAGTCATCTACGAGTACATAAAAATCGTTAATAAGGCAATCCGAAGTCTGCGGATACCTGGCGATGTTGTTGATGCCGATTTGCTTTAAAACTCTTCTGGCCAAGAACGAAGCCGACGCTGTTCCGTAGGTAACTGTTTGAAGTTGATAATCTCGCGGTTCTTCCATTACGTCGCTCCTCCAAAATATGCGTTTACCAGTATCTGGCGGTACATTTTCGCGATATCAGCTTTTACCGCAATTTTGAGTTAGTAACTGTGATTAACTCATACCCTACCCGTTTCGCACCAAACTGTGCTCCTAGTTTACTTGATTTACTTATTGTGTCTGATCATTCTAATGTTTTACTTAATGATCAACTTTCATTTGAAGGTGTATCCGATCACGATGTGATTTTTGTTCTTATAATCCAGATTTTTCTCGGTCATCCTCCCCGTCAAGCTTCTCATATAGAGATTTATCTGCAACAAACATCAATGTGCTACAACACGACATAGCTTTTATACCAAACATGTTCCGCTAAAAACGGTTACAGTTAGTAATAAAAGAGTTCCCTGGTTTTCAGAAATAGTGCATAATGCCATAAAAGTTCGTAGGAAGACTTACTCTGTTTGGAAAAAGTGTTCCACTAGTGAGAATTCGAGAAATTATTGCCTTGCTCGAAATATAGCGTATGGAATTATTCATAGAGCCAAGAAAATGTATTTCCTCTCGAAACTTAATCCCCAACATTCGTCTAAGAAGTTATGGAGTAATCTGCGCACCATTGGCGTTGGTAAAAGGGACACATCTCCTGGAACGGTTGATGTTAATTCTCTAAACAAGGCGTTTTTAACCTCCAATGTAGAAAGCGTGAACTTTTGTTGATGTTATTAGATTGCTACGGTCTGATGCTGTTGGTGTTGACGGGATTCCCTTACGATCTGTAAAAATGATTATCTATGCAATTATCTCTCCACTTACGCATATCATTAATTTTTGTATTTACTCCGGCACTTTGCCTAGCAGCTGGAAAAAAGGTATTGTTACTCCTGTTCCCAAAAAGCCATCTTCGTTGTCTCCCGCTGACTTTCGCCCTATCAGCATTCTACCCTGCCTATTAAAGATTTTGGAAAAGCTTATGGCAATGCAATTTCAGGACTACCTTAGAGAAAATTAATTAATATATCATTTTCAGTCTGGCCTCAGACCGCATCACAGCTGTTCAACTGCAATGGTTAAGGTTCTGGATGATATCAGAGTCCAGTTTGACCAAGATAAAATTACCATCCTTTGCTTGCTTGACCTCTGTAAAGCTTTTGATAAGGTAAACCACGTAGTCCTCTGTCACAAACTTAAGCTCTATTTTGGTTTCAGCGATTCTTCAGTGTGCCTAATCAAAGATTACTTGAGTAACAGGAGCCAAAAAGTGAAGTTTGGAGAACGCTCATCTTAATTTTTACAATTTTTAAATATATCACCAGGAGTACGGCAGGATCAATATTAGGTCCCATTTTATTTAATTTATTTATTAACGACCTGCCCAAAGTCTGCAACAATGTGTCCCTTCACTTACATATATGCAGACGATGTTCAAGCATATTTTTCCACTCCCATTGGATTAATGAAAGACCTAATTTGTAAAACAAATTGCATATTAATTTCCAAAAAAAATATATGACACTAATAGAATGCCGCCTTTATATCTTAATGGCCTAACTCTCCCTCATGTCGATTGTGTGGTAAGTCTAGGATTTAGAATAAACCGTTCTCTGTCTGCTACCGATCATGTCAAACATATTTATGCTGCCCTACGTAAACTTTGGCTATCCGCAGATTTTACTCCAACCAAGATCATGCCCAAACTGGTCAAAACCTTTCTACTTCCTGTCATTGATAACATCGCAGTAATCTATTGCAAGCTTGATTCGTTGTCGCATAATAACGACATGGTAAGGTACATTTTTGGGCTTTGTAGATTTGACCATATTTCCCAATATCAACGTTTAGTTCTTGGTCGTACACTAAGTGATTTCTTGTCCGCCAGATGTTGCATTTTTATGCACAAAATTATTCAACGACAACTAGCACCTTATCTCTCTGAAAAACTTCAATTTGGGCAATCCACCAGGACTTACAACCTTATCACACCGTCTACCAAAAATTTAAACTGTTCCCGTTTGTTTTACGTCCGTCAGACTTTGCAGTTCACTTCCAATACATGTGAAACAATCAATTGGAGCGAGAAAGTTTAAAAGAGAAATTTTTAATTTTTTCTGTTAAATTACCCTTTCCTTTTTCCTTTTCCTTGAACTAAAATTAATTTTAAGTATAAATACTTGATGTATATTACATTTGATTTTAATTGTACTATAAAAGATCGTTAAGTCTTACTTGTACACCGAAATAAATTGAATTGAATTGAAAAAAAAAGAAAAAAAACCTAACCAATTAATAGATCTTGGTCTTCGTGTGCGTTGTTTATGACTCTCCAATTTCTTGACGATTTGGATAATTAGATGTACAATCTGAGGTCTTAGCACTCACCGTCAAGAAGATCCTGAAATGAGAGGTTTTTAGTTTTAACAATTTTTTATATTGGATAATTTTACAATTGCGAGTTTAAACATTCTGCCCGCGGTTGAACCGATAGTTCAACAATAATAAAAAAATGTTTGTTGTTTTTTTTTAGGTGTTTCATACTAAAAATTCTTTATTTTTAAAAATTCGACTAATTATTAATACATATAGATACTAAATCTATCCTCCTGAATTTCTGGTTGCTGTTGCTGTCGTCTTGGAATGTCGGTGGTAACGGCTCGGGCCTTGGGGGTTGGAGTTGGTTGCTGGATTCACCTAGTCTTCCTGGATTTGATGTAGTATTTAACAACCAAAAAGATGACAATTAAAACTGCTAGTAACATCCCAGCATGCCCCATTGTATGGTGAATTTCATGATGTTCCAGGGTAGTCGGTAACTCACTACGAAACTTTTCCAATTTCTGTTTCAATACTTCAATATCCGCTATATGGTGTTGGTAAAATTGTAGTGGTTAAGTTAGAGTGGTCTCTTGAACTGGAGTTATGTTGTCAGTGAGGTTGCTTAGCGGACTGTATGACAATCTGGTGACCGATGAGTGTATATTATGTCCTCGGATAGTTAAGAATTGCTGTTTCCTTATACAATCCTTCTGCAGACTTGCAATACCTGATCCTCGAATAGTGACATATGTTGTGTTTTGGCCGCATACAACATTTAAGGTGGTTTCTCGTAGTACGGCGTAAATCCATTCATTTGGGTTGTTAAGTTGAATCCAATTCAATGAGGGCCATCACCACATTTTTGTACTTGACATTTATCAAACTCAGGTAGATGATTAAAGAAGAAAATCTCACATGCACTGATGATTGAACCCTTGTGATGTGAAGGGCCACCTGGCTTGCATAAATACTCCTCGTGATTAATTGGCAAACAATCTTTCATATCTCCTTCCGAAAGTGAATAGTACCGGTCTCGATGTAGGTTTATTATTATGTATGGTGAGGCTGGTTGTATGGCGGTGAAAGTTCCATTTATTAGCACTGGTACCGGTATTACGAGAAAAATCTCGAAGTCTTCTGCCGATACTAATTGTATCGTACGCCAGCGTACGAGTATATCATATATCTATATAGATATATAGACGGGGGTAATAATGCACAATTTCAATTATTCGTTGTCAAACTTTATTTCACCAACAGTCAATTTATTAACAAATGTATTATTTTATTTATTATATTTAACTATTTAACTACAGAAGATGATCGATCCCGGTCACTAGTCAAAGTACAACTCCCCTTCTAAATATTTTTGGTCCCCAAAAATTGCCCGGATCGATATCATGAACATAACTAACATAAATAAATATCTTAAGTCTATACATTTGTTTCTTTACAATAATTACATTGACTCTTCAAATTTTATTATTCATAATTAAGAATTAATCAACAAATGTTTATATAGTAAATTCTTATTACATTTTTTTTATTTATAACAAAACCGATTATTCTTCCTTCATGATTGATTACTTCTAATTGACTATATTGATGTAGTAATTAATTTTCCTTCTTTTTGTTTCTACGAATACTAACCTAATACTGCAATCTACTTCTCTAACCACTTTGATATTTATATTTTCTTTTTATTTGGTTTTTATAATATTTTGTATTTCTTTTAGTTAATTTGTCTATTAAATAATTACCTATAGTTTGTGGACGGGACAGTTTTCTGTACTTCGGTTTTGATTTCCCGACTGTTCTGTTTTGAACTAGATCTTCGCATTGATCTTCTTCTTCTTCTTAGGGAGCTACAGTCCGAGGTGAACCTGGGCCTCACTCAACATGCCTCTCCAGCCAGCTTCGCACACCAAGCCGGCCGAGGTCCCCCTCGACTTGTGTGCGTCACTTTGTACGTGAACGTCCTCTCACCTCTGTTGCGTTTTGCTACAGGCTCAGAGTCGAAGAATCTTCGGGCCAGAGCTAAGTTGTTCATACACTCTACATGGTCTAGCCATCTTAGGCGTTGTATCCATAGAGCCTGGCTAGACTCATGCCGCCGTACAGCCCATACAGTTCGTGGTTGAACCTTCTCCTCCAAATGCCATCAACGCAAACAGGACCAAAGACCGCGCGCAGAACTTTTCTCTCGAAAAGACCAAGAGACTGTTCATCCGCTTGGGATAGCGGACACTAGACTGGACACTAGACATGGCGCTGTATAGCTCGTCTCTGTCATATGCGGCTTTGAAATCGACAAATAGATGGTGTGTGTTGATCTGCATTTCTTGGGTCTTCTCCAGGATCTGCTGCAGTGTGAAGATTTGATCGATGGTGGCCTTCCCGGGCCAGAAACCACACTGATGCGGATCTATCAGTTTGTTCACGAATGGTTTCAGGCGTTCACACAAAATGGCAGAGAAGAACTTGTAGGCGAAGTTAAGAAGACTTATCCCTCGATAGTTGGCGCAGTCAAAGGGGTCTCCTTTCTTGTAGATCGGGCAAACGATATTGAGATTCCACTCATCGGGCATGCTTTCCTCCGACCATATCTTACAGATGAGCTGGTGCATGCGCCCTCCCAGATCACCTCCAGCTGCCTTAAACATTTCGGCGGGCAGACTATCTGCACCAGCAGCTTTATTAGACTTCATTCTCGATATCGCTATCTTGACTTCGTCTAGGTAGGGGGGACGGTATTCTCTTCTATCATCGTCCGTTGTGTTGAGTGGAACATTCTGCCTGATAGCGGTATTTTTGTCCTCATCGCCGTTCAACAGTCGGCAGAAATGATTTTTCCAAATTCTCAGTATCGACTGCGAATCTACTATAGGTTGTCAATTCTCGTTCCGGCAGACTTCTGTCCGAACTTTATATCCATTCGATAAGAGGGTTACCCTTTGGTTAAACTTTCGGACATCATTCCTCCCACAACACCTCTCCATCTCCTCGATCGCGCGCTTCTCGTGCTCTTTCTTTTTCTTCCTGAGAAGCCGGTTCTCTTCCCTTCTTCTCTGTTCGTAGAGCTCACAAACAGCTCTCGTGGTTCGATGCAGCGTTGCCCGGTAGGCTTCTTGTTTTGCTGCATGTGCCTGCCTGCACTCGTTGTCAAACCAGGGGTTTTTCCTTGGTAGTGTTTTAAAACCCAGCACATCAGTAGCGGCTTCTCTGATGGCTCTTTGACAACGTTTCCATTCTTCGTATATTGTTAGTGCAGGCGACGTCGAACTTTCGGAGAGTTTCAGGAAGACTCAATCGGCAAAATTCCTGGCAGTCTGTTGCGATTGTAGCTTTTCGACGTCAAACCGTGGTTGTCTTCCTCGACTCCGTTGTTTTCTCGATATCCGTGTATTTACTTTGGCTACAACAAGGAAATGGTCTGAGTCGATGTTGGCGCCTCGGAACGTTCGAACATCAAGAATACTGGAGGAGTGTCTGACGTCGATCGCAACGTGATCAACCTCGTTGACGGTTGAATGATCAGGGGTTGAGGTGTGTGTGATCAGTCAGTTGAGGTGTGGAAACCGCGTGCTAGCTACAGAGAGGTATCGCCCCGTAACAAAGTCCACCAGCCTGAGTCGGACGTGGTTTCGTGCAGGCTGTGTTTACCGATGACTCTAGCAAAGATGTCCTCTTTACCCAGCTTAGCGTTAAAATCTCCTTATTTTGTTATAAGGCGCTCGCTTATGTACTTAAAGCTTAAGACTTTTTGGCTAAGTCTGCCTCGAACAACAAATCCATATCCAAATAATCGCTGCCCTCGCTCTCTGTAACAATCGCCGTAATAGACATCACAGTTTTTCATCCTCTCTTTGCCCGGCCCATCCCATCGCACTTTCTGGATTGCGGTAACGTCTGCTTTATAGCAGTCTAGGGCCTCCGCGAGTTCATCGGCTGCACGTGGTCTGTTCAGGGACCACACATTCCACTTGCAGAACCGAAAGTCATTGTGCTTATTCCGTTTGCTGGAGTCGTCAACAGTAAATCCCTCCATATCCGAGGCAGTTTGTGTTCTCTGAACTCGTAGTGTTTTTACATGGTGAGGAAGTTAACCCTACGCACAACCTCCAACTGGGAGGACAGGTCCATTTGTTTAGACCCCGGACAAAGGGGTCCGGATTGATCTGATGTCGGTAGCCTCTTGCTGTGAGTGAGGGCTGTGAGCGCCGCCGTTGGCCCTAAAAGAAGGGCTCATCCGCCGCCATCTCTATTCCAAGGTCCCGACCTTACCATAGAAACCAGGTAGCTGCTGCTGACTGGAGTTGTGGATGCCACCGTTGGCCAATCAGTTGAACAGCTCCTCCGCCGCCATCCTAAAAAAAGTGATGAGCCCTGGTAGACTCACACTCCCCCTCTCTTGTTTGCAGCCGCCCAGACGTCAAACGGGGGTTGGTTACCCCATCTTCTGTCGAGGGTACTCGGCTCCCGGATTTCACCACGAGGAGGTGAGAGTAGGAGTTCGTTAATAGAGGCTAGGTGCAGAGGCTTGTGTCTGCATGGTTTGCTTATTAACGCTTAGAAAACCTTTGCATTGATCTAGAATTCGTATTTTCCTATTTCTATTTAACTTTTGTATGTTTTTCTCCTTTTCAATCCTGAATTTACTCGCAAGTTCCTGAACTTCTTCCCTACTTAAGTTTTTTGAAATAAAATCAGTAGGTCTAATTTTGGTTGTTGAATGTATTGTTTTGTTATATATTGTTATGATGTGAAACAGTTTTTCGTCCAGGTCGGAACTATCTTTGCTGGCGTTCTTAATTCTGAGATGTTCATTGAGTGTACCATGCAACCTTTCTGCATTTCCTGTTTTCAAAGAGCCTGTAGTTTTACGAAATTCGATGTTGTTTTCTTTCAAGAACAGTTCGACGGCTGAATGCAGGATGGATGTTTCTTCATCTGAAACGATTTTGTTTTGCTTTCCTAGAAACTTAATGCGTTTTTTTCTTGCGTTGAGTATTGCTATCCAATTTCTGTCGTCTAAATAGTAGATTGTTGCATATTTTGAAAACTTATCGATTGTGGTCAAATACATTTTTCTACGTTCGGGAAACCAAATGTCTATGTGGACTATGTCATTGAAGTGTGTATTTGAGGGGGTTCTATCGTGTTTAGCAATGTTACAAATTTTGCAGTTATTGACAAATTTTTGTATTTCTTTCAGCAAATTGGGAATGAAGTATTGACTTCTCAACTCGAGAATCATTTCGGTAATTCCGCGATCTCATCTCATCTCATCTCATTTTCAATGACCCGCATGTTCCACTAAAGGGGTCGCGGGGGCAATGCATGCACGAGAGATCTCCAGGCCACTCGATCCTCCGCCATCGACTCTAACTCATCAGGAGCTATGCCCAAGCGCAACCAGGCGAGTGTTTGGACTTGGTCCAACCATCTCATCCTAGGTCTGCCAAGCGGTCGCCTACCTGATGGAATCGCATTCAAGGCACGCCTCGGAAGTCGTGATGATGAGGACATTCGTGCCACGTGACCAAACCAACGAAGTACAGCCCTTTCCGTTCGAAGAAGCAGCTGCCCAACATTGAGTTCCCCGCGCACTGTCGTGTTTCTCACCCTATCCCAGCGAGTAATTCCCACAACAGCACGAAGAAATCTCATCTCGGCAGCTTGTATTCGCGATCTTATTCTTTCGGTCATTACCCAAATTTCATGACCATAGGTGAGAGTTGGAACAAATACTGCGTTAAAAACCGCTAACTTGGCTTTGACACCAAGCTCGGCCTTCCTGATTACAGATCGACCAAGCTGTTTCAAAATTGAGCCAGCTTGACCAATCCTACAGGAAAGCTCAGCATTATTCCTCCCATCACTCGTGAAGAAGACCCCGAGATACTTGAACTTCTCCACCTGTTTCAATGGGACTCCACTAACATGTAGAGTGCATTGAACAGGGGTTCTGGAAATAACCATAACCTCGGATTTGTCCACGTTAACCCTCATCCCAGCTTCAGCACATACGGCCACAAACCTATCTAGCGCGCGCTGGAGTTCTGTCTGGGAGGATGTGAGGATGACTAAGTCATCTGCAAAAAGAAGATGACTTACCCTCAACTCTCCCAATGTGAAACATTCCTCGCCTCGACTGCGCTGTAACATCCAGTCCATATATATAATGAAAAGGAGAGGTGACAAAACGCACCCTTGGCGAAGTCCAACGCCCACGGTGAAAGGTGTTGATTTACTACCGTTAACCCGAACACAGCTACTACAGTTTGTGTATAGAGACTGAATGGCCCTCAACAAAGAACCATCAATGCCATACTCCTGCAGGACACTCCAGGGTTTACCTCGAGGAACTCGGTCGTATGCCTTTTCCAAATCTACAAAACAACTGTAGATCGGTTTGGCGTACTCCCAAGCCTTCTCAAGTACCATTCTTAGAGTGAAAAGCTGGTCGGTTGTACTTCTGCCGGGAAGAAAACCGCACTGTTCATCCCCCATCCTGGATTCGACCATAGCTCTAGAACGCGCCTCCAACACCTTAGCGTAGATTTTACCTGGGAGACTTAAAAGAGATATGCCCCTGTAGTTGGAGCACTCTTTCTTGTCCCCCTTTTTGAAGAGAGGGACAATCACCCCAGTCTGCCAATCACCAGGTGTTTCACCGCGTTCCCAAGCCACCTTATTGACACGAGAGAGCCATAAAACTCCCTCTTTACCCATAGCCTTAAGCATTTCTGGCCGGATTTCATCCACACCGGCGGATTTGTCAACTTTTAGCGATTCAATCGCCAAAATGACTTCCTCCACCGTTGGACTATTCTCCGCCCTACTCAAGACTACAGGTCTGTCACCCTCAGTGCCCTGTTCGGGATTGAGCAGCTCCGAAAAGTGCTCGCTCCATCTGCGCAAGATGTCCACCTCATTGGAAAGCAACACGCCATCTTTGGATTTGACTCCTTCGATGGTATTGTATGGTTTGCCAGAACACCTTTTTCGCAGATCTATGGTCGCTTTCCAACTTCTCGCCGAACTCCTTCCAAGTCTGCTCTTTAGCTGCTCGCACAGCCAATTTGCAAGTTCTTCGCGCCTCAGTGTACCGGTCACGAGAATCAGAGTTCCCCAAGAGAATCCAGTCTCTGTAGGTCTTCTTCTTCTCTCTGATGGCTTCTTGAACTCCGGGTGTTTTAAACCACGCAGTTCTTTTCTCACCACCAGCCGCCACACCAAGCCGCTTCACCCCACAAACATCACGTGCAGAAGCAATGACAGCTGTTGAAAACAGTCGCCATTCGTCCTCTACATGCGATGGAACAGTTGGAATTTGCTCAAACCCTTCGGATATGCGCCGTGCAAAATGTTGCTGCACCTCACTGTTCTGTAGTTTCTCCCACCGTATGCGTGTAACCACTCTTGGTTTCCGCCTTGGCAGAAGAGGTACTTTATCAGAAAGATACAGCGTACACAACACCAGGTGATGATCAGTTGACAGTTCAGCCCCTCTCAACACACGAACGTCACAAACCATCCGTTTCACACACGATGGTACCACAAAGAAATCTATCAACGATTTCTGTTGAAGACTCCGACGGTACCATGTGTATTTATGGATGTCTTTGTGTGGAAAAAAGGTGTTCATAATGGACATGCCATTTGCACAGCAAAAATCCAACATCTTCTCTCCGTTCATGTTTTGATGAGGATCACCGTTCCTCCCAATCACACTCCCCCATGTCGTTACATCCACACCCACGTGAGCATTGAAGTCACCCATCAGAATAAAGGAATCCATCTCAGCCACCCTGTCAAGGGCAGCATCAACTTCATCCAGGAAAGCCGCATACTCTGACTCTAGATTCGGTGCATACACCTGCACTAGAGCCAAAGTTGATCTTTCAAGCTTGAGCTTTAAGATCCCGACTCTCCCTCCTAACGGTATCCACTCCAATACTCTGTCTGCCAGCCTGGGACTTGTGAGTATCCCCACTCCCGCCTGTGCAGACAGTTGAGGTGCCACTCCCGACAGGAAGAGTTTCCACCCGTCCGAAAGATCCACAGTTCTAGATCCTCTTTGCTTGGTCGAAGAAATGCCTACGATATCTAACCGATATCTGGCAGCTTCTCCAACCAGCTCGAGATCCTTTCCTGTGAGCGATGAGACGTTCCATGTGCCTATCCTAAGCCGATGCCGTTGTCCGTTGCCTTTTAACCCTCGCACGCACTGGTTAGTGCATGGCGTGATCCCCCTCCCACCCCCGTAGTGGCTCACGAGGCCACTGCCGGGTTGCTCGTAACTGCTTCGGGCTGAGCCCGACCGGCTGCCGAGCGGGACAGGCCGGCCACTAGACGCTCGCATACTGCCACCATTCAGGCCTGGCTCCGAATGGGGCCCTGGCACACCAGGGTAGGCGGTATCCGAGGCTGTTCGTCTTCTTCTTGTCATCCGAGGGGGTTGCGCTTCGTTAGCCAGGCTTGTGGCGTACAATATGCACACCACAAACCTGTTGCCCGCCCCCCACCACGAGGAGGTCAGCTGCCGGGGGGGCTAAGTCCGCGATGATTTTTATTATTGTGCTCGTTTTTAATTATTGTTGTCTTTTAATCTGTTATTAGATTTTAGTACCTTAACATTTTTATTCGTGGAAAAATATTTTACATAGGTGTTTTGGAATTTAATAAACAAGGATAAATTGTCACAGTATACGCAAATATTTTTAATATTTTTTATTTATTTTTATTCATTAATAGTTTCTTAAATACATTACACAATTCATTATTATTACAATTTGTTAATAATGCCGAAAACGGTATGAAACCAAGGGCTTAAATTAATGCAACTTCCTTTTGGTTTGTGTCATGGATATTGTAACCCAATTTAGAAATGTCATTCTACACACCACTTTGGTGAACTTTTGTGAATTGTCACTGTAAAATAAAGAGTTGAAGGTAAGAAAACGTGATTCTCTGCAGAAGTCTTTTTTTTTGGGATCTAATTTCAGAGCTTAGTTTCTTTTTCCTACGTTTCTTCTTATGCACTATTTTGATAAAAGACCTTTCTGTAGCACCGTAGTACAAGTAAATTTGATTTTCAAAAAGATTTATTGGCTTCTCTGATATGTAAATATTTCGTGTATTGTCTTCGATTGGACTATGAACAGTTGCGCCCGTGGACGAAACGTCATCGTTTTCCCTAACGGGGTTAACCTTCGTAGAAATAACTTCATCGTTATTACGATTCGAAAGATACAACTCATTTGTAAAAATGTCTACTAAACTGACTTCATCGTCGTCGTTCGATTTTTGTTCATTTTTACCTCATTGGTTAATGTACCTACTGTGACTATCAGCCACACAGTTTTCTTTACCGTTCAGATACACGACACTGAAATCATATTCATTTAGAAGAATTTTCCAACGTTGAAGTTTCATGTTCGGTTCTTTTATGCCATGCATTCAGACGAGAGGCTTTTGATCTGTGCGCAATATAAACTTTCTACCGTATACATACGTTCTAAAATATTTGGTGAACCAGACGACTGCGAGAAGCTCTTTCTTGATCGTTGAATAATTTTGCTCGTGGTTATTTAGGGTGCGGTATGCGTAGCATATTGGATGATTGTTTTGACTTAACACAGCCCCTAGAGCATAGTTCGATGCGTTGGTTGTAAGGATAAAAGTTTTGCTAAAGTCTAGACTTTTAAGAATAGGGTCGCTAGTAAGTAGTGTTAATGTTTGGAATGCTTTTATAAAGTGAGGATCAGAAGAATTTACTCTTTCGGCTTTTTTCAAGTATTTTATAAGAGGGTAGAAAAGAGATTTAGCATAATCTTTTATAAACTTCCGGTAGTATCCGGTTATACCTAAAATCGTTTTATGCCTTTTTTATCGGAAGGTAATTTCAGTTATTGCTTTGATTTTTTTAGGGTCGGGTTTAATCCCATTGTTAACAATAACATGTCCTAAATAGTTTGGACTTTCAAATTACATTCATTTAACCTTTGAATTATTTTTTTTAATGAGCCAAGTTGTTCATCGAAGCTCGTTGAAAAACGAGAATATCGTCTAAATACACAATTTTATTAATAAAATCCTTAAGAATATTATTCAAAAGTCTTTGGAATGTCGCTGGGGCATTCTTTAGCCCAAACAGCATCCTTAAAAACTCATAGTGTCCACTTTTTGTCGAAAATGCGGTTTTCGCTCTATCGCGTGGTTAAACTTCGATCTGATGGAAGCCTTTAACAAGATCAATAGTTGAGAAATAACTACATTTACCAAGTTTATCAAACAATTCATCAATATTAGGTATTGGGAATCGATCGTCCACCGTTTGATCAATAACTATTCTCCAAAGCTTTTTTCCGTACCTAGCGTCCTTCTTGGGGACAATCCATAAAGGTGAATTGTAAGGACTTGGTATAATTATTTTGTGCTGTAACATCTCGTTTATCTGCCGATCGACTTCATTGGAATATATCTCCGGGTACTGATAAAGTTTGGTGTAGATTGGAATATCGGTTTTTGTATTTATTTGGTGTCGTATTTCGTTTGTAAAAGTGAAATCTTCTACTTCCTTGTAGAAAAGAGATTTATACGAATAAAGTAATGATTTCAGTCTCGACAGGTCCACGTTGCTAAGGTGTTTTGCAAATACTTTGCTGGCAATTTAAGTTTCGAATTGCTCAATACAGTATACATCACAGCCTTCACCAGGATAACATTTTTTTCATAAATTTCCTGATCGTTATCAAAGTATATTGGAATCGTTGCGTTATCTGTTATTAGGCATCTATTTTTAAGATCAATTACTGAGTTACGTTCAATGAGAATATTGTTGCC
Source organism: Myathropa florea (assembly GCA_930367185.1). NCBI lineage: Eukaryota > Metazoa > Arthropoda > Insecta > Diptera > Syrphidae > Myathropa > Myathropa florea. Next base: position 55,796,304 of record OV884004.1, read on the forward strand.
TATGAGTCCGTCGAAATAGTGGTGAAACTGATATTCAAGGAAATCTACAGAGTAATTTGGTTTATTGAACTCACTAAAAAGAGGAATTTTGTATAGAATCGTTGTCGATCATAAACCTAAGAGGTTTTATATGGTTCTTTATAGTTATATAGGTAAGTTTTTTCCTTGGTCTGCACGAAAATTTGGGCAATGTTGTGAACGATGTCCATTTTGGGGTGTCTCTTCATTAAATGTCATGTCCATTGGTTCGTTGTGATGCTGAATGTATCTGCTTATTTGTGTAAAGTTGTTATTTTGTCTTCGCCTACTCTGAATGGAATTATTGTTTCGTCTCGTTTGATTGCTCTGTGCGTTATTATTGTTGTATGATTGATCATTTTGTTGGTGAGACTGCATGTTTCTTATGTAATTTGATTGCCTTGGTTGGTAATTGTTTTGAAAATAGTTCGAACTGTGTCTTTTTGTATACCTATTGTTCTGATTAGTGTACTTACTGTAAGAAAATAAATTGTTTTGGTTTGCAAATAAATTTTGGTTTACATTTGGACCTAACGTCTGGTGGTTTATTTCGATAATAATTTTGTAGGCGTCCTGTAATGAATGCGGGCTTCGGCTTAATATAATAGACTTCGTTGGCTCTGGTAAGTTATTTTTGAACGCTTCTAGTGCAATTCTATTATTAGGATCTATCAGAGTTTGATTAATTATATTAGCTTCAAATGGAAGTGAGCTATTAATTCTACCTAAGAGTGTACTTATTTGATTATAATACTCTTCAATGGTTGAAGAAACGCGCGTTGTTCGGATACGGTCAATTAAAACATGGGCGGGCAAACTTTCCCCAAACTTCTCTAATTTCGGCCCAAGTCGAAAGTCTACCGTGTTTTAGTAATTCTACTCGCGCTTTTCCTATAACCTTATCTTTAATATAACCTGATAATAATATTTGCGTATTTTCAACGTAATCCGTTAAAAGGATTGCCAAGGAGTCTACTCTATCTAGGAATTCTAGCGTATAATCAGTTGCGACATCAAAAAAAGGTAATTGATTAATTCTAAAATAATCTTAAATTAATAATCTTAAATATCCACTGTACCTAGAACATCCATTTATTTTGGTTGGTTATGATCACGCTGAAAAGGGATGCTCTGCTTGTTGTTCTTCTTGGACCCACGCTCGTAACTATTGTTTGTTGTTCTTCTCGAACCTATGCTCGTAACTGTTGTTTGTTGTTCTTCTCGAACCCACGCTCGTAACTGTTGTATGTTGTTCTTCTTGAACCAACGCTGGATACTGCTTTCTAATAGGTGAAGCAATATTATAATAATTACCATTACCATATGCGTTAGCTGAAGAAGGAAAGTCGAAAGGGGTTAAGCTTTTTAGAGAGCGGCAGACTATGTTAGAACATTTTTGGAAAAGGTGGCAAGAGGAGTATCTTGTAACGCTACAAGAGCGAAAGAAATGGAGAATACTGCCAGTCGAACAGAATCATGAGACATAGACGGTAAGATTAGGCAACTTAGGACTAGCTAGGTAGCAGCTTACAAATAGGTAGGAGAATGTCAAGATGAGTTGAAGGCTATAAAACAATCCAAAGCTACAAATGAGTCGAAAGCTATAAAATAATCGAAAGCTACAAACAATCGAAGGCTACAAATGATCGAAATCTACTAATTAATCGCAAGCTATTTTATTATAGGTAAAGCTAATTGAATTTCAGGTTCTGCAAGATATTGGAAAGCTATAAGGTGTTAGCTCACGAAGTATAAGAGGATCGTTCCCATGGAAAGCATGATGAAGCCAGCAAGGTGTAAATACTGTACCAACCAGTGACGATACAAGGGAAGTCATGCAAGGAAACGGAAGCAAGCCTGATAGCCGCAAGGACCTAGATGAAAAACAGTTGTTTTTGTCGGGACTGTATCGTACGCCAGCGTACGAGTATATAATATATCTATATCATATCCTACATATTTCATAACTTGTACTACCACCAATGTATAATAACTAATGTCTACTACTTTTGTATGTGTAGTTCTACGAATGAGTATTCGAAGAGCGTCAGTCACAATTCGGCCAGCTCATCGAAAGGATGGGAATAAACGTTGGGTTTTTCTGCACCGCGCGGTTGATTTTTTCCCAACGAAAAAATTGTCGTATTTTTATTTCATTTGATAGCTTCCGTGATAGTTCTTTTTCAGCCAGTTTTCGGTGGCTTCACTAATGGTATTTTGATTTCGAAAATTGCATGATTGGGTAGTATTTTTCCCCTTATAGTCATCAAGTTTTAAAGGGTTGTGACATCCAAGTAAGGCATCAGAAGCCTCAATGATGATGGCAAATGCTCCTTTATGAAGCGTAGTTCTTAACGTACGAGTAACTGTGTTGACGATATGATGACTATGCGTTATAATATCTAATAGGGATCCTTGAATGCGTTGGAAATTGGATATGGACGTGAGTGTTTGTATTGCAAGCGATATAAAACCTGGGGCTAATTTATCTTGATATGGTTCCCTGAAGATGCTGTTCGGTGAGTTAATTCATTAAGTTGGGCGGACATAGCTGTAAATTGGGTTGATACTGCTTCTTGATTACGGTTCATGTTATTTACAGTAGCCGAGAGGAATGATGTCTGATTTTTATTGTGGCATAGAAGTAATTCTTCATTGGTTTGGATTTCCTCAATTGTTCTTGATAATTTGTCCACATATTCTGAATCTAGCACTCCGAATAATGCGTTGGCTACGTTGCCTACAAAGTTTAAGGCACCTCTCTTCATCCGGTTACTACTGGATGGTGTTGATAGTAGTTAATTTGTCTTTACAAGTTCTTCGGCCAGGTGCTGTATCTAGGTCGTTATTTTATTGCAAAAGTCCTTGTGTTTTACAAGATCACATGTCTTAATGAATCAGTTGTATTTGTTAAAAGCTGAAGTTCCTTCGCGTAAAGTTCCATATCATAGTAAGTAATAATATTCCATTAATTAGACAATATGTTAGCTGCTCCCAAATTTTAAAAATAAATTCCTGGTTGTGAGTTGAATGGCACTAGTTCGACATTAACTCCCTTACCCAAGGGAAGCGTAATCAGACTTAAAAGGATTGTTGCAATAGTGGAAACTAATGATCGTCTTATTCTTTTTCTTGGTACGTCGACCTTGTCCAATCGTGATTCAATTGGTTCTTGGGTTGCTAGATGCCCTGGTAGAGGTGGATTATTGTCTACTGGTAATGGTGCCAGTTTATGTATCGGTCTCTTGAGAAAACCGCTGGCAGTTCTTACTTCTACTACAACGTAAAGCCCTGGAACGCATTATAGATACTCACATTAAACTCAATGGGAAGTCCTTCTCCAAATCTCAACATGTCTATATCAAGGGTAAATCCACTGATACAGCTCTGCACGAGGTGGTCGGCACCATTGAGAAAACCAGTCACTACAGACAATATACCATGGGCGCCTTTCTAGACATAGAAGGGGCCTTCAATAACGTCCACACAGAAGCTATCCAAGAATCTCTTATCGCCCAGGGGGTAGAAGAGATGCTAGTAAAATGGATAGTTTCTATGCTCAAAACTAGAATTATACAATCCACGCTAGGAAATAGCCAACAAACAAAGTATGTAACTAGGGGAACTCCTTAGGGAGGGGTTATTTCCCCATTGTTATGGATACTAGTCATTAACAACCTATTAAAAGAACTAGACCGGGAAGGAATCAAAGTTGTTGCATATGCGGACGACGTTGTGATTTTAGTATCAGGCCAGTTTCTCTCAGTGATTAGTGAAATCATGGAGGGAGCGTTGCAAAAGGTTAATAGATGGGCTACCAGTTGTGGCCTAAATACGAACCCAAGCAAAACCGAACTGATGCTTTTTACAACGAAAACCAAAATACCAAACTTTCCCCTTCCTAGACTAGCCAATCAAACCCTCACTCTGTCTTCAACTGCCAGGTACTTAGGCACTATTCTTGACCCAAAACTAAATTGGAAAACTAACATTGACCAAAGAGCTAAAAAGGCATGCATAGCCTTATGCTCTTGTGTTTGGATTAAAATGCTGGTTGTTTAATATTCTTTGTAGTGTAGCTTTATTTTTAAACATATGTATGTGGTTGACAAAATACTTTGTGTGTTGTTTTCACTTTTTATGCGTCTGTACTCACTGAAGATATTCAAACAAGTGCGTTCTTTATGTTTGACAGATATCCTTTTCGAATGAGTACGACTAAAATGTTCAGAAAGTTATGCCTCTAAGGCTATAACACAATACAATTTTCGAATATTAAGTAACTTCGAACATTCTCCCCCCAGTGGAAGTATTCCACAAAATCGCTAAGTGTGAAGATAGCCTTATTTTCCTTTCCAAAAGATTCACATGAAAAGAAACAAATGGGATTAGTACAAATACTAGTAACATTTCAAGAATAACATGGTATAATATGCAAACCAAACCAAAATGAAAAATGGAATGAAAATTTCAGTGTGTTGTTTACAAGTATCTGGATTCGTTTCCATCTGTCTAGATAGTTAATCTTACCGACAGCTTGGACTCCATCTGGTACGGCCATTAAGGATTCAGGAAGTGTGCTGGGGTGAGTACTTCTAAATCGTATGGATTGTCTGAAAGGGGACACAAAGGCCTCGAATTGAGGCACGCTTCTATCTGCGTGAGAAGTGTTGTCATTTCTTCGTACGTTAATTTTTCGACTCCGACGATTCTTTTCAGGTGGTGTTTTACCGACCTTACTCCCGCTTCCCAAAGTCCACCGAAGTGTGGAGAAGCAGGAGGAATGAAATTCCACGTCGTACCTTGGTTGGCTAAGGTGTCTGCAACTTGAGCCCACTGATGTTTTGCGCTTTTCAGCAACCGATTTAGTTCAGCATTCGCTCCAACAAAATTAGTTCTGCAATCACTAAATATTTATGAGCAAGAGCCGCGTCGTGCGGTGAATCTTTTAAATGCTGCTAGAAAAGACTGTGTGGTAAGGTCTGTTACAACTTCTAAATAGCTTTAGTTGCAAGACAAATAAAAATTGCAAAGTATCCCTTCGTGCCCCCCCGGCAGCTGACCTCCTCGTGTTGGGGGGCGGGCAACAGGTTTGTGGTGTGCATATTGTACGCCCTGGTGTGCCAGGGCCCCATTCGGAGCCAGGCCTGAATGGTGGCAGTATGCGAGCGTCTGGTGGCCGGCCTGTCCCGCTCGGCAACCGGTCGGGCTCAGCCCGAAGCAGTTACGAGCAACCCGGCAGTGGCCTCGCGAGCCACTACGGGGGTGGGAGGGGGATCACGCCATGCACTAACCAGTGCGTGCGAGGGTTAAAAGGCAACGGACAACGGTATCGGCTTAGGATAGGCACATGGAACGTCTCATCGCTCACAGGAAAGGATCTCGAGCTGGTTGGAGAAGCTGCCAGATATCGGTTAGATATCGTAGGCATTTCTTCGACGAAGCAAAGAGGATCTAGAACTGTGGATCTATCGGACGGGTGGAAACTCTTCCTGTCGGGAGTGGCACCTCAAATGTCTGCACAGGCGGGAGTGGGGATACTCACAAGTCCCAGGCTGGCAGACAGGGTATTGGAGTGGATACTGTTAGGAGGAAGAGTCGGGATCTTAAAGCTCAAGCTTGAAAGATCAACTTTGGCTCTAGTGCAGGTGTATGCACCGAATCTAGAGTCAGAGTATGCGGCTTTCCTGGATGAAGTTGATGCTGCCCTTGACAGGGTGGCTGAGATGGATTCCTTTATTCTGATGGGTGACTTCAATGCTCACGTGGGTGTGGATGTAACGACATGGGGGAGTGTGATTGGGAGGAACGGTGATCCTCATCAAAACATGAACGGAGAGAAGATGTTGGATTTTTGCTGTGCAAATGGCATGTCCATTATGAACACCTTTTTTCCACACAAAGACATCCATAAATACACATGGTACCGTCGGAGTCTTCAACAGAAATCGTTGATAGATTTCTTTGTGGTACCATCGTGTGTGAAACGGATGGTTTGTGACGTTCGTGTGTTGAGAGGGGCTGAACTGTCAACTGATCATCACCTGGTGTTGTGTACGCTGTATCTTTCTGATAAAGTACCTCTTCTGCCAAGGCGGAAACCAAGAGTGGTTACACGCATACGGTGGGAGAAACTACAGAACAGTGAGGTGCAGCAACATTTTGCACGGCGCATATCCGAAGGGTTTGAGCAAATTCCAACTGTTCCATCGCATGTAGAGGACGAATGGCGACTGTTTTCAACAGCTGTCATTGCTTCTGCACGTGATGTTTGTGGGATGAAGCGGCTTGGTGTGGCGGCTGGTGGTGAGAAAAGAACTGCGTGGTTTAAAACACCCGGAGTTCAAGAAGCCATCAGAGAGAAGAAGAAGACCTACAGAGACTGGATTCTCTTGGGGAACTCTGATTCTCGTGACCGGTACACTGAGGCGCGAAGAACTTGCAAATTGGCTGTGCGAGCAGCTAAAGAGCAGACTTGGAAGGAGTTCGGCGAGAAGTTGGAAAGCGACCATAGATCTGCGAAAAAGGTGTTCTGGCAAACCATACAACACCATCGAAGGAGTCAAATCCAAAGATGGCGTGTTGCTTTCCAATGAGGTGGACATCTTGCGCAGATGGAGCGAGCACTTTTCGGAGCTGCTCAATCCCGAACAGGGCACTGAGGGTGACAGACCTGTAGTCTTGAGTAGGGCGGAGAATAGTCCAACGGTGGAGGAAGTCATTTTGGCGATTGAATCGCTAAAAGTTGGCAAATCCGCCGGTGTGGATGAAATCCGGCCAGAAATGCTTAAGGCTATGGGTAAAGAGGGAGTTTTATGGCTCTCTCGTGTCATTAAGGTGGCTTGGGAACGTCATTAAGGTTAACGGACTTCGCCAAGGGTGCGTTTTGTCACCTCTCCTTTTCATTATATATATGGACTGGATGTTACAGCGCAGTCGAGGCGAGGAATGTTTCACATTGGGAGAGTTGAGGGTAAGTCATCTTCTTTTTGCAGATGACTTAGTCATCCTCACATCCTCCCAGACAGAACTCCAGCGAGCGCTAGATAGGTTTGTGGCCGTATGTGCTGATGCTGGGATGAGGGTTAACGTGGACAAATCCGAGGTTATGGTTGTTTCCAGAACCCCTGTTCAATGCACTCTACATGTTAGTGGAGTCCCATTGAAACAGGTGGAGAAGTTCAAGTATCTCGGGGTCTTCTTCACGAGTGATGGGAGGAATAATGCTGAGCTTTCCTGTAGGATTGGTCAAGCTGGCTCAATTTTGAAACAGCTTGGTCGATCTGTAATCAGGAAGGCCGAGCTTGGTGTCAAAGCCAAGTTAGCGGTTTTTAACGCAGTATTTGTTGCAACTCTCACCCATGGTGAAATTTGGGTAATGACCGAAAGAGTAAGATCGCGAATACAAGCTGCCGAGATGAGATTTCTTCGTGCTGTTGTGGGAATTACTCGCCGGGATAGGGTGAGAAACACGACAGTGCGCGGGGAACTCAATGTTGGGCAGCTGCTTCTTCGAACGGAAAGGGCTGTACTTCGTTGGTTTGGTCACGTGGCACGAATGTCCTCATCATCACGACTTCCGAGGCGTGCCTTGAATGCGATTCCATCAGGTAGGCGACCGCTTGGCAGACCTAGGATGAGATGGTTGGACCAAGTCCAAACACTCGCCTGGTTGCGCTTGGGCATAGCTACTGATGAGTTAGAGTCGATGGCGGAGGATCGAGTGGCCTGGAGATCTCTCGTGCATGCATGGCCCCCGCGACCCCTTTAGTGGAACATGCGGGTCATTGAAAATGAGATGAGATGAGATGAGAAGTATCCCTTCGTTGTTTTTGCACCTCTTCCCTTCCATGATTTTAACTCGAAAAGACCCGCGTAATCCACTCCTGTGTTGCTGAATGGTCTAGCCACTGTAACTCTTGGCGTAGGTAAGCTTCCCATTAACTGCTGCATTGTGTTGGTCTTATGTCGAAAGCAAACTACACACTTATGAATGACTTTCTTTACAGATGTTTTTAACTTTAGTATCCAATAAGTTGACCGAATGTGTGTCATCATTTGTTGTATCCCACCATGGTAAGTTTTTGTGTGTGCGTCCCATATGATGTGTTTGGTGAAATGATGATTCGGTTTTAAAATTATTGAATGTTGTCGGTTATAAGATAATGGTGCATTCTGAAGCCTTCCACCTACGCGAAGAATACCTTCTCCATCTATGAATGTAGTAAGTGATTTTAAAGTATTTGGTGTTGTGTCGCTCTGTAATTCGCGTGATTCTTCCGGAAACATTTCTTTTTGTGTGGATTTAATCACTAAGGTTAAAACAATTTGAATCTCTTTTGGCGTTAGTGGACCATGTAGCCTTGTGTTGTGTCGAGCTCTGCAATTGTGTCCAAAATGTTTGCAAAACGCTAAAATTCTCAGTAATTTTTGCAGTCTCGAGTAGTTTGAGATTGTTTTCCTTAGAAACATGTCTCCATCAGAGTTTTGTCTCACTGCATAAATAGTTTTGACGGCGCGCATTTCTTCCTCGGTGTCGGTTATTGGTTGCTCCGGTAAGTCGATGTCCCATTTTTGTTTTAGGAAATTAGGACCCTTCCACCATAATTCCTTCTTCATCAGTGCAGAGGGTAACATTCCACGCGATGCTAGATCTGCTGGGTTGAGCTGCGTTGGAATATGTCTCCACATATCAACAATCGTTAACCGCCGGATCTCTGACACCCTATTGCTGACGAATGTTGTCCATTTTGTTGGAGGACCTCGAATCCACGCCAGGGTAATTGTGGAATCTGTCCAAGCGTAGCAATGAGTATCTGGAATGTTATAGACATTTGCTACGTGACTTAGTAGTGAGGCCAGAGTAACTGCGCCGCATAGTTGGCGTTGAATTTTTTTTTTTTTTTTTTTTTATAATTTGCGCGCGCAAATGGGGTTACGAATACCCTTAAGTGTCCGGAATCAAGACACAGCACGGGCCGAAGGTATAGAGGGAGAAATGGAAAGGAGGTACCTATGCACATTGGTCTTAAATGTCTGTAGATTGTAGTGAGTGGGAAATATTAGGCTGGGAAGAGCATTCCATATTCGTGTGGTGCGGCTAAAAAACGACTCTCTAAACTTAACTGTACGTCCGAAAACAGGCTTGAGGGTGAACTGATGAGCATTCCTGGCGAGACGAGTATTGCGGGTGAATTCATGGAGGGGAGGAATGCAATTGGCTAACTCAATTGAGCATCGTTTGTTAAAATAGCGATAAAACAATGACAAGGATGAGACATTACGGCGATGTTCGAGCGAGTCTATTGACTTCGCGATATTACTGTCTCCTATAAGTTTTATCGCTCGCTGTTGTATTCTATCAAGTAGGTGCAGGGAGGTCTTAGGAGCACCAGACCAGATATGAGCGTTATACTCAAGCTTGGGGCGAATGAAGGCCTTATAAATTGAAGCCAAATCAGAGGGGGTGAAGTATTTCTTGCATGGTTTAAGGAAACCTAGACATTTCGCAGCATTTTTGGCGACCTCGAATATGTGATCATTCCAACTAAGTGTTGAGTTGATACACATACCGAGGATGGAAAGCTTTTCGGTTTCTTCGATGCAAGTGCCATTCAGGGATAATGGCTGATTGTTTTGGGATCGCTTGAGTGACAGTAGACAGCATTGAATTTTGGAAGCATTAAATTCCACTCTATTGTTTTTACCCCAATTAAATATGCTGTCAAGGTCGGAATTTAATGTGCTTAACATACGCTGCCGCTCCAATTCTACGGCTGAAGGATAGGGTCGTGAGTCTTGGAACGAATATGAAAAGCTGAGAGTACTGTCATCAGCGAAGGAGTGGATTGGATTAGAAGTAGCAGACAGGAGATCATTTATAAAAATGAGAAAGAGAGTCGGAGACAAAACAGAGCCTTGGGGAACACCAGCATTAATTTGGTGAATATCAGACTTGAACCCATCCAAAACAACTTGAATTGAACGGTTCGAAAGGTAATTTCTAATCCATTGAAGAAGAGACTCATCGATGCCATAAGCACGCATTTTCGACAAGAGAGCTTGATGCCAAACTCTGTCAAATGCCTTTGAAATATCAAGCGCAACGATCTTGCTTTCTCCAGCATTGTGCAAAGATTGGTTCCACTTTTCGGTGAGATATGCCATCAAATCACCAGTGGACCTGTTGCTGCGGAAACCGTACTGCCGGTCATTAAGAAGCTTCCGCGAATCAAGATATTTCATAAGCTGACGGTTAATCAGCGTTTCCATGACCTTGGAAAGAAGGGACGTTAGTGCTATGGGTCGGTAGGAGGAGGGTGACGAAGATTTGCCCTTTTTAGGGACGGGCTGGACAAATGCTGTCTTCCATCCACTCGGAAAGAGACCAGAAGAGTAGGACAGATGAAAAAGCTTACGCAGAGGTTTTGCCAGCGTAGAAGAACACCTCTTCAGAAGTATGGGGGGTATACCATCCGGGCCAGCGGATTTATGCACGTTGAGATCTTTAAGTACTCTAGCAACTGTACGAGTGCGGAAATGGATTTGTCCCATGGTACAATTGACGCTCTCAAGTACAGGCGGAGACAAGGTCGAATCTGGCAGCGTTGAGCTGGCCGCGAAATGCGCAGCAAGCAGATTGGCCTTGTCTAAAGAGATGACAGCTGGAATGTCATTGCAAATGAGCGTGGGAATTGAAGATGAGGCTGAATTCCTTATATTTTTAACAAATGACCAAAAGTTTTTGCTACCCTTGGGACATTGTAGCACTTTTTGCCTCAACTTTTGGTCATATGCGAATTTCACACGTCTTATTAGTGCATTGCAGTCATTTCTGGCCCGCTTAAACTTTTTCCGGTTTTCCTCAGTAGGGTTGGCTTTGTAAGTCCGGAAACTCAACTCCCTCAACCTAATAGCCTCTTTGCAACTCAAGTCATACCACGCATTTGCTTTGGGTTTGATACTCTTCACTCTATGGGGAATGAAGGATCTCATACCCAGCAGAATGATGTTCGTGATCGTATCAGCAGCGGCATCCACGTCACTATCGAGGAAACATAGAGATCAGTTAAAATTCCTAAAGAAGTCGTTAAGGCCGCTCCAATTGGCTTTCTCGTATAGCCATACGGTTCTTTTAGGAATTTGTTCTCTAACTGTGTGGAGTGAATACGAGAAATTAGCTGATACGACACAGTGGTCGGACGAGCCTAGAGGCGACAATATGTCAGTAGAATATTTATCAGGGTGAGAGGTGAGAAACAGGTCCAGGGTGTTGGCGGAATGATCTGCAATGTCAGGTATTCGTGTAGGCTCATTCACAAGCTGGGTCAGATTATTTACCTCAGCGAAGATCTCAACATACCGTCCTTCGGGTGTTGTCTGGCCAGAATGTCGAAGCCAAGTAGAATTGTGTACATTGAAATCGCCCGCAATGGCAATTTCGGTGTGAGGATACAGGGATACAATTCTTGTTATGGAATCAGATAGCATATCAAACTCATTAAAAGTTGAATTGCTATCCAGGTTTGGACAGGTTTGGACAATGAAACAGTAGTGGATCAAATGCTTACGGACATGGATTTTTAACCACAGAAAATTAAATTCCGGATTGGAACAGAGGCCGTATTGTGGTTGAAGTTGGTAAGCTACATCACTACGTATATATAGGGCGAGACCGCGGTGAGAGAAGAAAAGAGGCACTAAGTTATATCCAGGCAGGTTCAAATCCGATAAATCGGTATTCTCACCTACCTGTGTTTCACTCAGTGCCAAGACAGCTGGTTTATATCTAGACAGGTGGACGTACACAGCGAAGAGATTCGCTCTTAGGCCACGAACGTTGCTCACGTCAACCCTAAAATTTCCCATTACAACAACAAAAAAGACAGATAGCAAAAGAGCCAACTCCGACGTTGCATCAGATGGTAGAGCAGAATTGAGAAGTGCAAATTTAAGTAGCTTCCCAACATCAAATCGATGTAGGTGTTATGCCCATACACCGATTAGAGTTGGTCCACCAACAATTTGCACCTCTGATTCCGCTATGTCAGAAGCTACGCACTCTCAGTCTTTGCACTCACCCGCCTGATAAAATCAAACGGGAGTTGCGACCGAGAATGCGTAGCCGTGGCTTGTGGAGGAAAGGGACAAGAGGGAGCGGACCAGGCGCACTCGATCCGGATCACTTCACTGCACTGAACTTTTTTTTTTTTTTTTTGTTGATTATTTCACACTTGCGCGTTGAGGTGTTGGACGGTCCGCGGAATTATTGATTTAATTTTTTGTTTTTTTTTTATTTAATTTTTTTTTATTAAATTTTTATTTGAATTTTTATTTTAAATTTTGATTTGAATTTTTATTTTAATTTTTAATTTTTATTTTTTTATTAATTTTTTTTTTTTTTGAATTTTTATTTGAATTTTTATTTTTTAATTTTTATTTTGATTTTTATTTTTAATTTTGCGAGCGCGTTGACGAACAAAAAAATACATATGCACGCGTCGGAGGGTAGCACGGCACTGAATGTAAATTTACTGTTGTTTTAAAAGGAATTTCATTCGTAACGCAGTTAACGTTGTTGGCAGTAGGAGAAGTTCACAGATGTAAGTAAATTTAAGAATATTTTTTGAAATCTATTAATATGTATAAACTTTAGAAAATAAAATCGTTAGTCTACCAATTGGTGTTGTTTCCCTTTGTTTCTGGAAATCGGTGGATTCTTGGAAGCGATATATAGATCTGACTTGTAACTGCGCAACAACATTATTTTATTTTATCTTTTGAGTGTATTTTCTGTATTTTAAATTAAGTTTTTTATTAAATTCGTTCTGTTGGCATGATGGTAGGAGACAATCACAGCTGTAGTGCACCTGTGTGTGATAAGGTGGATGATTCACTCATGGTGAGCTGTGATCGATGCAAGAGATGGTGGCATTTTTCCTGTGCGGATTTCGATCCGAAGAAGTATGATACTGCGACGCCGTGGTTTTGCAGCGATAGTACGTGCGTAGAAACTACGATTGAAGGCGATACTAGTGCTAGCGTGGAGACAGAAGATGATACAGTCACTGTAATTTCTCCTAGTCAGGATGATTTGGCGACTTCGTTGGATGATCTCATGGAGGCTGCTGTTGTTGCTCAAGCGTCTGTTGCTCAAAAGGACAACGAAATTAAAAGTCTACGCAAACAATTGGAAGAGGTAAAGTTTAAATTATCCAGTGCTACAGGTTCAGAGAAGCAAGTGCCTACGATGGATAACAAACCAATTCCTCCAGTTCAAGGAAAAGTTAAATTGTCTGCTGAAAGGTTACAGATGCTAAGGAGCATCCAGGCGAATCACAAGAATATTTTAAAAAATCTTGAGGAGCTGAAAGCTGATTGTGTTAATCCCAACGAATATCTGGAATCGACTCCGTTGCCTGGACCAAGTAATCGTCGTCCCAGTTTTGCAGAATCATCAATTCAACAAAATGACATGTCGAGTCTGCTGACAAGATTGAATAGGAGCAATGTCCAGGAGCTACCTTCTTTCTCCGGTGCCAATAAGAGGGAGTGGCTGTACTTTGAGGAAGTGTTCAAATCAACCACGATTGAGGGAAAATACAGCAGCAAAGAGAATGTCGCACGTTTACGAAAAGCGCTCGAGGGAGAGGCGTATCAATTGGTAAGTGATAGATTAAAATATTCTACTGACGACCTCGCGATTATGGATTTATTGCGAGCTATATTTGGTCGTCCTAAAATTTTAGTGCATGGTTTAACGTCTGACTTACTGAAATTGCCAGCTTTGAAATCACGATCTGATCCGAACTTACGTTTGTGGGCTGTGAGGACAAATGGGTTTGTCGCTGACATTAAGTCAATGAAAAAGGACGAAGAACTTTTTAATGGCTATGTCCTCACGGATCTTGTGAGTAAACTAGGGGCAGGATTGCATCATGAATGGCGAAAAGTTGAAACTGCAGTTCCCAGAGCATCGTTAAAAAGCGGTTGATCTTCCCCCTGATTTGTTGAAGCCTTTGGAACCTGTTATGGTTAAGAAATTCCAACCCCAAAAATCTCAGCGACAAGTTTTAACGCACAAACAAGTAGGAGCAAATGAAACTCAATCGGTATGTTGTAAGTGTGCCCGTCAAGAACATCCCTTATGGAAATGCGTAGAGTTTAAAGCATTGACTCCGGAGAAGAGACTTGAATTAGCTCGCGAGAAATTCATTTGTTTTTCGTGTTTGAATCCTGCTAAACACTACTGGCGGGCATGTTCAAGAAAAAGTCATTGCGGTCTCAATAATTGTACTGGGCGTCATCATCAGTTGTTGCACGAGATGTTTGAAAAAAAGGATAAGGAGTTAAACACTTCTGCTGTTCCTTTCGTACCTCAGCATAATTTTGTGTCATCGCATCCTAATACCGATCTTCCTGTTTTGTATAAGATCGCACCCATCAGGATCTATGGAAAAAATAATAAAATTATAGATACGTTTGCTTTTTTGGACAATGGCTCAAGTATAACAATGATGGAACGAGATCTTTTCAACGAAATGGATTTGGATGGAACTTCCGAAGTTTTGACTGTGCAATGGACTAAAGGAATGTCATGGACCGAAGAAGCTCTCCGTACGGATATTTCGGTATCTGGAATCAGAAGTCGAAAACGTCACTATCTCAAGGGAGTTTATTGTGTTGGAGATCTTGGGTTACCTTGTCAAACAGTGAATGTTTGCAAGTTGAAGGAATTATATCCGCATCTCCGTGGACTTCCACTTCCACCTTATTAATGCTAAGCCAAAGATTTTGATAGGTTTAAATCAAGCGAAATTTTTGTTGGGAACACGGCAGCGACATGGAGATGAGGAACAACCAACGGCTTTGAAAACACTGCTTGGCTGGATTGTTTTTGGCCAGTTTTCTAATGCTAATAGCTCATCGTCTGTAAATGGAGCTGCTAAGCCAACTGTTCGGTTTTTATTTCACTACGTTATAAAAGCAGAAGAAGATCTTCACGATTTGGTGAAATGTCATTTTTCTACTGAAGAGTTCGGTGTAAAGCCTCCGAATGGAGATTTTGTAAGTAAAGAAGATAGTCGTGCTCTGGAGATCATGGAGAGATCTTGAAAATTGACGGGGAAAAGATATGAGACAGACAGTTATCGTCTGGCTTTAAGTCGTCTCATTAGCCTTGAGAGGTCTCTCAAGAACAAGCCGGACTTGCTGAAGTGGAAAAATGAATATGTG
The DNA here is from genome assembly GCA_930367185.1 of Myathropa florea. Classification (NCBI taxonomy): domain Eukaryota; kingdom Metazoa; phylum Arthropoda; class Insecta; order Diptera; family Syrphidae; genus Myathropa; species Myathropa florea. The sequence goes on from OV884004.1 coordinate 55,811,556, forward strand.
CAGCAACTATTGGCGAAAGGATATGCAAGAGTTGCTTCCGCTAAAGACCTGGAAAAAGATTGGCCACGTGTTTGGTATGCACCCACTTTCATCGTCGAAAACCCCAACAAGATTCCTCCGAAGCCTCGTTTAGTGGTTGACGTTGCAGCTAAGATTGATGGAACTTCTTTGAATTGTCATTTGCTGAAAGGTCCTGACAACCTGGTGCCACTTCATGCGGGATTGTTTAAATTCCGGGAACGCAAAGTAGCAGTAAATGGCGACGTTAAGGAAATGTTTCACCAGATCCGGATAAGACCTGAAGATCAACAATGTCAACGCTTTCTGTGGAGAAATGGAGATAGTTCAAAGGACCCAACCGTATACATTTTTGAGGTCATGATGTTCGGTCCGAAGTGTTCACCATCATGTTCTCAATTTGTAAAAAACTATCATGCAAGAACTTTCCAGGCTGAGTGTCCAGAAGCAGTAGATGGTCTTACAAACCGAACGTACGTCGATGATTATTTCAACAGTCATGATACAGTTGAGGAGGCAACTCGAGTCACGAAGGATGCAATAAGGATTTGCGATTCCATGAGTTTCAGCCTAGTCGGAATCCAGTCTAACAATCGGAAATTTCTGCTGGATTTGCCGGAGAGCTACGTCAACCCGAAGATTGTGAGTGTGGATCCAAGTGATTGTGAAGGATTTGTTGCTAAAATTCTGGGGATGTTTTGGAACCCGTCGTTGGATCACTTCACATATGTTTTGTCGGACAACGGGCTTTTCAACAGAATGCAACTTCCAGAATTTGTGCTGACAAAAAGAATTGCGCTACGAACGTTGATGAGAGTTTTTGACCCGCTCGGATTGGTTTCAATCTACGTTATTCGAGGACGAATAGTACTGCAGGAGATCTGGCGTGAGGGATACGATTGGGATGAACCAGTGTCTGCATCTTTAAGGACGCAGTGGTTGAATTTTGTTGAGGAGCTACGGGAAATAGAACAACATAAGATTCCCAGGAGATATTAATCTCCAGACGCTTCGAAAACAAGTCTGATCATTTTTGTTGATGCATCGGAAAAAGCGTTTGCTGCCACTGCCTTCTTTCGTTTTGAACAAGCAGATGCTGTCGAAGTTTCCCTTGTGATGGCAAAGGCTAAGGTTGCCCCGGTGAAGAAACTCTCTGTCCCTCGCTTGGAACTTCAAGCAGCGGTTTTGGGTGTTCGATTGATGTGTACGATTAAGGGTTCGCACACAATCCCGATTCAAGAAGTAATTTTTCTCTCCGATTCTAAAACAGTACTTGCTTGGGTCAATTCTTCCAAGTTCAAATTTCCAGCTTTTGTTGCAGTTAGAGTGGGAGAGATATTGGATTCGACAACTCCTCGTCAATGGTTTTACATCAGATCCGTCGACAACGTTGCTGATGATGGCACTAGGTGGCGTGAAACATCAGAGAGACATCATGATTCGATATGGTTTCGAGGTGCTGAATTTCTTAAAGGCCCATTTGAGGAGTGGCCGATCACATCTGGCAAGGTCGATGAATCGGAATTGTGTGAGGAACAAGAGATGAGATCTTTGACTCATAGGCGAGATCCAAGAGTAAGTTACTCCGTGTATGAAGAGATAGCGCCAAGATTTAGAGCGAAATGGAGATCTTTGGTGAACGTTATTGGTTTTTTACTTCGCTTTAAGAACATTTGTCGGAAGAAGGAAGAAAACAGACAAGTTTTTATTTCTCCTATTGAGTTCCGACGTGCGGAGGACTGGCTGTTCCGAAAAATTCAGCATGATGCGTTCGCGACCGAGCTAAGATGTCTGGAAATGACTACCATGGTGGCTAACTCAAGCGTTATTTATGGTTTGTCCCCTTTTTTGGATGATGAAGGCACAATCAGACTGAGTTCAAGAGCGCAAAAGGCGATAATTTCATATGCAGCTCGGAATCCAGCAATTTTACCAAAGAAACATGAGTTGGTTAATGTTTTCGTTCAGCACCACCATGAGCAAAACTTTCATGTCGGTTCATCAGCAATCATTTCTGACATCAGGGAAAGAGTCTGGATAGTCAGCATTCGAGTTGTAGTTGAGAAGATCAAGTCCAATTGCAACATGTGTAAGAAACTCAGGGCTAAGCCGATTATGCCGATGATGGGACAGCTGCCTCGAGCTCGTTTAGCTTTCGACTCGAAGCCATTCACACACGTTGGAGTGGATTGTTTTGGACCTCTGCTTGTAAAATTTGGAAGAGGTACTTGCAAAAGATACGGTATGATCTTCACGTGTTTAACATTTCGTGCTGTACAGATTGAATTGCTGAATGATCTGGGACTGGACCAATGTACAATGGGATTACGTCGTTTTTTGGTAAATAGGGTCGTAACGAGGTACTTGTAAAGCGACAACGGCTTAAATTTTATTGGAACCAACAACGTGCTTCAGAAGGACATCAAGGAAATTGAAGATAAATTGAGCGAACAAGCGGCTAGGTATGAAGGAATAGTTTGGCGGTTTATACCAGCTTATTCTCCATGGATGGGAGGGGCATGGGAACGCCTTATAAAATCAATTAAAATCACCATCGATTTCATACTTAGAGGAGTAATTCCACGCGAAGATGTACTTCGGAATGCACTTATTGAAGCTCATGGCCAAATCAACCGCCGTCCTTTAACCCACATTCCTGTTAATCCGGAAGATCCAAGGCCTTTGACCCCAAACTCAATAATTTTTGGAGAAGATGACAGAGATGTAACAGCCCCTGGAATTTTCACTGACAAGGATTCGTTAAGTAGGCTCTACAGTCGTCGGTCGCAGCACTTAATGCGGGAATTCAGCCGACGTTGGTACAAGGAGTATCTGCCAGAGATAACAAGGCGATCCAAGTGGTACAAAAATACAAAGCCAGTGGCAGTCGGAGACATAGTGATTGTTGTAGAACCAAATGAGATACAATCAGTTTGGAAATTGGGACGAATCGTTAAAGTTTATCCAGGCACAGATGAAATCATTCGTATTGCAGACGTGCGCCTATCAAATGGAGTGCTGAAGAAGAAAAGAGCGGTCGGAAGGCTCGCTGTGCTAGATTTAGAGTCTTCACCTGAGGATTCAGACGGCCCCGGGAGTGTCATCGAGCCACCACAGTAGATGAAACGAGAGCATCCCTGAGATATGTCTTCGCCATCTATGTGTGACAGAACGTAGGTTAAGATACATATTGAATTTAGTTTTTTGTTTTTGAATGTTTGTGCCTACTGCCGTTGGCGTTGAATGTAAATTTACTGTTGTTTTAAAAGGAATTTCATTCGTAACGCCGTTAACGTTGTTGGCAGTAGGAGAAGTTCATAGATGTAAGTAAATTTAAGAACATTTTTTGAAATCTATTAATATGTATAAACTTTAGAAAATAAAATCGTTAGTCTACCAATTGGTGTTGTTTCCCTTTGTTTCTGGAAATCGGTGGATTCTTGGAAGCGATATTTAGATCTGACTTGTAACTGCGCAACAACAGTGCTACTTTTGTTTTTGAAGTCAATAAGTGTTTGTGGATTTCGTTTCGGTCGTTTAACACGCGAGCATATACGACGGCTCCGTATGCTTTGGTTGACGCATCACAAAATCCATGTAACTCGTTGGATGTTCCTGTCTTCCTTGTGTTGATCCATCTCGGAATTTTAATTTCTTTTACGAATGAAAGATCCAGACGAAACGTTTCCCAATCTTTTGCGATATCTTCGGGAATTTGTTGATTCCATTCAGATCCTCTGCACCACAGTTTTTGCATTAATATTTTGGCTATCACAACACTCGGTGAAATCCACCCCAGTGGATCGAATAACTTTGCAATAGCTGAGAGCATAGATCTCTTCGTGTTTGTGTTGCTATCTGGTTGAGCGATCTGAAAGGTAAACCAGTCAATTGTCGGGTTCCATTTCACCCCTAATGTACTTATGGTTTCCGAAGATCCGAGATGAACTTCATAGCCGTTTTGCCGATCCTGCGCAGGTATGTCCTGAATGAGTTTTCGTGTTGCTTGTCCATTTACGTTAAATGAAGCCGGCAGAGGGCAGAATGGTTCGAATTTGATCACGTTTCAGAAGAGCTTCTTTAATCAAGTCATCACCGCTTATCAAGTCGTCCACGTACATCTCTTCTTGGATCGCTTGAGCTCCGATAGGGTAATTTGTTGACTCGTCCTTGGCGGCTTGGTTAATGACTCGAATAGCGAGATAAGGCGCACTCACTGTACCGAAAGTGACCGTTTTCGTGACCCTTCATGCTGGATCCTAATGTTGGAAGTGTATTGCCTTTGAATGGTAGGGCTACTTCATATCTTCCATTCGGTTTTCTTTTTGTGTGTGTTGAGAAGTGTTCGTCACAAGCAATGTCTTCTGCTGATGCTTTGACTTCGTATGGAACTTCCTCCATTTCCCAGAATTTTCTCATCTGTGTGTCAAGATCCATAGTTTGAACAAAACTTTGGAGTTGATGGGGTTTTTAGCTGTGGACTAGGCCTAAGACAATTCATCCTAATTCTGTCTTCTGGGCGATAGGCATCGCTAGCTTACAGCTGCGGACAATGTCAGGGAAGATGATGTCTCCATAAACATCACCTCCAAGGAGTAAGTCTATTGGCGCTGATGTATAAAAGTTTGGATCAGCTAAATCGAGTCCTTTTACGTGGTGCCAATTGTCGGGTGTTACACTTTAAGAAGGGAGAAGACCTGTCAGTGACTTAAACACGAAGGCTCTTGTAATCCCTTCATACGTCGAGTTAAGGGAGGCAATCTTGATCTTGACATAATGTTTGCTGGCGCCACTGCTTACTTTCCCTAGACCTGATACCTCTACAAAGGTGTGATGTTTTTTCAGCTTCAGAAGTTGCGTTGCAGATTCGGAAATGAAAGATGCTTCCGAGCCTGGGTCTATCAATGCACGTAGTTCGACATATCTTCCTTCAGCTGATTGCACCTTGACGATTGCTGTTGCCAAAAGGACCTTGGATTTTTCAGCTTGTATTGCGCAGTAAATGTTTCGTGTTTCAATCTTATTGTCGTTACGTTTTGGTTGAAATACAGGTGCTTCTGGGTTGATGGATGTTTGAGTGGGTTGTGAATATGGATTTTGTCCTTGTGATGTTGAATTATATGTGTTAGAATTAAAATATTGTGGGTGTGTATTGGATGTAAGAGTGTGAGGGTGTATGTTATTGTGTCGTGTTGAATCTATTTGATGATTTGGTGTTGGTGTTGTAGCTCTTATTTGGTGCCGACTGTGGTTTTGTGTAAAACACTTTTGCAATGTTTTCGGATCTTGACCAGACTTTGGGAACTGCTTTTGTTGAACTCTGCTAGCTTACGGCTTCCATCGTCCTGAAAAGGATCTCCAAAAACTCTGTGAATTGCTTTAGAGTTGGGAGCTCTTTGCTACTACCGAGTTTTTCCTCCCATAGAGCTTGTGTAGAATTTGGAAGTTTTTGAAATATGACGTGAATTAGAATAACGTCCCAGTGTTGTACGGGTAAGCCCAAGTTTTCTAGTGCATGAATGCATTCTTGCGATGTATCGAGTGCTGATTTTAATCCATCTGCAGTTTCTTTCATTGACGTGGATTGATTGAAAAGCATCCCTAATTGTAAATCCCATGCCTTGTTGTAGTTTCCCGATTCAAGTCCTAAATGCTGAATAAGACGTTCTGCATCACCGCTCAGACTGCTTTTAAGGTGGTGTAATTTTTGAATTTCTCCAAGGGATTTATTGCTGTCTACCATTGAGACGAAAATGTCATGGTATGAACGCCATTTTGTGTATTCCCCGGAAAACGTGGGTATGTGAAGGGTTGGAAGTCGCAGATCAGTGTTGTTTGTTGCTGATGGAGTTTTCAGCGTTACATCTTCCGTTGACTTTGAAGGAGCGGATGCCTTTTTGTGTAGGTCTATGGCATCCATTAACTCACTTCTATATTCTTGATATATGTCCTGAATTTTGTCCTATGCGACGATGAGATCTTCTTTCTTAAGTTTCTCTTCCAACTTTTCACCACTCACGATTTCTTCGTGATACCTTCGCGATGCGTCGTAGTTGTCTTCGAGGATCTTCTTTTTTTTTTTTTTTTTTTTTTTTTTGTCGTAGGTTTTTGTCACACTACACTGGAGCACTCAGACTCAAAACTGGTCCATTGTACTACCAGGCAGCAACCTACTTTTACTGAAATTTCCGCAGCAGGCGCTTCTGTGATGAGGAGCCTACATCATCAGCTCTCACCTCATCAGCGCCGAATAACTGCCACCTGATCCGAGCAAAGGCGGGACAATGGCAGAGAAAGTGCTCTGCAGTGTCATCGTCTTCTCCACAGGCGTCACAGAGGGTTTCGTCACTTAGGCCAAGCACACTTAGGTGTTTGGCGAAAGTGTAGTGCCCCGTTAGTACGCCAATAAGTTGTCTGCAGTCTTTTCTGTTAAGAGATAACAAGAAAGCCGCGGTTTTCTTACAGACATTGGGGAGCATGCGCTTGGTTTGTCTACATCCTGGAGAGCCATGCCACCTGCGGTTGTGCTCTCGAAAAGCCCAACCATCGATGGAAGCCCTAACCGAGGACGCGGGCAGTCCCAGCGTAGGTTCAGGTCCTGAGAAAGCCTCATCTGATCCTCGCCTAGCAAGTTCATCAGCGATCTCATTTCCCGTGATCCCGTGGTGCCCGGGAACCCAGACAAGTCTTACCGAATTCAATCTACCGATCAAATTCAGAGAAGACTTGCATTCCTGAACTATTCTGGAAGTGGTTAAAGGGTTGAGCAAGGCCTTAAGCACAGCTTGGCTGTCGCTGCAGACACAAATACTTCGCCCCTTCCACCTATTCTTCACAATATAGCTCGTAGCCATTAGGATCGCATAGGTTTCCGCTTGGAAAACCGACGCAAATTTGCCTAACGAGGTGTGCAGTCTAAAGTTGTCGCTCTCCACGAAGGCACCAGCACCAGATCCTTCACTGGTCTTGGAGCCGTCCGTGAAAATTCGACTACATTCCTTTCCTGGCTCAGATTCTTGCCAGAGCCAGTCCTGAGTATAGGGAAAGTCGACTTTGTATGTTCGTCGCAGCTTGAGTACTGGTGTCCGTGCGTCAGACGGCATATCCATAAGACTGGGGTCAAAGGAGATGCGGTGCGCAAGGTCATCGAAACTCCAGTGCGAGTTGTACCAATAACCACTTCTTTTTAAACGGAAGATGGCCTTGAGAGTGCACCCCATGATATGGACATCTAGGGGGGGGAGATTCAGCAGGGCATCAAGAGCAGAGCCAGGCGTGCTAGGGAAGGCCCCCATGCAGCCGAGACAGACCGTTCTTTGAAGCTTGGTGAGAGCAGCAGTTACGTATTTACGCGAAAGCTTATTCCACCAAACGACCGATGCATAGGAGAGAAGGGGTCTGATCATAGCCGTGTAGATCCAAACGGATCTTTTTGGTGATAGACCCCAGGTTTTGCCGAAAATTCCTTTACACTGCCAGAAAACTGACAGTGCCTTCGCAATTTTCGTTTCAATGTGTTTTTTCCACAGAAGCTTCCTATCTAGAATGACACCCAGATACTTAGCTTCATCGGAAAAGCGGATAGTGACACCTTTTAGTACCAGTTGAGTCAAACCAGTCAATTTCCTCCTCCTCGTAAAGAGGACAACCTCGGTTTTAAGAGGGTTGACTGAAAGCCCATTTCTGGTACACCAATCGTCGATCACGTCTAGAGCTGCCTGCGCTTTTGAACACACATCCGCTAGGCATGATCCGACAGACAGAACAGCTACATCATCCGCATAGGCCTGGGCGTAGATGTTGGAACTATTAAGAGCATCGAGCAGAGAGTCAACCAGCATGCACCATAGCAGAGGAGACAAGACACCACCCTGTGGGCAGCCCCTATTTACCCCCGCCATAACATACTGGCCACAGTCCGCGTCCGCAATAATAGTTCTGTTCATCAGCATTGCTTTAATCCAAAGCACTAATGATTCATCTACACCGTGTTCTCTGGCCGAGTTGCACATGCCATCAAAAGTCGCATTGTCAAAGGCACCCTCTATATCAATGAAAATGCCCAGCGCGTACTCTTTCCTGTCGAGTGCACATTCAATTCTGCCAACGAGATTTTGAAGCGCAGTCTCGCAAGATTTTCCGCGCTGATAGGCATGTTGCATCTGAGACAGAGGATGAAATCGCAACGCGGTTTTGCGCACATGAAGCTCAACCAGCCTTTCCGTGCTTTTCAGCAGGAAAGAGGTTAGACTGATAGGTCTAAAGTTCTTGGCGAGTGAGTAGTCCCCCTTACCGATCTTTGGTATGAAGGCTACCCTAACTGTACGCCAAGGGGTCGGGATATAGGCGAGTGCCAGGCTGGCTGTGAAGATTCTTTTCAGAACCGGCAGCAACTTGTCTATACCCTTTTGCAACAAGGCTGGATATATGCCATCGGTACCAGGCGACTTGAAACCATCGAAGGACGCGACTGCGTATTTGATAGCTTCATCTGTCACCACGAGCGATGAAACAAACCAGCATCGTCGTGTTACATTTATCAGCTCATCCTCAGTTCCAGGGATAGGAACTGGTTTTGAGCCGGTTGTAATCCGGTTACCTGGAAAATGAGTCTCTAGCATGAGACTAAGCGTTTCAGCTTTTGACTCAGTGTAGGTACCGTCTGGTCTTCTGAGTGTTTCCAGCTTGGTTGGTTTGTCCCTTTTAAGAACTTTAACCAGTCTGCTGGTTTCACCGAGTGTTTCGATCTTTCCACAAAAATCCCTATAGGAGGCACTTTTCGATATCCAAATTAACCTCTTATATTCTTTTTGTTTTGATCGGTACAGGTTCCAGTCCTCTTCCAAGTCAGTCTTGAGAGATCTGTTTAGAAGTTTCCTAGTTTCCTTGCGAATTGTCTGCAGTTCTGCGTTCCACCATGGAACGGGTGATCTGCAGGGGGTATTTCTAGCTGGACACGTCAGTTCAAAACATTGGGTTAGAGTGTTGTTCAAGTCTAGAACGGCTTTCTCTACCTTCTGTCTCGTTCTGAGCTTAGGGAGAGGTTCAATACGATTATCTAGCTCATCCCTAAACTGTATCCAGTTAGTTTTTCTTGGATTCCTCCTCTTCAGCAAAGTTGTGGTTTCGCATTCGATTCGGAATTCAATGTACCTATGGTCTGACAGGGACACTTCCGACAGAACCCTCCAGTCTGTAATCTCCTTAATGTATCTGTTGGATAACGTTAAGTCGATTACTTCCTGTCTCCTTGTCGTAACAAAAGTTGGTTGGGAGCCAACATTGTTGATGTCCAAATCAGACGATAGTAAGAAATTCAGAAGATCATTCCCTCTCTTGTTGCATTTGCTGCTGCCCCAGAAGGTATTCTGAGCATTAGCATCACAGCAGATGATTAGGCCTAATTTTCTGATTTCACAGTACTTTACGAGTTCCGACACCGCTCTTGGTGGTGGCGGCAGAACAGAATCGTAGGGGAAGTAAGCTGACGCTACGACGAAATTACGCCACATTCCATTCGCTTCGTAGCTTACAACTGCAGCAACCAAGTCTTGTCCACAGAACTGTACAAGCTTGGTTGCTGAGAGAAATTTCGGCACAATAAGACAAGTTCTCGGTCTTTCAGACCGCTCGTCATAAAGTGGTGAGAAACCTCGCAAGCCACCAAGACCACAGATGCGATTTTTCCACACCCATGGTTCTTGAATGGATGCTGTGTGTAGTTTTGTCTTCATCATGGAAAGTCTGCTACATAGGAGGGCAGTAGCATCCTTGGAATGGTGAAGGTTTATCTGGGTAAAAATTATTTTGATGTTTACCGTGATTTTCGTCCATTATCCGCACTACTTGGAAATGAAGTGGAAATTAATCCTTCCAAGATGCAGATAAGGACGGGAGTCATACCTAGAACGGATGGTCTCAACCGAAGTTTCGTCTAGACCCACAATGAGAGAAGAACCGTCCTTATTTTCCCGGTTCTTACTCTCCCTATGAGAGTAGATTTTCCACTTCTTGGTTTCGAGGCCAGGGTTCTGGATATGTAATCGCGCCAGCACATCTGCCGTTTTCCTGAGTTGCCCCGGAATCCAGCAGACAGCGCGCGTCAGTTTTGGCGGCCTGAAAACCTCAAAAGTTGTGGTTCCCAGGGGGGGGATTTTCGGCACAGATTTGCTCAGCCATTCAAGGGTTTGCTGGGTGGAGCACTTCAACACAAAGGTTCCGTTTTCCAAACCACAGCCCTCCACTTGAAAGCAAGCATTCTCTGCCGTAGCTAGCTCCCACAGTTGATCTTCGCAGTGTTTGCACTCCGCGTCGGTCATACTGTCATCATTGCCAGCTTTTCCAATTCGGAGCGCCAAAGAGGAGATAGCAGCTCTTTTGTAGGGCCGCAATTCTCGCTCCTTGCGCTCGGTTTTTTCTTTCTTCCTCTTCGCGGTTTCTCCTGCATCGGCCAATTTCCATCCACTGGAGCTACAGCCTTTGCTGGTTGTAGCACCTGCTTCATTTGGATCTTGCGCGCAGGAGGAGTCGCCAACAGGAGTTTGGATACCTCTGTTGGTGGATCTTCCCGCGTCATTCAACCTCCGTCCGCCAGAACTGCGTCCTTTGAGGGTTGCAGCACTAGTTTCATCCGGACATTGTGCGCGGGGAGAGCCATCAGCAGAGGGATCAGGAAAGCTAGAGACCTTCTTCCTCTTGATCCTTTTCGAGTCAGCAGAAGGGGAGGTAGCGTTGGCTCCAATAGACTGATCGGTTTCGGTTGGAGTTACCTCTGCCGACCTGTTTCTCTTTGCCGTCGCCACCAAGGGGGTGCGACTCTCAGCACTTGCGCCTTCAACCTCCTCCGGAGTTTCTTTGCGCCGTGCGATTGTCGCTAGCCTTTTTCTCCTCTTCTTTTGACTCTTAGTCAGGGGCCCTTCAGAGGCTGCCTCGTTTGGAGCCCGTTCAACCTGTTCGGCATTCCGGGTCATACCATCAGAAGCAACACTCTGATCAGCCACTTGACTATGTGGTTGGAGATTAAGCGTATCAGGCAGAGCCTCTCCGCTACATTCTCCAACTTTCCAACTCAGTCTATCGAACTTGTCGTAGAGTGAGTGGCAGGAATCTTCGGAATGGGTACCAGCGATTCCATGGTCAGCGCCCCGGGGGGGGGGGGGGGGGGGGGGGTAGTATGATGGTTGGGGCCTCCAGAATCCTTGCCCCAGCCGTAGTCGAGAAGACTACGGGTGGATTTTCGCTGTCGCGAGTACCACCTGGAGTAGTTTCCAATCTTTGGTTATCCGTCATACTTGTTTTAACTTGTTTATCGTCAAAGTCAAGACGTTTCTGGCTTTTGGTTCGATGTCTCACCTGGGATCTTTGGAACCGAGGTTCTTTGACTCTTAAGCCCTCCCGCCACGTCAAGGCAACCAGAAAGGGAGAGCTTCGAGGATCTTAAGACGAGCGTTTAAATAATTAGAAGTTCTCCTTGTCGTCTTTTTAAAATTGTTGAAATCAAGTTTTATTTTAGCTAACAATGCTAGTTGTAACTCTCCAAACGCCATTTCCTTGTGTTAAAAAGTAAAAGTGTGAAGACTTACGTAAGTATGCCTTGGGTAACTGCGATGCACAGAAGTTGAATTTCACAGCGCGAGAATCCCGATTTGCTCTATTTATAGTATATCCGGCTTGATTGGACCAAAATGTTTGGATTAAGACGCTGGTTGGTTAATATTCTGTGTAGTGTAGCTTTATTTTTAAACATATGTGTGTGGTTGACAAAAATACTTTGTGTGTTGTTTTCACTTTTTATGCGTCTGTACTCACTGAAGATATTCAAACAAGTGCGTTCTTTATGTCTGACAGATATCCTTTTCGAATGAGTACGACTAAAATGTTCAGAAAGTTATGCCTCTAAGGCTATAACACAATACAATTTTCGAATATTAAGTAACTTCGAACACTTGCAACAAAACTCTTGGCAAAAGCTGGGGACTTCGACCAAAGATAACACTTTGGATGTATACTGCTGTAATACGTCCTATTCTTACCTACGGCTCCTTAGTCTGGTGGCCAGCTTTAGCCAAAGCGTACAATATCACAAAACTAAACAAGCTACAAAGAACTGCATGTATAGGTGTCACTGGCGCCCTAAGAACGACTGCCACAGATGCGCTTACAGTTATTTTGCACCTTCTACCTCCAGATCTACAAGCAACGTTCATGGCCACATGTAGTGCACTTAGACTCAGAGAGTCAAACTGCTGGAATAGCAGAAGTTATGGACATGGTAACATCCTTAACTCACTACCACAACAGGCGATACTGAGTCATACTGACTACCTTATCCCAAAGCTAAATTTCAATAAAAACTATAGGGACATATTTTCCAACCAGAACTGAGTGGAAAAGCGATAGAGTCATCCAAAACCATAACATAGCCATCTTCACAGACGGTTCGAAGATGGACTCTGGTGTGGGCGCTGGAATCTTCTCCGTAGCCCTCAAGCTACCAAGCTTTGCAAGCATTTTTCAGGCAGAAGTGCTTGCAATATATGATGCGTGTCTTGAAATTAAAAAACAGAATAGAACCAGCACAGCAGATAGCAATCTTTTCAGATAGTCAAACTTCTATCAAGGCTCTAACATCCATAACCACAACGTCAAAACTAGTAGATTGCTGCTGCAAAGAACTATCCATTATAGGTGAACGGAGCCCGGTCTCTTTGATCTGGGTTCCCGGGCACACGGCTATAATAGGAAACGAAGCAGCAGACGAGCTAGCCAGACAAGGATTCAAACTCGATAGTCTCGTTGTGGAACAAGTCCAGGCTCCACTAGGCTTCGTAAAAAACAACATCTACAATCACTTCCTCAAGATCGCCAACGAAAGATGGACCAAGCTGGAAACATGTGTTCTATCCAGAAGCTTATGGCCCAACTACAACCAAAAGAAAACAAAAGACCTGCTTAACAACAGTAGAAGAAATATATCCAGAATCACAGCGGTCTGCACTGGACACTGGGCTGTTGGCAGGCATGCTGAAAGACTAGGCATACCATTTAACTCGCACTGCCGTAGCTGCCGGGTGGAAACTGAGCCAGAAACCCCCGAGCACTTTCTGTGCAAATGTCTGGCTCTATCTAGAGTCAGACAACGCACTCTGGGCAAAGCCTTCTTCAACACCCCTAATAATCTCTCAGAAGCAAACATTCATAGTCTGCTAGCCTTCATAAATTACACGAAGTGGTTTCAAAATTAGGCTAATCTGAGTGAATACACACTCTTTTTCACCCTCATCTCACAAATTAGGTATCCCATAGGATGTGGTATCAAAACGGCGCTAATCATGGCGCTAATTGGGTGCGAAAACAGGATCTGTATGTCCACCGCCACTTTTACCTACCTACCTACCTACACGTACCATATTGTCACTCCCTCTGATACACCTAACAATCCTACCCAGGTGTCACTGCATCGGTGGTAAATGGTCGTCCTTTAAGATTACAATCATACCAGGAAGAATGATGCTCTGCTGTTGTTTCCATTTGTAACGGTGCTGGAGCTCATTGAGGTATTCATGTGACCATCGGTGCCAAAATTACGTTTTGATTACAAACCACTAAGCACTCCATGCAAATAGAGGCTTTGCATTAAAAATCAAAAAAAAACATCAAAAATTCAAATTTGAAAATTCAAAATAAAATACTTTATTGGAAGTGAAGTCAAGAGGCAATGGATGCGGAGTTGCCTCTGATGCCGAGTGACAACTCGGAGAACGGCAGCGACGAAAATTTAAAGAAAAAAAGGCGTAAATTTTTCAAGCCGCAGACGAAGCGACAGCAGCAGAAATGAGTAGTGCTCCCGAACAATTTAGAAAAAAAAAGTGCTGAAAAAGAAGCCTCGTACAGCGGCAGGGTAAACCTGTACGTGCAACTGGCTTCGTCCGAGGAGGAGGATCAAACCGACGACGAAAAGGAATTGGCCCTAAAACTGAAGGAGAAGGACGAGCTGGAGGAATTCATAAAAGCCCTCCAGCTCAAGCTAAAAAAAGAAGAACAGAAGAGAAAAAAGATCAAGATCAAGAAAAGGATAGAAAGTTGCTACAAACGCAACAACAACAGCAGCAAACCCAACACAGGCAGCAACCAAATCAGCAGCAGCAACAACCAAAGCAGCAGCAGCAGTCCAAGCAGCAGCAGCAACTCAAGCAGCAGCAGCAGCAGCAGCAACAACAACAACAACAGCAGCAGCAGCAACAAAAGAAGAAGAAGAAGATTAGAATGCCTCCCATCAATAAAACCGGAATGGACGCCGAAGACACGATCCAGGTATGTAAGTTGGCCGTAAAGGACAACTTTTACATTAAAAATAAGGGCTTTCGCAAGCAGGCCATTCATTGTTCATCAGTGGATGGCTTCAAGCTTGTGAAAGAAAAGATGGCGTCAGCTGGGGCTGACTTTTATTCATACACACCCAGGGGAGAAAAGCCTCCGACTGTTCTCCTCAAGGGTTTAAGAGTCTCTGCTGAGTCGGAAGACGTTTTGAATTCGTTGCGACAAGCTAACGTCGCCAACGTGGAGTTTTTGGAAGTCAAGCGCTTCTCCACTGTCCGATCCAAGATGGAACCGGTGCGTTTGCTTCCCATCTTCCTTGTTCAGGTGAAACCAGAGAGCAGGCTTGAGAGTCTGAGGAGCATTAAGTTCCTTGACTTTCAAGCCGTCTCTTGGGAGAGGTTGAGGAGGAATAAGCAGATGCTTCTCTGTGCAAGATGCCAGAGATTTGGGCACGCTGCACGAAACTGCAACATGCCGAATCGATGCAGTAAATGTGCGGGGGGCATCTGTCTGCGCAGTGTCCTCTGGGTGAGGGAAAGATCGAGGACAGATCTCGCCTGAAGTGCATCCATTGTGGTGCCAATGGACATCCTTCCAGCTATCGGGGTTGTCCGAAGGTCAAGGAAATGACAAACAAAAACATGCAAAAGAAAACAAAAGTGGCGGATTCAAGTGGGTATCCAATGTAATGGATACGCCGGCAGCTGGAGACTTTTCGATCCTGGCGGTGAATGCGAATTCATTCGTCAGGATCGAAAGAAGGTTGGCTTTACTCAACTTGTTGGAGACCCATAAGCTTGACGTGTTGATGGTTAGCGAAACTAAGCTAAACCGGAAGCACATTCTTAGGTACAAAGATTATACCGTTATTCGAAGGGACCGCCCCCACTCCACACAAGGGGGTGGGGTCGCTCTCTTCGTTAAAAAAGGTATACGCCACAAAATCGTGTATTGCGGTGAATTGCGAACTTTCAGTGTACTGGAAGCGTTTTTTTTTTTTTTTGGTTACGTCCAAGGATGTGGCAATCTTCGAAAGATACTAATAACCCGTGCTATCAGCACGTTAGGTGGTAGTTGCAGTTTCCTTGCGATCTACTAATACAGGTATAAACTTGTGGAATTAAGGTATGAGTCCATCTGCCCTTCGTGGTGCTATCCTATCGAGTTTGCCACAGAGCTACGGAACGAGTCTTTTCTTCCTTTTTCATATTCCTTATTTCCCCGGCCTCCGTTGGGATTAAGGGTTTCCTGTGGTGAATTCTCCTCATCTCATCCGCAAGGATATCAATGGGGATCCTTCCCGCTATAACAAATGCGGCTTCGTCCGAGATCGTTCGGTAGCCGTTTATTACTCTTGACGCGCATCGCCGGTAGATCGAGGATAGTTTCCGGCATGTTGATTTATTTTTTTGAGGGTATCCGCCCAGACTGGTGCAGCGTATAAAATAACCGAGCTGACGACTCTAGATAAAATTATCCTTTTTGCGTATCCGGGCCCGCCACATAATCCACATGTATATTAAAGCGTAGCCTGTTGTCAAGCATCACTCCTAGATATTTTACCGCTTCCTTTGACTGAACATTCTGGTTGCCGACTTGAATATTAATATACTCCACGGTTTTTCTGCTCGAGATGAGAACGGCTTCCGTTTTGTGGTCCGCTAGTTCGAGGCCTGCTGATTCGAGCCACAGCTTTATTTGGCCAATTGTCGCATTCGTGGTTGACTCAACTTCGTGAATGTGTTTCGCAAAGACTACAATAGCTATATCATCAGCGAAGCCGATGATATTTACTCCTGTGGGCAACCTTAGCCTTAGTACTCCATCATACATGATGTTCCAGGGCAGTGGGCCCAGCACCGATCCTTGCGGGACGCCGGCGGATACGTTATAGTACTTAACCCCTTCTTCTGTGTCGTATCTTAGTTTTCTACCTGTGAAGTAGCTGGAAATTATTCGTTGTAAATAGTACGGTGTCCTCATCAACGGTCTCCTTATTTGACACCAATCGGCTGTGTTGAATGGGTTCTTAACGCCTAGTGTGACAACAGCGCAGTATTGCTTTGTGCCCCACCTCCAAGAACGGCCTTCTATGGCTGCAGCCGCTATGTCGACTACTGTTTTAATTGCATCGACAGTAGAGCTTGACTTCCTGAATCCAAACTGGCGGTTTGACAGGGCTCCCTTCTCTTCTGCTATAGTCAACAGTCTATCGTATATTATACGTTCCAATACCTTTCCCATTGTATCTAGTAGACATATTGGGCGATATGACGATGGATCTCCGGGTGGTTTGTGTCCTTTCGGTAACAGTACTAAATGCTGCAGCTTCCACGGTTCAGGGAACACCCCTTCCTCTAGGCATTTTTGCATTGTTGCAATGAACATACTTGGATTTATTCCGGCAGCAGCTTTTAATGCTTTATTCGGAATTCCATCTGGTCCAGGCGCCTTTTTGTCTCCTGTTCTGTTCTGTAGCTCTTCGATCGTGACATCTGGTATACTGCCTACATCCATTTCGCGAACGATTGTGACCATTGTGTGTGGAAACAAGTGCTCCACGATGGTTCTCAGCATGTTTGGGCATGTTACTTGTGGGGACCTACTGGTTTTTAATTTGGTCATAACCATCCTGCATGCCGTGCCCCATGGGTTAATTTCAGCTTCATCACAAATACGTTTGAAGCACATAGTCTTGCTCCCTTTTATTGCCTTTGATAGCTCCCGTCTCGCCTGCTGGAAGGTATCTAGTAGTTGTTGGAAGTTAGCTCCCCCTCTAGACCGTTGGACTTTACGTCTCGCTTTTAGACACCTTGCTCTAAGTGCTTTTATATCCTCATTCCACCAGTAGCATGGCGCGCCTCTTCGAGCTGCTTTTTTCCTGGGCATTGCCGCATCACAAGCTGCTACAATATTTCCTGTGAGTTGATATGACAAGCTTTCGGCAGATCCGTTTGCATCTATGGTAGAACTGTTCAGCATCACTTCAAAAGTTTCGCTGTCGAACGCACTGTCCTTCCATAGTGGGCCTCTAACTTTAGGTCGCTATGTAGGCCTATTTTTGGCGATGTTGTAGATAATCACCTGATGGTCGCTATGGCTGTAATCCTCGCTGACGCGCCAAGATATATTGAGTAGGATAGGGTAACTAGCAAAGGTAAGGTCGATAATTGATCCCACTCCTGCTTTTCTAAATGTGTTTACCCGTCCTCTATTTGCTAAGCCTGTTTCTAGGGGTGCAAATGTTTCCAGGAGGATTCGCCCTCTCGGATTGGTACGTCTACTACCCCACTCCGTAGCCCATGCATTGAAGTCACCTCCTATGATCACTGCTGTTCTGTGCTGTGCATCAGTCCTTAGCCTGTCTAGCATGGTTTGGTATTGGTAGATTTACCAGCTAGGTTGCGCGTAGTAGCTATAGAAGTCGATCCCACCTATTCTTGCACGTACGAATCCTTCTGCGTCTTTATCGATGTCTTGAAAGGCG
This sequence comes from Myathropa florea, assembly GCA_930367185.1. NCBI lineage: Eukaryota > Metazoa > Arthropoda > Insecta > Diptera > Syrphidae > Myathropa > Myathropa florea. The sequence continues at coordinate 55,829,380 of OV884004.1, forward strand.
TGGTTTCCGCATATCCATATTGCGGCGTGTTTTGTCTTGCCGCTGACCCAGGTACAGTTGTCTAGGTTTTTGTACGGTTCGCTTATTAGAACCACGTCCGCCTTTTCGGATCTTACTGTCTGATTCAGGATGTCCTGAGCTATCTCACAATGGTTTAGATTTATTTGTATAATCTTCATCATTGTTTGCTAGTAATAGCTTTCTTAAATACTGGGCATTTTCCAGTGCCAGCTACGTGTTTTGCGTTCTCGGGGTCGTTTTTTCTGCAGAACATGCATAACGGCTCCTTCCTGCAGTTCTTCGCTATGTGGCCTTCTGTTCCGCATCTTCTACATAATTTGAAGCGTTCCTCCAAGCATTCGCACCTGTTGGCTAAATGCCCAAATTCGAGGCATTTGAAGTACTTCTTCAGGAACGTTTTTTGACACACTCGGCAGTTTACCCAGCCAATCTTTAGCCTTCCTGTCTCTTTTCTTTGCTACTTCAACCGGAAGGCTAATTATTGCACTCTGAGTGTGTCTGTACGTCTGACGAAGAGATTTGACGTCGGCTGAAGTTATGTGTTCGAATCCGAATTGCGTTCTGATTGCCTCACAGATTTCCTCCTTCGACATCACCTCGTCCATGTCCTTACACTCTAAAGTAATACGGTGGGTAAGGGCTCGGATTTCAGCCTTTTGTCCTAGGGCTTCACTTATTGCGGATCTTACCTCCGCTGTATTCTTCCCGGTTTTCCTGAGCTGTATTAACAGAACGTTCTTGAACGTTCTTCTTATTCTTGAGACTGCCTTGCCAACTTGCTCTAGTTTAGGGTCTGCTCTTATATTGCGCAATATTCGCCCTTTGACTCGATAACAATGGCGTCGGGTTTAGCTTTCTCAATGACTGCTCTCTTTTTCGTTGTCTTCCTCTTAACAGCTTCACACCAGGCTGGCTCTTTGGTAGTTGGGTTCTTTGTTGGTACCTGCGCCGCACCTTTCTTTGCCCCTTCTGTTTCCTTACCCATGTCCTTTCCTGGTCGAGTATCTTTAAGGGTTTCCTTCTTCTTCTTTTTTTCCTTTTTTTCCGTCCTTTGCTGCTTTCGCGGTGGCTCCGTTTTTCCTTTTTCTTTTTCTGGAGTCGACTTTCGTTTCAGCTCAGTGTTAGATCGGAGCCATAGAGATGTTTGCGAAGAGGTGTTGTTGAGAACTCACGTATAGATCCTCGTGTATAAATTTGTCTTATCGTTTCAACACTCACAATAATTCATTTTTTGCTTATGTTAACTCTTTTTCTCTCATTTTATATGAATTCTATGTTTAAAACTCTGTAATATTCTCAATTTAATTTGTCTCATGTAAAAGCTTTTCTATACTCTATTCTCTTCATATCGAAAGCTCTATTCTCATTATGTTAAGACACATGTTAATTTCTCTGTTAGTTGATCTTACTTAACTCATTATGTAATGCTGTATGTACATATTTCCTGAGTATCTCAATTTGTATTCCCAATTCAATGTTCTCCATTCTTCCTGGTAAATTTGAATTATGAATCTTTCTCTTTTGGATCTGGACCACCGAGGAAGAAGGTTGTACTAATAAAATATAAATTTATAACGTGGTAAGCAAGGTCTTTGAATTTTGTCGTCATCGCATCATTTTTGAAGTCATTTTCGCTTAATTCTACTAAATTTTTTGGTCCTTCGTTAAGCCGAATATTGAACAATAATTGTGTGTGATTTAAACAATTAAATAAATTGAATATTTTCGTGTTTTTGAATACTTTTGTGCATACACACATACATACAGATATTGTGCATATACAGGCATATGCAAGCCACGTGGACAGACAAATTAATTGTAGCTGTGCACTCATTGAATCAAATTTACATTTGTACAAATTACATTTGTATTCCACTAAAATTAGACAATTTTCTTAAATATTCTGTGTTGGTGGTTTTCGATCGGTTCCGTAAGACATGAATACCTTAAAGGTGAAACGTGGACATTTAAAAGGCTGCATAACTCGGTCAGAAACATTCGCGAAGAATATAAATGAAAATGTCGCTATCGAACTTCTTGAAATAAATTTGAAAAGACTGGAATGTTCGTGGTCAGAGTTCGTGTCTCTGCAAAACCAGTTGCTAGAATTATCAGTCGACGGCAATTTAGATTCGGCTGATGAATTTTCAGAATATGAAGCTAAATATTTCATGGCCCAGTCAACCATTACGAAGGCCATTCGCGAAAGACAACGATCTGAAAAGCCTGTCGTTAGTGAATCTGCTTTAGATTAGCAAATCAGCAAAGTTCACTATTAAAAATTCTTAGTTCGCCAAATCAATCGAGTTCGAACTCTATTTCATTGCCGAAACTCAATATTCCAGTATTTTCTGGGGACTACAAACAGTGGCCAACTTTTCGTGATCTATTTGTCGGTTCTATAGACGCGAATTCGAGTTTAAGCCCCACTCAGAAGTTTCATTATTTGAATTCTTTCCTTCGTGATGAAGCATCCGCGTTGATTCGTCATATAAGTATAACCGACGCTAACTATACGGACGCTTGGGAACGTTTAGAACAGCGATACGATCGGTCTAACTTTATTATACAATCGCATATTCAAACGTTTTTGTCAATGCCTTCTATGAATTCCGCGAACGTCCAACTTCTGCGCAAATTAACGGACTGTACAGATGAAACCATCAGAGGATTAGATGCACTCAAATCTACCAGCCGCGATCCGTGGGTGATATTCATTTTGTTGCAAAAGCTTGACCAGGATACGCGACGTGCGTGGGCGGAAGAAAGCGGTACACGGGATAATTGTACGATAAATGAATTTCTAACATTTTTACAAGCACGTTGTTACGCTTTAGAAGCTTGTCTATCACTCTCTCGTCCTAATCAATCTCGAAATAGGCCTAAAGTTATTCAAAATCATTTAGTGGAAACAACCGTGTCCTGTCCTAATTGCAAATTAGACCACACCTTAACCAAATGTCCAAATTTTTCGACACTTGACATTAACACTCATCGTTCGTTTGTCAAGCAAAACTCATTATGTTTCAATTGCTTACGGTCGGGTCACTCCGCATCTAAATTCGCTCAAACTTTAGATGTAGAGCTTGTCATTCTCGGCACCACACATTGGTGCATAATCAAACATTGTCGCCTGATCTTACAACTATAACCTCATCGTCAAACTCCTCAGCAGCAGCAGCATCATCCAATCCATAGCCCCCAACAACATCTTCACTAACGCTATGCTCATCGATCTCCGCTGGTAGTAGTTCCTCTCGTCATATTCATTCAATATTGCCTACTGCCATTGCGCAAACTGTAGATAATTGTGGTAGCCTTAAAAACATTCGGTTGTTGCTGGACTCTGGATCACAAGTCTCCTTTATTACGGAAGACATGGTCCAACGGTTGGGTCTTGTTCGGAAATTTGCTCGCATCCCCGTGGTAGGTGTAGGATCGACTTCAGCAGGCGTGACAAACGGAATTGTCACTCTTAAACTGTTCTCTCGTTTTGTCAATCAATATATTGAAGTGTCATGTTACATTGTGTCAAAGCTCACTTCGCTGGTACCTGCTTCTGCATCTACAATCATCGACTCATCAATCCATTCGCTTTCATTAGCGGGATCTGCTACCAGGTCATATTGACGTTTTAATTGGGGCAGATAAGTTCTTCAGTGTGTTCTTCAATGGTGTTCCAAGAAAAAGCCAACCAAGTGGACTTGATCTTATTCCCACTCTTTTTGGTCTAGTAGCTTGTGGTAAAATGGACATCTCATCGGAACATCCTGTCAAAACCTTTCACACTCACTTGGATACATCCAACTCTTTCGAACTTGAGCGGTTTTGGCGCATCGAGGAAATTCAACAACCACCTGCTTTGTCGCTTGAGGATAAACGTGCAGAAGAATTATACATTCAAACGCATTCTCGATTACCGGACGGCAGGTACGTCGTAGAATTACCTTTCAAAAGTGATGAAAAAATAGATTTCAAGGGAAGCTTTAGTGTCGCATTTAAAAGATTTCTTTTCTTGGAACGAAAGATTGCAGTCGACCCATATTTAAAGCAGCAATACGTCGATTTCATGAACGAATATTTAAGACTAGGTCACATGGAAGAAGTTCCAGATAGCCAATTACATCTACCATCAACTGATTGTTGTTATTTACCGCATCATGCTGTGTTTAAAAACGATAGCAGCACAACCAAGGTTAGGGTAGTTTTTGATGCTTGCGCTAAGTCAGATGGAAATGTTTCTCTCAATGATTCGCTGTTGACAGGTCATTCACATCAAAGAGACCTCTTTTTAATTTGTATGGCATTTTGAAGACATCGCTACACAATTTCTGGTGATATAGAGAAAATGTATCGCCAAATAATAGTATCACCAAGCCATACAAATTTTCAACGTATTTTGTGGAGGGAGTCAAGTGATCGGCCTTTGAAACATTATCGTTTGTTAACGGTCACTTACGGAACATCTTGCGCACCCTTTCTTGCTGTACGTACATTGTACCAGTTGGCCCAGGATTCTCGCGAAACATACCCGCGCGCTTCAAGTGTACTACTACGCGACTTTTACATGGATGACGTAATGACCGGTGCGGATTCGGTTGAAGAAGTCACTTCCCTTCGTTCAGAGCTTGTTAGCCTCCTTCGCTCAGGTGGATTCAATCTTCGAAAATGGACAACGAATTGCTGGCCGTTACTTTCGAGTTTACCAGAAGACCAATGTGAACTTTCCCCAAGGCAATTTGAGGAGTGTAGCTCAGTAAAATTGCTCGGTTTGCAGTGGTTTCCAGCTAAACAAAAAAATTTGTTTTCCTACAAGGTTAATTTGCGTTACAGTTCATCGATAACGAAACGACATATATTATCGGAGTCGTCCAGGATATTCGATCCAATAGGCTTTCTCACTCCAGTCGTAATCTCCGTAAAAATACTCTTTCAAGAGCTCTGGCGAAAAAATTATAAGTGGGATGAACCTATATCACTAGACCTTTCTAAAAAGTGGCAATCGATTCATGAAGAATTACCTATTCTTGAAACTTTGGACATACCAAGAATACTCTGGAAGTCCTGTAATAACCTAGAGTTTATCGGTTTCTGCGACGCACCGCTTGACGCATATTCAGCAGTAATATACTGTCGCAGTTCAGATTCCGCGGGACAAGTTTTCAGTACCATCGTAGCTGCTAAGAGCAGGGTATCTCCCATTAAGGTAGTCTCTCTTCCACGCCTCGAGCTCTGCGGAGCATTATTGCTTTGCCGTTTAGTCAACAAACTTAAAGAGTCTTTGCAATTCAAAGACATGAAAGTTAATGCGTTCACTGACTCAGCAATTGTCCTGCACTGGCTGTCAGCGTTACCAAAAAGGTGGTCGGTATTCGTATCAAATCGCACAAGTGAAATATTGTCGGTACTGCCTCGAGAGCACTGGAACCATGTGCGATCACAAGATAATCCCGCTGACTGCGCATCCCGTGGTATATCACCTTCTCATTTGTTAAAAAATGAGCTATGGTGGTCTGGACCATCATGGATAAAGCACGAATGTTCTAAATGGCCTATATCCAGCATCACTTTGAGCGGCATCCCTGCAAGCGTTGATCTTGAGGAAAGAAAAGGAAAATTTGCCCATCAGGTACTCGTAACTCAACTTCAAACTGCAGACATATACGAAAATATCATAACCAATTGTTCCAATTACTTAAAAGCAATTCGATCGTTGGCGTACGTTATTCGGTTTGTAGCAATCGTGCGTAATCAACCTGGTTCTCGGCAACGTCGTTCGCTTTTATCTGTTGAATTGTCAAACGCAAAACTCAAATTCATAAAATATTATCAAGCAATTGAATTTTCTTCTGAAATAGAAACTATTAAGCGCGGACGAGTTCTTAAGAAGGGAAATAATTTGGTATCTCTTACTCCGTTCTTGGATGAACAAGGCGTGCTTCGCGTCGGTGGTAGTATTCGAGAATCTGAACTTAGTTACTCTACAAAACATCCTATCATTCTCGGTAAGAGTACTCGGTTCGCGAAACTCATAGTGGAACACATACATACTTGCACGCTTCAATTTCGCTAATGTTCGCCATTCTTCGACAAGAATTCTACATTGTTGGTGTCCGTAATCTCTTACGCAAGGTCGTTCATGAATGTGTGTCGTGCTTCCGCCATCGAAAACTTGCCGTTGAGCAGTTGATGAGTGATCTTCCAGCTGAACACGTCCGTTTCGCGCGTCCCTTTAGTAAAGTCGGGATAGATTATGCTGGTCCAATCTCGTTACGTTTGGCTAGAGGACGAAATCCTAAGTTTGTCAAGGGCTACATCGCGTTGTTTGTTTGCTTTACCACTAAGGCAATTCATGTGGAATTAGTTGGTGATCTATCGACAAGCGCTTTTCTTGCCGCTTTGGACCGATTTGCAGCTCGTCGAGGGAAGCCAATGGAAATATGGAGTGACAACGCAACAAACTTTCATGGAGCTAAACGTTGCCTCAATGAGATGTATCAACTACTTTTAAGTGAAGATCACACCGATGCAGTCATCGATCACCTCTCAAAGGATGAAATATCTTGGCGTTTTATACCACCTTCCGCGACACATTTTGGTGGTCTATGGGAAGCGGGCATCAAGTCCGTGAAGTACCACCTAAAGCGATTCTATAAGGACCATAGGCTGACATACGAAGAAATGTATACCTTCCTCACACAGGTGGAAGCAGTACTAAACTCTCGGCCTATGTGGCCGACATTAGACATGGACCCAATGGCTTTAAGTCCGGCGCATTTTCTGATTGGTGCTTCGCTGTTATGTGTACCTCGTCCCTATATGTGTGAAACATCTGATAGTCCCTCTATTAATTGGTCTCTTTTACAGAATCTAAAACAAGGCTTTTGGCGGCGTTGGCATACCGAATATTTAACATCATTGCAACATCGGGCTAAGTGGCACACTCAAGAAACTTCCCTCAAAATTGATGATGTTGTTTTGGTTAAGGATTCTAATCTACCTCCAACCAAGTGGATATTGGCACGAATAAAGAGTCTTCATCCTGGCAGGGACCATCAAAAACGTATTGTAACAATAGTCATACCAACGGGAGAATATGTTCGGCCAATCGTCAAACTCATACCGTTGCCAATTGCTGAAAGACCGGAGTCTTTCTGGGGGGGCTGAATGATGAGAACTCACGTATAGATCCTCGTGTATAAATTTGTCTTATCGTTTCAACACTCACAATAATTCATTTTTTGCTTATGTTAACTCTTTTTCTCTCATTTTATATGAATTCTATGTTTAAAACTCTCATTCTACATGTAATATTCTCAATTTAATTTGTCTCATGTAAAAGCTTTTCTATACTCTATTCTCTTCATATCGAAAGCTCTATTCTCATTATGTTAAGACACATGTTAATTTCTCTGTTAGTTGATCTTACTTAACTCATTATGTAATGCTGTATGTACATATTTCCTGAGTATCTCAATTTGTATTTCCAATTCAATGTTCTCCATTCTTCCTGGTAAATTTGAATTATGAATCTTTCTCTTTTGGATCTGGACCACCGAGGAAGAAGGTTGTACTAATAAAATATAAATTTATAACGTGGTAAGCAAGGTCTTTGAATTTTGTCGTCATCGCATCATTTTTGAAGTCATTTTCGCTTACTTCTACTACAGGTGTTCATCCTGATAACCTCTTTTGCTTTCTCGTCGTGAGACGTAGTTGCTGCAGCCGGAGATCTCCTCATTATAGCGCTTCTCTGAAACGGGTTTTCACAGATGCCCTCATTTTGTGTCTCCTTATTTGCGTTCGGCGTGTTTGGTGTTATGGTTGTTGTTGTTTTTGGTTTTGTTGTATTTGTTGTATTCATTTCAATTGGGACCCCACTCAAAGCCGTTATCAATGTTCGAATGTGTAGTCACCCAGGATCCCATTGTTATCTATACAAGCAGGGAGGCCATGCAACGGTTGACGCATGCCCTTATGGGGTCATGTGCCAAAGCCGGATCGGTGCTAAACAGGAATGTTACATCTGTACCTACACCACCAACTTAATGGCGACGTAACATTGAGCGTTCTTTGAGTCCTGCCAAGGTTTTAACGGGACGGGGGCGTTTGTAGCATTAGCCTGAAAGCCGTTTCAATCGGATTTCACTCCAACTTACTCGGGTAACAGAATACTACAAGCGTCAACCCACAAAACTTCTAGTCCAAAACGTGTATTCCAGTATTTCATAATTAAGACCTTACTGGGCTCGGCCTTAATGCCATAGGCTGATTCGTTGATAATTGAAACCTTTGGTTCTCCAGACCGCGGTGTCTTCTCCGGATGTTTTAAATCCGGATGTTTTAAATCCATACATGTTGAGGGTTATACCGCCCTTGCTCGGTCACCAGAGCCTCGTTAGTTTCAAAGCAGGGTACACCACGTGCAGGTGAGGATGGTATTTTGTAAGTTGAATTACGCTTATACTGGAAGCGTGTATTGCGTGCATTTCTCTCCAAGGTCGAAGGAAATTGTACGTGGTCGCGGTCTATGCGCCAGACGCACCTCGGGCCACAGGTTTCATCTCGGGGCTCGAGATTCTCTTTAGAAAACTTCGTCTTTGCTTGGAAGAGAACTATTTTATCATAGCCGACGATTTGAACGCGAAGCATGAGGAATGGGGTAATTCTGTGCCAAATCAAAGGGGAAATTCCCTCCTTGATTGGTGGACGCAGCACTCTATTGAGTTCAAGCTGAATTTGCTTGCAACCGATAGACCATCATTTTCCAGAAGTGGGTCTTATTTGGATCTAATGCTGATTGACAGACGACTGACGTTACGCGATGTGGACAGTGACACAAGGAACTGCTTAACAACGGTGGAGTACGACAGTGATCTTTGTGAAGCGACTTGCCGCGGTTATTCAGTTCCCGAATGAGCTGGTCGAACTGGAGCAATTCGTGGAGACGTACCCTTACAATTATCGTAAGGCTCGTTGGCCGCGTTTCTCTAGGGCCTTATCCAGAGAACTATGTTCGAGCGACATCACTCCACCCGCAAACAGAAACCTGACGAACGAAGAGGTTGACAGGTACCTTATACAAGTGGACATTACAATAAAACGTACCATGGACACGACGCTTGCGAAAGTAGAAGCGACCACAGATGTCGACGTCTATCGGAACGCTACTATCGACGCACTGCACGTGAACAAAAGCAGACTGCTATCGCTACTTAACGACACTTTACAGACGCTTTACGGACAAACACGACCAGGAATTAAGGTTGCTCAAGTCGCAGATCAAAAACCTCCAGAAGTTAGTTCAGATGAACTACCGAATTGCATTCAATTCATATTGGGGAGACAGGATTCGGGCTGTTCTTTCCAACGGTCCTGGTACGTTTCCTCAAATTAACCGAATTTTCCGAAGGAGGGATCACAAGGACTTGGAGACTATTTGACTTGATAGAACGACTGACAACGCAAACCTACTGACGTCAGTTGGCATAGATCCGGATGGAGCCGTGTTCGACAATGACTTCTTGATCATTGAGGATCCTCAAGAGAAGGCTGAAGCAATATTAGCAGTTTTTCAGGAAGTGTACACGGCCAACGAGTCTCGTTGTCCTAACCACGACTTGGAGAACAGAGCCTTGCTTAACCTTTCTTTGAAATGAAATACAACAATGGCGTTCTGAGAATCCTGGTTTCACCAGGTTCAATGACGAAAATATGGCAAATAATGCCATCGTCTATGGTGGATCCGATTCCATCCTCATTTTGAGGGAGAATCTCGAGGGCATCTTCAGTCTTAGGAAAAAAAAAGTCGACGGGAATAGATGGCATACCGAATATTGTGCTGTGTCATCTCCCGGAGGCGGTAGAGATATACACAATCCTATTCAACAATGCGCTGAGTAAAGCATATTATCCAGCACACTGGAAGACGGCGGTAGTGAAACCCCTCCCCAAAAGAGACAAAGATTCCTCTCTTCCGAAAAATCGTCGATCGATTAGTCTCCTTTCATGCATAAGCAAAGTTTTCGAGACGATTGTCAATAGAGTTCTGATACAGTGGGCTGAAGACAGAAAAATAATACCTACCAACCAATTTGGATTTAGGGCGGGGCATGATGCTGTACATGCCGCGTCAAAATTGGTGTCCGACATTCAATGGAACAAAGCAAAAACTCAGTGCACCGAGTGCACTTGGAAAAGGCATTCGACACAGTATGGTTAGAAGGTCTCTTCCTTAAGTTGACGAGGATGGGTATAAGCAAGTCGCTGCTTTACACGATTTATGACATGGTAACAGGTAGAAGTTTTGTTGTTAATCGCATACGCCGATGACTTGGTGGCGTACAGGACGGCGCAGAAGGTTGAGATTATCAACATCCTCCTGCAACGTGACTTCGACAAAATTCAGCGATCTTGCGACGACTGGAAGTTGAAAATCAACTACCAGAAGTGTGAAACCATCCTTTTCCGAACTCCGTTATACAAGGCCTCAAGGGACACGAAAAAAAACTGACGTAAGTTCGGCATAGTTGACCCGCAAGGGGAGCCGTTAGCAGTGAAAAGTGTAGTAAGGTACCTAAGCATTTGGCTGGATCAGACGAAAGACAGAAAAACCTTTGCTGTGGCAATGGGGTTGTTTTATAGCATCCAACTTGATACCAGGGTGAAGGTAATCTGCTACATGGCCCTCATCCGGCCAGTCATGGCGTACGGTTGTCCAGTGTGGTTCAACGTGAGTCCTTCCCAGATGGAAAAGATGAGGCTGTTCGAGAGGCAATGTCTCCGGGCTTGTCTCAAGAAGTACAGAACCCCAGAATCTGAGTACAAAAAATTCTATTCCAACGAGTTCTTGTATAACGAAGCAAACGTGAACAGGGTGGATAATTTTATTATTAAGCTGATTCGAAAGCACGTTGCACGAGCGATGACCTCGGAATACGAGGTGATATTTGGAGCCTACTACCACAATGAAGCATATCATGAGAACGCTCGCCGGAGTGGAATCATTCCACCGGAAGCGTTCTTGTACCTTGACCGGATTGGCTTAATCCAGGATGCGGAGGGATGTCCATTAATCTACCAAGTGGTACGAAGGACAGTGGATAGGCGACTCCTCTACAAGAACGATGTCGCAAGCGTTAGTCCGGATGATCTCCGGTTCAGCAGATCCATCTCTGTTCGCAACAGAACGGATTGTGAAAAGCTTCGGGGGTTCTATTGGTGGTTTCAGCCCCATCAGACGCCCCAGTTTTTGTCAGTTTAATCAGCAAATTGTTGGTCCCTTACGGCCAACTTACATTTAGGTTAGGGTAATTTTAAGAAAAAAAAATAAAAAATTAAAAATCCAAAAAAATACAAAAAATAAAAAAAATAAAAAAAATAATGTTTTATGGCTTATTTTAAGTTTAATAAATAATGGCTTATTTTAAGTTAGATTAAGAATATAAATTTAAGAAATGTTAGATTACTAAGTTTTTATTTAAGATTTTCTTAGTATAAGTATTTTTGTTTTTGTATTACTAAAAAATATATAAAAAAAACACAAAAGAAGCCGAAAGGCAAAATTAATTAAAAATTCCTAGATTAACTTAGAGTGCCCTCCCATAGTCCACCAAAATGGGGCGCTCGAGGTGGAATAAAATGAAATTCCATACCCCTGGCCGTGCAGAACGAGGTTATTTTCTCTTTTGACAAAGGCGAATGTATGGAAGATTCAATATCCTTAAGCTGGTTTCTTGTGCCGATGTAGTTTATTGCAGTGTTACAATAGAGGTTTTGGCAATTTCCTCTTCTTCCTATAAAGCGCTTAAGGGCACCTAAGAATGCTTCTGTGGGTAACTCTCCCACAACCAACCAAAAGTGTATTGCCTTAGTTGCTGAGCAACAGAATACGGCCACATATGCCTTTCGAGGATGCATTCCTCTGACTTTTAAATGAATCCACATTGGTCCAAGTCTACTCCGGAGTTCACGAAGGGTCTGGTGGGCTGGACACGAGCCGCCGGTAGATTTCCCATGATTTGCGTCATTAATTTAGGTTTTGCTCTGGCGCAACGAATACATTTTTGAACCACCGAACGTGCAATCGTTTTTCCCTTGCGTACAGCTGCCAGCAATCCTTTAGGTCCAATGTGCAAATACCTTAGACGGATTTCTCGCATCAATGATTTACTGAGCTCATGATTATATGGTAACACGATTGGGTGCTTGGCGTCGTAATCTAGATTTGCTGCTTCGAGGCGTCCTCCTACGCGAAGAATTCCTTCCCAAATGGCGATGAACTACTCAATGGACTTTGAGTATTGATGTATTTTCCTTTAGATAGATGCTCCAGTTCCTTTTTGAACTCTTGATGTTGTACTTCCTTTATTATTTCTTGAGTGGCATCGTCAATTTCGTAAATAGTAAGATGATCGGTGACTCGTTGATCTTGATTATTTTTCTTGCAGTTATTTATGAATCGTTTGATACAGGCAATGACCCGTTGTAAACGTCTGAATGAATTATGATGTTCTACCCTGTTTATTATACCGGACGAAGTTTCGAGCGTTGCTGTTAGTGTAACCTTGGACATTTTTTTTACATATCTGTTTTGATCTCTTCTGGTTTGCCTGCCCAAGTCTTCTCCGATCCGTATAGATACAAAGGCTCATAAAACCACATGCTGCAATCCTTCGAAGCTGATACCCCTCTTAAAACTGTGTCCGCCGGATTCTGTTTAGTAGGCACATGCCGCCATAGCTGAGGGGAGGCCATTGCTTTTACTCGATTTGCTATGAAACGGCGATAGTTAGATGCTGAGGCATTTATTCAAATTTCATAATTTCAGATCTCTCTTTACCCGATGCGTCAACTCTGTCGCCAATTTGGCTGCACATAGTTCTAGACGTGGTATAGTGGTTGCGATGATAACCTCCTCATTTGTCTCCTTTTTAATGGGCGCTACTCTAGACTTTGTAGTAGCAAAGTAGCTGAACTGTTACTGAATTGTCGCAGTGAGTTGATCTAATATAGATAATAGCTCCAAAAGCCTTTCACGCATGCATCTGAATTCTTCTTTTGATTTTTGTGGAGAATAGATATCTGGGAATCTTTAATTCCTATACCTTCTCTAAATCCTTTCGGAAATTGTTCCAAGTTGTGTGGAGCTCCATCGGTAGTGCGGCATCCCAGTCAATTTTTAATTTCCATAGCCTTTGAATAAATAGTTTTGCTGTGATTGTTATGGGATAGACGATGCCTAATGGGTCGAAAATATGTACAATTTCCGATAACGCAATTTTTTTTGTGATTCGCTTAGTCACTTGTAAAGATGAGTTGATCCGGAGCTCATCTGTCTGTGGATTCCAGATGAGGCCCAACGTTTTTAGTTATCGTCAATCCTTATCTTGTAGATCGGATTGCAAGGCTTAGTTGCTCATTGGAATAACCTTTAGCAAATGCGGTGTTTTACTGCACCATTTCCTAAGGATGAATTGAGCTGATTGTAAAACATGAGTTAGTTGCCTTTGCATCTCCAGAGCTTCCGACAAACTGTTTGAGGGGCCCGGACATAACGCCAAGCGACATAAAGCCAAATTCTAGCATTTGGCCTTATATCGTTTTTTAAAGGGATATAAGGCCAAATTTTAGCATTTGGTCGCTTTCACAGAGCGACATAACGCCAAATTTTATTGAGACATAACACCAAATTATAATATCGATAAACATAAAGTGAGTCATAATTCCACAATTTTTTTTAACATTTATATGTGTAATTAAAATAAAAAGAAGAATGAAATTTGGCCTTATGTCGCTTAGCGTTATGTCTGGCACCATCTTCGATCCTCTTCCCTCACAATTATTTGCCGATAAATTTTTTTTGATATCGGCAGTGAACACAAAACGCGGTGTTCGAAAGCGCAATAATAGTGCAAAAATATCACCCTGAATCGTCGGGCCTGCCAGTAATAAGTCGTTTAACGAAATATTTGTTGTTTTCATGGATGCATCAAATACAACTCTTAATTTAGTCGTAGTACTGTCGGGCTTAAGCACTCCATGATGAGGAAGGAAATAGTGAGGTGACTGTAAGTTGCTTAAGTCTACCCATGTCATGTGTCCCAATTGTAGATACTCTTCCATAAAGTTGACATATTGGGTTTTCAGATGGTTGTCTTTACTTAATTTGTTCTCTATAGCGAAGAATCGTCGTTCGGCTAATTCTCGAGAGTCACCTAATTCTGATGATTGGCGTGCAAAAGGCAAGTGCACTAGGAATCTTCCACTCTCCTCGTCTCCCTAGAATGTTTTGTCAAAATGTCTTTCGCATTTTTGATCGGCTGGAGTTAAATTATTTCTATCTTCTGCTATTTCTTCTAATCGCCAGAATTTTTCGATGATTTCATTGAGTGGCTCATCTTCGGTGCATATTCCACATGTGGCTGTTGTTGCATCAGATCCCTCAACCTTACCAGAAATTATCCACCCGAGCAATGTATTTTTTGTCAGGTCGGTTGAACTTGGGATCTGCGAGGCTGATATTTCCTGGGATTTTCCATGAGGAAACATTCAATGGCTGCGCAGGTTGAGGTGAAATAATTTCCTTAAGTACAAAGGCTTCCACTCTCGGGGAGTAATTGGATTGTATTCTGACATTTACTTGTTGATTTGCTTCAAGCTTTGCTTGCCCTACTCTATCTACGACGAGGGAGTCAAGTTTGGGTGTCAAATTTAGTGCCTTAACTAATCTTTGACTGATAAAGTTGATGTGAGACCCTGAATCCAATAGTGCTCGGCAATTCAGCATACCCTCCGGGTAGGGGTTAGAATTTACCCGGGGTAAGTCATGCCTGTCGTAAAAGGCGACTAAAAGCTATCGTTTGTCCAATAAACAAAAAAACAACAATAATGCAATGAATAATAACAAAGGATTTATTACCCCAGGTGGAATGCCAGTCGTACTGGAAAATCCACACTCTTCGTAGTCAGGCTCTACGGATTCTGGGGAGAGCCATTTATTGCGGTTATTCGGTAAAAGTAGAAGGGTAACAAGTTCGCCACCACCACGATCTAACAAAAGTATGAGTGAATCACCGCCAACTCTAACTACTGCGTCTAAAACGCAAGTAATTCAAAATCCGACCATAATACATTCGTCGGTTCAAGAAAAAGAGACTTTAGCCAAATTCAAATGTCTCGAAGATGAAAATGCGGAGCTACGGTCCAGGCTAAATGATATAGAAACTCTCTGCAAATACCTTAAAGATGAACTTAACTTAACTGACAAGGAAGAAATAAGTCATGAAACCGATTGGATGATAAAGAAGCGACCAGGTAAAAAACGAAAAGCCGGTTCTTCACCCGAAGTCATTCCTCAGCCGGAAAATAAACTCACTGATAACACAAGTGCCACAAGCAAAAAAGTAGCTATACCATCAAAAGAGCGATCACCGCCGCCGATTAATGTAATTGCAATTTCGGAATACAATAAGGTGTATTCTATTCTAAAGTCAGCGTTACGAACTGAGCTCAAAGTGACGTCGCGCAACAACAGTGCGTGGAAGATAAACGTCAAGGACTCAGACAGTTATAGGGTACTTTCCAAGAGACTCAACACGGAAAAAATTCAATGGTACACCTATGAGAATAAAATAGAAAGACCTATTCGAGTCGTAGCTAAGGGACTGCCTCTAGTCCAATAGAAGATGTCGTAGAGGACTTAAAAAATAAGGGCTTTAAAATTGTAGACGCTACCAACTTACAGTCCAAAAAGAAACAACAGACGGAAAGTGTCGAAACCACAATACTTCGCGGCTAACCTCTTTTTATGCTAACTTTTGATAAAAGTGAAACTTTGGAAAAAATGTATAGCATAAAAAGTATACTTAATATGGTAGTCAAGATCCAAACGTTACGTAGAAACTCGAAATTGATCCCTCAATGTAAACGCTGTCAGGGGTTCAACCACACCCAAACGTAGTGCCAGAAAAATCCGCGATGTGTCAAATGTGTGGGGGAACAACTGACGGCAGATTGCAAGGCAAAAAAAGGGTCTCCAGCTACTTGTGTTAACTTCAAAGGGAAGCACTCGGCTAATTACCGTGGCTGCGAAGTAGCAAAGGAAATTCAAAAAAGGCAAGATAAAGTAAAAGCCACCCAACGACAAACCCCAAAATCGACAAACCCGAAGAATGTTGTAAACTTCGGAAAGAAACAAATGGTCACTCGAAAGGATCCTGATATAAAAGCACAGACGCAAATAACACCATCATTAAGTAGAAGATCTAAAGAGATCAAAGAAAGATCATCGCAAGTCGGAGTGAAAACGTTCGCCCAAATGGTAGCAACCGCTAGTGATAATGAAGATAAATCGTCAGATCCGGTATCGCATGTCTTTTCGGTTATCCTCAAGAAACTTGAAGAGCAAACTAAGACGAACAAACTTATTTTCGAGAGACTAGTCAATCTCGAAAACAAGATTAACAAAAAGCGTCCTATAATATGAATAAGTCTTAAAATATAAAGTTGGAATGTAAACGGTCTATTGCAAAAACTTGACAAACTGGAACTATATATACAGAAAAAATAACCCTTTTGGGGTTCAAGATGCATTTCGCAAAACGGTAGGACATTGTTTAAAGCTGCCATGAAACTCGGTCGCGATTTTCAGTCAACCGGTAGACCGACCTACTGGCCTACGGACACTACAAAAATACCTGGTCATCAATCGTTTATACGGCCTTCTCCAAGTCTGACGTGTGTTTTCATTTGAGCTCGTTTGTATCAAACCAATCAAAATAGACAAACGTGTTCTGTCACCCAATGTTGAAGACTGTATGTCTTCCAACATTAAATTTCTAAAAATGGATTCTACAGATCCAAGAAGGAATATGTTCCGTCCTTTACAAACTCATAAAGATACGAATATTTCTGACATAGAATGTGATGAAGTGTTGTGTCCACCAACATCAACAAAAAAAAAAGAAAAAATACCACCCGTTTGTGTTTTGCATAAAACTGCCAGTGAAATACATGCTCTTCTTCGTGAAATCAAAATCGAAAACTATAGTCTAAAAAGAATAAGTATTGGAATTAAAATCGATTGTGAAAGTGCCGATAGTCGTTCGCATTTATGTAATCATTTAAAAGCAATAAATTTCCAATTCTTTACACATGAGCTTCCTTCATCAAGGTTATTTAAAGTTGTACTGTACGGACTAGAGGAATTACCCACGGATGAACTAAAAAATGAATTAGTATCACTAGGTCTGAAGTGTCAAAACATTAAAATCATCAAAAAGAACTATGTGCATTTCACAGACGTTTTTCATATTGTATTTCTCGAAATTGGATCCATACGAATCGCTGATCTTAGAAAAAACTTCAAATCAATTTTCAAAACACAAGTGAAGTGGGACTTTGCAAGAAGACAAGTAAACCGAGTCACGCAGTGTTACAACTGCCAAATGTATGGACATGGTGAAAAGAATTGTCACATCAAGACACATTGTGCTATCTGTTCTGACTGTCACAAAACAAATGAATGCCAGTCCAAAAGCATAAAATGTGCAAACTGCAATGGAACCCACAAATCTACTGATCTCAGTTGCATCAGTCGTCAAAGCTTTTTGGAAATGAGAGAAAAGCTTTCTTCTAAGAACAAAATTCAGCGAGTTAGAAACGTTCAACCAGCATTTGAAGCAAAGGCTATGGATTTTCCCTCGCTACCATCGCATCACAAAGCTGTAGCAACCGCTGCACCCGCACCAACAAACATACACATTTCATCAAACGCATGGGCTAAAGCTCCCACCAAAAACAATGTTAATATGAAGAGCTCCGAAGAGATTTTTTCCCTGGAAGAAATCAATGCACTCACTGCGGAGATGATCACCTTGCTCAGCAAATGTACCACAAAGGCAGATCAATTCAACACCATTGCTCAACTAACAATTAAGTATCTATATAGTTCTAAGTAATGAATACTGATTATGTAAACATAGTTTGTTGGAATGCTAGAAGCATTCGAGGAAAGCAATTAGAATTTTATTCATTTCTTGATAATTATGATGTAGACATAGCACTTTTAACAGAAACATGGTTGAAATCAACTGATCATCTTTCCAATTCAAAATACAAATGTTACCGTCTGGATAGGGAAGAGAGAAGTGGTGGCGGTGTTGCCATTGTGCTGAAAAGTTCCATTAAACATAAGGTACTTCCTATTTTATGTACAAAATTAATTGAAACCATTGGTATTGAAGTTCCTCTTGCAAATGGTTTGTCACTAAAAATATTTACCAGTTACTTTCCTGGGGGTAGAAGCTCACCACAAAAACGTATTGACCTCCGTAACGACCTGATGAGATTAATAAATACGAATGATCTATTTTTAATAGGTGGTGATTTAAACTGTAGGCATAGGGTTGCCTTAGAGCGAATGCATGGGGAAATATACTTGCAGACCTGAACTCGAGGCACCCATTTGAAATCTTATATCCTCCTAGTCCATCATACATTCCATCAAATAGCAATTGGAATCCATCGACCTTGGACTTTTTCTTAAAAAACATTCCTGACATTTTCACTACGCCTACAGCCCTGAACGAGTTAAATCTGTTAAATGTAATATGGTATTCACGCCAGTGGCTGTTAGTTGCCATACATATAATTTCAAAAAAGCCAACTGGGGTTTATTCAAACGTCATATGAGGTTTAAATTGATAAATGATATACTACAATGCACAAACGAAACTCATATTGACCAAAATATAAATACATTCACCAATGCAATTCTAGAAAGCATTGAACGTTCTGTACCAAAGATAATAGTAATACAGAAACTGTTCTTCCTCCATATATCTTAGAGATGATTACGTTGAGAAATACTTGTAGACGTAGATGGAGTCGTACAAGAAGCAATTTTTATTTAGAACAATACAAAAAAATTAATGCTCTCATTAAAAATGCTATTTCTAACTATAGAAACCAAGCATGGAATGACAGGCTTCAAAGACTGGAAAAAGGTAGTAAACCGTTTTGGAACATTACTAAAATTGTTAAGAAGAAGCACCTGGAGGTACCTCCACTCAAGTTTAGAAGTTCGGTTATGCTTTCACCTGCTGAAAAGGTGAATGCACTAGCTAACAATTTTCTAAGTAATTAATCAGCATCTAGTAACCTAGTTCTACACAAAATGCTGTGAAGCAATCGATTGCATTTATAAATTCTCACGTGTCTTTAGAAAATTTCACTTCTGTATCATTCTTAGAATTGAAAGATATGCTTGAAGGTCTAAAAGTGAAGAAATCTTCTGGCTTCGACAGAATAAAAAATGAGTGTCTTAAAAAACTCCCCAACTTCGCTATTGTGATATTGAAATATATTTTTAACAGCTGCCTGAAACTTGGGTACTTTCCCAAAAATTGGAAAGTTGCGAAAATAATTCCAATATTAAAACCCGGCAAACCGCCAAACTTACCTAATAGTTACAGGCCAATTAGTCTGCTTAGTTCTTCAAGTAAATGTCTCGAAAAGGTGATTAAAAACAGAATTATGTCCTTCGTTGAAGAAAATGCGATAATCCCTTCAGAACAATTTGGATTTAGACCTTTTCATAGCACTAGTCACCAAGTTCATCGTATTACTAAGGACATACAAAGATATTTTTCTGAAGGCAAAAGTACTGGATTAATAATAGTAGACATAGAAAAAGCATTTGATACAGTTTGGCACGATGGTCTACTTCATAAACTGTTGCATTCAAACACCCCATTATACCTGACCAAAATAGTACAGTCGTTCCTTTCATTGCGTAGTTTTGAGGTATGTATTAATCACCACAACTCGCAAAATAAATCTATCTGCGCTGGTGTTCCGCAAGGATCTGTTCTTGGACCAGTTCTCTTTAACATTTATACGTCTGACATAACCAGACCGCCCAACTGTGATATTGCTTTATTCGCTGATGATACATGTATTTATTCTGCTGATTCAATCGGTTTCAATATTGAAACTAATTTGCAATCTGCATTAAATACCCTTGATTTATACTGTAAAACCTGGAAAATTAAATTGAATGCTATGAAGACTCAAGGTATTTTCTTTTCGCGAAAAAGAAAACCTAGTTTGCTTCCAAGTAACAACCTTCTACTCAATGGCGTTCAAGTTGAGTGGAAGACTAGTGTAAAATATCTAGGCATTTATTTAGACAAACGTCTAACTTTCAGTGTTCATGTGCAGGAAATCATCAAAAAAGTTGATATCACAAAAAGAGTTCTCTATCCCTTTATTTGCAGATATTCATAGCTAAGTACTGATAACAAGCTATTAATATTTAAAGCCATTTTCCAGGCAATAATATTTTATGGATCTCCGGTATGGGGTAAATGCGCAAAAAGTCATGTGCGCAGGCTACAAATTACACAAAATAAGATTTTAAAAATGATGCTCAATCTACCAAGACTGTTTTCTACAGAGGACCTTCATGAAATATAGAAATGGTATCTTCCAGAATTGCGAAACTTAATCAAAAATATGTAATATCCTGCATATCATCTAACAACAACTTGATTTCAAATCTAATTTCAAATTAAACGCAATAATCAGATATATTGTTGAATTATATTTCTATTGGCTTTTATTTATTTATTTTTATTTAGTTAATTATTCATTTATTTACATTCTTATTTATATTTATTTATTTATTTATTTATTCATTCATTTATTTATTTGTTTATTTATTTATTTATTTATTTATTTATTTATTTATTTGTTTATTTATTTATTTATTTAATTATATACTTATTTATTTATGTATTTATTTATTTATTCATTCAATTATTTATTTGTTTATTTATTTATTTATTCATTTGATTATTTAGTTATTTTTGTTTCATTTATATCTAAGTCTATTTTTGCGTTAGTGCTACCATTGCCTTGATCTTTGATCCTTGAAATCAAGTGATGACTCCACTTCTCTTTTCCCCTCCACGACACCATAAAATTTAATGAAGATTTTTTAGTGGCTTTTCCTTCAAATTTAATCTGTGATATATTATTTAAGAAGTTATATTAATATTTTAGTAGTAAGGTAACATGACCGCATCTCTAAAAATGTAAGATACACAAATAATATTGTAACTTTTTGCCACAATAAAACAAATCTAAAATCTAAAAATACCTGGTGTCTTGAACTTCTTTGTAATGAAAGGTATTTCCCGAAACTATTTAAAAGTTCCAGAAAGCTTTGATCTCAGTTCAGATCATTCTTCTATTATCTTGACAATGAGCGAAACCCTCATAAAGAAAGAACAACCGCCTACCTTGACTAATCAGCGTACAAAATGGCAAGCATTCACAAACTACGTGCATAACCATATTGAACTTAGTGTCTCGCTAAGAACCCCATACGAGCTAGAAGTGGAGGTTGACAATTTTATAGAAACCATACAGCACGCTGCATGGAACAGTACACCACGCATATGTTAGATAGTTTAGTTTAAGTTTTTTTTTTTTTCTTTTTTTTTGAGGATTTTAGAAACACTACTGGAGCACTCAGACTCAAAACTGGTCCATTGTACTGCCAGGTAACAACCTACTCCAGTGCCGTTAATTTGATCCCAACGGCAAATGGTGACTGGACCGATTTCGGAATCGAACCTGGGACCCCTCGAACTTGGGGCAGGCACTTAACCAACTGCGCCATCCAGTCGTGTCTTAGTTTAAGTTAGTTAAGTAGGCTTATTTTAAGTTAGATTAAGAATATAAATTTAAGAAATGTTAGATTACTAAGTTTTTATTTAAGATTTTCTTAGTATAAGTATTTTTGTTTTTGTATTACTAAAAAGTATATAAAAAAACACAAAAGAAGCCGAAAGGCAAAATTAATTAAAAATTCCTAGATTAACTTAGAGTACCCGCATAGGGCCAGTAAGATAGTATAAGAAACCATTTATTATATATCTAGTTTAAGTATTTTTTTTCCTAGAATATAAGATTTTTAAAGATAAAAATAAAAAAATGCATTTAAACTGCGTTTTGATAGCGGTAATTGTCTTCCATCTGTTGCCTAGCTTGCCACTTGTAATTTCTGCTCGTACATTGATTGTAGATGTTAATGCCTCCCCAACTAAATAATGTCCCGGTGTTAGAGCAGTAAGATCGTTTGGATCAGATGACAAGGGAATGAGAGGTCTGGAGTTTAGTATAGCTTCTATTTCGATCGTCAACGTCTCAAGTTCCTCATATGTTAGATTTGACGAAAGAAGGTTTCGTTTTAAAAAATGTTTAGCTGATTTCACGGCAGCCTCCCATAGTCCACCAAAATGGGGCACTCGAGGTGAAATAAAATGAAATTCCATACCCCTGGCCGTGCAGAACGAGGTTATTTTCTCTTTTGACAAAGGCGAATGTATGGAAGATTCAATATCCTTAAGCTGGTTTCTTGTGCCGATGTAGTTTGTTGCATTGTCACAATAGAGGCTTTGGCAATTTCCTCTTCTTCCTATAAAGCGCTTAAGGGTGTGATGGCAAAGCCTTTGAGAAACAACAGCACTGTTCGAGTTCTGAATAGTGACTGACTTTATTACATAATTGGGTATGGCGTTATTGTATTATATTGTATGAGTATTTCTGGTGTGTGAGTGTGGTTGGGGTTAGCTGTTAGGTGTTCATTATTTACGTGCATGTTTAACAACTGTTACTCTGGCGGTGAGTGTGTGTGTAATAACAGATACTGTGACATCTCCCCTTTTTAAAAAAAAATAAAAATTATTTCAAGCATTATGGGTAATTCAATAAAAAAAAACATATTTTTGTTTTAAATTCGTTACAAAATAAATCTTAACTTCAAATTCAAATCTTTTTTTATGTTTCGGGGATGAGTCCAGCGTAATATGATATGACAAAGACTATTAATAAATATTGTTATTCAAATACGCAAGTAGCTAAACATATGTATGTATACATATTACTATAAATCTAAGCCTTTTAAAGGTTTAATAACTCTTCCGCTTCTTGTGGTTGTATTCATTGGATATGCAGGTTGTTGTTTCTGGTTTATGTTGCTTGTTGAATTTATTGGTTGATTGTATGACTTAGCTGCAGGGGTGGGTGAACTTGGTTGATGTGTTATAGGTGGTTGATTAGAAATTTCTGTTTTTTTAGCAATAGATTCAGGGGGTGTCTCATGAAGTTGTTTTGCTCGATGTTTACTTTCCAGTTCTAGTGGCCAAAGAATGGTTGGTGATTGAGTATCAGCTTTTGTCTTATGCAGGTGGTGAGTATTTCTACGGAAACGTTTGCCTTCATTTGTCTCAACGATGACTGACCTTGGAAATTGTGTTTCTTTAACAACTTGTGCACCAATCCATTCGCGATGTCCAGTTTGCATACGTACTTTATCCCCTGGTTTGAGTGCTTCTGTTGTTTTAGCACCTCTGTCTGCGTAATATCTTTGCTGATTACGTATTTTCTTCAATTCATTTTGAACGCCAAAGACTACTTTAGGTTTCAATTCATCCTTCGCTGTTGGTATAATTGTTCTCGTTGCACGGCTGTAGAGACATTGACAGGTTGATTTAAGAACATCATTTCGTGGTGTATTTCTCAGCATAAGTAGTGCGAGGTATGTGTCCGATTTGTCAATGTAACATTTTTTTAACAAATTCTTTGCCGTCTGGACGTTGCGTTCTGCAAAGCCGTTGGACTTTGGATAATAGGGACTTGATATTTGATGGTTGAATTGCCAAGTTGATGCAAAATTGGTAAACATTTTTGAAGTGTATTGTGGTCCACCGTCCGATTCCAGTGTCTCAGGAATGCCATGCACTGAAAACCATTGTCGCATATGATCGATGACTTCTTGTGAATTCAATGATTTTAATTTCTTGAAGTCAATGAAACCGGAATAATGATCGGCGATAAGAACGTATTCATCTCCTTTGAAGTTGAATATGTCAGTGGATACAATTTGAAATGGGTATTCTGGAACGTCTCTTTCCAATTGTGGTTCCCGAACGTTACTTCGTTGTGTTTGCTGACACACGGAGCATCTCTGGATGTAGTCGCAAATGTGGTTGTTAAGTCCAAACCAGTATAGTGATTGACGAGCTCTTGCTACCGAGCAATTAACTCCCGCATGTCCTGAGTGAAGATCACGAACGATTTTATTTATTTCACACTTTGGTACAATAACTTTATGACCCTTGAATAGTAAACCCTGTTCGAAGGTTATTTCTTCTTTAAAATTCGCATATTTTTTAACAGCTTGTGGTAAGACTTTATCATCGTTCGGCCATCCTCTCAACACGACTTGTTTTAGCAGTTGTAGCTCAAGATCTTCAGAAGTAGATTTAACAAATCTTTCACGGGCCTCATCAGTAAATGAAAGTATAATGTTGACTGAGTACTCTGCATCATCGCCTGCGTCCATTGGTTTGCAATCTCGACTGAGTGTATCTGCTATAGAAATTTGTGTGCCCTTTTTGTATGTGACGATTGGAGAATATTGGATGACATCCCATAGAATGCGTTGTAATCTCAGTGGTGCATTTTGTAGCGGTTTCTTAAAGATGGTTTCGAGTGGTTTATGATCTGTCTCCACTTCGATCCGTTTGCCATACACGTACTCATGGTACTTCTTGCAGGCGAATTTGATCGCCATCGCCTCTTTCTCGATCTGAGGGTAATTTTGTTGAGTAGGTGTTAGTGCGCGTGTAGCATACGCTACTGGCTGATCATTTTGTAACAAGCATGCTCCAAGTGCTTTTGAGCTTGCATCCACCGACAATCTGACTGGTTTGTTCACATCATAGAATTTAAGTACAGGAGTTGAACTTAGAGCCTTTTTAACATTTTCAAATGCTATTTTTTGTTCACTGTCCCAGTACCACTCAGTTTCTTTATGGAGTAATTTACGTAGTGGTTCGGTGATATTGGACAAATTCGGTATGAACTTGGCCAAATATGTAACCATTCCCAAGATGCGTTGAAGTTCTTTGACATTGGTCGGCTCCCGCAGATTCTTTATCGCTTCCACCTTTTCAGTATCGACTTCAATACCTTTCGCTGAAAATAGATGACCAAGAAATTTAACTTTTTTCTTTTCATACTCACATTTTTTTTTATTGAGTGTAAATCCTGCTGCTTTTAAGCGGTCGACAACTTTTATAGTTGTTGTACGAAGGTCGTCCACAGTTTCTGCATACAAAAATATGTCATCCATAGCAACTTTACAACCTGGAATGCCTTCTAGTGTGGTGTTCATTATTTCTGAAAAAATCTCTGGAGCCGATGAAATTCCGAATGGTAGTCGCAAAAATTGGTATCTACCCCAAGGCGTTGAGAATGTTAAATATTCGGATGCTCTTTTTGTGACGGGTATTTGCCAGAACCCCTTTTGGCAATCCAATTTGGTGAAAATTTTTGCATTTTGTAAAGATGCTGCAATTTCCTCAACTGTTTGCAGAGGATAATGGCGACGCTTAATATTTTTGTTCAGATCGGTTGGGTCCATACATATTCGTATTTTGTCTTTTTTCGTTACTATTACTATAGGACTTACTGCAGGTGTAGGATGACTAACAGGTCGAATAACTTTCATTTGGACCATTTTATTCAATTCGGTTTTGACTTTATCGCGTAAAGCATGAGCAATTCGACGTGGAGGTATAATTTTAAATTTTGGATTATCGATAAGATCGATCTCGTACGTAAAGTTCTTGCAACACCCAATTTTTTCATCCTCTGTCTTGGCCTCATTTATACGAGCGATAAGTCCTAATTGTTCACATGATGCACGACCCAATATTGGCATCAAATCCTCATCCACAATTTTGAATGTGACCAATTTTGAACTATTTTTTGTTTCACAATTCACTTTTGCTTCACCTACTACTTGGATGCTGTCGTTGTTGTATGTGATGATGCGTTTTGTATTTGAATTTTCGATTGTTAGTTTTAATCGCAGGGCTTCTCTTTTTGGCAGGACATTGCATTCGGCTCCAGTGTCAAGCTTGATTTTTATTGTTTTCTTTCCTATCTTCAAAACTTCCGACCATTTGTCAGCTATTGCAATCTGGTTCACTTTTGCACTCCTGACTATTGCATTGATTTTATATTCGTCTGAGTTGGACGATTCCTCACCGTGATCAAGAGCGTTCACTTGCTTTGAAGATTTCTTAAATTTATTATTTTTTCTTTCACCGCTCGGTTTACTATTCCTTGCTTGACACATAATAGCCCAATGTCCTATGCCGTCGCATTTTTTGCATTTCTGTGCATAAGCTGGACACTGCTTTGTACCGTGGATTCTGCCGCACCGCCTACAATTGAATGTATTTTCTTTATTTAATGCATTCACATTTTGATCCATACCGGTGGATTGCAGTTCATTAATTTGCTTCGATGCTCTTTCGGCCGCTCTGCAAATCCTTTGGGTTTTTTCTAAAGTCATCTCGTCTTCTGTCCACAGCTTCTGTCTTGTTGTATCTGAATATATCCCAACGACAATTTGGTCCATCACAAATTCATCAGCATTTGCACCGTAACTGCATTTTTTGACTTGTGTCTGCAGTTTCTGCAGAAAATCTTCAAAGTTTTCATTAGATTGCTGCTTAGTTCTATGAAACTGACATCTTTCATAGGTTTTGTTTTTTGATGGTGCAAAGTGATCCGTCAACTTTCTTTGAATTATTGACAAATCAGCTTTTTCTTCTGCCGTGATATTCATATTATTTATAATACGGAGTACTTCCACACCTACACAAGCCTTGAAGTTCGCTGTCCTTATTTGTGGTTCTTCGGCGGAAAGTTTGTTTGCCGTGAAATAATTTTCGTAAAGCTCCAGCCACTCCGTCCATTGCTGTGACATATCCACATCGCTGTTGACTACAAGCGGTAGTGGTTTTATTCCAGACATTTTCTATATATTTTTTATACTTCTCTATAAAAAAAAATCTCCTTTCACTTCTGACACCATGTGATGGCAAAGCCTTTGAGAAACAACAACACTGTTCGAGTTCTGAATAGTGACTGACTTTATTACATAATTGGGTATGGCGTTATTGTATTATATTGTATGAGTATTTCTGGTGTGTGAGTGTGGTTGGGGTTAGCTGTTAGGTGTTCATTATTTACGTGCATGTTTAACAACTGTTACTCTGGCGGTGAGTGTGTGTGTAATAACAGTTACTGTGACAAAGGGCACCTAAGAATGCTTCTGTGGGTAACTCTCCCACAACCAACCAAAAGTGTATTGCCTTAGTTGCAGAGCAACAGAATACGGCCACATATGCCTTTCGAGGATGCATTCCTCTGACTTTAAAGTGAATCCACATGGGTCCAAGTCTACTCAGGAGTTCACGAAGGGTCTGGCGGGCTGGACACGAGCCGCCGGTAGATTTCCCATGATTTGCGTCATTAATTTAGGTTTTGCTCTGGCGCAACGAATACATTTTTGAACCACCGAACGTGCCATCGTTTTTCCCTTGCGTACAGCTGCCAGCA
Organism: Myathropa florea; assembly: GCA_930367185.1. Lineage (NCBI taxonomy): Eukaryota > Metazoa > Arthropoda > Insecta > Diptera > Syrphidae > Myathropa > Myathropa florea. Next base: position 55,856,890 of record OV884004.1, read on the forward strand.
ATCCTTTAGATCCAATGTGCAAATACCTTAGACGGATTTCTCGCATCAATGATTTACTGAGCTCATGATTATATGGTAACACGATTGGGTGCTTGGCGTCGTAATCTAGATTTGCTGCTTCGAGGCGTCCTCCTACGCGAAGAATTCCTTCCCAAATGGCGATGAACTACTCAATGGACTTTGAGTATTGCTGTATTTTCCTTTAGATAGATGCTCCAGCTCGTTTTTGAACTCTTGATGTTGTACTTCCTTTATTATTCCTTAAGTGGCATCGTCAATTTCGTAAATAGTAAGATGATCGGTGACTCGTTGATCTTGATTATTTTTCTTGCAGTTATTTATGAACCGTTTGATACAGGCAATGACCCGTTGTAAACGTCTGAATGAATTATGATGTTCTACCCTGTTTATTATACCGGACGAAGTTTCGAGCGTTGCTGTTAGTGTAACCTTGGACATTTTTTTTACATATCTGTGTTGATCTCTTCTGGTTTGCCTGGCCAAGTCTTCTCCGATCCGTATAGATACAAAGGCTCATAAAACCACATGCTGCAATCCTTTAGCTTCGAAGCTGATACCCCTCTTAAAACTGTGTCCGCCGGATTCTGTTTAGTAGGCACATGCCGCCATAGCTGAGGGGAGGCCATTGCTTTTACTCGATTTGCTATGAAACGGCGATAGTTAGATGCTGAGGCATTTATTCAAATTTCATAATTTCAGATCTCTCTTTACCCGATGCGTCAACTCTGTCGCCAATTTGGCTGCACATAGTTCTAGACGTGGTATAGTGGTTGCGATGATAACCTCCTCATTTGTCTCCTTTTTAATGGGCGCTACTCTAGACTTTGTAGTAGCAAAGTAGCTGAACTGTTACTGAATTGTCGCTGTGAGTTGATCTAATATAGATAACAGCTCCAAAAGCCTTTCACGCATGCATCTGAATTCTTCTTTTGATTTTTGTGGAGAATAGATATCTTGGAATCTTTAATTCCTATATCTTCTCTAAATCCTTTCGGAAATTGTTCCAAGTTGTGTGAAGCTCCATTGGTAGTGCGGCATCCCAGTCAATTTTTAATTCCCATAGCCTTTGAATAAATAGTTTTGCCGTGATTGTTATGGGATAGACGATGCCTAATGGGTCGAAAATATGTACAATTTCTTATTCACTTGTAAAGATGAGTTGATCCGGAGCTCATCTGTCTGTGGATTCCAGATGAGGCCCAACGTTTTTAGTTATCGTCAATCCTTATCTTGTAGATCGGATTGCAAGGCTTGAATTGAATTGAATTGAAGAACACGGGGTGTGTCAGGTATGTAACACTAGTACTGCGACCATAAAGATCTATTGTACCCCCTTCCTTTGATCTAGGATTTTAGTGCTGCCTTTAAGAATTTTACAACATCTCTAGATGGGATTTCTTGAAAGTCTTTCCCTGTTACATTTGTTTGGTGTGTCATTTTAAATCTTTCTCGGGCAAGACTTGGGCAGACGGTCAGTATGTGTTCCATAGTTTCTTTGGCCTGTCCACATTGCCTACAGATTTCTGTGCTGCTAAGACCCAATTTGTGAAGGTGGTAGTTGCATGCCCCATGTCCTGTTAGTGCTTCACATAGAACTTTAAGGTCTGCTTTGTTAAGTTCTAGAGCTTCTTTGGCTCTTTTGGGATTGTGATTTTGTTCCATGAACGTTCTTGAGTGTTTAATACCCTCTTGGTTGTTCCAGAACTGACTCTTTTGTTTTATAACCCATTTGTTTATGTGTACGTTTGTGTCCGAGTTATTGAATCCATAAAGGGGTGAAGGCCCTGTAAAAGGTACCTGAGCACCTTTCTTGGCTTGTATGTCAGCCTTTTCGTTCCCTTCATGGTTTTCATGGCCTGGCACCCAGATCAATTTTAACCTGTTGTTACCTGCCACTTTGTTTAGTATATTGTGGCATTCCCAGACAGCCTTAGAATTGAATGTGTAGCCCTTTAGCGCTTTAAGAACCGCTTGACTGTCTGAGAATATGTATATTTTGGTATTTGTGGGTTTTCTGTCGTTAATGCGGTGTGCTGCTTCATTTATTGCGAACAGCTCGGCTTGAAATATTGTTGACTCATTACAGAGAGGAATGTGTAGGCTGCATCTTGGTCCTATCACTCCAGCCCCTACCTTGTTTTCCGATTTCGACCCATCTGTATACCATTTTTGGGCTCCATCATTCATCCACGGGGGGTTGTTGTTCCATTCTTCTCTGCTTGGTATGAGTACTTTGTAGTGTATTTTGAAATTCAACTTTGGGAGCATTAGATCACTCACTCGTGTCAACTCCCAGATATTGTCTACTTTCCTGAGAATCTCTAGATGCCCCACAAGGTCTCCTTCTTTGTATTTGTAGTTTCTTTGTACTGTTAAGGCTTGTCTTGCAGCTTCAGCCTTTATAGCAGTGTGTAATGGGGGAATGTTTAATAAAGCCTCCATTCCTGCAGTTGGAGTCGTTCTCATTGCACCGATAGTGCAAATGCACGCTAGTCTTTGAACTTTATTAAGTTTGTTAATGGCACTTTTTTGTTCACATTTTTTCCACCATACGGCAGCGCCATAGAGTATGGTTGGTTTAATCATTTGATTGTAGATCCACAGGCTCATTTTTGGGTTTAGTCCCCATGTTTTGCCTACGAGTTGTTTTAAGGACCAGAGAGCTTTAATAGCCTTAGAGTATGTTTTGTTTATGTGTGCATTCCATGTGAGTTTTTGATCCAGTGTTATGCCCAGAAACTTTACCTCCTCCTTCAATGAAATGCAGGTCTCTTTGATTTTTAAGGTTTGAAGTTTGTTAGTCCTTCTCTTTGTGAAGCGAATTATGTTTGTTTTGCTGGGATTGATGGAGAGTCCCTCTTCATCGCACCAGTTCCAAGTTATTTCTAGGGCTCTTTGCATAAGGCTTCCTATAGTATCTTCATGTTTACCTCTTATAATTATGGTTATATCGTCAGCATAACCGATGGCTGTAAAGCCATTATTATTAAGTACGTGGAGAAGTTCATCTACTAGGATTGACCATAGAAGTGGGGATAGGACACCCCCCTGAGGACAACCTCTAATAGTTTTTATAACTACCTCTGATGTACCTAATTTGGCTGTTATTTGCCTTTGTTTTAGCATGACGTTAATCCATTTGATTATAAGGGGATCGACCTTTTTTCCGCTAAGTGCATTTGTTAGCGATGAATGATTTGCATTATCAAATGCTCCTTCTATGTCCATAAAGGCGCCAATCGCGACCTCTTTTGCTTTCAGTGATTTTTCTATTATATCCGTTACTTTATGGAGGGCGGTAATTGTAGATTTACCCTTTTGGTAAGCAAATTGTAGTCTATGGAGTGGTGCTTTTTCCAATGTTGATCTAATGACCAGTTCTATTAGTTTTTCCGTCATTTTTAATAGAAATGAGGAAAGACTGATTGGTCGGTAGGACTTTGGGTTTTCGGGAGGTTTGTTACCCCCTTTGGGTATAAATATTACCCTTACCATTCTCCATTTACTTGGAATGTATTTATTTATTAGGCTGGTTCGGATGATTTTGACTAATAATGCCTTTAACTTGTTGGGTGAATGTATTAAGAGAGCGGGAAAGATACCATCTGGTCCAGGGGCTTTAAAGGGTTTGAAGCTATTAATTGCCCAGTCGACTCTTTCATATGTAATGTAGTCATTGACGTTAGTGCTTCTGCCTTTGTGGAAGAAGGCATTAGCCCGTATGTCGTCTGTAGTGTTGGTTTTTATAATACACCCAGGAAAGTGAGTCTTTAATAGTACCTCTAGGGTGTCAGTAAAGTTGTGTGTCAGATTTCCCTCTTGGTCTTTAAGTAGGCCAAGTGAGTCATGGTTACCTTTGGAGAGCGCCTTATAGACTCTTGCCGTATCAGGAGAGTCTTTTAGGTTCTCGCAGTAGTTTTTCCACGATTTCCTCTTGGATGATCTGAGTTCTTTATTATAGTTTGTAAGTGCCTCCTTATAAGCCTGCCACTCGCCCGTCTTTTTGGCCCTGTTGAATTCTCGTCTTGCCGACTTTCTTAGTCTGCTCAGGCTAGAGTTCCACCAGGGCACTGACTTTGTGGTGTTCCTTTCTTTTAAGGGGCAGCTATCATGGTATGATGATATCATTGTGTCCGTTAGGAGTTCAAAAGAGTTGTCTAGTTCCTCAGGAGTATTTGTGTTTAGGTGTAATCCTACAAGTTTTTCTTCCAGTAGGGATTTATACATGTCCCAGTTTGTGGCTTTGGGCGATCTATAGTATACTCGAGCCTCTTTCCGAGGGCCTGTGTTTATTTTGAATTTTATGTGGTTGTGGTCTGAGAAGGAGGGTTCTTTAGATACCTGCCATTCTTTGATAATATGAGATACTTTGTTAGTAACTAGAGTGAGGTCGAGAACTTCCCTCCTAATGGAATTTTGGAAGGTTGGTTCTTTACCTTTATTTGCAACTTCTAGGTTAGTGCTAACAAGGAAGTCTACTAGGGACTCACCTCTTGCGTTGTTGTCGCTACTACCCCATAGCGTGCTGTGGGCATTGGCGTCGCATCCTATAATTAGGTTTTTACCTTTCCTCTAACAGAATTCTGTGAGGTCTTTGATGATTTGTGGTGGAGCTTCGTTGTCCTCACCCGGGAAATATGCTGAGGCGATTACTACCTCTGTGTCTGCCGTTTTGATTAGGATTAACACCGTATCTCTATCTGTGAACTCTGGAATGAGAAGAAATTTAATGTCATTGTCTATTAGTATGACAGCTCTCGGTGTGACTGCCGATCTGTCATATATTAACTTACAGTTTTTTGTGTACAGTCCAGCTATTTTATTTTTGTTAACCCAGGGTTCTTGAAATAACCCCAGGTTAAACGTTCCTCCAGCATGTCTTCTGCATATTTCAGCTGATGCGATTTTGGCATGCTGGAGGTTGGCCTGAAGTACATTAATCATAATGCTGTTTCGAGGATGTGTTGCCATCCTCTTCAGCAGTTTTGGACGTCTCTTCCGCGTCGAGGGTTTCTAGATCCTCTATTGATTTGTCTGTGTTGTTTATTTTCCTTAGGCTGATTTGACCAAACTTGAAGCATATTCTGTTGCCTCTCTCCTCCAGTGTCTTGGATATAGTTTGGTCCATTGACAGCACTAACATGGCTGATGTACCCTTGTTTACTCTTTTTAGAGTCCTCCACGAGTCAGCCTTTAGACCTGCATTCTGTGACTGTATGAGGTCGAGTATTTTGTCGGTGGTTGTGCCGGCAGCGTTTGGGAAGTAGCCGACTAGGGTACATGGTTGAGGAATGGATTCCTCTTTAGTAGCCCAAAGCTCAGCTCCTTCCCAAGGCTTCAGCATCGGTGCGGTGATTTTCAGCCACTCCACCGTACTCTCCGTCATACAGTTCAGGGTGATGAACCCTGCTTTGAAAGTGCAGCTTAAGAACTGTGGTTTTACGCTGCTATCTTTCTGTCCCAGGACTTTGTCAATGATGGCCTCTTGTAGCGAGGTCATTTGTGCTGTAGTAAGGGTGGTGTTCGGGTAGTCCTTGGCTAGAACAGCCATCTTGGATCCTACGCATGCCTCTTTGTAGGTGGTGTCAGGTCTTCTCTTACTTTGCACTTTTGAACCTGCTACTTTGGTGCACTGTCGTTTTTTGTTGTTGTTTTCTGGAGGCGATTTTTCCTCAGATCTTTTTCTTTTTGGAGCCGATTTGACATCTCCTCTTATTGGCTTTAATGCCTCTACTTTGGCCTGTTCTAGGCTCATGCCCTTTTTTAGGAGGAAGGAGAGCCTTTTCCTTGCTGCTCCACTTAGCCTTTTTTGTTTATCTTGGACACTTAGCTTGTCCATTTTGTTTTGGATGTCCATACTGACAGTGCTAATAGCGGAGGTACTGGGCACCTCTGCGCTTATAGCCATACTGCCACTTAAGGTTTCTTCAACCTTTTTGTTGGTGAGACTCTTAGGGCTGTCTCCGCCCTTGTTTTTGTTGATTTTAGAAATTTTGTTCCCACGAGTACCGCGAGTCTATCTGTCATTCGAACCAGAGCTCCGGAATAGCGCGAATGGGTATTGATTAAAATGGAACCTCGCCAGGGCATCCCAAGTCCGCATATTAGCGACTAGTTAACCCACTAGCCATTCATCCTTCGGCATATGCTGTTCCACCTTGGATTTAGGGGTTTTTACTAAGGAGTTATCCTTCTCCTCGCCCAACTAGGTTTAGCCAGCATTTCAGCAAAGACATGACCGTACTGAAATGTTTGTTACCGGCGACCACCACGAGGAGGTACTAGTTGCACTACCATGATTTGAGACAGTTACGGCACGTGCACTCCGTGGAGTAGCTACATGTTTTTCCCCCTGCTCAAATGCATGGCCGGCCGCCATTGCAAGGCTTAGTTGCTCATTGGAATAACCTTTAGCAAATGCGGTGTTTCACTGCACCATTTCCTAAGGATGAATTGAGCTGATTGTAAAACATGAGTTAGTTGCCTTTGCATCTCCAGAGCTTCCGACAAACTGTTTGAGGGGCCCGGACATAACGCCAAGCGACATAAAGCCAAATTCTAGCATTTGGCCTTATATCGTTTTTTAAAGGGATATAAGGCCAAATTTTAGCATTTGGTCGCTTTCACAGAGCGACATAACGCCAAATTTTATTGAGACATAACACCAAATTATAATATCGATAAACATAAAGTGAGTCATAATTCCACAATTTTTTTTAACATTTATATGTGTAATTAAAATAAAAAGAAGAATGAAATTTGGCCTTATGTCGCTTAGCGTTATGTCTGGCACCATCTTCGATCCTCTTCCCTCACAATTATTTGCCGATAAATTTTTGTTGATATCGGCAGTGAACACAAAACGCGGTGTTCGAAAGCGCAATAATAGTGCAAAAATATCACCCTGAATCGTCGGGCCTGCCAGTAATAAGTCGTTTAACGAAATATTTGTTGTTTTCATGGATGCATCAAATACAACTCTTAATTTAGTCGTAGTACTGTCGGGCTTAAGCACTCCATGATGAGGAAGGAAATAGTGAGGTGACTGTAAGTTGCTTAAGTCTACCCATGTCATGTGTCCCAATTGTAGATACTCTTCCATAAAGTTGACATATTGGGTTTTCAGATGGTTGTCTTTACTTAATTTGTTCTCTATAGCGAAGAATCGTCGTTCGGCTAATTCTCGAGAGTCACCTAATTCTGATGATTGGCGTGCAAAAGGCAAGTGCACTAGGAATCTTCCACTCTCCTCGTCTCCCTAGAATGTTTTGTCAAAATGTCTTTCGCATTTTTGATCGGCTGGAGTTAAATTATTTCTATCTTCTGCTATTTCTTCTAATCGCCAGAATTTTTCGATGATTTCATTGAGTGGCTCATCTTCGGTGCATATTCCACATGTGGCTGTTGTTGCATCAGATCCCTCAACCTTACCAGAAATTATCCACCCGAGCAATGTATTTTTTGTCAGGTCGGTTGAACTTGGGATCTGCGAGGCTGATATTTCCTGGGATTTTCCATGAGGAAACATTCAATGGCTGCGCAGGTTGAGGTGAAATACTTTCCTTAAGTACAAAGGCTTCCACTCTCGGGGAGTAATTGGATTGTATTCTGACATTTACTTGTTGATTTGCTTCAAGCTTTGCTTGCCCTACTCTATCTACGACGAGGGAGTCAAGTTTGGGTGTCAAATTTAGTGCCTTAACTAATCTTTGACTGATAAGGTTGATGTGAGACCCTGAATCCAATAGTGCTCGGCAATTCAGCATACCCTCCGGGTAGGGGTTAGAATTTACCCGGGGTAAGTCATGCCTGTCGTAAAAGGCGACTAAAAGCTATCGTTAGTCCAATAAACAAAAAAACAACAATAATGCAATGAATAATAACAAAGGATTTATTACCCCAGGTGGAATGCCAGTCGTACTGGAAAATCCACACTCTTCGTAGTCAGGCTCTACGGATTCTGGGGAGAGCCATTTATTGCGGTTATTCGGTAAAAGTAGAAGGGTAACAAGTTCGCCACCACCACGATCTAACAAAAGTATGAGTGAATCACCGCCAACTCTAACTACTGCGTCTAAAACGCAAGTAATTCAAAATCCGACCATAATACATTCGTCGGTTCAAGAAAAAGAGACTTTAGCCAAATTCAAATGTCTCGAAGATGAAAATGCGGAGCTACGGTCCAGGCTAAATGATATAGAAACTCTCTGCAAATACCTTAAAGATGAACTTAACTTAACTGACAAGGAAGAAATAAGTCATGAAACCGATTGGATGATAAAGAAGCGACCAGGTAAAAAACGAAAAGCCGGTTCTTCACCCGAAGTCATTCCTCAGCCGGAAAATAAACTCACTGATAACACAAGTGCCACAAGCAAAAAAGTAGCTATACCATCAAAAGAGCGATCACCGCCGCCGATTAATGTAATTGCAATTTCGGAATACAATAAGGTGTATTCTATTCTAAAGTCAGCGTTACGAACTGAGCTCAAAGTGACGTCGCGCAACAACAGTGCGTGGAAGATAAACGTCAAGGACTCAGACAGTTATAGGGTACTTTCCAAGAGACTCAACACGGAAAAAATTCAATGGTACACCTATGAGAATAAAATAGAAAGACCTATTCGAGTCGTAGCTAAGGGACTGCCTCTAGTCCAATAGAAGATGTCGTAGAGGACTTAAAAAATAAGGGCTTTAAAATTGTAGACGCTACCAACTTACAGTCCAAAAAGAAACAACAGACGGAAAGTGTCGAAACCACAATACTTCGCGGCTAACCTCTTTTTATGCTAACTTTTGATAAAAGTGAAACTTTGGAAAAAATGTATAGCATAAAAAGTATACTTAATATGGTAGTCAAGATCCAAACGTTACGTAGAAACTCGAAATTGATCCCTCAATGTAAACGCTGTCAGGGGTTCAACCACACCCAAACGTAGTGCCAGAAAAATCCGCGATGTGTCAAATGTGTGGGGGAACAACTGACGGCAGATTGCAAGGCAAAAAAAGGGTCTCCAGCTACTTGTGTTAACTTCAAAGGGAAGCACTCGGCTAATTACCGTGGCTGCGAAGTAGCAAAGGAAATTCAAAAAAGGCAAGATAAAGTAAAAGCCACCCAACGACAAACCCCAAAATCGACAAACCCGAAGAATGTTGTAAACTTCGGAAAGAAACAAATGGTCACTCGAAAGGATCCTGATATAAAAGCACAGACGCAAATAACACCATCATTAAGTAGAAGATCTAAAGAGATCAAAGAAAGATCATCGCAAGTCGGAGTGAAAACGTTCGCCCAAATGGTAGCAACCGCTAGTGATAATGAAGATAAATCGTCAGATCCGGTATCGCATGTCTTTTCGGTTATCCTCAAGAAACTTGAAGAGCAAACTAAGACGAACAAACTTATTTTCGAGAGACTAGTCAATCTCGAAAACAAGATTAACAAAAAGCGTCCTATAATATGAATAAGTCTTAAAATATTAAGTTGGAATGTAAACGGTCTATTGCAAGAACTTGACAAACTGGAACTATATATACAGAAAAAAAAAAAAGAACCCCCTTTTGGGGTTCAAGATGCATTTCGCAAAATGGAAGGCTTCTTAAGTTCTTAAGCGCTTCTTAAGTTTATTTATCCCATCAATGCTGCCCTTAGACTAGAACACGTTCCTAGTCAATGGAAAGTGTCAGAAGTGATTATGGTACCGAAACCTGGGAAACCGCCAACTGATACAAAGTTATATAGACCGATCTCACTTATTCCGCAAATGTGTAAAGTAGAAAAAACGCCTTATTCCGCATCACCAATCCGGCTTTAGAAGTAAGCACTCTACTATCGACCAAGTACATCGCATAACTGATGTAGTGGAAAAAGCACTGGAACAAAATATATTTGTTCGGCAGCATTTCTTGATGTTTCTCAAGCCTTTGACAAAGTTTGGGATGAAGACTTGAAAGATGAACTAAGTCAATTTCTTCCGGGAAAAGTTTTTAGAATCATCAGAAGAAGAAATGGAATCACTAGAACCATCTCTCGTTCTAAGATTCCTGAAGGAAACTAGCTTAGAGAAAATACTCTAGAACAGATTTCTTCACCTATGCGCAATAGGAGTCCATTACCCTCAATACAACTCTGAAAAGAACTGAGGGGGCACAATAGATCTTAAAGGTCGCGGTGCAATATACCCTCAACCATAATAATAATAAATTCTCTCAGATAGAATGTTCCATGTAAAGTATGGAAACGAATACTCTGTATTCAAATCTATAAAGGCTGGAGTACCACAAGGAAGTGTTCTTGGTCCTCTCCTTTACCTACTTTATACCAGGGATATACCGGAAGACGAAGGCACCGTATTAGGCACATTTACTGACGATACTGCCATTTTGGTAACATCCAAAACATCATTCAGAGCTAAGTATTGACAACAAATTGCTTAAATATAAGTAAGTGCTAAAACCTGTCTAGACGTACGGTGTACAACTCTGGAGTTGTACCAAACCATGTAATACAAACATACTACAGACTTTTGAAAACAAAGTTCTATGAACCATCGTCAACGCACCTTGGTTTATAAGAAACGGCGATATCCACAGAGATCTTGGAATTACAATAGTCCAAGATGAAACATTTTTTTTTTCTTTCTTTATTTCTTGACAAAAGTATAAGTGCACATAAATGTTTATTTCAAATACAACATACAAATGCATTTGTCTAAGAAATAGCTTAGTACAATCTGTTGCCATATGGCAAGTGGCGAAAGAAAATAGTTCAAAATTTATAACAATAATAAAATAAAATAGTTGATGGGGAAAAGTAATGGGATAATTGAAATATAAAAAAGAAAATATAAATAAAAATAAATCAAAATGAATTTATAACATTGGAATGAGAAGCAAATCTATTTCATAACGGCTGAAGGAGAAAACCCATTTTTTAACACTATTTAAAAATACAGTTTTTGTCCTCTCACATCTAAGGTTCTCTGCCAAAGAATTGAATAATCTGGGAGCTGTAACATAATAGAACCGACAATAGTGTGCTTTATAAATAGTTGGAATAGTTACGAAGCTTCTACTGTTAATGCGTAGATTATAATTTTCATGAAATCTAACATCATAGAAACCTGCATTTTTGAAAAATATTTTTAGAACTTTATAACAGTATAGATGCCGTAGTGGAAGAATTTCTAAACTTTTGAACAATGCAAAAATAGGTGTTCTCCGATTTACTTTTTTCATTATTCTAAGCACATGCTTTTGTTTAATTAACAAAGGTTCTACTCTATTAAAATAAGCACCACCCCAACAAGAAATACCATACTGCAGCTTAGATTTGAATAAACCATTATAAAACATTTCTAAAATTTGAATATTGCAATATAGACTTAGATGATATATTTGCCTGACTACCCTATTTAGATAATGTTTAAGATATAAGGTCTGATCCTGACAATTGAGCTTGTTATCCAGTATAACACCTAAATACTGGAAACTACCAACATCTTCAAAGCGAAAGCAATCTTCACTACAGTTTACATTTTCATTGAAGGTAACATTATCAGGACCAATCGAATCAGCTGAGCAAAATCGTAGGCAGCTCGGAGAATGATAAAAGAGGGGAAAATCTTCATTTATTAAACCTTGATATTAAATATCATAAACTTCGTTTTACTGCTGATTACCATTTTATGTTTTTTAAACCATCGCGATGGACGATGCATCGTCGTAGTAAATCCAAGTCGTTATTAACGTCCAAATAATAATTTAAATACCTATCGCTTGAATATGAAAGTGCAGTATCATCAGCAAATGCTGTGATTCTGCATTTAAAGGGTTGGATAAATAATGAATTTATATATATGAGGAACAATATAGGACCCAAAACAGAGCCTTGCGGGACTCCAATATTGGCATATTTTGCAGAACTGAAAGCATTTTTAATTTTCACTATTTGATTCCGGTTCTCAAGGTAGGAATTAAACCTACCTACCTACTAAATAAAACCACTGAATCCAGCAATAAAAAGTTTATTTAAGAAAATGGTATGGTTAACAGTATCAAAGCCATGGTTATATCAATGAATAGGCAGGAAGGAATTTAAGATTCATTCAAGCTGTTATATATTTCCCCAGTCAGTTTTAATAACGCACTTTCAGTAGACCTACCGCTTCTGAAGCCAGACTAGAATTTGCTGAAGAACTGTGTCCTTTCTAAGAAAGAAACCATTCTTGATTTTATGCCGCTTTCAAAAGCTTTAGAGAAAACAGATAACAGCGAAATGGGGCGATAATTGTTTAACATCATAGTGTTGCCTTTTTTGTGAAGAGGTATTACGAGAGCAGTTTTTAAGGAATCGGGGAAAACATCATTGTACATACAAGAATTAAAAATATAACAAATGACATCAGAGATCTGAAAAGATATGTTTTTTACTAAAAAGCTTGATATTTTATCCAATCCTGTTGAGTTGGATGTTTTAAGTGAAGATATTATTTTGTGAATTTCAAGCGGCGTAAATTCGTTAAAGTAGAAGCTTTCGGGTTGAAAACTGTTTTCCAGTATGGTATCAGTACTATAATAAGTTGAACTGCCTTTATTTGAAACACTAAGAAAGGCGCCTACATTGGCAAAGAAGCTGTTAAATAAGTTGGCAACTTCCAAAGGGTCAGAAATCGTATAATTGTTATTTTTAAGTACAATATCACTACAAGATATATTTTTGTTTAGAATATCATTAACAACCTGCGATTCTTTTTTGGAATTACCAATACTTTCAGCTAGCTTTTTACTGTAGTAACTATTTCTACAGTAAGGTAAAAAAAAATTCTTAATCTCGCACTGTTAGGGTGTTTTTTTACGAGTAAGCACAGTTGATTTTTCTTAATAATTGAAAAAACATCCATTGTTTCAGGCACTTTAATTTATTATCAACCCTGATATTCTTTTGACAACAGATAGAAACATAATATTGTAACTTACTTAGGAATATATCAAATGCTAACGACGGATTAGAACAAGCGTATACTTCACCCCAGAATTCATAATTTAAATGGTTTCTTAAAGCAGTGAAGTCTATTTTAGAAGATTCTCTTACATCAATTTTATTTGAACGAGTTGAATGCAAGTTAAATAATGGTCTATAATTCTTAGGTCGTATGTCATTGGTCTATAGCTCACTTGACTATTTCGATGTTATCTAATAAAAATATGGTCTAAACAAGATTTCAAACGAGTAGGTTGATTAAGAACAGATGTAAAACCAAACGAAGATAGTGCAGACGAAAAGCAATCTGATTTAGAGGATTCACAGAGGATATTAATGTTAAAATCACCTAGCAATACTACATTCTTCGATTTCTGAAGTCCCAAAAACACTGTAAATTCTTCCAAAAAGTTTTTTAACTGAAAAGGTATGGAGTCTGTAGACACAAATAAAACAGTAATTTACACCAGAAACTGATGATTTACATTGACACTGATAACATCAGAACTTTCCAATTTATATTTGTCAATTACACAATTTTGTATACTATTACTATAATAATATATATAAGAATTATAAGAATTATTACAATTAGCATCAAAGGTAAAATTGGGAATTACATTATAATCTGACTTCTCTTCGTCAAATATCCAAATTTCAGAAAGAAAGATAAGATCTGGCAGATGATCCAAAGGTGTAAGGTGAGACAAAAATGTATTAAAATTGGTTCTCATGCTACGAATATTTTGATGAACAGTAGAAAGACCAGATGAGAGATCATTGGTTGAATGGTGAACACAAAAACATCTCAAAACATCAGGAGTTGAAAATGAAAAACTACTATCATTACTAGAAGGAGACTCTAAAATGAGATTATTACTAATTATTTTTAAACATAGCCTTCAAATTAAATGTTTAAGTTATGAATGTCTTCATATTGTCAGAAAAAAACCCAGTTGAGGACTTTAAGAAAAGAGGTTTTATTAGATCGGCTGCCACCAAACGAATAATATAACAAATGTGGAAGAATGACAAATTCAAGTAATAGAACATAGAATAGAATAAAGTAGTAGATTTGTTGCACGACAACACAAACAACACAATACGAAGGCGAAAGAAATACGAGTTATTAACTAATTCTAAATAAATTATAAACTTTAATTAAAAAACCGCACTTCACACACTTGAACTAACATAAACAACTTTGAGAACTGTCAAGTTTGCGAAGTGCGCGAAATAATCATATGCTCTGTCTCTTTCTAATACAAGTAAAATTCGATATTACGAAAAGAAAAGAAAAACTAAGTTTAAGAGGCAGAGTATATCAAAATGTTTATAAACATCATGTCAAGTATGTAAATTGTTGCAGTAGAGTAAAGTAAATTAGGTCAAAGACCTCTCCCAATAATGTAATTATGTATTATGTATATAACAAAAGCTTAACAGCTGACCGAGGTGACGAGTGATCGAAACCGAGGTACGATCAATTATTACAAAATTATCAGACCAAATAAAAGGTCAATTATAACGAAAACATATCAAGTGTTTCAATTCCTTTGGAAAAATACCAGCAACAAAGGGAGTGACATCACCAGTCACAAAAATACATAGCTATTAGCACCAGGGTCAGTATTAAGCCCATTCAAGAGCGCTTCGGGACATCACACACCCGAAACATTGGTCCTGCGAGTCAAGGGAAAACATAAAAATCATTCTCCAGGGAGAATCAGCAAAAAGAGGAATCAACTCCTTAAAGGAATCCTCAACTCAACAAAATCAAAAAAAGTGAATAAAGCCTGTTAGTGGCCAACGGTTCAACAGCAGCGGAATCAACCACCATCAGCAGTTCACCCAGCGGATCATCATCAGTCCAGTTCACCCAGCGGATCATCAACCAGTCCAGCACCAACGGATCATCGAACCGCAATTGAAGCAGTAACCACACCATTCAAGCGGCACTAGCCAACGGACAAAAGAAGATCCAGCAACCAACAACAGGATACTAAGGATTAGCTCACTAACCCAATTGAGCATCAAGGTACGCAAAAGACAATCATTTTTAAATAAAAAAAAAAAATAAAAAATCAAAGGCATAGTGATTATTCTTCATTAAATCTATACATACATACATACATACATACATACTCCATAAACATTTCGAACAATTTGACAATAATAACGATAATAAGTGAAAATTAAACAACAAAAAGGTGGATATATATAGAAACATATTAAACATTCTTACATACAAACATTTCTCAACAATACATATACTCTTACAAACTAAATTACTCTTAAACAATCTACATTAAGTGCTTAGAAGTGTATAACATTATAACTGAATAAATTTAATCAAATACAATAAGAAATTTGTGTTTTTACAAACTTATATAATGTCTAAGATTAGCAAATACATTGAATTTCAAGATTTAACTCTCAAAGAATTAATAACTGACTTGGAAGAGTACGAAAAAGATACCGCGGCGCGAAAGTCAAGGGGATATTTGAGTGCGTGTTTAGCCGATGTCGAGGAAGTTTTCAAACGCGCGAAAAAAGAACACTCCTCCATTGTGAACAGTGCTGCAAATCCTTTAAAAGAGAAATATTTATTAGACGAGACATACTCTAAAATAAAAAGAACATATTTTACCTTCGTCGGCCTTCTGCGCGATGAACTAGATAAGTTAAACGAATCAACCAACTGTGACATATCTCGTCTAAACCAATCGCAGTCCGCAGCATCAGATATTCGATTACCACGAATAAACATAAAAACGTTTTCCGGTAAATACGAGGAGTGGTGTGAGTTTCACAATGTGTTCCAATCCACAATTGATCAAAATGTTGAACTATCGGATGTTCAGAAACTGCAATTCCTCAAAAGTTTCACAGCCGGTGAAGCAGCTCGGTTAATTCAGCACCTACCCATGGACGGAAAGAATTATTCGTCTGCTTGGGAAATACTTACTGAAAGATATCAAAATAAGAGGAAATTGGTCAATACACAGTTACGAATTTTAATGGAACAAAGTAAACTCACCCACGAATCTGCCGTGTCTTTGAAGTCTCTTCATGATACGAGCACTGAGTGTACACATGCGCTATCCAACCTTGGAATCGCAGTCGACACTTGGGACTGCATCTTAATTTATATAATATTTCACAAGCTGCCCCCCCAGACCCAGAGAGACTGGGAGGACAAGGTCGGAACATCACACTCAACGACTTCTTTAAATGATCATCATATAATCCATTAATTATATACCGAATTATTGAGTTATCGTCCACATTTTCCCGGCGACCTATCGCTAACACCCGATAGTAATACTCTACAACCGATTCGTTCCTTGTCATTTTAGTTTTCATGAGACGCATATGTGCATCTGCCATGCTAGTTACATATGGAAAATCATTTAAAAAGAAACTTACGAATTCATTCCACTCCCGGAATACTTGCTGCGCATCAGCCCATTGCCTGGCGGGTCCTTTCAGTTTTCCCAAAACAGCAAAGATGAGAATATTGTCACTCCAGCCGTAAACGCTTCTTAAACTGTTGATCCGATTGATGAACTGCTTTGAACTGATATTTCCGCCACACGGATTGAATTCGGGCAAGATTTCCATGATATCTCGTACGTTGTGATGTGCGATCTGTCCAGATGTTTGCACTGCAGATTGAGAATTGACGACGTCTGCGTGATACGTTGGTAGCTGCGTAAGGGATGTTCCTGGAATTGGTGGACGCGAATTTACGTCGAGGTGCTTTCCCATTACTGGCGACTGGGTGGCGGCAGAACAGACTTCTGCGTGGCACCACGGCTGCGATACATTCGAACTGCTACTCGGCGGCAGAATTGATGGAGTTAGTGTACTCATGCACTTACCGTTGACGCACGTTGATGCTAACGGTTCTTTGCCCGCGTTGTTTGGTGAATTCCTGGAAGTGTGGCTGGCAACCAACGGCACGCTGTGGTTCTGTGTCGACAAGGCGTCGATTTTACTTACTAATGATCCGAGGATTTTGTAGATTTCCTGGACCTGCCCCTTCAAATCGCCCTCGGCCTTGCTTGTAGGACTAACCACCTTCTTGTGCGGTTGCACAGCGTCAGCTTCCTCCAGACAATGCAAGATATCTGCACCCTTACACAATTTATTTTCTTCGCACTCCATTTCAAAGAATTTTGTTAAATTTTTTTCTTATTTCGGAGTAATCCCACTTCTGATATTTGTCAGAAAAAAACCCAGTTGAGGACTTTAAGAAAAGAGGTTTTATTAGATCGGCTGCCACCAAACGAATAATATAACAAATGTGGAAGAATGACAAATTCAAGTAATAGAACATAGAATAGAATAAAGTAGTAGATTACAAGGTATATGACATTATTTTAGGGTGTAGTATGATAATGATATGAAATAATAATATAATGATGAAAGTGGTGACAATATGAATTAATTTTAATAGCTTTATTTCCTTCTTTTATTCTGATAAAAATACAACAATCTCGGACCCAAACAAATTTACATACGTTTCTATCTTTAAGTTCTCTAGCCATCTTTAGTAGCGATCTAGAATACTTTGTGAGACAATCATTTATGTAAATTTTGTTGCTGATGATGTTGCTGTTGCCGGTATTGTTGCTGCTACCGATGTTGTTGCTGCTGCCGATGTTGCTGATGCTGTTGTCACCATTGATGTTATGTTGCAAACCATGTTTGTTTCTTCTTGCTCGCATCTTCTTCATTAAAGCTCTCTTTTGTATTACAGTTGAGAACTTTACATACACGATGTTAAGCGATCTCGCATTGGATGTGTGAATTTAAGACTTTTGCTCGTAAGCATAAGCGCCGCCTAAAGGAGCATATAAACGCTGTAGTTCTTCCGATTCTTAATGGAAGTAATGCTATTCGCCGTCTTCAAAGGACTAAACCACTTGATTTTGATCGTGAAATCAACTCGCCTGTATTTGCGGTGTAAGCAGGAACTTTCAGTGGAGAGTCAACATCTAGGTCTCAAGTGGTGGTAATGTGGTTGCAGATGCCCCGACCTTGACTATAGTTGGATTCTTTTGTGTGAGAGTGCCGTCGCTCTCTAAATGTAGAAGTGTATTATGACTCCTCTGGAATTTTGAACAATTGCGAGACTTGCAGGTCGTTGCAAAATGTCCAGATTTAAGGCAATTGATACAAAGGTTGAACTGCTTGACCAGATTCAATCGTTGGGTAGGTGGAAGATCAAGAAACTTCTGACACTTATAAAGTGGGTGGTTGCCCTTGCATGACGTACAAATCATCTGATGGGATGTTACTGCTGATAAAGTCTTGAAGACTGGTTTGGTTGTTCTATTATCTTCCAATTTGTCTTTAGCTCCCAATTCCAATTTTTTGAGGAAAAGATGAAGTAGGATTGGGTCCCAGGTGCTTGTATCTATCTTCAACCCCTGTAATCCCAGTACACATTCTTGTATGGTATCATGCAGGCTACGTATTGACCTAGCATTATCGACTTGTATATTCGGATGCGACAATAATTTATGCAACCATGAGGAAACTAACAATCGGGGATTGGAGTAACGTTCGCTGATTATCTTATTTTTATTTATTATTACCAAGCTGCTGCGTAGTT
Organism: Myathropa florea; assembly: GCA_930367185.1. Classification (NCBI taxonomy): domain Eukaryota; kingdom Metazoa; phylum Arthropoda; class Insecta; order Diptera; family Syrphidae; genus Myathropa; species Myathropa florea. The sequence goes on from OV884004.1 coordinate 55,875,516, forward strand.
GGCCCCTGATACGGAAAGATGGCGTATCAATTTTTCGGCATCTCCAGTTAGGCTTGACTTAAGGAACCACATTTTTTACGCGTCCGTTCCGTCTTATTTTCCTTCAACAACTCCACGATTTTCCTGTTGGGTGTAGTAGTCCAATTCCATGTTTAAAATCTTCTTGAAAGAAAGTTTATCAATACAGCTAACGAATTTTTTTCCTTCGATTTCTAAAATGTCCAAATGCAGAATTTCAGTGGGATACATGGTTGCTGTATGTATGTTAAACGTTGTAAGTCATTTAGAAGTTGAATTTAATGTAAGTGTTATCATTGCGACTCGCGTTGAGTTGTTAATCTCAACATGGAATTAAAATGCAGATATTTTAAATCCTTGATTTCTCGGAATTTGCACATAAATCAACATTTTAATATCTCAAATTTTTTAATGCTTACGCTGGCTTACGTATTTCTCAAACGTTACTTTGGATCAGAAAATTGAGTATTTTGAAAAACCTGTCGGCTGATATGTCACATATACGGGAGCGATCCTCAAAAGGTCCCACTTTTTAAATTTGCATGCATACAAAATGAGATTTAGGCCTAAAGCACCTAATTTTAAAATGTTATGTCTATAGGAAGGAAAGTAGGAAATGAAAAAGTGTGACAAACAGACGGACGGGCACATGAAAATCATAAAGGTTCTGTTTAATACCAAATTAACACGTTGAGTGCCATCATACAATCCAAAAAACTGTCCCCACAAGCCACGGATTTTTTTTAATTGGCACTTCGATTTTAGGTATTACACAAGGCCAAACTAATAAAATAAATACAGTATTCCTACAGTATTCACATGTATCTATTTATTCTTTATTTTAGACCACTGTGGTCTCACGCGGCACAACAAGCCCAAATTCGTGTGAAACCAAAGTGGTCTCATGTGGTACTCAACGTGTTAAACGAAAATTGCGAGAATACCAAAAATTGCAAACCAAGGAGTAAAAGATGTCTACCTTAATTGTTTTACTTAATTTTCTGTATAATGCTATACACCAATTTGAATACGACCTCGACAGATTTTAATTCAATTATTTCACATGGACTAGGGCTTTTCAAAATTCGCAAAAATAGAAAACTAAACTTTGTGCAAGGCAAAAACTTTAAATTTAGGGATTTAAAATAATGCCAAATGACACAGTAAGAAGAGCTGCAATCTGATTTGATAATAAATACAGATTTACAAAAGTGTAGAGCAATTAAGTTGAATGATTCATATTGATTTCTTATTCATACGTTTTTATTTCCTTCATTTTGGAATCTAATCAAAATTATTTCAATGTTTGCGTTAGACACGAATGTTCATATTTCAGGAATTTGGAAGAACAATTTAAATAAAATTTTATTTTGTAAAATACAATTAGTATAGATACAGTTTCTAGTTTAAATATAATATATATATTATATATAATATAATATAATATAATACGAAATTATTCTTATATATTCTTATTATGAAACGATTCTTATGCAAATAAATAAAATAAAGTAAATCTATTACTTCAAAAAGTTTAAAATGTCTTGTTCTGTTAGTGAAATTAAGTCCGATTTAGAGGACTTTCGTTCTTCACCCATTTTTTTATAACTGGCGAACTTGTTTACACCATTTTCATCAGAGTTGTGTTGCTTTGGGTAGATATAATTGACTGGTTGTATCACACTTAAATTATTCATGTTTTCGGCGCAAATTTCCGTTTGTCGTGTTGGAGCAACCAATTGCCGATTAATAACTAAGGGATTTGAAAAGTCATTCAAACGCTCTTTTTCTAATATTTTTTTTTGTTCTGAATTGGCTTCGAATTTATTTGGTACTTGGAACAAAACCGTCATCTGCTTGCACGTTGCGCTGCAATATATAAAAAAAATTAAGATATATTTAAATACTTTTAACTTTAATATTGCATTATTTCATTGATAATTTACAATAATTTATATCTGTTATACTAAAATGCCTTTATACGTATGAATGTGGAATAGGAGCAGACGCCATACAGACGGCATCAAGTAATAACGCGACAGACGACCTAACGGTTGACGATTAGGCAACAACCGATCACGTACGCCACAGACCTAACAGGACAATCATCCGACGAACGTATACCTAACACACAGTATACCTAACGTACAGCATTCGCAGCGTACCTAACATACACACACACACACGCACGCAACGTGGAACGAAACAGCAGACGAAGACGAACACGAAAAACCACAGGACACTCGTTCAACGACAGCACGTCAGAGCAGATCAGAAATCAAATAGTAAAGAGATATCCAACTTCGCCCAGAATTACCCCTTGTCAGTGGTACAATTTGTGACGTTTATCCCCGGAATTTTAAGCAAAACTGTGTTTTTGCTTGGGATTTACGCAGACTATCACAAAATTTATGGATTCCACCACGAAATTCGTGGATTTAAGAGAAAAAATGTATGGATACACCACGAAGAGAGCGGAAATTTATGAATACACCGTGAAAAGAGCGAAAAATTCGTGGATTTGCCCACGACTGAAATCATTCAGGGATAAGTTTCGTAATGTTTGCCAAATGTAAATAATGTGACGATTAGTTTTGTTTAAGGAAATCTGTTTAAAATGCTGATATGAATCAAGTTTCATGAGAAATTGGAAATATAATGCAAGAAAATAAAATTCTTTAATTATTTCACGTGGGAATTATTACTTTCAAAGAAATCTGAAAATCAAAAAGCATTAATGTTCTTATTATATTTGTATTAATCAAATGAATATCTTTTAGGTTAGGCAAACCGTTTCAAAATACGCGACTTTTCTAGGCAATTACAGGCACAGAAATCTAAAACTTCAAATATCAATAAAATATATGCATATTTCTTACACTCTTTATCCCACTATTATCGGTTAAATTCAATATATGTGTATATACATTACACGTCCATTAAACCGCTCTTCATTTACCTATTTCATAATTTTCCAATAATATATTCAAATAATAACGAATATTCAGTTTGTAATAAATAAAAACATTGCAATAGCTCATGTGAATGCACCCTCTGCACTTATTTTCGTGTTGAAAACATAAATTTGAAATAACGTTCAAGTAACGAACAGTTTTTCAAATAAGTGGCGTAGTTCACCTCATTTGTTTGAAAGTGTATGGTTATCAGCTGATTTGAGCAGCTCACATGGATTCACAGACACGATATGAAAAATCGCATAAAAAACGCTGTCAAATGAAATCAAGGGGCAAGAGAGGTAGAAGTTGGATATCTCTTTACTATATGATTTCTGGAGCAGATCGTTTTATCTCCCGAGTATTTTAGACTGTGGCCGCTAAGCCCATTATAAATTAGAATAATATTTACCACGTGAAATAAAGTTTGAATCGAATAACGAGTGAAGTGTTTTATTTCCATAAAAAGGATATTAAATCCTACATGTATATTCAAATATGTACACACAATGACTCCGCTATTTGTAGATTAGACAGTCGAGTATATAAACAACTTGAGGCAATTGGAACTCTGGAGTATAATATATTGTTATTAAATAATATTTCAATTTTCAGGACTTATATCGAAAACATATTTAATAAATCTTTCGTTGTTGTTTTTAGAAAAGAAGCAAATGCTTATTTAAGTTTTCACTTTCATTTCCATTTTCAGAACTTACAGCTATGGACATATAAATGGCACATATTTTTATTTTTTGTTTCTTATTCAATATTATCCAAAATATTGTTATTAAAAGGGAGGTGTTTGTTTTTTTCCAAAGGTTTATACTTCATCTTCAATAAATAAGCAAATTTAAGTTTTAATTCATTAATAAAAAAACAATATTATTAAAATGTAGAAAAAAACAATTAAATGAGCTGGACATATAAATGGCACAACCTGGAAAAAAGGAGAAAAAATCATGTTAAAATGGCATTTGTTGAATTTTGGTGTGTACAAACATTTAAATAATTAATATTTTGTGCTGTAGCCTTTGTGTTTGATGACAGCTCCACACCTGCGACCCATACTCTCCATAAGTTTTTGCCATCTTGCTTTGGGTATGGCATACCAAGCTTTCTGTGTGGCAGACCAAAGATCATCCATATTTCTATAATTTTCCTAAGCCACTTCAAATTTGACTTCATTCCACAAGTTCTCTATAGGATTTAAGTCAGGTCTCTGCGCTGGCCAGTCCAAAACGTCGATCTTCTCCTCATGAAACCAAGTTTTTACCACCTTGGAGAAGTGTTTGGGATTATTGTCCTGCATAAATGTCCACTTGATTGGCATGAAATCAAGGGCATATGGTTCCATATGATTTTTCAAAATCTCCAAATATTGAAACTTGTCCATTTTGCCATTGATTTTGATAAGTGGACCTACGCCATGCCAAGAAAATGCACCCCAGACCATAATGTTTCCACCTCCGTGCTTTACAGTCTTCTGGGTGAACCTTGGATTATGCTGTTGGCATTTAGGACGATGGACAAACGTTCTACCATCTGGTCCTATCCTATTAATTTTTGTTTCATCACTCCATAATATTTTTTTCCAAAAATTTATGGGTTTCTCGTGATGGGTTTTGACGAAGGTTAATCGTTTTTTAATATTTTTTTTGACAGCAGTGGCTTTTTCCTGGAAATGCGACCAAACAAATTCGCGTCTTTTTAGGCCTCGGCTTCCGAATTTTCAATTTGGTCAACAAATTTTGTGCATGAATTAATTGCATTGTACACTTTTTTTCGCGAACAGTGCAGAAGTTTAGCAATTTCCGCCACTTTTTTGCCTTTTTTATGCATTTTCCATATAATGCGTCTTTCCTCGACCGTGGTATGTTTTCCTGATCCCATTTTCAAATAATTTTCGGTCTAAAATACTCTTGATAACTTATTTTTGCACTGCCCAATTTCTGATGCGACTCTATTGAAAGTTACGCGAGTACTGCGTATAAAAACTGCATATACTAAGAAATGTGCCATTTATGTGTCCACTTAAAATCAGCATTGTCTCCGCAAAACTGATAACGGTAAAAAAAGTAGAACAAAACGGAACATTTGTTCGCCTCACATAACACAGCTATTGTAGGAGATTTGGCTGGATGAAAAAAAACCTTACATTTTAATAAACTTTTACTTGAAAAATTTCAACATTTAATAGAAATCTAATTTTGTGCCATTTATATGTCCATGGCTGTATATCGAAAACATATTTGATATAAATGTCGTAGTTGTTTTCAGTTTTTTCATATTTGGTCCAGTCACCATTTGCCGTTGAGATCAAATTAACGATACTACCATTGGAGCGGTCGATCAGTGGTAGTAGTCTGACTGTGGGTATCATAATAGACCAACTTGGTCAAAGTGTGCTGGTGAATTCACCAGCAGCTCCATAACCTAAGCTCTATCTTGCAGAATATGAATGTTTTGTGGTTTTTAAAGTGTTCGATGGTTAAATTATTTTCTAGACGAATATTTTCGAACGGCTCCCTCTTCAAGACACAGCCACTGACTGTAGCAAAATTAAAGTTAATACAATACTCTAGCTTTAATGTTGTAAGTTTTAGCGATTCCTGTAAAACGCACCCTACTAAATTCGATATTCTCATTCCATTAAGCAAATATGTATGTACTTCGTAGAGTCAAGGGAGGAATCGGCTAAAGCGATAGTTGATTGTCGCACTTTTGACAATCAAATGTGACTATCAAATACATTCACGTCTGAGTAATGCGATCGCAAAAAATATATGACAGCTTGGCATCACTTCCTTTTTTTGAATGTCATGGCATGCTTAATCGTTGTTATTTGTATTTTAAATAGTTTATAAATTTGTTTATTGTCTAATTGGTGAATTATTTTATTGCTAATATATCGTAATCAAGTTATGGTTCGGCACAGAAATTGAATTTTCTTAAAAAAAAACTTCAGAAGATTTTTTCTTCATCGTTCCATGATGAAGTACAAAAGGTGTGCGTGAATAAATACGCTCCCCTCAATACCGTATGTAGAATATGTAAGAAACAGAAATGTATCATATTCTGCCAAGAGCCTGTAATGAGTTTGTGGCTTATATAAAGTTATGTCTTTAAAAAAAATCCTTATTTTTCTGATGGTACTCTATAATTAGTACCACCGTACTTCAAATTCACCGACATTCATATTTTCGTCCATAATTCAAATTGAGTAGGAATTGTATAAGTATATACATGTATGTACATACATATCATTGCATTTATGCTGTGTTCCTTCATGGTTAAGTAATGTCTTTCAAAAATTAAATAAAAATACGAATTTGCATATTTCACCTACATACATAGGTATGAATATTTAATTTTTAATTGTATCGTTTTTGACGGAACTGTAAAGCACGGTGGTGGCTCCTCAATGGTATGGGGGTGTATGGCGGCAAAAATGCGTCGGTAATTTAATTTTCATTGATGGACAAATATGCCTATTTGGACATATTGAAAACTAATTTACTTGAAAGCGTTAGAAAGTTGGGTCTAGAAGTGTCATTTATCTTTCAACAAGATAATTACCCAAAGCACACTTCTCATATTGTTAAGGAATAGTTATTATATAATGTTCGTAACCAGCTGAGAACACCACCCAATCGCCCGTCATGAATGCAATAGAACATTTATGGGAACATTTGACACGGGCAGTTCAAAAACACGGTGTCAAGACAAAATAAGACTTGAAAAGAGTGCTTCAGAAAGAGTTGGCTAAAATAAGCCAAAAAGTAACATCAAAATTGGTTAACTCGATGCCAAATCGAATGCCAGCAAAAAGAACAGAGACAAATTTCAGAAAGTATTATTTTTTGTTTGTATACTTACTTTTTTGATGTAAATTTCCATTCATATTACTTTAAGTTGAATTCTATTGTTTATGTTTTGTTATTTTGTTATGTTTGTTCTTTTTGAAAAATAGTATTACGTTTGTGAAAACAGAAAAAAAAATGGTTGTTGATTTTTGTTGGAAATATTTAGTTTTCTTTAGGAAAATATAGTTCAGGAGGTATATAAAACTGTATATAAAACAGGGAAATTAGATAACGTAATAAAAGTGAATGATTCAAAATAGATATATTGGGAATAGCAGATGTTCAATGGATAGAAAACGGAAATATATCCAAAAAAAAAAGGTCTGACACAAAGCAACACAGATATGGGGTCGCAATCCTTATATCAGAAAAACGTATAAATAACAGTAATAGGAGTGGTTTACCTGTCAAATCGAGTGATATTTATGCAACTAAAAGCTAAGAATGTTGTAATTAACATAATCCAAATGTATGCCCCAACAACAGACTGTGAAGAAACAATTATTGATGAATTCTACAAATAACTGGAACAAGCAATTAAACTAACAAAAAAGAAAGAGATTACGATAATAATGATAGATTTAAATGCTAAGGGAAAATGAAGAATTGAAGATGTTGTAGGCGATCATGGTCTAGGTGTAAAAATGAAAGAGGGCAAAGTTGGTAGAATTTTGTCAAATAAACGAACTAGCCGTCATGAACACATGGTTTAAGCAACCCCCAAGAAGACTCTATACGTGGACATCCCCGAGACATACCGCTGATGTAGTAGTAAGAAATCAAATAGACTACATTATCATTAACAAGCGGTTCAGAAATATGATTAAGTCAACAAAAACCTACCCAGGTGCAGATGTAGGATCAGATCACTTGAAAAAAGTTCAAAAAGCCAAAAGCAAGAAAGACTAGAATTAAACCTTCTCGAAAATCAGGAGATACAAAATCGAGTAAAAAGAGAAATAAATGAGAAACTTGTGCAGGTAAGGATAAACCAAATCGAAGAAGAGAATATCAACTCCAGATGGAGGGATATTAGGGATATCCTACTGCAGACACGTAAAACACATTTAAACAATAAAGATCAACGACCAAGAAATGAGTGGATGACAGACGAAATACTAATACTGATGGAAGAAAGAAGAAAAAATAAGTCAAACGAAAATAGATATAAGGAAATAAACAGATTGACAAGAAATAAAATTAGAGAAGACAAGAATAGATACAACAACAATGTGAGGAATTAGAAAGACAGTAGAAATCATGATAGCTTTAGCCCTCACACAATAGTAAAGGAATTATCAGGAACTGGGAGAAAAAAAACAATTCGGTGTGCTTAAAGATAAGGAAGGAAATATATTATAACACTAAGTACGAAAAACAAACAAGCCCGTTGGAAGGAATACATCGAAGAATTTTTTTCAGATGAAAGGGACCAACTTTGCCTCCGCTACGGAAACGAGGGGCCAGAGATCATGAAATTTCCAATTATTTCGATTTGGGATGTTTTTCGTTTGTTCCATTGTTAGTGATAACTTTCCGAAGTGAATATATTTCTATGATGAATGTCGGTCGCTTCTAAAACATTGTATAGCTGTTGTTTTAAATCTATAGTATCATTATATTGTATACTGAGATTGGTGTTAAATTTCCTGCTAGTGTTATCCAATCCCTAATCCATTCTACTCTATTATTGAAAGTGTATTTCGTGAGTATGTGCGGAATGGGTATTTGAGCACTTTAAGCATATAATCAAAATGTAATTTTAGGGTAAAATGAAAAAGGTTTGGCAATCCTGTCTCTAAACTAAGCACGTAATTTGGAGTGGTTAAGGGGAGGCGCCGTGGCGTAGTGGGTAGGTGCGTCGACTTCTACTCTCGGGGTCGTCGGTTCGAATCTCGAAAAAAACATCAAACAGTTTTTCACGGCTCCACCTCTTTCGAGTCACTGACAATGCTCAAAGAGTATAACTGTCTAGAAAAAGCTTCTCAATCTCGCCGTTCGGAGTCGGCATTAAACTGTAGGTCCCCTCCGCTCGTGACAGAACAATAGGACGCACAATACGAGTGGTTGCTGAGAAGCTAGGCCCAGGTCCACCTCGGACGAAATAATTTTTTAAAGAAAAATCGAAGAAGTTCGTACTGCTTGTACCCCCAAGTTTGAGCACTACAGCACAGGACAGATCGCATGACTGATTCAAATATCCGGTATTTAGCAGAGATCGGTATTTCTTGCTTGGTTATAATATTTTTCCAGGAAGCGTTAATGAGACTTTTGGCAGAGGCTTGTTTTTTTTCCGAGGTGTTCATGTTCGGTGTTAACAAAAATCCTAGATATTATATTGGGAAACTATTGCCATCATAATTTTTGATTTATCAAGATTAACTTTCAGGTGCCATGCTTTTGTGAAATTGATCATTTTGTTTATCATAAGTTGTAGACTTTGAGGAGATTCCGCGAGTAAGACAATATCATCTGCGTAAAGAAGTACCTTTATAATTTCTCCTGCAATTCTTACACCTGCAGGAAGATGCGCTGATATGTCATCTATAAATAATGCGAAAAGAGTTGCACTGAGAAGGCAGCCTTGCTTCACACCAGATTTAGTTTCAAACCACTCAGATACATTTTCACCATTCCATACTCTTTGACGTGTATGTGTATACATATTTCTGAGGACTTTGAGCATTTTAGTTGAGATTCCTTTTTGCGACAGTTTATAAAAAAGTGCATTACGATATATCGAGTCAAATGCGGCTCTAAAATCAACAAAAAATAAGTAGTCTTCTATTTTGCCTAAGAAAGTTGGCGATGGTTGTTAAAGTGAATATCCTTTACGGAAACTCGCATGGTATTCACTTAGTATCTGATTATTCTCCACCCAGCTGTTGATTCTCATCAGAAGAATGGGAGCAGAAGATTTTATTATTATTATTATTATTATTAAACTCTATTAACACATAAATTAATTATAATGTTAATAGTAAGACAAAGGCTCTAGCTACCAGGGCTTTAGGCACAAAGTATAAAAGTAATGTGAAGAAAATTATATATTTAATTGCAAAAGGCAGATGATCTTATATACGTTTCTAATATTGTCGGCAGAAGGGGAAGAGAGTAGGGTGTGAAGATTGGAGTTGGGGAACAGTTTATTAACATTGTCTTTGATGGTCTTGCATTGGTGGATGAGATGGTGTGTGGATAGCGTGGCATTTGAATCGCAGAGACTACATTGCGGAGGAGTATTTCTTTTCAAAAGATGTTCATGCGTGATCCTTGTATGTCCTAGCCGAAGTCGAATGTAGGATTTGATCATGTTGGCGGGAAGGTTTTGAGGATACACAGCTGCTTTTGCTTTGGGGTTGATCCGCTTATAGGAGTGGGTGTATGGACGCCAGTCTTCTCTTGCAATTTCAAACCAGAATCGATTGATATGTTTCTTCATGTCTGTTTTATTGAAGATGAAGGAGGTTGTAAGGGGTTCTCGTGTGGAGCTTCTTGCTGCCATATCAGCATTCTCGTTTCCTCGAATGCCAGCATGTTCTGGGATCCAAAGCAGTTTGATTCTATCAGCGTTTTTTATTAATTTGTCCCGAATTAATGTGATGACAGTACAGTTGTTGTGTACATTTTTTACCGCTGCTAGAGTAGATAGGCTGTCGGTGCAGATGATGACCTTTGCATTGCTAGAGAGGGTAATAGTCTGAAGAGTCGCCAAAGCTTCCGCCGAAAAGACTGATGAGAAATGTGGCAACAGTCCTTTTGATAGCAAATTACCATTCTCTTTTACGACCGCAAAAGCCGTCCCAGACTCGGTTTTTGATCCGTCTATAAACACCATTTTCCAGTTCTGTGTTTTGTAGGCAGAATATATTTCAAGGAAGAGCTGCTGGTATGTTTCGTTTGGTGTTGTAGACCTGTTGTATTTGTGTAATGATAATATTATACTGTCTTCTTTTAAAGTCCATGGAGGGAATGAAGCTTTCGAATGGCTTTTCAGACAAATTGGGACTCCCATCTGACGGGCTAATGTCAAGGTATTGGTAAGGGTTGAAGGTGGCTTAATAGAGCTTTTCCTAGCCAGCAACATTTTTACGTCCTTTTTGATTAGGCTGCCTTTATACTGGTTGATCTTTAGAGTAACCTTTGACGTTAATTCTTTAGCTCTATGTTTTATTGAGGGAAGCCCAGCTTCAACGAGCATGTTTTTTATGGGTGTTGTTCTAAAAGCTTTTAGACTGAATCTTATAGCAGCATGGTATATAGGTTCGATAAGTTTTAGTGACGCCGGTGAGCACTTTCCTAATAAGCCGTAGTCTATTCTGGATAGTATGATTGCCCGCGTTAGGTTGATGAGACTGTTGACGTGACATAAACTGTATTTAGAGCTAAGATACTTAATGATATTAATTCTGGTAGCTAGCTTTTTCCTTAAATTAGTACAATGTTCCTTAAAAGTAAACCACTTATCAAAAATAATACCAAGAATACTAAGGCTCTTTACATTGGTTATACAAAAATGATCTAGAGCAACATTAATCTGCTTAGGGCAGCTAGTTTTTCTACAAATGTGCAATATCTTACATTTTTCTATAGATATCCTGGCACCAGAAGATTTGCCCCAAGTATCTATGTCAATCAGAATTTTTGCAAATGTCTCAGACACAATGCGTAAATCTTTACATTGAGTGAATATGATGAGATCGTCTGCGTATAGCGTATATTTACAGATTGGGTATTTAGACAAGATTTGTTTTATATTCAAGAGTGAGATGATAAAGAGGATGACAGAAAGGGGGGATCCTTGTGGAGTTCCATTACATAGGGGGAGGATGGATGAAAGTGAGTTATTAAATCTAACACGGAATTTTCTATTGGTAAGGAATGCTTTAATAAAGCGGACCATTTTGGATCCAATATTCCATTCTACTAATTTGTTTAGAATGACGTGCGCACCAATCCTATCGAAAGCCTTTTCGAAATCTACTGATAGGATGGAAATATGATTTTTAGTAGATAACGCGGATGAGATGTGATTATCAAGGTGGAGTAGGGCATCTAACGTGCAACTTCCGTTCCGAAATGCAACTTGTCTCATATCTATAAGATGATTCTCTTCCAAGAACCAGGTGAGCCTATTTGCAATAATTTTTTCGAGTGTTTTACTGACACACGGAAGAAGTGAGATTGGTCGGTACCCATTGATGTTGGAGGATTCTTTGTTCGGTTTTGGTATAGGGATAACCACGATTGAGGGATAATCCCAAGGGTGTAAATTCTGTTGTAGAGAGATAGTAATCTAGCTTTTAGTAAATTAGGGCTGTGTTTTAACATATTATAACATACTCTGCCCAGGAGTTTTACCTTTGGCAAAGTGCAAAGTGCTTTCAAGTTCTTGAAGGGTAATTTCGTCATCCAACGGGAAGGACGGTTGGGAATAGGTTTGGGGTAGATATAAGTTTTCATAGACTGATTTTTGATGTAAGAACTCCGGCGAGAAGTTGGAGTCGGCGGAATATTCTGACCAGGATTTAGCAAAGTGTTCTGCAATTTGGGAGGAATCGGAGAGAACTTCATCACCGTCGACGATGTTTATCGTGGGGGGAATAAAATTTCCTGTGAGGCATTTGATTTTGGTTGAAGATGAAAGATTGATTTTTTCTGTGAAGCTTGCGAAGGATTGTTTTTTAGCTTCTTTTACCGCCTTGCGAAAGACAGCATTGGCTTTGCGGTAGGCTATCAGATTTGCATCGAGAGGATATTTCTTAAATTTTTTCCATCGATCCTGTTTAAGTTGACGCATAAAATCTAACTCTCTATTCCACCATGCTACAATTCTTTTTTTTGACGAAGTAATGGCCAAAGGAATGGATAAGTTGGCGCTAAAACGAATTGCACTAATGATAGTGGAGGCTTCCTTGTTAATGTTATCCAAGATGCATTTGTGTGTTAAAAAGGTGTTTATATTCGAACGGAAAGCATCCCAGTCGGCTCTATCTGTAAGGAATTTTGGTTTAATACTAGCTTTCTGTTGATCAAAATCGAACTTTAGAGTGGTAATGATGGGGAAGTGGTCACTTCCATGCAGATCTGGAAGAATATTCCATGAAGCAATTGCTGCAAGTTGAGGGGAGATGAGAGTGAGGTCTATGTTTGAGAAAGTTCTATATGTGGAGAAATGGGTAGGACTCCCGTCATTCAAAATCACTAAGTTGGAGTTAAGCAGGAAGTTTTCCAATATTTTGCCCCGTACGTTGGTGCGGGAAGAGCCCCAAGAGGTGCTCCAACTGTTAAAATCTCCCGTCAGAAGAATGGGGGTATTAAAGTGGTTAACGATATCTTCTAAGTCTATAACTGTGAAGTTTTGGTCCGGATGAATATATAGCGATATTACAGTTAATTTAATTTTCTATATAATTTCTACCGCCACTACAGAGATTGGTGAGGAGATCGGAATGGGTTTGCATGGTAGCGATCTATGAATCAATAGACCTGTGCCTTGTTTGGCTGAAGAGTTTGAAGCAAAGTTATGGAAGAAGGAAGCATAGCGCTTTAACGTCGGATAGTTAATTGAATTTGGGATATGGGTTTCCTGAAGGGAGATAATGGAGGGAGATAGATCGTGCAGGAGAAGTTGGAGTTCATGCAGGTTGTTAAAATATCCATTGATATTCCACTGGAGTACTTTAAGGCTTCTGTCATGTATAGAAGATGGTTTGAAAGGAGAAATGGCTAAATTGCGGTGAGGTATGGTAGGTGTTGGTTTGGAGGGGGGAGCTAGGGAGCTCCCAGGGGAGACTGCTTGATTCGGCTCCCGATCAGCGGGATCGCCCTGAAAAGTGGATAAATTAATGTTCTTAGATGTCATCATCATCGTCGCTTTGGGCGGGATGAAGATAGTACTGATTTTTTTTTAAGAGATTTTGGGTTGTGGAGGAGATAGGTGAGAGATTCTGAGCGAGGTCTGTGAGTTGAACTTGGTGATTTGATTGCTGATTACGGCTGGATGAAACTACTATGTCTCTTTTTGGTAAAGGAGGGGGGATAGGGGAGTTGGGGTTTGATTGGGTTTGTGATGTTAAGGGAGAGCACGTATTTTCCGTGCTTTCTACGTTTGTGTTGTTATTAAGTTTTGCATGTTTTGATTTATCTTTTGGGGGGGAAAGTGGTGTTTGAGTTGATGGCTGTTTTGAGGTAGAAGACGTTGATGATTTGGGTTGAGGTTGATTGGATCTATTGCTGGTATTTGGAGGGATGTTCTCTGTTACTACATGTGAATGGTTCTCTGAGCTTGGTTGAGATGCAAGTTTAGCTACGGTGGCATAATCTGTGGAGGTGTTGCAGATCGGATTCTCACTCCTGTATATAGCTTTGGCTTCGGCCATACTGCATTTTCTTAAGGTTTTGATTTTAAGAATTTCTTTAGATTGTAGATAACGTTTACAGTTTTTGGAGGAGGATGGGTGAGGTTCGGAACAGTTGGCGCATAGAACCCTAGTGCATTTTTCAGGGGAGTGGGGAGGTAAATTACAAGTATCACATGAGGCGTTACCTTTGCAGTTATTGGAGGTGTGACCCAACAGTTGGCATGGGATTAGGGAAGTACTCCTCCACTTTGAGGTTATACCATCCCACGTTGACTGTACTGGGTGGACGGAAAAGGTCGAAAGTGAAAAGTACCAAACCTGTGTGACGCTCCTTGCCATCCTCATTCTTTTTTGAGAACTTGTAAACACTGGACACTCCTTGTGATTTCATTTCCCTGAGAATCTCTTCCTCTGAGACATTAATCAGGCAGGGCGCGTAAACCGTACCTTTGGAAGCATTTAGGTTATCGTGAAGTTTCACATTGATTGGGCAGATATTGGAAAGAGATTTTTTGGATAGGAAGATATCAGCAATTTTTTGGGATTTCACGAGTATAAGTAGATTGCCGTCACGAAGTTGTGAGATATATTCATAAGCAGAGCTTATGCTGTCTATCGCTTTTTCCAAGATAAAGACGCTGAATGATGTTAGCGGAATATCAGGGTTAGATGGGGAGATGATAATAAATCTCGGGTTATTATTGCCAGTTACAGGTTGAAATATATTTGTTTGGGAGATGATTAAAGATTGTTTCTTTCTTTTTTTATTAGAGGGCCCCGCTTGCGAATCAAAATCTAATTCGCTAAAACGGTTTTCCCCATTGTCACGTGGCCAAGGGGCCATGGTAAAAAAGGAAAAACGTAAAGCACTTATATAGGTTATTTGTTTCACTTGCCGCGTAAGAAGAAAAAGAGAGAGAGAAGGAATGTAATGCTATCGAAGTAGCGGGATTTCACCGACGAAGATGCGAGAACGGAACTACCACTGGGAGAACACGATGTTGTTCGCTCGGGAGTTAGTCGATGACTGCAGAAGATTTTAGTTATAGAGTTCATAGGAGATTCCTCTATAGTTGCTGGTGTATTGACATTACCTTTTTGGTATATTGGATATACAATCGCATCCTTGAACTCTTGAGGTACTTCTCCTGTTCTAAAGATGTGGTTGAAAGCATCCAGCATTTTATTTAAAAAAAACTATTGGGGAGTTTTTATAAAATTCATTCCTTATACGATCAGGGCCTGGCGCTTTTTTCTTTTTGGCATTGGAAAGACTTAATTGAAGCTCGCTCATGTGCATTTCCTGATCAAGGTCATCATTGATAACATACGGCTTTGTAAATTGAACGGTTTGCCAGTTAAGTAGGTGGGGTTAAGTAGGTGTTTAAAATACTCGGCTAATTTAGGAGCAGATACATGAATTCCGCGGACATAATCTAAACCTTTAAGTGTTTTCATTTTTCCCAGAAATGCTTGGTATTTGATGAGGTTGAAAATTCTGTTGCAAGTGATCTAAAATAGTTTTCATGTTGAGGCAAAGCAATTTGTAGTTTTTATTAGCGTTTAGATACTGTCTGGTTAAGTTTTTGTTCGAGCTTGTGGAATCTTTAAGTTTTCTTAGCAACAAAAAGGAGAGTTGTCTGGCAGTATAGCACTCATGATCAAACCCTTTCTGTTTGTTCTGTTCTTTTGATACAGCATTTTAGAATACCTATCTTTTCGGTGGTCGTTTGCTGGCTAAAGATTGCGCTATAACTCTCTTTTTCAGTCCTCAGTTTATTTTCATGCTCATATTTTTGTTGTTCTTTTCAGACCAGTTTTGGCGGAAGCGTTAGTGCACAATATTCTGTTTTTAAATCAAAATCAAAGACTACTGAGAGTGACATATGATCCAAAAGATTTGCGTTCCCACTTTAAAGGAAGAAATGATTAAATTCCATTTCCCTGATACAGCACAGATATCTATTAGTAATTTTCCTGGCCCTCCTATGAACATAAGTTCACCATTTATATCATCATTGCAGCAGCCCTTAAGCATATATAGATTGTAGGCTTGACACATTTCAAGAACAAGGTGACCATTTTTGTTTGTCACTTTATCTTTTGAGTTGCATTTCTCAAGAATTTCCCCATTAATGAAGTTAGATTGAGTTGGAACTATTTGATTTTCTCCAAATCGTGCATTAACATCTCCTATTTATTTTCCGAACTAATTGTACTAAGCAATTCGTTATGTTATGTGAGATGTGGCTTTCCTGTGTGTGTGTGTGTGCACCTAGACCATGGTTGATCCATTGTGCTGCCACAAGGTTTGATCGTGATCAAACCACTAAGTTGTCTGAGGGAAACCATTTGGAGCCTGTAATAAAGCGAAGTAGATTATTTATGGGAACCGTACTAAGTTCACCCAGATCATCAAAAAAGTAGGCCCCTAAATATTGACGTCGAATAGACGCCAGGGCCGGACAGGAGCATAGGAGGTGTGGGACACTTTCCACTTCCTCCTCATCAAGGCAGCTTCTACAGAAATCATTAGCCGGGACACCTATTCTGATGGCATGGTTTCCTATGAGGCAGTGTCCTGTGATGACACCGACGATAGAGCTTATATTCGATCTGTGAAGAGATATTAAATCCTTAGATCTTTTGGAATCTAGCCTAGGCCAGATTAACGTGGAGGTGTGACACGAAGTGCCATTCACCCATCTGTTATCTATTTCGCGAGTTGCCTCTAATGAGAGCAACAATTTGCAAGTTGTGAGGGACATACCTAAGCTACTGTGTTTGGGAAGTAATCGGCTTTGCAATTGCCTGGAATGTCTCTATGTCCTGGCACCCAGCACAGGCAAATATTGAACTGGTCGGCCATCTTGTCTAATGATGAGCGGCAGTTTATTACAGTCTTGGAGTTTGTAGAGACCAGTTCCGGGGCTCTGATGGCTGCCTGGCTGTCAGTGAAAATGCAAATATCACGAGCGGATATTACATTCCATTTGAGCCAAGACAGCGCTTCACTAATCCCCATAATCTCCGCCTGAAACACACTACAGTAGTCAGGTAAGCGAAGGGAGAGACTTATATTTAGTTCATCAGAGAAAACACCACTACCCACCCCCTCCTGGGTTTTAGACCCATCCGTGAAAAAGTGCAGGGAGTCTGCAAAAGGTTTGGGATTATCATTCCAGAAGTCTCTATCAGGAATGAGGGTTTCAAAAAGTCTATCAGAGAAGTAAAGGGGTGTGGTATGGTCCAGAATTCTCGTGGGGAAATTAGAGGAACTTAGTATAGTGGAGTGGCCAAATGGATTGTTGGTCCACTGGGAAGAGGCTGTAAGACGGATAGCAGTATTCTTTGCTAGTTGTTTGCCGAAAATGTCGATTGGGGATAGGTTCATTATAACGTCCAGTGCATCTGAGGGTGTGGTTCTCAACGCACCTCCTATACAAATGCAAGCTTGACGTTGAACTTTCCTAATGAGATTATAGTCTATGGCTTTGTCTAGTATTGGCCACCAGACATGTACTCCATACAACAGAATGGGTCTAACGACGGTTGTGTAGATCCAGTGGATCATATGAGGTTGGAGACCCCATTTCTTTCCTAATGCTCTTTTACAAATGTAGAGAGCCAGCGTCGCCTTGCGGGTGCGCTCCATTATGTTCGGCTTCCAGTTTAGTCTCTTATCTAGGATGAGCCCTAGATATTTAGCAGACTCCGAGAATTTGCAACTGGTGCCGTTAATGGTAGGAGGGTCGATCGAGGGGATACTATATTTTCGTGTGAAGAGGACAATTTCCGTTTTAGAAGCATTAACGCCCAAACCGTTGACTTTGGTCCACGCCGAAAGTTTCGAGAGAGCATGCTGCAAGAGATCCCTTAGCACTGATGGATATTTTCCCGAGACAGCCACAGCAATGTCATCCGCATAGGCTATCACCTTGCACCCTGCCTTATCTAGCAACAAAAGTAGTTCGTTGACTACGATGTTCCATAGCAGGGGAGATAGAACTCCACCTTGTGGTGTTCCTCTGCTGGCAACTCTGGTTGCTGTGGTAGAACCCAGCTTCGATATGATAACTCTACTGACAAGCAGTTGGTAAATCAGTCTACAGAGTCCTTTGTCCACGCCAAGATTTGCCAGTGCACTAATGATAGAGGATGGGTAGACATTGTTGAAGGCTCCCTCGATGTCCAAGAAGGCTACCATAGTGAATTCCTTATGGTGAAGGGATTTTTCGATGGAGCATACAAGCGAATGTAGGGCAGTATCAACTGATTTGCCTTTAGTGTATGCATGTTGGGAGGCTGACAATCTAGATGGGTCTATATTGCAGCGAAGATGGATATCTATGAGTCTTTCCAACGTTTTGAGTAGGAAGGAAGATAAACTGATAGGTCTGAAATCTTTGGGGTTTACATGAGAACTACGACCAGCTTTAGGTAGGAAGACAACCTTCACCTGTCTCCATCCCAAGGGGATATGGGACAAGCTTAGGCAACCTTTGAGGATAGTTTCCAACCATGGAAGAATTAGGTCTAAGTTCAGTTGGAGTTCCGCTGGTATGATACCGTCCGGACCAGGGGATTTATACGGTTTGAAGCTACGAATAGCCCATGCTATTCTGCGCTTAGTGGTGAGCTTCACGAGGCTGCTAATGGGATAACCAGAACCCATGGCTGAAGAGGGTTGGTCATCAGAGCAGCTGGGGAAGTGAGTATCAAGTAGAATCTCAAGTGATTCTTTACTAGACGTAGTCCAAGTGCCGTCCTGCTTCATGTAGTAGCTTGGTATGGCAGGCAAGCAATTCGTTAAGAGCATAGAAATCCTTATCCCAAAAATTGCAATTCATATAAGTTGGCAAGATATAGAAGTTCGAATTCAAATTATTAAGTTCTAGATAAACGGGGTTATTCACAACTATAAAGTGTTTTTTCTTATTCCAAACAATGAACCTCCTTTGGCCCTACCAAATTTATGTTCGTGGTAAGCTGGTATCCAATGTAATTTAAAATCGCTGAAGTACTTGTTATGAGTTTCATAGTGTTCTCTTGTAACAAATGTCTCATAAAGAAAAAATATGTACAGAAGAATATATAACAAATTAGAAGAGGGCATTAGCTCTTCTCAATTTGGTTTTAGAAACGGTTTTGGTACACCAGAAGCATTGTTCGCATTCAACATGCTGACTCAGCGTAGCTTGGAAATGAAGAAAGACGTTTTTGCATGCTTCGTGGACTATGAAAAGGCATATGACAAGATCCAACAAAACAAAATGGTAGAGACGCTCGAAAGAAAGCAAAAAGATATGAATGACAAAAGAATTATTGAATATCTATACTGGGGACAGCAAGCAAAAATAACAATAGAAGGAGAAGAGTCAGACCAAGTAGCGATTCGAAGAGTAAGACAAGGTTGCATCTTATCACCTTTGCTTTTCAACATGTCAACTCAAAAGAGATCTTCAAAGAAGCAATAAAAGTGAATGGAATTAACGTAAACAACATAAGATGATGCCGTCATAGTAGCAAGCAATATAAACGAAGTAAGTAACATGATGAACAGGCTAAATCACATAAGCAACTACGGAGTACGAATAAACACCGCCAAAACAAAGTTTAGTCCTAAGTAGAAAACCAGCAACTACAGAACTTCGAGTTAAAAGTAAACAACAGACAAATTGAAACAGTCGGCAGCATTAAATATTTGGGAACGTTGATTAATAAAAACGCAAATTCCAGTAAAGAAATATAATGTAGGATAAAGCAAGCGAGGATAGTCTTTTGTAAAATGAAGAAAGTATTGTGTTGCAGAGAAATCAACTTAAACATAAAAGTAAGACTAGTCAACTGCTACATTTGGTCGGTGCTTTTATATGGAGCTGAAACATGGACGCTACACAGGGCAACAATAAGAAAAGTGGAGGCGTTCGAAATGTGGTTGTACAGAAGAATCGTACGTATCTCTTGGGTTGACATGATAACCAACGAAGAAGTACTACGACGAATTGGAATGAAAAGAGAGCTAATGTACCAAATAAAAAGGAGAAAACTTGAATACCTCGGGCATATTTTAAGGAACGAAAAATACAAATTACTCCAACTTATTCTTCAAGGAAAGATAGGAGGAAGACGATCGATTGGGAGACAAAGGTTAACACGGCTTTCAAACATACGGGAATGGCTCAACCTTTCAACTACAGAGATAATAAGAGGAGTGAAAGATAAACGTATTCTGACAATAATGATTTCCAACCGCCCCCCCGGCAGCTGACCTCCTCGTGGTGGGGGGCGGGCAACAGGTTTGTGGTGTGCATATTGTACGCCACAAGCCTGGCTAACGAAGCGCAACCCCCTCGGATGACAAGAAGAAGACGAACAGCCTCGGATACCGCCTACCCTGGTGTGCCAGGGCCCCATTCGGAGCCAGGCCTGAATGGTGGCAGTATGCGAGCGTCTGGTGGCCGGCCTGTCCCGCTCGGCAGCCGGTCGGGCTCAGCCCGAAGCAGTTACGAGCAACCCGGCAGTGGCCTCGTGAGCCACTACGGGGGTGGGAGGGGGATCACGCCATGCACTAACCAGTGCGTGCGAGGATTAAAAGGCAACGGACAACGGCATCGGCTTAGGATAGGCACATGGAACGTCTCATCGCTCACAGGAAAGGATCTCGAGCTGGTTGGGGAAGCTGCCGGATATCGGTTAGATATCGTAGGCATTTCTTCGACCAAGCAAAGAGGATCTAGAACTGTGGATCTTTCGGACGGGTGGAAACTCTTCCTGTCGGGAGTGGCACCTCAAATGTCTGCACAGGCGGGAGTGGGGATACTCACAAGTCCCAGGCTGGCAGACAGGGTATTGGAGTGGATACCATTAGGAGGGAGAGTCGGGATCTTAAAGCTCAAGCTTGAAAGATCAACTTTGGCTCTAGTGCAGGTGTATGCACCGAATCTAGAGTCAGAGTATGCGGCTTTCCTGGATGAAGTTGATGCTGCCCTTGACAGGGTGGCTGAGATGGATTCCTTTATTCTGATGGGTGACTTCAATGCGCACGTGGGTGTGGATGTAACGACATGGGAGAGTGTGATTGGGAGGAACGGTGATCCTCATCAAAACATGAACGGAGAGAAGATGTTGGATTTTTGCTGTGCAAATGGCATGTCCATTATGAACACCTTCTTTCCACACAAAGACATTCATAAATACACATGGTACCGTCGGAGTCTTCAACAGAAATCGTTGATAGATTTCTTTGTGGTACCATCGTGTGTGAAACGGATGGTTTGTGACGTTCGTGTGTTGAGAGGGGCTGAACTGTCAACTGATCATCACCTGGTGTTGTGTACGCTGTATCTTTCTGATAAAGTACCTCTTCTGCCAAGGCGGAAACCAAGAGTGGTTACACGCATACGGTGGGAGAAACTACAGAACAGTGAGGTGCAGCAACATTTTGCACGGCGCATATCCGAAGGGTTTGAGCAAATTCCAACTGTTCCATCGCATGTAGAGGACGAATGGCGACTGTTTTCAACAGCTGTCATTGCTTCTGCACGTGATGTTTGTGGGGTGAAGCGGCTTGGTGTGGCGGCTGGTGGTGAGAAAAGAACTGCGTGGTTTAAAACGCCCGGAGTTCAAGAAGCCATCAGAGAGAAGAAGAAGACCTACAGAGACTGGATTCTCTTGGGGAACTCTGATTCTCGTGACCGGTACACTGAGGCGCGAAGAACTTGCAAATTGGCTGTGCGAGCAGCTAAAGAGCAGAGTTGGAAGGAGTTCGGCGAGAAGTTGGAAAGCGACCATAGATCTGCGAAAAAGGTGTTCTGGCAAACCATTTGCCGGCTCAGAGGGAGGAAATACAACACCATCGAAGGAGTCAAATCCAAAGATGGTGTGTTGCTTTCCAATGAGGTGGACATCTTGCGCAGATGGAGCGAGCACTTTTCGGAGCTGCTCAATCCCGAACAGGGCACTGAGGGTGACAGACCTGTAGTCTTGAGTAGGGCGGAGAATAGTCCAACGGTGGAGGAAGTCATTTTGGCGATTGAATCGCTAAAAGTTGGCAAATCCGCCGGTGTGGATGAAATCCGGCCAGAAATGCTTAAGGCTATGGGTAAAGAGGGAGTTTTATGGCTCTCTCGTGTCATTAAGGTGGCTTGGGAACGCGGTGAAACACCTGGTGATTGGCAGACTGGGGTGATTGTCCCTCTTTTCAAAAAGGGGGACAAAAAAGAGTGCTCCAATTACAGGGGCATATCTCTTTTAAGTCTCCCAGGTAAAGTCTACGCTAAGGTGTTGGAGGCGCGTTCTAGAGCTATGGTCGAATCCAGGATGGGGGATGAACAGTGCGGTTTTCGTCCCGGCAGAAGTACAACCGACCAGCTTTTCACTCTAAGAATGGTACTTGAGAAGGCTTGGGAGTACGCCAAACCGATCTACAGTTGTTTTGTAGATTTGGAAAAGGCATACGACCGAGTTCCTCGAGGTAAACTCTGGAGTGTTCTGCAGGAGTATGGGATTGATGGTTCTTTGTTGAGGGCCATTCAGTCTCTATACACAAACTGTAGTAGCTGTGTTCGGGTTAACGGTAGTAAATCAACACCTTTCACCTTGGGCGTTGGACTTCGCCAAGGGTGCGTTTTGTCACCTCTCCTTTTCATTATATATATGGACTGGATGTTACAGCGCAGTCAAGGCGAGGAATGTTTCACATTGGGAGAGTTGAGGGTAAGTCATCTTCTTTTTGCAGATGACTTAGTCATCCTCACATCCTCCCAGATGGAACTCCAGCGCGCGCTAGATAGGTTTGTGGCCGTATGTGCTGATGCTGGGATGAGGGTTAACGTGGACAAATCCGAGGTTATGGTTATTTCCAGAACCCCTGTTCAATGCACTCTACATGTTAGTGGAGTCCCATTGAAACAGGTGGAGAAGTTCAAGTATCTCGGGGTCTTCTTCACGAGTGATGGGAGGAATAATGCTGAGCTTTCCTGTAGGATTGGTCAAGCTGGGTCAATTTTGAAACAGCTTGGTCGATCTGTAATCAGGAAGGCCGAGCTTGGTGTCAAAGCCAAGTTAGCGGTTTTTAACGCAGTATTTGTTCCAACTCTCACCTATGGTCATGAAATTTGGGTAATGACCGAAAGAATAAGATCGCGAATACAAGCTGCCGAGATGAGATTTCTTCGTGCTGTTGTGGGAATTACTCGCCGGGATAGGGTGAGGAACACGACAGTGCGCGGGGAATTGAATGTTGGGCAGCTGCTTCTTCGAACGGAAAGGGCTGTACTTCGTTGGTTTGGTCACGTGGCACGAATGTCCTCATCATCACGACTTCCGAGGCGTACCTTGAATGCGATTCCATCAGGTAGGCGACCGCTTGGCAGACCTAGGATGAGATGGTTGGACCAAGTCCAAACACTCGCCTGGTTGCGCTTGGGCATAGCTCCTGATGAGTTAGAGTCGATGGCGGAGGATCGAGTGGCCTGGAGATCTCTCGTGCATGCATTGCCCCCGCGACCCCTTTAGTGGAACATGCGGGTCATTGAAAATGAGATGAGATGAGATGAGATGATTTCCAACCTCCGGAGCGGAGTGGAACTATAAGTAGTCACACATGTATACGATCTTTATATCCACCTTTCTCCTCAGCTCTGAGGGGTCACTGGCTGGCTATGTCCCTATGGCAAACCCCTATGTCACTAAGTCTCTGTATGTCACCTTCGTTAGACCTATCCTTGAATATGCCAGCCCGGTCTGGTCCCCCTACTATCTTGTTCACACCCAACGTATAGAAGCCGTCCAACGCAGATTCTTACGTTTTGCCCTTCGCGATCTCAACTCGGCTGCCAAAATTAACTTGCCCCCTTATTCGGAACGCCTAAGACTTATACGTCTCGAATCTCTTGAAA
Organism: Myathropa florea; assembly: GCA_930367185.1. Taxonomy (NCBI): domain Eukaryota; kingdom Metazoa; phylum Arthropoda; class Insecta; order Diptera; family Syrphidae; genus Myathropa; species Myathropa florea. Next base: position 55,899,620 of record OV884004.1, read on the forward strand.
AGCGTTGCGAAATTGCAGACTTACTTTTCCTCCACCAACTACTTACTGGTCACACAGATTGCCCCCAGCTACTTGACCTCGTCTCCTTTAGCACCAATTCCCACTACCTAAGATCTAGTTTTCTATTCCGCGTTAGATCACACCGTACTAATTATGGCTTAAACTCCCCTATCTCCAGAATGTTACGTTTTGCTAACATCGCTAATCGCTCATTCGACTTCCACCTCTCAAAATCATCTCTCCGAACGACTCGCCATTCTTCCCCCTAAGTTATGTTTTAGTTCTTAAGTTTAGCTTATTAAGTTAGATTAAGTTCGCTTGTATTAAACAGAAATATATAAATAAATAACATTATTGTTTTGTTAAGTTGTTTTGCTTCTGTTGAGGTAGATTTTGGTGTTGATAAAAGTGGAGGATTTGATGTGTTTTTAGTTGAGAGTTGAAACTGTTGTTGGCAGTGAGGCAGAAGAAGAGGCTGGCTGTTGGGGCTCAGCAGTTTTTGAGGGTTTTGGTGGAAAATCTTCTTCAGTTGTTGTTTTGTTCTTATTTGTGGGCGTGTTTGGAGTGTAGTCGTTGATGGTTTTTGCTGTTGTTTTAGGTTTGTTTGCTGTCTTTGAAGTGTGGGAAGCTTCCTTAGAGCTCTTTGGGGCTACTTTAGCTATTGAAGCGTATGCTTGTGTTTTTAAGATCGGTTGTGCAATCTGAAGGTTCATGTGGAGGCAGAGTGCAAATCTCACATAGCTTATTGTTATTGCATCGTTTTGTCGTATGTCCCAACAGTTGGCAATTTTTGCATCTCATTGGATTTGGTATGTATTCTAGGACTTTTGTTTTGTACCAAGCTATATCGATGGTTGGTGGATATTGGAAGCGATCGAATGTGAATAGCATTAGCCGTCGGACGCACTCCCTTTTCTGTGTTTTTTTTTGGAATTTGTAGACGTCGATGACGCCTTGGGGTTGACGAATTTAAGTTGGCATGAAGTTACACCGTGACGGTTATCTGGCTAAGATTATTAATTTTTAGGAATCTTTAAGCAATTGCCTGTGATTTTGTAAGGACCAAGACATTCGCATCCCTAAGTTGGGAAATATTTTCGTAGTCTTTGCTTACAGCGTCGATAGCTTTTTTGAGGACGAAAACGCTTATTGAAGAAAGGGGTAGGTTTTCATCACTAGGGGCAATAATTACGAATTTAGGGTTTTTTAGGTTTGTAGTAGGTTTTTTGGACGGCCCCCAGACATAACAGAGAGACAATGATAAGGAACCAAATAGACTACATAATCATCAATAAAAGATTCCGAAACGCAGTGAAATCTGCAAAAACTTACCCAGGAGCAGATGTAGGATCAGATCATAATCCGATTGTAGCCAAAATTCAAATACAGATGAAGAAGATTCAGAAGAGGTCAAAAGGCAACAAATTTAAAGTAGATCTTTTAAAAAACGATCACATACGAACACAACTGAAAGAAGAGATGAACGATAGGCTAAAACAAATGAGGACGGATCTAATTAATGATGATAACATAGACAACAAATGGATAGAGCTAAAAGATATTATAATAGAGGCAGGAAGGAAGCACCTACAGAAAAGAGAAAATTTACCAAAGAAAGAATGGATGACAAACGAAATGTTGACCCTAATGGAGCAGAGAAGAGTAAATAAACTAGATCCCACTAAATACAAGGAAATAGAGAGACTCATCAGGAACAAAATCAGAGAAGCCAAAGACACTTACCTTCAACAACAATGTGCAGAATTAGAACAATACGACAGGAACTACGACAACTTTAATATCCATAAAAAAGTAAAGGAAATCTCAGGGTTAGAAAGGAAAAAACAATACGCCGCACTAAAGGATAAAAATGGAAAGATATTGCTGAATACAAACCAGAAACTAGAACGATGGAAAGAGTACATCGAATAACTTTTTTGGGACGACAGAGATGCGCTACAACCGAACAGAGGAAATGAAGGACCACCTATACTGAAAGAGGAAATAAAAAAGGTACTAGACGAAGCTAAAACAAAGAAAGCTACAGGTCCAGATGAAATACCAAACGAGCTTCTCAAACTAATAGAAGAAGATAATATCCAAATAATCACCAACCTGTTCAACGCTATATATAAATACGGCAAGATCCCTGAAGACTGGTTAAAATCGACATTTATAGCGCTACCAAAGAAAAGTAAAGCAACGCGCTGTGAAGAGTATAGGACAATCAGCCTAATGAGCCACGCCTTGAAGTTATTCCTAAAAGTTATACACAGAAGAATCTTCAGTAAGCTTGAGGAGGATGTAAGCCCTTCACAATTCGGATTCAGGAGCGGTTTTGGTACTAGAGAAGCACTATTCGCTATCAATATGATAATCCAACGAAGCCTGGAAGTGAACCGGAAGGTTTACGCATGTTTCGTGGACTATGAAAAAGCCTTTGACAAAGTCCAGCACAAAAAAATGATTGAAATTCTTAGGAACAAGGGCATTGATAGCAATGAGTGCAGAATAATCGAAAATCTCTACTGGAATCAACGAGCGAAAATACACAGAGGGAGAAGAATCAGAGGAGATAAATATAAAAAGAGGAGTCAGACAAGGTTGTATTTTATCCCCACTTCTTTTCAATATGTATTTAGAAGAAATCTTCAAGGAAAGCATAAGAGACATCGAATATGGAGTAAAGATTAATGGCGTGAGAATAAACAACCTAAGATATGCGGATGATGCAGTAATAATATCTAATGACTTAAAGGAATTGAACATCATGATGAATAAACTGAATCTCGCAAGCGAAAAGTACGGATTAAGAATCAACGCATCAAAAACGAAATTTATGGTAATTGCCTACAGAAGGATGCTACGAGTCTCTTGGATGGACAGAGTAACAAATGAAGAAATATTAAGAGTGAACCAAAGAAGAGAGATAATGTTTACAATAAAAAAACGAAAACTGGAATACTTAGGACATATACTCAGGAATAGCAAATACCATCTACTGCAAAATATTTTACAAGGAAAAATAGAAGGAACGAGAGCAAGAGGAAGACAAAAAAGCAACATGGAGTGCCAACCTGAGAGAATGGCTTAATCTCTCAACACTACAAATATTAAGAGTGACAAATAAGCAAACATTAATAAATGATGATTTCCAACCTCCGAAGCGGAGAGGAACCTTAAGAAGAAGAAGAAGGTTTGTAGTATCTGGGAGTATCGGGAAATCGGACAAAGATATCGAAAGAAGAAGAACCGTCAGAAATAATCACTACGCTAGTAAGACAACTGTTCGCTGTGAAAGCTAGACGGCGACTTGTTCTTAATATATGTAAATTTTTTATTTTTGCAACCGTTCAAAGGAAAAATCACAGCCTTCGCCGATGATACAGCCCTATCGTACTCGAACGTCAGTTCGCTTGATACCTTTCTAGAAGTTAATTATGATATAGAACTTCTAAGGAATTGGTTCAAGCAGCATAAGCTTTTTATCAGTACCAAAACTAAGTTTATGTTCTTTAACATTAAAGGCACAAACATTTCCCTTTATATTTTCATTCACCTAGTTGTAACCGATTTCCAATAAACGTATGCCAGAATAATTACATTTATTACTGTGAAAATGAAAGTTGTACTTTCGACGACTGCTTTAAAATTGAATGTGTCGATAACTACAAGTATTTGGGCATTATTTTGGATCAAAAGCTGAATTGGAAGCATCGCATTTCGTATCTTAAGCAGTATCTCAATAATATAGTCAAACAGGTCTACCACCTTAGTCTCTTATGCACACAACCTGTTTTAAAACTGGTTTATGGTATTTTTAAATTAAAATTGCAATATGGTCTATCTTGTTGGGGTGGTGCATACTTCACTAATATTAAACCATTATTAATAATAATAATATAATAATAATAATGGCGGCGCTACAGTCCGAGGTAGACCTGGGCCTAGCTTCTCAGCAACCACTCGTGTTGTGCGTGCTATTGTTCTCTCACGAGTGGAGGGGACCTACAGTTTAATGCCGACTCCGAACGGCGAGATTGAGAAGCTTTTTCTAAACAGCTATACTCTTTGAGCATTGTCAGTGACTCGAAAGAGGTGGAGACGTGAACAATTTTTATTTTTTGAAAAATTGTTTCTCTGAACTTCGATTCGAACCTAGACTGTGAAAGCCTAATGCCACGGCGCCCATTAAACCGTTATTACTTAAACAAAAACATGCTATAAGAATAATTTGCAAAGTGAACCGAAGTACATCTAGCTTCAATCTTTTTAAAACCTGAGAATTCTACCATTTAGACATCTTTATTGTTACAAAGTGTTAAACATATTCTTTAGAAATGCTGGTTATTATGCGGTTAGATTTGATGATAATGATAACTGTCTGTACCAATAATAAAGAAGAGTACATTTTCATGCTTTTTCTTTGTCACTGCACCTCAGTTTTTCAATTAACTTCCTGTTAATCTACGATGCGTACGAGTGGAAACGGTTTTCTTGAAAAATATTCAGGAATGGCTCTTTTCTCTAAGCTATTACTATTTTTTTTTTTCTTCTTTATTAGTATTACAAATACTTTTAATACTCCATACATACATTTACATTTGGTTACATATTTCACATTATTACATTTCATCATTTCACTATATATTTTAATTAAATAATGTTTCTTCTTAATAATTCAATAACTTTTTTTTTAAATATTCTAATATTTCTTTCGTCTTTTATTTCATTTGGTAGGTTGTTAAATAGTTGAAGTCCCTTTATCATTATTGTTTTCTGCTCTGCCGTTGTCCTTACTCTCTCCACTCTAAAGTCGTCCATGTTTCGTAGCTGATACGGTTGTACTTCTCTCACTTGCCTGACAATTTGCGTCAAGTAGGTTGGTGCTGTCCCATTCTTTATTTTAAATATTGCTATCAATGTATTTAGCTTCAGTCTTTGTGTTATATTTAGCCATTTCAGTCTTTCTAGCATACTATTTATGTGTGTTAATCTATCGCAGTTCAATATCGCTCTCATTCCTTTGTTCTGTAGTTTTTGCAGCCTATTGAGTTGTCCTTCATTGCAACATAGATACAAAATTGTGGAGCAATATTCGAAATGTGGTTTGACAATAGTGTTATACACCATTATCGCGTTTGAGAAGTCCAATTTTTTTCTTATTCTCCTAAAATAACCCAATTTCTTTCCAATTTTTTTACAAATATACTCTACATGCTCTTCAAAGTTTATTTGTTTGTCAACTATCGTACCCAAATATCTTATCGATGTCACTTTCTCGATTGTTTCTCCATTAACTATCATTGTATTGTCACTTTCGAAATTCACTTCCATCCATTTGGTTTTTTTCTCGTTGAGTTTTAATTTGTTCATCTTTAACCAATTATCTATTCGATGAATGTCATTCATGAGTTTATTTTTGCAATTATATTCGTCATCGTCTTCGGCGTAAATCAGTGTATCGTCAGCATATAGTACTATTTTGCTATTCTGTAATATATTTGGCATGTCATTTATATATATAGTGAATAATACCGCACCTAATATTGACCCTTGCGGTACACCCATGCTTACATCAACCGTCTCAGAAACACTGTTGTTAACTTTTGTCTTTTGTTTTCTATTTGTCAAAAATGATCTAAACCATTCTAGTTCATTGTCTTTTATACCATACGCTTTCATCTTGTCTAATAGAATTTCATGGTCAACCGTTTCAAAAGCTCTCTTAAAGTCTAGAAATATGGCAATTGTTTTCTTTTTTACACTTTTCTTCCATTCATTTATAATATAGTTGATCGTTGTCTCACATGAGTGATGGGCCCGAAATCCTGATTGATAAATAGATAGTATTCCAGTTTCTTCTATGTATTCTATGAGCTGTTTTTTTACTGTTGCTTCTAGCATCTTTTCTAGTGTCCGTAGTGTGTTGATTGGTCTGAGTTCTTCGCATTTTTTTGTATCGTTAACCTTTTCTGTTGGTATGATTAGCGTCTCTTTCCATGACTCTGGAAAGATTCCTGTTTCCATTAACTTATTAATTATTTCAACCATTGTTGGTCCTATTTTATCCCAATTGTCAATAATTATTTAAGGTGAAATTTTTTCTGTGTCTGCCTTGTTTTTTATTGTTTTGCATATTAATTTTAACTCGTCCAAAGTAACCCTTTTAAATTTAAATGTATTCTGCATATGTTTAGTGCAGTCCACATAATCTACTTTTTCAATTGATCCTTGTATTTCTCTTATACTTGTCACAAAATATTCGTTTAATTTTTGAGCTATAATTGCTTCGTCGTCTTGTTCTATTCCATCAAATTCTATGCTTTTTATAGTTTTCCTGGGTTTCTTTTTAACTAGTCTCTTTATTTCTCGCCATATTTCTTTTTGTCCATTTGCTTCTTTAATCTTATCATTTATATATTTATTTTTTGCGTTATTAATTTTGACTTTATAATAGTTTCTCATTTCTATGTACTCTCTCCAGTTTTCATAATTATTTGTCAACTTTGCTCTTTGGTATTTTTCAACCTTCTTCTTTTTTAACTCTTTTAGTTCATTACAAAACCATCTATTGGAATTTGTACCTGCTTTTACTTTCCTTTTCATGTTGAATTTTTTAATTGTGTCTTTTAAAATACTCTCGATATCATCTGCATTCGTGTGTATATCCTTTGTTTGGTCATATGTGATATTTCTGCGGTTTATTTCCTCTAAAAATTCTTCTTTTTGGTATTTAAAACATTCTATTTCATGTTCATTAACATTTTTTAAATCATTTATTTTCATAACAATTTCAATCGTTTCATGGTCCGAAATCTTCTCATTTGTTAATATATTTGTTTTTAGATATTTTATATTAGATATCACATAGTCCAATAATTTTTTCGTTGTTCTTGTTATTCTTGAGTGTCCCCTTACCTTCTGTTCTAGGCTGTTGTCATTGAAGAATCGTTCTAACTCCCTCTTGTATAGACTATCTTCGTACCAGTTAATATTGAAGTCTCCAGCTATAATTATATTATTGCTTTTATCTAATGTATTTTGAATATTATTCTTAAAGAATTCAAAAAAATCTTTTTGATAAAAGCTCGGAGACCTGTATACCGCCGTTATTACTGTCTCCACATTTCCGTTCTTGATTGTACACGCCAAGTACCACATTTCCCAGTCAACTTTACTTTTTACTATGTCTTTTATTGTCCATTTATTGTCAATATAGATCGTGACTCCTCCCGTTCTCGATGAGTTCGATAGACATGATATGGCGTTATAGTTATTTATTAAAATTTCTGATTCATCAATGTCTTTAGTTAAGTGCGTTTCTGATAACATTATAAATGCTGGCTGGTATTTGTCAACCAGTAATTCTAATTGGTTAAAGTTATTAATTAGTCCTCGAATATTTATATAAAATCCTTTGATGTGCTTTGTTTGCTAATATCCAATTTTGTCTTTTTTTATCTCCAGTTTTTTTAGGTATACAGGACATTGCCTATCAAGTGTTGTATGATTTTCGTCTAGTTGTAGGTTAAGTTTTTTGTTTATTGCTACACAATTTATACATTTATTTATTGGTTCTATTTTGCAATCACTTGTTCTGTGTTGTTCATGGCATTTTAGGCAAATTTCTTCTTTTTTGCATTCAGTTGCTCTATGGTTGAAACCTTTGCATTTAAAGCACCTCATAACGTCAATTCCATCATAAACTCTGCATTGTTCCCATCCCACATTAACTTTACCCTCTTCTATTATTTTAACAAACGATTTGTCATCAATCTCTATTATTGCATTGTAATTTTTTATATTATTCTTTTTAGTCTCGTAGTATTTTATTAGTTTCAGTTCACTGCTTTCTATTATTTTATTTTGTTTCTTTAGTTTCTCAATAATTTCATTCTCCTCGTTGTATATTTTCATATTAACTATATTTATTCGTGGTTTTAGTTTTTGTGGTACTTTAACTTCATAATTCTCTCCTATTTCTTTTTCAATTGCTTTTTTTATTTTGTTCCTCTCTTCATCATTTGCGCTCTCGATTACAACAACTCCATTGTGTTTATGCTCTATGTTAGAAATTTTTAAATTCTTTGGATCAACTTTATTTCATTCATATGTATGTGTCAACCAAATACGTCTATACTATCTTTGTAAATATATTTTGTTTGAAATAAAGCCAGATAATAATAAAATAATAATAATAATAAACATTTATAAAATAATTCTAATAAAATTTCTTTAAAGGATCTTGTTTTTTTTATTGAAGTGTAGCAAGTATAGTTTCTGTTGCCGCCAAATTGTAGCAACATTAGGTATACTTTAGGTACAACTTGGATATTTAAAAAAAAGAAAAAGCACGTCCGTTCGGTATGAAGGTCGACACGCTTGGTATTTTGGTTTGTATGAACTCGACTTGTAGATTAGGTGAATACATGTAGCGAATTCATTCCCATTTAATAGCACGCATCTTTATTTCGAGCGCTGCAAAGTCAATGCTACAAAGTTTGTTGATTTACTGATGATGAAGTCGAAGGCTAAGTAAAGCAGATAATGCTTTGAAAAACCGAAAGCTGATAATTGGTTGTAGAAACGGGCTTTGTTGAGATCGCCAACGAATATTACATTCAACAGAGTGCCAGATGTAGCACGATAATGGGTGGGAGTGACTGAGGAAACACGAAACAAGTTTACTGATTCCAGGTACCAGCTCTGGAGGTCAGTTTAAGTACACAAGTTTAACCATACAAAACAGAATTCGGAGCACACAAATTAATGTTCTTATTAGGTATGTAGACCACACCAAGAAGAATTGAGTCCTCAGCGGCGGATAGCTACAGAAACTGGTAGTTCATAGGACTCGTATCCTTGGATTCACATACAATTTGTATATTCATTTTGGAATATTATAAATCACGTATTGGAGAGAAGAAAAAGTCCATTGACGAAATAGTTCAAATCTCTCGGCAAACATGGGATTTCATCTGCCGTCAGGGAATTCGCATAACATTTTGCAAACCAAGACTCGAAAATTTTTCAAAATTGAAACCATAGGACACTCGAGCACCAAAACAAATGCACCGATCAATCCATATTTGTTGATGAAGTTAATGAAGATAAAATTACGATCATGTTAGCCCGACTTGTGTACCTGGCACGTCATCTGCCGCAATAACGGAAATCTCTCTCTTACCAATAGACACTTGTCCCGCATCTGTCATCAGTCGCAACGCTGCGGGTGATACAGATTAACCTTCACCACTCCAAGGCGGCCTCCGCCAACCTCCTTATCCGACTAGCCAGACATGGGGAGCCCTGGACCGCTAAAAGTCTGGTGCTGGGACTCAGGACGCCGGGCTACAAGCTGCTTTACACCAAAAATGCAGGTAAACCTAGATCTTGCATTATGGTTAAAAGTTCTATTAACACATTCCTTATCTCTAACCTTAGCGACCCTGACACCACGGTGGTAAGCCTGGAACTGAGTCAGCTTACGTGTTGGATGAGTTCAGCATACCTCGCCTACGACAGACCCATCCAATCAAGCAACGCTTTCCTCACAATTGGTTGTGATGCTAATGCACATTATTATTTTGCTTTGTGCAAATGTTTGCTTCCCCCGAGCAACCCCCAGTTAGGAACCATAGGAATATTAACTGGCCTCTCTACAAAAGCATTTTAGGTAAGTCCCTTTCAATGGCACCTCCTCCTCCCACGGATGCCAATGAGTTGGACCGGCTAGTTCATTAGTTTACCACTGCCCTTAACAGAGCAATGGACATTGCCTGTCCTCTCAAAATCCGGAAGATCAACTCCAAGCCACAATGGTGGAACAATGAACTTGAACATCTCCGCAAAGTCAGTAGGCGAAAGTTCAACAAAGCTAAATCCTCCGGAGATGAGCTCCATTGGGAATCCTATAAAGAATCCCTCAAATTATTCAAATCCAAAATGAAAACGGCAAAAAGGAAATCTTGCAAGCTGCTGTAGAATAGAGGATATTTCTGAGACTTCGAGACTCAGGAAAATCCTCTCTACTTGTCCCGCCATACCAAGCTACTATATGAAGCAAGGGCTGGGTAGTGGCGTTTTCTCTGATGAACTAAATATAAGTCTCTCCTTTCGCTTGCCCGACTACTGCAGCGTGTTTCAGGCGGAGATAATATCGATAAAAGAAGCGCTGTCCTGGCTCAAATAGAACGTAATATCCGCTCGTGATATTTGCATTTTCACGGACAGCCAGGGAGCCATCAGAGCCCTGGAATTGGTCTCTACAAACTCTAAGACTGTAATAGACTGCCGCTCATCTTTAGACAAGATGGCCGATCAGTTCAACATTTGCCTGTGCTGGGTGCCAGGCCAGAGAGACAATCCAGGTAACTGAAAAGCCGATGAGCTTGCCAAGTTCGCTACTTCACAGCCATTACTTCCAAAACACAGTAACTTGGGTATGCCCCTCACAACTTGTAAATTGTTTCTCTCATTAGAGGCAACTCATGAAATAAATAACAGATGGGCGGGTGGCACTACGTGTCACACCTCCAGAATGATCTGGCCTAAGCTAGATCTCAGAAGATCTAAGGATTTAATATCTCTTGATAGATCGAATATAAGTACAATCGTCGGTGTCATCACAGGACACTGCCTCATAGGAAATCATGCCCGCAGACTAGGTGTCCCAGCTAATGATTTCTGTAGAAGCTGCTTAGACGAAGAGGGAGTGGAAAGCGTCTCACACCTTCTCTGCTCCTGTCCGGCCCTAGCGTCTATTCGACGCCTACATCTAGGGGCCTACTTTTTTGATAACTTATGTGAACTTAGTGCGGGTCCCATTAACGATCTACTACGCTTCATTATAGGCTCCAAATGGTTTCCCTCGGACACTTTATTGGTCTGAAGCCGGTCAAACCATGTGGCGGCACAATAGATCAACTCTGGTCTAAGTGCACATCTAAGCCACTTCATACCTACCTACCTACCTAACCCGACTTGTCAATAAATCAATTATACCTCAGCGGCATGTATTTTGGATGAATTATTTGTACCTTATTACCTTTGATAACAAAATAAAATAACAAAAAACAAAATATCAGCAGCCAAATGGCATTTGCCGTGTACAGACGAGTGAGACAATAGAAAGCATTTTTTTTTTTTACATTTGAAGTGTCATTCAATTACCACCCACGTGTTTCTTCTTTCTTCTTCTCTGACTAACCTCAAAAAACATAGTGCATCAAACGTTTTCGTGAATTAAACCAAGATGAAAGGGGGTACGGAACCCCCTAATCAATCAATTTAAAGATTTAGACCCCGACGTCTCTCTTAGCCGGACCATAAAGTCAAAAAGAAAATGCACCGACCTTGATTTCCCTACATTACCATCGAAAACAAGAAATGACGATAACATTCCGCGATACATTATTATGTCTGGTTTAGAAAAGAAAGAAAGATGATGGAAACCAATGCTCCGGCCCGGAAAGTCTTCGAATCCACCCCCGAGGGACGGCGCAGTAGAGGAAGACCGCGACTCAGGTGGCGCACGCAAGTGGAAAGGGACCTCAACCAACTGTGCGTGCGAGATTGGAGGCAGCTAGCTAAAGATCGAGCTGGCTGGAGACGCTTGTTGGTTGAGGCCCAGGTCCACCCCGGACTGTAGCGCCACCTTAAGTAAGTAAGTAAGTAAGAAAAGAAAGATGAATGCCTCCGCCCATTGTCTTCTTATAATCCATTCCAAATAAGCCGCGGTTTAGAATACATCTCAACGGACGTACTCGAAGTAAGAGCCATGAGATCGGGTGATCTTCTAGTTAAAGTATCAAATGTGATCACCGCAGATAAATTCTTAAAAACTAAGCGCATTGACACAATTCCGGTAAAAATCACTTCCCATAATAAGCTCAACTCGGTTCAAGCAAAAATCTTCTCCAAACACACTAAAGCTACTAAAGGAACTAAAGAACGCTAAGGTTATGGAAGTAAAAAAAATTACGAAAAAAGAAAACAACGTTTTGATGCCTACGGGCGCTGCAATTCTTACCTTCGATCTTATTCGCCGACCAGATAACATTAAGATTGGGTAGGTAAATTGCAATGTAGAAGAGTATATTCCCAACCCAATGAGGTGCATATACTGTCAGAAACTAGGTCACACACAAAATCACTGCACCAACATCGCTGTCTGCAAAGAGTGTTGCCTCCCTCCGTCTTATGACGTATGTACACGAGTGTACTGCATCAACTGCAAAGAAGAAAGTCATACGTCCTATGACTATACTTGCCCAACCTTCCTCCGATATAAATCTGTTAACAAAATTAAGGCAGATCGTCGCTGTACAGTACACGAGGCGTGGCAAATTTTCAACGATTATCCTACCCTACATCTCTTACCAACACCCGCCAAGCGTGGATCAAAACCCACTATGGCAGAAATAATTAGAAATCGTGTTCTAGCAAAAAATGTCACCAAACAGTCCTCACTAAGCCACAGTCCACATCTCATGCAGCAAATCAACCCAACCCTCCATTTCACACCAACAAAATATCATCCCTATCATCAACAACACTATGTGTGTGTTGATCAAATCAAATGGAACAACCTAAAACTAAGCTAACACACACACAAACCACTCAAAACTCAGAAACCACACAACTCAACCAAAATATAACCGCCAACCTATATTCAAATAAAAGTACAAATAACCACAATGAAATTAATTCGGAAGAAAAAATGGATTCGGACATGGATCTGCCTTTAGGCCAAAGGTGTCTTCTAAACATATCTCCGTCATCAATAAACAGAATTATTGGAATAAATAATACCCCAGATAACTACGAACAAACATCTTAGAATATTCCACAATGACCTTGAAAATGAATAATCTCCTTATCCTCCAATGGAATCTTCAAGGGTTCCTTAAGAACAAACATACACTGGAACAACTAATATGTAAATATAACCGATATTATAGCGCTACAGGAAACACATATCATTGAAAAAAATATTAAACATGATGGACCTGAAACTAGACTCCAGAACTCTATGGAATCGTATTAGATCACTGTGAACCAATGGACATACCCCAAATTTTCCATCAATGTTTACAAATGATATTTTAGAAAGCGACTCCCAGACCATAGCAAACAATTTTGCAAATAAATGGAAAAACTACAGCGCTGATTCCTCCTACCCGATTGAAGTCATTCAGGAAAAGGAAAACTATAATATTAACAACTTTACCCCTAACGATGATTATCCAAGCTGGTTGACTGACGAAATATCAATTCTAGAGCTCCAAATGACCCTCCAAAAACAAAAGGGAACAACACCAGGTAGAGATAAAATTACCTACAAAATGGTAGGAGCATGCGTCCATAGCCTAAAGCTAGGAATTTGTTCGTTATTCGACCAAATGCTTAGAACTGGACAGATCCCTCACGATTGGAAACAAGCGCAACTTAAGCCAATCACAAAATAAACTCAAAGTTGTCATCACTATGATCTATACCGCCCTATTTCACCCCTTCCCGTTCTCTCCAAGATTTTTGAAAAAATCATTGCAAGACGAATTGGGTGGGCAATTGAAAATAAAACAAGCTCGGGACAACATGCTTTTAGGCATAATAGAGGAGTCCATACATTAGTCCTCTTTTGGAAAAAAACAAAATAGCTAAAAATCTAGAATCATCTAGACATAACATCATTCTCTCTATAGATTTTGAAAAAGCTTTTGACCGAGTAACGGCAACACTTTTAATCCAACAGCTGCATCAATGGGGTATACCTAGTGAACTCCTAAAGGTAGTTTGAACATTTATGACAGGGAGGACCTTTCGTGTCATTGGAATGCCACAAGGCTCCCCACTTTCTGTGATTGCATACAACGCATACTCACTCATAGTTGAGCTCAGTCGACAAGAGTATAAGTTAGACTTAATATTTATATACTTTCATCAGGTGATCATGACATTGTTGAACGCAACTTAATAAAAGCAGATTCAGCCATCCAGGATTGGGCGCAGAAGAGAGGAGCAATCGTAACTGCCTCAAAATAGAGTCATTACATATATGTAAAAAAACACCTGCCTAATCCCACATAAAAAAGAGCTCAAAGTTCTTGATATCACATTCACTAGTAACCTAAATTGGAACCTGCAGACTAAAGTAATAGTACATAAACTTAAAATAAACAACAATTTACTTAAAATAATATGCTCACGAAAAAAAGGACCTCATATTGAAACAGCACTACGTATAACAAAAACCTTAGTAGAAGGCACTCTGCAGCACGGACTAACAACCTACATGTGGACATCAAAAACAAACACAAAAAATCGACACTGAAATAAACGAATGCTACCGAACAGCAACAGGTGCCCTTAGAACAACACCAATCGAGGCGCTTCGAGTCGAAGCCGGGTATTCATTATTTAGTATATTGTCCACAAGAAGAGCTTTCAACCTAGGATGCAAGGCATTAGCAGACGAACTGCACCCACTACACCCACTAATGCTCTGCACCCAAACGATCATTAAAAGAAAAAATAAGTTAACATCAGCGATGAAACGCGTAGCATCAATTGTGTCCTCTTGCTATCAGCGTCAACCAGAAGAATACACGTCGAGACCAGATCGCAAACCACCGTGGAAAAGGCACCTACTCCCTATAGACACCAGCATCGCCAACAACAAAAAGAACACTACTACAAACGACATCTTTAAAAAATTACACGCACAAATAATAGAGTCTATCAACCCGGTACGGATTCTTTACATTGATGGGTCGTGCACAGAAGCGTACTGCTCATACGCAGTAATAAAATGGGAAAATAGTGGCCAAACAGTAACCCTTCATCAAGGAGAACTGCCACATCCAGCAGGAAACTACATCGCTGAACTAGCAGGGATTCAAAAGGCTATAAACTTAGCTCAAAATTGATCCGGAAAAACGCTAATTTGCTCCGACAACCTTGGAATTCTAAAAGGTCTAAAAAGCGAAACCAACAAATGCCCTTCATTAGAGCGGGTCAGAAGCAAGATTGGTGGGCATATAACTCTATCCTGGGTCCCAGGGCACACGGGAATCCAGGGAAATGAAGCAGCGGATTTAGCAGCAAGAAGCGCCTCTAATTTCCCACTCATATTAGAATCCCCTAATATCTACCAACTTGCTCGGAACCTATGTGCAGCATCTCAAAATGAGCAAATCTGTGAATCATGGAGAAACAGTACATGTTTCCTCAGGTCACAACCTAAACGAATTCCTTACAACAGTATGTTTACGAGAGAGGAATGCGTCAAACTGTTCCGAATTAGAGTCGGTAAACCTCTATTCAGTTGCAAATGTATATTCGATGGACAACCTCCTGAACTATCTTCTCTGTATGGCACATCTTCGTTGATTGCCCGAGGTCCAACCAGATTGGTGGTGAAATGGATGTCATGAAGAAACTGACTGAAGTCTTGAACCCAGCAAATAAAAATACAATTACTAACATCAAAACAGCTACATCATACCACAGAAAGTTTGCGGAAATATGAATTTATTGAATTATTATTAAAAAAAATTAAAAATGTATTTATGCAAATGTAAATGTAAATGTATGTAGTGTAAATATTGTGACATTGACGGCATTACATGGCATTAATTGCCCAAATGCCTTACCTAATAGAGTTTATAAATTTGCTTTATAGACTACTTGTAAATAAATAAATAAATAAATAAAAAACAAAATATTTAACTTTACCTGAAACTCTGGTTAACGGTGTTTAGTCGCTCTAATGTTAACTTTTGTTCCTTCTCTATCCTTTCAAGCATTTCTTGTATTATAGTAAGGATACATGTGAATTGTGCAAATGATAGAGTGTTTTCCAATAACAGTGGTGATAAAAATGGTATACATTTTGTGGCCATTATCTCCGCCCCAATTCCAAGTTTTTCGTGGGTTAGAGCAATCTTATGAATCCCTGCAAAATTATTTAAATGTTTATACAGTTAAACATTGCAATAATACGAACCTATCATGGCCATTATCACAGGTGGCTCTCTATTATCAATCAATTCAAGAAACGGAAGAATATCCGATATTAGGACCCATTTATCTAAAAACTCCAATACTCTGCCTATGCACAATAAGCATTTCACTTTAACACAAATATCGACATTTTCCAAACAAAGTGCTTTTATTCTTGGCAATAGAGTATTTCTTATTGAATTATAATCAATTAAAGGTAAAAGCGAAGAAATAGCTTGAAGGCACATTTCTTGAATCTCTTTAACGCCAGAGTCTATTGATCTATGGAACAAGGGCAATAAATGTAATTTAACATCCTCAGAACTGGTCAGTTTTAACAATACGTCCATTTTTTGCATGAATATCCATAGAACTTGTATAGGTTCCTCTAATTTAAAGACCAATTTAAGGTAAGGAAAGATACATTCGGAATATTCTTGATGAGTACACATGGATGCAATTAGAAGAATGTTTGGCAGAACAAACGGAACCATTGGTAAATTTACAAATTCTTGGACTAGGTGCGGAACTACTATATGAACATTTACACGATGCGGAAATGTTGGTATTATTTGCATTAATCCTTTGTAAAATTTTGATTTTTGTAAGTTATTCCATTGATACAGAGCATCCAAATAATTAAGTGTTTTTACCCCAACGTCTTGAAATGGCGGAAACTGTTTAAATATAAATTCACATTTGTAAGTATCACTACGACAATAAAAATTAATTTACCTTTCTGAGCTTTTCTAACTTTGGCCGGCAAAATGGATTCGGGTTAAGCAAACTTTTCACTACATCTCTTAGACCCAAATCTTCATCGAACCTCTCAAAATTTTCCAGTTGAACACTGTTCTTAGCGAATTGCTTAAAAGTATGGTAATTATTTTCAAACTGCAGCAATGGTTTACCCATACATATGTAATATATTAACATTCCTAGAAAAATATTCTTCATAATTAGTCCATGAATCTTTATATCAAATTACCTAACGAATAAAGATCACTTTCAGCAATCTCTGTTTCACTTTCTATTTTCTCAGGCGCCAAATATTCCAATGACGGTCTTATAGGCGGAATATCCAATCTGGTGAAGACTTTTAAATCGCCAATTTCAGACTTCAACTTTACCGAAAACTCTAAACCAAAAATCTTCCAACTTCTTTGCTTGTTAATCAAAATTGATTCTGGACACAAATTTCCATGAATTAAATTAGCATCATGATGGAGAAAAACTAATCCATCAATCATTTGTTGAATACCATGACAAATTTCGACTCCAAATAGTTTTGTAAGGGAATTGTCTTCTACAACGTTTGCTAAACTAGCAACAACAGGTTCTGAAGCAAAAGCCAAACTATCTCTACTCTCTTCTAATGGATGCTGAACAGTTAATATTCGAGGGTGCTTTATTTTTGTTAATTGTTGAACACCACGCCTCAAAAGATTCAAGAGGTATTCTTTATCTTCTTTGGACCATCTGTCTATCATTTTTTTTTCAAAAACAAATACAGATACTTCTTGTCTAGTTGATTTCTTGTAACCGCTGTATATTTTCCAATATTTTCCTTAAATAATGCTAATTTATTGAAACTGAAAACAATATAGGCTTATATTTACCTATACCAGCCGATGTCAGTTCATGAACGACTTCATATTCCCTTGTAACATTATTCCCTGGTAATACCGAAGAAATCTGAGAAACTGTTGTTTGCATGGATGAATAAAACTTATTTATAACATCCATTTTTACTGCCGAAAATTTACAATATTTGTGCTCCAAATACAAATTGGTAGAAAAAATTGTTGCAACTAGAAATCAAATAGTAAAGAGATATCCAACTTCTACCCCTCTTCAAAAGATGATTTCATTTGACAGCTTTCTTTACGAGACTTTTCGAACCGTGTGTGTGAATACATGTGAGCTGCACAAATCAGCTGATAGACATATACATTAAAACAAATGAGGTGAACTACGCCATCATATCAGTCATAAAAAGCAAAAACACAAATCAGTCATTTAAAGATGCGTAACTTTCCAGATGGAAAACCCCTAGCCAACTCAAAAATTTGACAGTTATTCATGAATCTTCCAATAAATTTGACAGTTATTGACGAATCTTCCAATAAATTTGACGGTTGATGATGAATGAACACTGTCCAAGCCCATTTCACTACTTCAGCTTGGAGGGGAAGTCACACGTATTCTCGGTAAATCGTGTCGGTGAAAATGTTATAAAAAACGTTGTCTGATGAAATTAAGGGGCAAGAGAAGTAGGAGTTGGATATCTATATGTGATTGATTTGTGAGCAAAAATTAGTTAAACGAAATGGGTCTCCTTCCAGTGGAAAATACCAGAGATCAGCTACATAGAGATATTGAACTCTTTCCCTTCTACCCTCATGACGTCATCTGACAGCGTTTTTTATAACATTTTTTCGTACAGTATCCGTGAATACGTGTGATTTGTTTTGAACACCTGATTGACTTCCCCTCCAAACAAATTCATACAAGACATACATTCCTTATCTACATACATATGGGAAGAAATCTATCAGCGGGTTGGCCATATCCCCACTCCCCTTTTTTTTCAAACTCTATCACAAATCGTTCGCAATACGTTCACCACGAAAAGAAGGGGAAGTTAAACGAAAATGTAAGTGTTCAGTAAGATCATTCATTTTACATAAATAATTACGACTGGAAGGACTATTGGAAACTATTAATTATCGGTTATTTTTAAATTGAAGTTTACATTATTATATTATGAAATATATGGAAATAGGTTTGATATATTTTTTATTTATTCTAATTTCATTGGAAATAATGAAACAATCAGAGAGATAAGTGACAAATGTACTTATTGACGTTGAGCCTGAGAAAATCAAATAAAATAGTTAACAAAATTTAAATTCATCCTTGTAGTATTGAAATGACCGAAGTATCTCCTTGTGGTCTTCAGATTTAAGAAAAAAACTGGTTTGTTTTTTCAAAGTGTTCCTTTATTAAACGTTAAAATTGAAATTCAGAAATTTTTTTTGTTTTTGAATTCCATGGATTTATGCATTTATTTTAATTTGTTCGTGATAATGCATTAATCTTTCAAAACATCCTTTAAAAAGACAATTTTATTTCCAACATTTTTATATTTTCCTTTGTTTAGGAATTCAAAGGCTATATTCACAAATAACTATGCATGAATCTATATAAGTATATGCAGTTATGTATACTACTTGTTTTTTTAATTTATTTGTACTTCTGCAATCGTGTTTTTTTTTATTTGAAGAATTAATTTTGTCATTTATATACAACAATGCAATGTAAATGTGAATAAATACGGAGTGATAATTATGAAATATCATCTTACACAATTGAATAGTATCCAAATATACAACATATACAATTTTTAGTATCAATATATTAAGCAACATTTTTACAACAATATCCAACGTTTTTTTAATATTTGAAAAATGTTCGGCCTCATGAACACAACCAGTGCATTATTCCAGTAGTGGGCAAATTCGACAAAAAATGACACTATCGTGGGCAAATGTCCGCCATTTTCGTGGGCAAATGTCCAACGATAACGGGAGTTCGTTAAACTCTGTGGAAGTGTGCGTAAAAATAAGGCAGTATGCGTGAGTTTAACGAAAATATTGGAAAATCTGAAAAAATTTTGGGAATGGACGTTGATATTCGAGACGAAAAAAGCTCGAGAGTTGAGTATCTCTCTGTAGTTGATTTCTGGTGGTAAGCTATTTTTTTAGGTTCCATGCTAAAACAAATGAAAACTACGCTGCAGGAGGTGTTGGATGCTTTTTGAAAGACGGTAGCCAGATTGAAGATGTTTCGTGTGTAGCTTTAATAAGTGCGGATGTTCTTAGAGTTTCGTTTGATCATAACAATGAATTGTTTGTTTTTCTATGTGTTTATAGATTACATATGTATCCTGTCTCAATGTTCCTAAATGAGTTTTCTACTCTTTTGGATAAGAATAGTGGAAACAATCTGTTTGTTATAGGGGATTTTAATGTAAACATTTTAGAGAATAATGAAATAGTTCTTATCTAACATTACTAGCATCTCATGGTCTTGAATCTTATATAAATGAACCGACTAGAAATGTGTCAGGTAGTTGTCTGGACCACATATATGGACGTTATAATTTTAATACACCTGTTTACTGGAAGAAATGTGTCCTGGTATTGTTAATTACTGTTGACAGGTCTTCTTAATTACTAATGACAGGTCTTCTACTCAAATCACTAACTGTAAAGGAAGGCATTAATTCAAGTTCAAAGAACAAAGTAGTGAAAATAAATTATACTAGACTGAAAAATAAGCTTCTACATGAGTTCTGGGATGATGTTTATTCATGTTATGATGTCTCACTTGCGTATACAAAATTCATTGATTGTCTTATGAATCACATTTCTAATTGTTCCTCTTCAGTCCATGTAAGAAAACAAAATAAAAGGCTTAAACCCTGGATCTCCAGGGCTTTACTTAACAAAGTAATTGCTAAGAATAAACTTAGAATGAAATGTTACAAAAACCCTGGGAATCTAAGATTAAGAAACGATTATAAAAGATTGTGTGTAGAACTGAAGAAGGAGATTCCAATTTGTCGTGATAACTATTATCGTAATCGTTTTAATTCTGTTTCTGGAAACCTCCGAAATGAATGGAAATTAGTGAACTGTCTTTTATGTAAATCTTCGTTTACTAAAAAACCAAGCCATATGCGTCTCTTTCAGTTTCAGACAATTTAAGTACTGCTAATGCGTTCAATGAATATTTCACAAGTATAGCTGTCAGTCTACAACCATCCTCAGATAACTCCTCTTATGCCTGCTTTTCCACCTTCAGATGTTCTGAGCCTCTTCAAAGCAATAGCTTCATTTCTAATCCTATAACACCTCTGGAAATGTTAAAAGCTATACACTGTCTAAAAAATACTAATTCCAGTGGAGCTGATGGTATTACAAGTATGCTTTTAAAGAATGTTTCATACTTTGTAGTCGAGGTGTTAACGGATATCTATAATAGTTGCGTTTTTGCTGGAGTCTTTCCTGATGCCCTCAAATGTGGTGAAGTCATACCTTTGCTTAAAAAAGGTTCCCTTGAAGACATGTGCAACTATAGGCCCATTTCACTTCTTCCTTTATTCAGTAAGATCTTCGAAAAACTTATAAAGATTCGAATTTTAAAATTTCTAAATGAAAACGACTACTTCAGTCCCAATCAATTTGGTTTTCGAGAAGGCAAATCGACTGAAGATGCCTTAATACAATTCTGTGCCCAAACAATGTCTAATCTTGAGAACAAAAAGTGTACTGCTGCTTTGTTCATTGATATTACCAAGGCATTTGACATGGTAAATCACAATCTTCTTTTACGGAAATTAGAAAAAGCTGGTTTCCGCGGGTTTATGCTTAACTGGTTCAATTCCCAAAAAGTTAAGTTAGATGACACAAGGAGCGACAGAAAAGTATTTCACTTGGGTGTACCACAAGGCTCTATCTTGGGTCCAATTTTATTTCTTGTGTACATTAACTCCCTCCTTGCTCTAAATTTCAAAGGCTCACCTACAGCCTTTGCGGATCACATGGGTTTTACTTATGGTACGAGCAGTCCCTTGGATCGTGTTGCTGACATTAATTATGATTTGAGTTTATTGAGAAGTTGGTTTGCGAATCATAATCTGGTAATAAGCTCAAAAACCAAAATAATGCTTTTCAACTTGTTATCATGGGCAAATTTTGAAGCGTCTTTTCATTTTCATGCTCCTGATTGTCAAAAATTCAAATTATTCAACTGCAGCTGTTCACAAGTTTATTGTTCTTCCACTTTTAGTAATAAAGAAAAATGTAGTGATAACTGCTTTCAAATTGAGATAGTAGACGAATTTAAATATCTTGGTCTTGTTATCGATGCCAATATGAGTTTTTCGAAACATATTGAATCGCTAAAGAAATATTTTCGATCTACGCTTAGACATTTCTATTATTTACAAAAAGTCTGTTCCACAAAGCTTTTAAAAAGAATTTACTTTGGTATATGTCAATCCAAGCTTCAGTATGGAATTACGTGTTGGGGAGGAGCTTATCGTAACAAAATGCAACCAATTTTAGTTCTTCAAAAACATATTTTGAGAAAGATATGTAGAAAACCTGCTAGACATCCTAGTTTTACTTTATTTTATAACCTGAAAGTCCTTCCTGTTCGTCACATGTTTTGTTTTAAGGTGTTGAAAACATTCTTCATGAGATCTGGTAACCGCAATTTTCGTCTGATTTCTAATTATAATCTACGTGGTAATGTTTCAAATATGGTAACCGTTCCTCTTGCCCGCACTACTGCTTATCGTAATTTTTAGTGTTTCTTCATGTCGAATATTTAATAAACTTCCGTATTCCATCAGAGCTCTTTCGGCATCAAACGTTTTTATAAAAAATGTCAAAAATTGGCTTTTCAACTTTAATTACCCTGGTATTGAATCAATTACTTTTGATGTTCTTTTGTAAGGCGCTTTTGAACTTTCTGTTATTTTTGCTTAATTGTTTTTTTTTTCTTTTTGCCACTGCTTTTTTTAACTTTGTTACTATGTAAACTTCTATTTATGTATTTTTTTCGTGTATTCTTTTCACGCCTTGTTTGCAACTTCACTGATTTGTATATTGTATTGAATTTTGAATTACTACTAAATTATGAAATACCACTAAATTAGTACTAAATTAATGAATTTTGCAGCATTTGAAGTGGCTTCAATACCGTTTTATTACTTTTGTAAGTAAAACATAGAATGCCTCAACATATTTTTATTTTTATATAATTTATTTATGCTATTTTTAAGTTTCTAAGTTTTTATTTTTTTTAATTGTTAGATGAATCGAATTCATTATATGGAAATAAAATAATAATAATAATGAAAAATTATCTACTGGTTGTACACGGCCATCGTGAGACCTATCCTCATCTCCGGCAGTATTGCTTGGAGGGAAGCAGTTAATACCAAATCCCACCTGAGCAACTTAGATAAGGTCTTCGAGTTACTGGTGCACTCAAATCAAATAGCTACGGACATTCAAGCAGAAATCAGTTAAACGATTTCTCTTTCCAGTGGAAAATACTTTCGCCAATAACGAAACACGCATCCTTCTATATTCGTCAAATATATTTCACGCACACTTTCACAAGTGGTGTCTTTCATCAGCTGTTCATCAGCTGTTCGTCAGTTTGCTCACGATCTGGAATAATCTAGAAGTATGTCATGAGCTGTGTAGCGCCTCGAGAGAGCACAGCGCCTAAAGCAACGTTACTTGCGCCTGTAGTAAGATTAAAAGGCTTACTAAAGTCAGGGTATTGCAGCAAAGGATCATTACACAATAAGCCTTTCGAAACAATCTCTGTATCTAGAGTCAAGGATGATAGTTTCACCTTTTCGTAAACATTGTGTAATTGGTTTGGTTAAATTTGCGAAGTCCTTAATAAATTTTCTATAATATCCCAGGAGACCAAGAAAGGATTTTATCTGTTTAACTGTCTTGGGTATGGGAAAATTCTGTATAGCCTAAATCTTTCCAGTGTTTAGTTTTATTCCATCAAAAGTGATAATGTGGCCTAAAAACGAAACTTCCTTTCGAAGGAATTTAGACTTTGAGACCTGCACTTTAAGATTTGAATCTCTTAGTTTTTGAAATACTGCTTTCAGACTTTCGATATTCTCTGGGAGCGAAGTAGAAAACACGATTATATCGTCCATATACACCAAGCTGATTTTGCCCTGAAGGTCCCTCAAAACGTTGTCCATAACACGTTGAAATGTAGCAGGAGCGTTTTTAAGGCCGAAGGGCATGCGGACAAACTCATAATGACCGTTGTCGACGGTGGTGGTGGTTTCGACTTGATGGAGTCCAGAAGCAAGGTCAATTGTGCTAAAATAAACGCACGTTCCAAGTTTGTCCAAAATCTCATTTATATTTGGGACTGGATACCTATCATCAACGGTCTTCTGATTTAGTTTCCTGTAATCTACTACAAGTCTCCATTTTTGTACTCCGTTCGCAGTTTACTTCTTGGGAACGATCCAAATCTGTTCAATTTCCAAGAATTAGCGTCACCTACAGTCAGTTTCAAAAGTGAGTGTACAGCCATCGGGAGAAAGTTCATCCTCAAAAATAAAATATACCAGCAGGAGCTACGGTTGATATGGGTACATCAAATTAAAGGTTTTAACTCATACTTCAATAAACACTATATTTCATTTTAAAGAACTGTAAACATAAAGTAATTAAATCAATTTATAAGAAAAATGGGCAAAAAACAAGCGTCAAAAGTGAGTGTTCACTTATTTTTAAAAAGCTTTAAATTATTGACAAAATGGTATTAATATTTTGTATTATTTCCTTTGGACTTTATTACTGCTTCTATTTTTCGAGGCATGGATTCAACAAGTTTTCTTGTAACGCTCGTTGGTATTCTTGTCCATTCTTCTACCAATGCATCCCGTAGTGACTGTGTTGATGTTATTGGGTGTTTTCTTATCTGCCTATCCAAATGTTCCCATAGATGTTCGATGGGATTTAGATCTGGTGATTGGGGAGGATGATCCAATTGCTTTGGTGTATTATAAAGTAGCCATTCTCTAACCAGGTACGATGTGTGTTTAGGATCATTGTCGTGTTGGAAGATCCACGTTCTTGGAAGACCCACTTCTGTACACTTGTTGTTTATGTGTATGTGTACCATACCGTTAATGCAAGAATCCTTCTCTGCGATCAGTTAATCGAGACAAAAAAGTTTCCGTACAAATGACATTTTTGTGTTTCATTTGGCAATGTCAAGTGTGTGATCCAGGATTATTTGTTTTTTGGTAAGATTAAACATTTTTAATTGTATTTCAGTAATTATTTCGTTGGTTTTTTTAAAAGAAAATAAAATGGAGTGCAAGAATAAGCAAATCCCTTTTGCCAACAAGAAAATTATAATTGACCTGAGATATGAAGAAAAGTCACTGAGAGAAATGCAGATTGCATAATTGATTGAGACGAGTTTCATCCTGTGGTGAGCGGGTTTGTTGCCATTTCCTTCGAGCTTTTCTTTTTTCGCTTACCATTTCCTTTATTTCCGGTGGATATCGCTTGGTGTGTTTAATCGTCATTCTTCTTACGGTGTGCTACTCCATGCAGCACACTGTATAGTGTCTATGAAATATGAAATTGTCGACTTCAATTTCCAGGTCATATGTGGTTCTCAGCGGTACTCTGAGTTCGATATGATCATGTAAGTAATTCCTGAATGTATGCCAGTTTGTACGATGAAACATACACATAGTCAAAAAAGTCTCCGTACAGTATATTTTTGGTCAAAAAATTAGCTTATTTTGGTAGGAATTAATAAAAATTATTAAAAGAAAACACAGAAAGAGAAGATTGATTCACTCCCTTCCAAACTAAATCAATTTCCAAGAATTAGCGTCACCTACAGTCAGTTTCAAAAGTGAGTGTACAGCCATCGGGAGAAAGTTCATCCTCAAAAATAAAATATACCAGCAGGAGCTACGGTTGATATGGGTACATCAAATTAAAGGTTTTAACTCATACTTCAATAAACACTATATTTCATTTTAAAGAACTGTAAACATAAAGTAATTAAATCAATTTATAAGAAAAATGGGCAAAAAACAAGCGTCAAAAGTGAGTGTTCACTTATTTTTAAAAAGCTTTAAATTATTGACAAAATGGTATTAATATTTTGTATTATTTCCTTTGGACTTTATTACTGCTTCTATTTTTCGAGGCATGGATTCAACAAGTTTTCTTGTAACGCTCGTTGGTATTCTTGTCCATTCTTCTACCAATGCATCCCGTAGTGACTGTGTTGATGTTATTGGGTGTTTTCTTATCTGCCTATCCAAATGTTCCCATAGATGTTCGATGGGATTTAGATCTGGTGATTGGGGAGGATGATCCAATTGCTTTGGTGTATTATAAAGTAGCCATTCTCTAACCAGGTACGATGTGTGTTTAGGATCATTGTCGTGTTGGAAGATCCACGTTCTTGGAAGACCCACTTCTGTACACTTGTTGTTTATGTGTATGTGTACCATACCGTTAATGCAAGAATCCTTCTCTGCGATCAGTTAATCGAGACAAAAAAGTTTCCGTACAAATGACATTTTTGTGTTTCATTTGGCAATGTCAAGTGTGTGATCCAGGATTATTTGTTTTTTTGGTAAGTTTAAACATTTTTAATTGTATTTCAGTAATTATTTCGTTGGTTTTTTTAAAAGAAAATAAAATGGAGTGCAAGAATAAGCAAATCCCTTTTGCCAACAAGAAAATTATAATTGACCTGAGATATGAAGAAAAGTCACTGAGAGAAATTTCAAAAATTATTAAGGGACCCCGTTCTTCTATTCAGTACATCTTGGAAAAAATTTGAAGAAACAAAAACCATTGCCAACAAACCAAGATCTGGCCGTCCAAGAAAAATAGATAGTCATACGGAGAGGCGATTGGTCAGAAGTGTCGAAGAAGATCATCGGCAAAGTGCCCCTGTAATTGCCGGTAAATTGAAAACCAATGATGAAATAGATGTGACTCCCCAGACGGTAAGAAATGTTTTTAAAAGAAATGTGTACAACGGTCGAGTGAGCCGGAAGAAGCCATACATACGGAAAACCAATATGAAGGCGAGGCTGCAGTATGCTAGTGAACATTAAGAAAGAGACAATTCTTTCTGGGATCAAGTGATATTTACTGATGAGAGGCAAATTCAACGTATTTGGTTCAGATGGACGACGGATGGTGCGGAGGAAGCCAGACACTGGTCTTCATCCAAAAAACTTAACCCCTACAGTAAAGCATGGCGGAGCCAATGTAATGGTGTGGGGATGTATGGCCTCTTCCGGCGTTGGAAATCTAGTTTTTATTGAATCAACTATGAACAAATATGGATACTTGAATATTCTTCAAGAAAATCAAGTGCTAAAAAACTGGGTCTCGGCAATACCTTCATATTCCTACAGGATAATGACCCCAAGCACACATCTTTTCTGGTAAAATACAAAAATACAATGTTAATAAACTGGGCAAGTGCGAGTTGTACTCGCACGGGTAAGGTTCCGTCGCATAATATTGATGGATGATTTCTGAAGATCAAACGACGTTTCTAAACTATTTCAGTTGAATTTTCTTCTAAATTCAACCCAAATCAACCATTTATTCATAAATTCATATTGACATCCAAACAAACAAATGTTCATCCCTACATATACCTATATCTCTATCCAAGTTTATCCAACACAGAAAATCCCTTCCATCATACACATACCCAACACTGCTCATGCCTGCGGTGTGTGTGTATTCATTTCTGTTGGGCATTTAGGGGTGAGATCGAAAAGATAACGCTCAGCAACGAATAGAGTGGCCGAACACAGCATGAAATTATGTGTGAAAATGAAAATCGTTCTCATTTTAAATCTTAGATATCTCAAAATTTCAACATAAGTCGATATTTTGAAATTTATCATTTCTTAATGCTTACATTGCTGTCTTCAAAACTGCGTTTTCAGATCTTCAAAATTCGCATGTCGATGATTGACCGTTTTTGGCCAATATCTCCAAAACCATTAGGGCCAGAATGCTCGCAATGGTTTTAAATGAAAGTACTCAATGAAGCCAAGTTTTTGTGATTTTTTCAGATTTTTAAACACTTTGGTTTAGAAATGGCAGGGGGGGACGCATTTAAAACTTTGGAGCTCCATATTTTCCAAACGGTATTTTGGATAAAAAAGTGTTGAACGAAACCTCCACCTCATTTCGAAAGATCTGTCGATTGATATATATATCGATGGGATGCGACAATTTTTCAAAATTAGGGTCAACTTCACCTGTACTGGAGCCACCCCCAAATGGCCCCACTTTTTAAAATCGCTGCATAGGAATTGACATCTAGGTCTGAAGTACCTAATTCCAAAATTTCATGCCGATATCTTCATAAACTTCGGAGATAAAAAAGTGTGACAGACACGACGGACGGACGGACGGACGGACACACCGAAATTATAAAGGTTCCGTTTTTGTAGACGGAACCTTAAAAAACAGATCAAACACCCTGCTCAGTCACCGGACTTAAACCCAATTGAGCATCTGTTGGACCACTTAGATAGAAAGATCCGAGAGCGCTCAATTTCAACTAAGACTGACTTGAAGGCCATCTTGATTGATGAGTGGAACAAGATTTCTCCAGCCACGACTTCCAAACTGGTGCATTCGATGCAGAATAGGTTGAATGATGTTATACGGAACAAAGGAGGCCCGACCAAATATTGATTTTGTTAAGTTATTTATTTCTCTTTGTTGTTTTTATTACTCTTTCGTTACTGTTATTACTTTTCAATTTTCAATTCAATTCAATTTAATTTATTTCAAGTAAATGATGTTTAACATATTGCGAAATTACAATTACAATTTTAATTTATATTTAGAGTTTTAGGATACAAGTACCTTTACAGCTAAGATATAGTATTATATAATGATTAATAAGAAAATTGATTTATGTACAATAATATTAAGGAACATTTTTCAAAGAAGTTAGCCTGCGACATAGCCATGAGGAAATAAATAGCGTTGACATTGGCTAAATCATGAAGTTTTTTAGTTGAAAAGTGCAGAGGCAAGTTAAGCATAATTTGAAGTAATTTGTTTTGACTTCTTTGTAGCTTTAACTTGTGAGTTTTAGCGCAATCGTGCCAGACAGGGGCTCCATATAAAAGGATGGCCTGGAAAATGGTTTTGTGAATTATCACTTTATTCTCTATACACAGTTTGGAGTTTCTGCAGATAAGAGGATAAAGGAGTCTTATTGATTTGTTTATTTTATCCGTGGTGGTAGATATATGCTTCTCAAAAGTAAGTTTTTTGTCTAGCACAATACCTAAGTATTTATAAGAGTCCGACCAATCTATGTCAAGACCACACAACTTAAGTCTGACGGTATGAGGTAGAAAGCAAAGTTTTCTGCGAAGTGAGAACCAAACAGCCTGGGTTTTTTGGGCGTTTAATTGTATTTTCCATCTGAAAAAATACTTTTCCAGTCTGTCAAGAGCACTTTGGAGTTCAGAGCAAACATTAATATACAACACACCTGAGGCGAAAATGGCAGTATCATCTGCAAACATAGCTACTTTTGCATTATTATCTAGGTTGGGGAGATCAGATACATATATATTGAATAGGGTGGGATCGAGAACGGATCCCTGAGGAACACCTTAGTGAATACTTCTAACCGAAGAATTGCAGTTTTGTATTTTAACCACGAACTTTCTTCCGGAGAGAAAACTTTGTATAATTTTAATGATTCTGATGGGAAATCCAAGTATGAAAAGTTTGTGAACCAGTCCGTCGTGCCATACGGTATGGAAAGCTTTCTCAATATCAAGCAGAACAAGTCCAGTGGATTCTTTAAGGTTAAATTTTTGACGAACATGTTTTTTGATCCTAACTAGTATAGGATCAAATACTAATATATAATATATAGCAAATACTACGACATAAGTTAAACAATGCTGTTAGATACATATACCAATGCCAGGAATAGCTTTGAGCAACTTGTTGTTAACTTCGTCTAGCCCAGGTGATTTTTTTTTGACTTAGTAGCCTTAATTTAGTCTTTGACCTTAGTGGTGGTCAGTACAAAGGAATCATCAAGAGCGATTGTCGATTCAGCTAAAATGCGTTGGGTGTTTGTTACTTCAGCAACAGTATGGTATCACTGAGGTGTGCGGATGCAGTGTGAAATCGCGAGAAGGTTGATGCCATAATGTTCGCTTTTTCATCAGATGTAAGGTACATATCATTTTGCACTTTGAGAGGAGGAATGTTAGATCATCTTTTTTTCAGAATTTTGGATATTTTCCAAAAGGTTTTACTACCTTTTTCGAATGACGAAAGAAAGTTATTCCAACGAGAGTTTCTGTAAGCAAAAATTTCGTCTTTAATGGCCTTATTAAGAAATTTCGTACTTTCAAGAAATGAGTCTATACGATAACGAAGCCACTTTCTTCTTATATTCAGGAAGGCTCTCTTTAACCTTTTTGGCAGAGTATTTTGGTATTGCAAGATCAGCTGCATTGGTGATTGTAGAAACGAAGTTCTTACATAAAGTGTCAACACGATCTGGATTCACTACTGATTCTGACGTAAAATCGCTAAGCTTCAGATTTTTATTAATGTATGATTTAAAGGATTTCCAGTTTGCAACGGAATACCTGTAGGCGATTCGAGTATGGCTAAGTGGTTCTAAATGGTTTACAGTAATGTATACTGGGAGGTGATTGGAACCTAGATTGTTGTGTGTTCTTGGTGGAGTACAATTGTTAGGAACGTTTGTCAAAAAGAAATCGAGGGTTGAAGGATTCTTAGATAATGCCGATGGGACAAATGTGGGAGTAAGCGGGTGTAATAAATAATAATTGGGATTCACGTCAACAACATTATAGAGTACATTACCATAAGCAATTCCAATGCTGATATCGACAGTTAAGATCACCGCCAAGAATTACCTTGTTATTAAATCTTAACATCTTTTGAAGATCTCTTTTAAATTGAGTTGTTTTTTCAGCATTTCTATTTCTTCCTGGAAAATAGACGGAAAAAATACTCAATATCGAGTTATCTACAAGAGTAATATCGACCCCGAGTGCTTCAATCAAATGAAGTTGTACGTAAGGTATGCGCAATACCTTTTCTCACGACAACGGCAACTCCTCCACCGGTTCTATGACCCCTGTCTAGCCGATAGCACACATAATTCGGATGAGAAAATGATTTGTTTGGCTTAAGCCATGTTTCTGTAATGAGCGCAATGTCAACTCTTTCATTAAACATGAAGTTAAAAAATTCTAATCGTTTTTTGTTGATGCTTTTGGCATTCCATGTTATAACATAAGAGAATTACTTGACATATTTGTGTGAATACATATACTTAATAGCTAATGATGTTATTACGTTAAACTGGTCATCTCTTGTATTACACGCGTGTAAACTTAAAAGGCTACTGTGGTTACCATGCCTGCCATCCGTCAGAGAGAGCAAGAGGCGGATCATCTCTGTTTATACGCGATAATATAGATCACTTAGCAGGACTAAATATAGAATCCAATCCAATACAATTAACTACGGTTCATGTAAAAAACAAACATTATTCATTTAACGCCTCGTCGATTTACTGCCCTCCGCGTAGTATAATTGATCAAAACGAGCTTGAAAGTATTTTCCACACTCTTGGCCCAAATTTCGTAATTGGTGGAGATTTTAACGCGAAGCACACTTTTTGGCGGCCAAGATGTATCTCACAAAAAGGCAAAAAATTGTACAGAGCTGGTATGAATCTAAGTTGTGAATTTTTCTCGACAGGAAAACCGACCTACTGGCCTTCGGATATTACAAAAATACCTGACGTTGTTGATTTCTTTGTCATAAAAGGCATATCTCGAAACTACTTAAGAGTTGAAGAAAGCTTTGATCTTAGTTTAGATCATTCTCCCATTGTACTATCTATGAATGATAACCTCGTAAGAAAGGAAGTACCACCTACGTTAACTAATCAACGAACGAATTGGCAAGCATTCAAAAATTACTTACAAGACAATATCGAACTTGCGGTACCGCTGAGAACCCGATATGATTTAAAAATAGAAGTCGATAAATTTATAGATGTAATACAGTGCGCTGCGTGGAGCAATACACCCCTCGTTATGAAAACGACAATAAAAAAAGGCGAAAATTAAGTCGTTTAAAAATAATAACCTAAGTACCTACTTAAGAGGCTTGTCCGCGAAAAAGGATACCAACTACTCACTCTGGAAAGCAGCTACAGGTTTTAGAAAACCCGAACCACATACGGCCCCAATTAGAAAAAATCAATTCGAGTAGGCAAAAGAAGTTAAAGAGAAAGCGGATCTCTTCGCAGATCACTTGGAAGCGACGTTTAAATCGCACAGTGGACAAACACTTCCTACTATTCGGACATACACTTTGACAATTATTCTATAAGAAATGCTACTCTGACAGAGGTTAAAGAAGAATTACACAAGCTCAAACCCAAAAAAGCTCCTGGTTATGACCTAATCACAGGAGAAGTTCTAAAAGAATTACCTAAGAAAGCGCTTCTGAAGTTTCTCTACCTCATTAATGCCGCCTTTAGATTAGAACATGTCCCTAGTCAGTGGAAAGTGGCGGAAGTAATAATGGTACTCAAGCCGGGTAAACCCCCAACAGAAAAAAGTCTTACAGACAGATTTCACTACTTCCGATAATGTCTAAGATGTTTGAAAGAATTTTACTTAGGCGTTTAAGCCCGATTGTGGAAGAAAGACGACTTATTCCTAATCACCAATTTGGTTTTAGAAATAAGCATTCGACTATTGACCAAATACATCGAATAACTGATGTTATAGAAAAATCGTCTGAACAAAAGCAAGTCTGCTCAGCTGTATTTCTCGATGTTTCGCAGGCCTTTGACAAGGTTTGGCACGAGGGTTTGAAACACAAACAGAGACAGTTCTTCCCGGGGTAACTTTACGTAATATTATCAAATTAACTTTCTGACAGAATCTTCCGTGTAAAATATGGAAAAGAATACTCGGTATTTAAATCTATAGAAGCTGGAGTACCCCAAGGAAGTGTTCTTGGTCCTCTCCTCTACTTACTTTTTAGTAGCGATATGCCACAAAATGTTGGCACTGTACTAGGCACATTTGCTAACGACACTGCCATTTTGGTAACTGCCAAAACGGTCGAAGAGTCAACTAGAAAACTGCAACGTGCTTTAGATCGGGTACACGAATGGACAAACACTTGGAGAATTGAACTCAATGAAACTAAATCCGTTCATATTAATTTTACATATAACAACGTGAATAATTTGCCCGTGTTTATAAATGGTGTTCAAATCCCCTTTGGAAATGAAGCGAAATACGTCGGGATGACTCTCGATGTAAAGCTCAAGTGGAATGAACACGTCAAAAAGAAACGTGAAGAGCTCCAAATAAAATATAAAGACATGTACTGGCTTATTGGAAAATATTCCAAACTAAGTACTGAAAACAAATTGCTTATATACAAGCAACTGCTAAAACCCGTCTGGACATATGGTGTACAACTACGGGATTGTACCAAAGAAAGTAATAAAAATATACTACAAACTTTCCAAAATAAAGTACTAAGAACCATCGTCAACGCACCGTGGTACATACGGAACGACGATATCCACAGAGATCTCGGAATTGAATTAATCCAGGATGAAACGAAGAACATTGCTCGTAAGCATAAGCGTCGTCTGGAAGAGCACATAAACCCTGCTGTCCTTCCAATTCTTGACGAAAGAAATCTATTGCGCCGTCTTCAAAGGACTAAACCCCCTGACCTAGCACGGTGAATTCATCCCGCGCTTAGTTGCAGTGGAGAATCTCTTGTAAAACGCGTCAAAATCAAGAAAATAAAACTGCTGGATAAGTGTTAAACTTAGTTGTAGTATGAATATATTTTATTTTATTTGAAGGGAGGTGTTTTTATTGGGTAAAAATCCCTTTCGCTATGAGGGAACGGTCCCCATAGTGTCTTTTGAAGATTTTCAACTACCCTCGCTAAAAAAAAAAACTCTTGTATTACAAGAGTTTAGTTTAGTTTAGTAAGGAGTTCGTTTAAGAGAGAGTTAATATCCTCAAAAGAGAACAAATCATCCTTGTTAGCTGAAGATCTGTTGTTGTGATTGTACTGGGAAAGAGTAGGTTGCTTCAATAATGCTTGACCTCGCGAGTGATGATCGGATGTCTGAAGTAAATTATTAGATCCCGCTAGTCCTTTAGGAAACGATTTTGGGGCTGAGTTACGCTTGGGTGTTGGAAGCGGTGGAAAGTGCTCAAGAGAAAAGTGATAATGGGGTAATTGATGTGTAGAGGAAAGTGGCGGTTGAGATTTGTTGTTCTCAAGATGATTCGTAGAGAGCTTATGCCGTATGTCAATGTATTACTTTCGTCTAATACAGTTTGCATCGGATGATTTGTGTGGTCAATGGCAATTTGCACAACGGATTTTCTCAGCAGATTTGCAGTCGGTGGTTTTATGATTTCCTGAGCAGTTTGCACAAAAACTTTTTATGTGACAATGCGAGGAGCCATGACCATATAATTGGCAATTGTAGCATTGAGTCACCTTACCTGGATGATTTTTTTTTATAGTCCCATCGAACTATAGTTTTGAACAAACTGGGATATTGTCACTCTGCTCATTTAATTTGGTAGTGCCACTCTCGATGTATATAGCGTTTGTTGGTTAAGCTTGTGGATGAATTTAGATTAATTGTTTTAATATCAATACACTTGATGCCTAGTGATATAAGTTCTTCTTTTAACACATTATTAGCAACCAAATCCAATCCCGATAGAATACATTTTAAAGGTCTAGTTTCCTTTCGTGAATGTGAGAAGAATTCAATATTTAAACGTAATAGTTCACTTTTGATTTTATCATATATGTCCAGATTTGAAGGAATTATTTTTAGTCCAATAGATATGTTTTTCATTAAATAATTTTCAACGTTTATGTTGTTAAGGATATTACGCAAGTTATCACTAGAAGTTTTTAAGACCACAATAGGTGGAATAGAAACTTTAATGACGTTTGAACGTTCATTTGCAGCGATTTCATCAACATCGTCATCAATGAGATCACCCAAGGGCCCATAATAATTAGTGTTATTCATATTTGAATGATAATTCACTTTATTGTTCACTGAACTAATTTTAGAAAGGCGATAATCGCCATCCTCTGAGTTAGATCGCACACGTTTACGGGAAATTTTCACTTATGGATTCACAGCAAAACACAAGTGTACTCGTTTGCAGATGAATGCAGAGTCGTTATTACTTTTAGTTTTAAGAAAATCAAAAATAAGCAATTGTACTGAGACTTTTTTTGATACGTTTTTGTCAACTTTTGTGCTGCGAATAAGTTTAAGTTTTTTTTTTCAATGAAATTTGTTAATGTTTTCAAGTCAAATTAAACTCTTTAATTCCCATCCCAAAATTGAGAATGGTATTAGTGGTGTACGGAGACTTTATTGACTATGTGTAGGTGGCATTTTCTTTTTTACAAGCATATCCCTCATAGTCAATAGAGTTAAAGAATGATCTGAACTAAGATCAAAGCCTTCTTCCAATTTCAAGTAATTTTGAGAAATGCCTTTCGTAACAAAAAAGTCTACGATGTCAGGTATTTTTCGAGAATCCGTGGGCCAGTAGATTGGATTTCCTGTCGAATAAAAATTACAGTTGAGTCTCGTACCGGCTTTGTAAAGTATTCTGTCTTGTGCTTAGCGTTAAAGTCTCCACCAATGATAAAGTTTTCAGCGAGCATATTAAATATATCGTCATATTCGGAATGGTTTATTATACTGCGCGGAGGGCAGTAAATAGACGACATTTTAAGGGTGTAATGTTTGTTTTTAACCCGGACTGTACTTAATTGCATTGCATAGGATTCTATCTTTATTCCGACTATATGTTCGATATTGTCTCGTATGAAAACTGATGACTTGCCCTTTCCGATGGGTGGTAGGCGTGATAGCCACAATAGCCATTTAAATTTAAGCGGAATTGCTTCGTTAGGTAGGTAGGTATGAGGTGGCTAAGGTGTGCACTTAGACCAGAGTTGATCCATTGTGCAGTCACATGGTTTGACTGAGGTCAATCCCATAAAGTATTTGTGAGACCCTATAATGAAGAGTAGTAGATTATTAATGGGAACCACACAAAGTTCACATAAGTTATCGAAAAGTAGGCCCCTAGATGTAGGCATCGAATAGACGCTAGGGCCGGACAGGAGCAGAGAAGGTGTGAGACGCTTTCCACTCCCTCCTCGTCTAAGCAGCTTCTACAGAAATCATTAGCCGGGACGCCTAGTCTACTGGCATGATTTCCTATGAGGCAGTGTCCTGTGATGACAGCGACGATTGTACTTATATTCGACCTATCAAGAGATATTAAATCCTTAGATCTTCTGAGATCTAGCTTAGGCCAGATCATTCTGAAGGTGTGACACGTAGTGCCACCCGCCCATCTGTTATTTATTTCATGAGTTGCCTCTAATGAGAGAAACAATTTACAAGTTGTGGAGGCATACCCAAGTTACTGTGTTTTGGAAGTAATGGCTGTGAAGTAGCGAACTTGGCAAGCTCATCGGCTTTTCAGTTACCTGGAATGTCTCTCTGGCCTAGCACCAAGCACAGGCAAATATTGAACTGATCGGCCATCTTATCTAAAGATGAGCGACAGTCGATTACAGCTTTCGAGTTTATAGAAACTAATTCTCTGGGCGCCGTGGTCGTGTGGGTTCGTGCGTCGACCCATGCGCTTTAGACTTTCACAGTCTAGGTTCAAATCCAAGTTCAGACAAGCAATTTTTCAAAAAACATTGTTCGCGGCTCCACCTCCTTCGAGTCATTGACAATGCTCAAAGAGTATAACTGTCTAGAAAAAAAAAGCTTCTCAATCTCGCCGTTCGGAGTCGGCATTAAACTGTAGGTCCCCTCCGCTCGTGACAGAACAATAGCACGCACAACACGAGTGGTTGCTGAGAAACTAGACCCAGGTCAACCTCGGACTGTAGCGCCGCCATTATTATCATTATTAATTCCAAGGCTCTGATGGCTGCCTGGCTGTCCGAGAAAATGCAAATATCACGTGCGGATATTACATTCCATTTGAGCCACGACAGAGCTTCACTTATCGCCATTATCTCCGCCTGAAACGCGCTACAGTGGTAGGGTAAGCGAAAGGAGAGACTTATATTTAGTTCATTAGAGAAAACGAAAAGGGTTTTAAAGTGCCTGTCAGGGAAATATTGGGGTGTGGCTTAATTTCTAGTGGATTTCTAGTCGGGAAGTTTAGGGAACTTAGCATAGAGGAGTGGCCAAAGAGATTTGGTCCACTGGGCGGAGGCCATAAGACGAATAGCAGTGTTTTTTTCCTAGTAATCTGCCAAAAATGTCAGGTGGGGATAGGTTCATGATCACGTCCAGAGCATCTGAGGGTGTGGTTCTCAGA
The DNA here is from genome assembly GCA_930367185.1 of Myathropa florea. Classification (NCBI taxonomy): domain Eukaryota; kingdom Metazoa; phylum Arthropoda; class Insecta; order Diptera; family Syrphidae; genus Myathropa; species Myathropa florea. The sequence goes on from OV884004.1 coordinate 55,936,740, forward strand.
GCACCTCTCATGCAGATGAAGGCTTGACGTTGATCCTTCCTAATTAGATTGTAGTGTATGGCTTTGTCTAGTATTGACAACCAGACGTGCACTCCATACAACAGAGAGGATCTAACGACGGCTCTGTAGATCCAATGGATCCAATATGAGGTTGGAGAACCCATTTCTCCCCTAGTGCTCTTTTACATACGTAGAGAGCCAGCGTCGCCTTGTGGCTGTTCGGTTTCCAGTTAGGTCTCTAGTCTAGGATGAGCCCTAGATATTTAGTAGACTCAGAGAAATTGCAACTGGTGCCATCAATGGTAGGGGGGTCGAGCGAGTGGATTTTGTATTTCCGCGTGAAGAGGACGATTTCCGTGTTTGAAGCGTTAATGCCCAGTCCGTTAGCTTTGGTCCACGCCGATAGCTTCGAGAGAGCATACTACATGAGATCCCTTAGCACTGTTGGATATTTTCCCGAGATTACTACAGCAATGTCATCCGCATACGCTATCACCTTGCACCATGCCTTATATAGCAACAAAAGTTGTTCATTGACCACGATGTTCCTTAGCAGGGGAGTTAGAACTCCACCTTGTGGTGTTCCTCTGCTAGTAAGTCTGGTCTACTGACAAGCAGTTGGTAAATCAATCTACAGAGTCCCTTGTCCACACCAAGATTCACCAGTGCTGGTGAATAATGATAGAGGATGGGTAGACATTGTCGGTGGTGGCTCCGTAATGGTATGGGGGTGTATGGCGGCAAATGGCGCCGGTAATTTAATTTTCATTGATGGTACAATGGACAAATATGCCTATTTGGACATATTGAAAACTAATTTACTTGAAAGCGTCAGAAAGTTGGGTCTAGAAGTGTCATTTATCTTTCAACAAGATAATTACCCAAAGCACACTTCTCATATTTTTAAGGAATAGTTATTATATAATGTTCGTAACTAGCTGAGAACACCACCCAATCGCCACGGTGTCAAGACAAAATAAGACTTGAAAAGAGTGCTTCAGAAAGAGTTGGTTAAAATAAGCCAAAAAGTAACATCAAAATTGGTTAACTCGATGCCAAATCGAATGCAAGCAATTATAAAAGCCAAAGGCTACCCAACGAAATATTGATAAGATGAGAGCAGAGAAAAATTTCAGAAAGTATTATTTTTTGTTTGTATACTTACTTTTTTGATGTAAATTTCCATTCATATTACTTTAAGTTGAATTCTATTGTTTATGTTTTGTTATTTTGTTATGTTTGTTCTTTTTGAAAAATAGTATTACGTTTGTGAAAACAGAAAAAAAAATGATTGTTGATTTTTGTTGGAAATATTTAGTTTTCTTTAGGAAAATATAGTTCAGGAGGTAGTGTATACTTACTTTTTTGATTAACTGTATCTCAGTTGTGCCGTCTTCGGCTTTTTCTTTCTTTTTCGATAAAATATTAACAACTTCTATAATTTTAAGACCTTTGTTTCTCAGATCTTCACTGACGTCATCTTTTGAGCAAGTCGAATGCAATCCCCTTTCTACGACTCGAGTGGGTCTTTTGGATTTACATATTTTGGTATGTGTACCACATTTCCTCATTTAGTTTTTGGGAAAGTAATCTGTAACTGTCAGAGTCTTTTACATTTATTTTCCATACATCTTTTTTAAGCGATGTTACTCTATACTCGGATCGTAGTGTCGACTCTAAGATAGAGTGCAATTGTTTGTATTCCTCGATTCCGAGTACTTTTATTGGCGGCGGTGGTCGTTCCTTTGGTTGCGTTATTTTTTTATTTGGATTTAGACAGTCATTCTCCTTGTTATTAATAATTTCTGGTGAGGAACCGGCTTTTCGTTTTTTACCCGGTCGCCGTTTTGTCACCCAGTCGGTTTCACGAACGAGTTTCAGGAGTTGGAGGCCTGCATCGTCTGCCTTTTTCTCCGCAGAGGGAGAAAGCTGTATGTGGTGTCGGTCTGCTCCTCCGGCTCGCCTCATACCACAACAACCATAGCAGAGCTCGATTCTCTCTTCCAATGCCTAATGCTGGACTCGGAGTATAACTATTTAATTTTCGCCGGGGACTTAAATGGACATTGGGGAAACATAATTTCCAATGATAGAGGAAACCAGCTTTATAACTGGTCTTGCTTACACATTGTCGAGTATAGGCTCAATTTGAAAGCAATGGAAATTTCGTTGTTCCCCAGAAGCGGCTCGTTTCTGGATCTCATGCTGTTAGACGCAAGACTGCAACTGACATACACAAACCTACAGACGGTAAACTGTTTGAACACTTTTGTGTACCTCAGTGACCATTGCGGACTCAGTGCCGAAATCAAAATCCCGAACGACATTTAGGAGAGTTTGTTCAAAGCTATCCCTACAACTATAGTAGGACGCGCTGGACACGCTTCTCCAGACAACTGCCAAAAGCACTCTCCTTGAAGGCGCTCCACATACCGTCCAATAGAAACCTGTCAAACGAGGATATTGACAGGACGAAACAATAAAACGAACGATGGACAGTACTATACCACGGTATAACAGATGCGACAATTGACGCACTCCACCGTCAAAAAAGTTGACTTCTCAAGAATTAAAAACCTCCTACAGACGGTTTACTGACAGACGAAACGAAGAAATTAGAACACTGAAGTCGCTCATTAAAAACGTTCAAACCTTGATTAATCAGAATTACAGGATTTCTGTTAACTTGCATTGGAACAATAAGATTCGGGCTGTAAAATCCAACAACCCGAGTATGTTTCCAGAAATAAACAAATTTTTCCAGAGCAGCAAGCAAAGTGAATTTCCGTGTCTTAAGTTTCCGAGAACGACGGACAGTGAAGAAATACTGAAAACAGCAGGTATTGATCCAGTAAATGCAGTTTTGATGACAATTTCAGCGGCTTTGTCGTGTTCAGTGATGACAACATGGCAGAAAATACCATTGCCGATGAGAGGGTTCATTCCCCGTCCATATCGAAGACACAGCTCCAAGCGGTCTTTGAACCACTTAAAAAGAAAAAGTCAGTTGGAATCGTCGGGATTTCCAACATTGTGCTAAGACATCTTCCTCTAGAAATGGTTAATATGTACACAGTTCTGTTTAACAATGCTCTGAATAATGCACATTATCCGAAGCATTCGAAAACAGCGATTGTACAACCCTTATCTAAATGAGGAAAAGACACGTCTAATTCATGCAACCTTCGGCCAATTAGTCTGCTTTCGAACATCAGCAAGGTATTCGAGAGAGTGGATAATAGAGCTCTGCTGAAGTGGGCTGACGACAGACATTCATTCCGGATAACCAATTCGGTTTCAAAGCGGGACATGACACTATTCATGCTGCGTCGAAACTGGTGTCGGATATCCAATGGAACAAGAGCAAGAATCAATGTACGCCTAATTGACTTGGAGAAGGCCCTCGACACCGTATGGTTAGAAACACTTTTCTACAAACTCAATCGGCTAGGCATCAGCAAACCGCTACTGTACCTACTGTGTAACATGCTTCCCAGCAGAAAGTTCGACGTCACGAATAGTAAAGTGACATCTACGGGTACAGTAAAACCCGGATAACTACCTCTCAAAGATTTCATCTTTTTTGGATAGTTAAGCGGTTGAGGTAGTTAAACGAACCAGCTTAAGTACCCCGATATTTATCCGAATTCGGTCATCTACCTCAAGTAGGCGATTTTTTTACATTAAAATTTAATTAAAAAATAAAATAAAACAGATATAAAAATGTGGTTAAACATTTTGCATTATGTAGTTAAAAATAACTTTCAAATTCATTTATGTACATATATAATGTAAAGCTTACATTTGAATATATATTCTTATTGCACCTTGTATTATTGCGATTGTTAAGCTTACAGTAAAAAAAAATCCAGTTAAAATAATCAGTAATTTTCATCTGATTAATGTGATTCAATTCAAGGTGGATCATAGAAATGTAATAAATTGAAGGCACTAAACCGAGTAAGACACATAAGAGGAGAGTACTTATCCTTGTATATTTACTACAAAAAGTTTAGAAAAACTATAAGTCTGAAATGTATTGGGCACTTAAACGGGTTGTATGTTCAACGTCAAAAATTATCTCCAACAAGCTGCTGTTAATTCGCCGATCCTGTTCAACATTTACTTAAGTGATCTCATATGTTCTCTTCCCCACCTAATTGCGTACGCAGATAACATGATAGTGTACAGATCAGGGTCAAAGATCGAGGACATCACCACTCTCGTGCAGGGAGAATTTGATTCGTTCATGCGAAGTTGCGACGACTGGAAGTTGAAGATCACTATACTAAAAAGAATTGGTGAAAGTACTTAGTTGTTGGACGGCACAGGCAACCACTGGCGCAAAGGACTGTAGTCAGATACCTGGGGATTTGGCTAGATCACTTTCTATATTATAACAAACATATGGAGGCTGATTTGGCCAAAGCCCGAGGTGCTTTCGCTCTCACAAAGAGACTCGTTTACAACAGCCAACTCGATGTGAGGGCGAAGGTAATCTGGCCCTTATCAGGCCAATGCTAACCTATGGCTGTCCCGTGTGGTTCAACGTGAGTGCAAGCTTGATGGAAAAGATTCGGGTGTTTGAGAGGGCTTGTCTCAGGACCTGTCTTCGCCTTTACAGAACGCCTGAGTCCCCGTACAGAAAATTCTATTCCAATGAGGTCCTATACAACAGGGCGAACATGATAAATGTGGATAACTTTCTGGTAAAGATGGTTCGAGGTCATACTGCCAGAGCGATGAACTTGATCAATAATCTTACAATACCATGAAAAGATATTTAAGGGTATTCGTAACCCCTTTTGCGCGCGCAAATTATAAAAAAAAAAAAAAATGGCTTCGTCCCCCCAGAAGCATTTCTCCATTTCGATAAGCACGGTCTGATACAAGACAAAATTGCGTTACCCCTTATCTTTCACACCGCCCGATCAACTGTGGATGGCCGACTCAACTACGAGCGCACCCTCGCACAACGAGCTGAGGAGGGTCTCCTCCAGTTCAGTATAGCGGTATCGAGTCGGGATGTTGCAATGCAGCATCAAAAGTTCTGGGGGCTGGGAAGCGAGGGAACTCCCTCGTCGAACCATTTAGACTTGGGATAGAACGGGTAGTACTGGTCCCCATATGGGAAACAGTCGGTCTCGCAGTGGGTAACTATTACTCGATCATCTGCAAACCTATGGCCGATTACATAGATTAGGGTATTAAGACTTTGTAATAAGTTTGTAAGACGTATTCATGTAAATAATTAAGTAATAAAAAAAAAACAAATAAAAAATTGCATATATGTACGTATATGAGCTATACTATAAGTTAATATCTAAGTTTTTGTTACGGCAGGCTGCATATGCAGCAGTTTATCTGTAAGAAAAAACACACTTGTTTTGATTTGCAGCTTTTGACAACTGACACTTGACACTTACAAGCCGCACACATGCGCAAATATGACGAGACTCGATTGTAAGTTCCAGTCGGAGAGTTCAGGCAAATAAAATGCAGGAGGATGGTGGAAATTAACGAAAGTTCAGACGGAGGAATTTAAGTGGTTAAGTGACTTGGAAGAAAGGCACTTTTCTAATTTGGAAAATTTGTAGAGAGAAGAATGAAAAATATAAAGATTCTTGGAAAGAACGTGATCACGATCGAGAGTGTTTTTTTTTAAGAGTGGTGGATTTTAATTAATTTTGCGAGATAGTCCGAAAAATTTAAGAAAATAACAAATAAAGACACAAGTGCGTGTGTGGTTTTTCCTTTTAAAACAAAAATATATATATATACTCCACAACACAGAAAAAAAAAACTAATATTGATAAAACAGCAAAGTGCAACAAATTACATATATATACCTACACACCTACCAAATTACAAGACCACCAACCCCGACAACGCAGGACATGTAGCCGGCAGTGCAAAATGTCCGGTTTTCAGAAGGGTCCTCACAAATAAGTAATGATGATGAAGGTTATACAAATTAACCTAAATCACTGCGCGGCCGCACAAGACCTTTTGGCACAAATGTCTAAAGAAAAGAAAGCGGATGTTGCCCTTATCAGTGAGCCGTACAAATCCCTAGATGGCAGCAACTGGACAGAAGACCCAGCGAAGAAAGCAGCAATATGGACCTGTGGAAACCACGCCTTCCAAAACATCAACAGCGTAACTGACTTTGTTGCGTCTGCCCAGATAAATGGTATCCACTTTTATAGCTGCTATGCGCCCCCTAGTCTATCATACAGGGACTACGTGAAGCTTCTAGATGATATAGTAGCTGACGCACGAGGAAAACACCCGGTCATCATTGCCGGCGACTTCAATGCATGGGCTACAGAATGGGGCAGCAGATTCACCGATGCAAGGGGGGTTGCCCTCCTCGAAGCATTCGCATCGTTGGAGATTGGCCTACTAAATAACGGTTCAGCACAAACTTTCCGCAAAGCAGGCAAGAGCTCCATAGTAGATATAACGTTTGCAAGCAACACGCTGCTGCACAAGATAAAATGGCGCGTCAGCGAGGAATACACGCACAGCGATCACCAAGCGATTGTACTCAACATTGGTAGCTACAAACCCAGGCAGCGACCCAAACGAACAGGGCCTAAGTGGAAGGACACCGCATTCGACAAAGATATGTTTGAGGAAACGTTTAGCTCTGACTTTCCAGCCAACACCACATCAGCGGAAAACATGGCGAGTAAACTGATCCAAGCAATATCAACAGCTTGCGATGCGGCGATGCCCAAGAGGTCTTTTAGCAGAAGGGGGGAACCCTGCTACTGGTGGAACGACAAGATCAAGGATCTCAGGACAGTTTGGAAAAGGCAATTAAGGAGAGCAAAGCAAACTACTTCAAAACGCTATGCAACGAAGCAGACTTAGACCCCTGGGGGGGAGCCTATAAAATGGTAATGAGGAAGCTGAAAGGCAGTAGATCTCCTCAACTAACCTTTCCATTGATGCTCCGAACAATAGTAGGACACCTGTTCCCCCGTAAACCTCCTACAATGTTCGTTCTCACACAAGGAGCTGGTCTAGAACAAGTCCCACCAGTCACGGTTGACGAGCTGCAGAATGCGTGCAGAAAAATTGGCGACAAAAAATCCCCTGGCCCGGACGGTATTCCCAATATAGCCATCAAACCGGCCGTCGAGACGAGACCAGAGCTCTTTATGGCGACGATGCAAAGGTGCCTCGAAGAAGGAAGCTTTCCTGACTGCTGGAAGCTACAACACCTGGTGCTTATACCCAAAGGCAATAAGCCGCCCGAAGAACCGTCAGCGTACCGTCCGATTTGCCTGCTGGACACCACGGGGAAAATCCTGGAGAGCATAATATATGGCAGGCTAATCGGCGTGGCTGAGGAGCGAGGAGCCCTATCCGAGCATCAGTACGGCTTCAGAAAAATCGCGTTCTACCATTGACGCCATTAAGGAGGTGGTGGATACAGCAAGCGAAGCCATAGCGGGCTCAAGATGGAGGGGCGGCACGAAAAAATACTGCGCCGTGGTTACTCTGGACATCAAAAAAAGCGTTTAACTCGGCAAATTGGTCCTGCATCATGAGAGTACTAAATAGGATAAGTACACCGCAGTACTTGAGGAGGATAATCGTCAGCTATTTCACCAACAGACAACTCAGGTACCAGACTGACGAGGGTATTAAATACTACGACGTCTCGGCAGGCGTCCCACAGGGTTCAGTTCTTGGACCCCTCCTGTGGAACCTAATGTACGACGGAGTACTGAGACTGACGCTGCCACATGGAGTCAAGATAATCGGCTTTGTCGACGACATCGCGGTTGTGACGGTGGCCAAGCACATCCACGAAGTGGAAACCGCCACAAACGAAGCAATCGCCAGGATCAAAAATTGGCTGGAATCTTCTGACCTCGAACTAGAGGACCACGAGACAGAGGCTGTTCTAATAACCAGCCGAAAGATTGTGGAATACGCGAACTTCCGGGTTGGCTCCCAGCTAATTAGATCCAGGGATTCGCTGAAATACCTAGGAGTGATGCTCGACAACCGACTTAACTTCAAAAAGCACGTCGAATACTGCAGCAGAAAAGCGTCAAAGACGCAGACAGCACTTTCCGGTATGCTGCCGAACATCGGAGGACCCGGATACCCAAGAAGGATTTTGCTTTCCAGAGTGGTAAGTTCAATCATTTTATATGCCGCGCCAGTCTGGGCGGGAGCTCTTTCGGTAAAGGAGACAGCAAAGAAGCTTTCGTCAGCATACAGGCTGTGCGCCATAAGAACAATCAGCGGCTTCCGAACAATTTCGGACGAAGCAGCCTGTGTGATCGCGGGTATGGTCCCGATCGACATTCTCGCCAGAGTGATGCATAGGGTCTACCTAAGGCGAACGGCAAATCGCGCGGAAACTAGCGCAAGATGCCTGAAAAAGGAAGAAAGGGCAACATCTATGGCACTGTGGCAAGCCAGATGGGACACCACAACCAAAGGCAGATGGACCCATAAATTGATCCCCGCGATAGTAGCTTGGACGTCGAGAACACACTGAGACTGCAACTACCACCTCACGCAGTTCTTGTCGGGCCATGGAGGCTACCGAAAATACCTCCACAGATTTGGTCACGGCAGTTCACCCTCCTGTCCAGAATGCGCGGGCGAAGAGGAAGACGCAGAGCACGCAATATTCTACTGCAGACGCTTTGCCGCGGGGAGAACAAATTTACCAACTCCCGAACTCTTGGTTAGCCATATGTTAGATTCAACTGACAAATGGCTATAGATTTGCTCCTTTATAACGAGCGTTCAGAACGAGCTAAGAAGGCTCGAAAGAGAAAGAAAATCCGAACTGGATAATATGGAGCCCATAGTGTGATATGCTAACCAGCCCTGCGAAGTAATACCTAACGGCAGTTCAGCGGGGAGAGTGGTTGAAGTGTGCAGGGTGTGGGTTAGTACGTAGGCGTATTCCCGAAATCGAGTACTCGGGTTTGCGAATCGTGCATGCTGATAGCCCGGGCTATCAGTATCTTTCGAAGATTGCCACATCCTTGGACGCAACCAAAAAAAAAAAAAAAACACCTACCAAATTATAATACAAAAAGGAGGACATATTATAAAACATTAACGGAACATCCACTACAAATTATACACACATATATATATAACAAATTATAAGACAAAAAAAAAAAAAGGAAGGAGATATTGCCTCCTAGAACGAATTTTCACCGCCGGTATTCTAAGACATCGCGAGTATACGCGAGTGCCGGTTCTTCGTACGAAACCGAAACAGTACTTGTCAAGACCTTTTGACACATTGTGCCATAAGCATCTGAAGTGGGAACAAATTTTGTGCCGAACTCGAAGTTCCAGTGTGCCGGAGTGTGCAGTGCCTGGAGAGAGCCAAAGTTTGCCAGCAGTGCTGCAGTTAATTTTTTTTTTTTACTTTTCTGAATTTCCTTTTTGAATTTTTATATTAAGTTGTTAAATTATAGTTTTTTTTTATTGTTTAATATTTACCTTGGATTATAGATGTAAAGTGTCAAATAGTTCTGGCTTTAGTGTTAGTGTTGATCAGTGTCCGCGAAAAGAGGGATTTCTCCCCAAAATTTTCGTTTTTACTTTCCACAGGTACCATCCTTCCTCGTGCTGCGAGCAGAACATCGGGGGATCGAACAAAACCGTGAGTTATAATTTTCGCCAATTGGAAACCTCTTTCTGTGGTGTGCCGTCCGTAGCTTTAGCCAGGGTTAGAACCCTTTTCTTTTATTCTTTTGCCTTTTCTCTTTTTTTGAATTTCCATTTATTTAAATATAGGTTAAGTTTTGAATTGTTTCTATTTTGTTTTCCTTCCCTTTTCTTTATTATTTAATAAGAATGAATTATATTGTAGTAGATTGAAAGTGAACATGTTTTATTTAATGGCATAAATCGTTCCGTTGCCGACATGTGTGTGTAGGGTGAGGCCGTCCTTCTTCGGGGTAGTCGACGGTGGAACGTTAGGTTGTGGCTAACGTCTCCGCTAAGGGGCTATCTCCCACAAACTTCGCCAAGGGAGATAGCGAAGGTCATGTCGATTGACATGATGGGGTGGGCAGGCGAACTTGTGGCAATACCAACAGGCACCCTCGGGTTATTGACGAACTTGCATCGCCAAACGACACTGGAAGGGTGTTGTTTCATGTTAGGGCTAAGCTAGGTAGTTTTAAGATAGGTTAGGTTTAGTTTAGGTATAGTTTTAAGCTAGGTAGGTTAGTTTAGGATTAGTTTAGGTTAGTTAGCTTAGCTCCGCGAGCTCCCTTCCGGTCTCTTTTGGTGGTAAAGGCATAGACCTTGAACACCTTTCTTTTCCTCTTTCCTGTCTCTTCTTTCTCTTCTCTGTCCTATCTTTTAGTTGTCCGTCCGTGGTCTGTTAGGGTATTAGGCTTTCATCTCTCGCTATCTTTTCTCCTCTTTCTATCTTTTCTTAGCTAGCTATATAGGCACGAGATTTTTGTGTTTGCAAACTGGTGGTGCACGAGTGGGAGGACAAGAACCGCCCGTCCGACGAGCTAAGCCGTGCAACCGCAAGCGTGCCGCCGTCCTACTCACCGTCACCGTGGCCCAGCCAACCTAGATGTAACATTTTATACAAAAATATTCTGTCTTAAGTTTTTTTTAAATACTTTTTCCTTAAGCTAAAATTGTGCCAAACTTCTGTATAAAGTCAGTTAGGTTAGGTCGAAGGACATAGATTAAGGTTAAGTTTGGATTAGAGAGCCCGTAAAGGACCAGGAAGTTAGAATTAAAAATGGTGTTCGTTCAACTAGGATAAGAATTTTGTCTATTATATAAGCACAATGAATTAATCAATAAAAATGCAAAACGAAAACGAAAACCTCGACGTTAAACTCAAGTGGAAGGAGCACTTTAAGCACGACGTGAAGAGCTAGAGAAAAGATATAGAGATGTGTACTGGCTGATTGGATATCATTAAAAACTAAGTATTGACAACAAATTGCTTACATATAAGCAAGTGCTAAAACATCTTTAGACGTACGGCGAACAACTCTCGGGTAGAGAATAGAACCATACTACAGACTTTTCAAAACATAGTTCTAAGAACCGTCGTCAATGCACCTTGGTATATAAGAAACGACGATATCCACATATAATAATAAAAATGGCGGCCTAGCTTCTCAGCAACCACTTGTGTTGTGCGTGCTATTGTTCTCTCACGAGTGGAGGGGACCTACAGTTTCATGCCGTCTCCGAACGGGGAGATTAAGAAGCTTTTTCTAGACAGGTATACTCTTTGAGTCTTTTTCGGAAATCGAACCGACAACATCGAGCGTAGGAGTCGATGCACTTTTATTTTATTTATTTTTATTTTATTTAAACATAGCTTCTTACATGCTAAATATAAAAATACTTAAAGCTAGCTTATATTAACTAAACAGAAGTTTTTACTAATCTAATTTACTGACCCTATGCGGGTGCTCTAAGCTAACCTAGTTTTATTTAAATTTGCCTTACGGCGCAAGGATTTTTTTATTTTCTTTTATTAATAATTAAGAAGAAATCAAAAGTTATATACTATATTTTGTATTTATTTTCCTTTTTTTTTCTTAACCTACTTTATATATATTATATTTAAACTATGTAAGTTGGCCACCAAAGCTGAACTAAAATATGTCTGTCCTAAAAAGTTAGCAGCGGCGAAGGCTGATTTTGGTTCAACCACCAATAAAAATGCCGTTCTTTGGCAGACTCTGTCCTGTCCAGGTTGTTCGGTTCGCCCTGCTGAACCGAAGAAGATCCTCGTGGCTGCGAGCGACGTCCGGCTCGAATTGGAGTCGCCTGTCCAATGTTCGGCGTACGACATGGAAGATAATAAGACATCCTTCCATATCCTGGATCAGGCGAGTCGACGAACCTACCCAATTTCCAATTCCATCATTTTGATTTTATTTTCTTCGTGCCTTTGCTATTCTTTTCGCTCCTTTTCTACTTCAAATAATTTCAATTCTCTTTCTTCAATATTAAATATTTTCCGTATCGACAGGTTAACTTTTGATGAGCTTCAATATTGCCTAGTGACTGTTTTAATTCCTTGTAAAGACTTTCTGGACATACATTTGTTTCTTCAGCAAGTCTAACATTTTGATTTTAGAATCCTTGCTTTTGGCAGATCTGGGAGGGGTTCTTTCACTATTTAAGCAATATTCAGACACTCCTTCTGCTGATGGTGACGTTTTGTGTTGACATGAAATGTATGTTTGAAGTGGACAAATGCTGTCTGATGGTAGCTCCTATGACGGTACTGAGGTGATATGTGTGTGTTTTATTGTAATTTGCTTATATCCAAAGACATTTCCGGCGGGGTCCACAGTTTAATATAACAAAAGTAATTTTGTAATTCGACTCATCAACGTCGTTTAAACCCCCCCCATTTTGGTTTGAATGGTCCCCCTCCAGTAGCTTCGCATTCTCTCTTATTGTGTAATAGTTTCTTTTTTACTTTGAATTTGAGATCACACCAAACCTGTTAATTATAATTTTATTAACGTTTTTAGTGAAATTTTTTTTTGCTTTTAAATATTCTTTTTATCTCTAACTGGTGGCCCTAAACTATTCCAAATGTCTGTTACTTCCTTCCAACCAGTTCAGGTAGCAAAGTTTTGAGGAACACCTCCTTTTAAATTCTTTGCCAAATTTCTGTTCTCCTCTATAAGTTTAACCAGCCGCTTTATTTGCTTTGGGCTAGGAACTTTAATTCTAAAGAAATAAACAATTGATACAAAACACATTTTTACACCATTTCAGTAAAATAATTGAAAAAAACTCACTATTTTACTTTACTTTTCATTGTAGGCGTTAACAAAATTCAAATCGACTTCTTTTGTCGTTTTAGTATACTTAACCGACAATTGGAATACAGGTACACGACAAATGTCGCGCAAGAAATACGTTCCACATGAGATTAAACGCCAAACGTCGTTTTATGACGTAAAACGTCTACTTTAACGACAATCGTGATACCGACATCATAAAGTCGTTTTTTGACAAGAACGCCTTTCGTGATCAGGGTGGGGGGGATCGGGATATGGGGACAAACAATAACAAATTATTAGTGCTTGTCGGCTGGGCTGAGTCTAAATCAGGCAAAGACCGTCATAGTTCCCTTTACAAGAAAAAGAAAACTGGAACGACTAAAACCAATTAGTCTGACGGGTACAACACTGACTCCGGCAAAAGAAGTTAAATATTGGGAGTAATCTTGGACAGCAAGCTCATCTGGAAAAAACATACAGAAGAGATAAACAGGAAAGCGACGCGTGCTCCGATGATTAGTCGAAACCTGGCGGGCAAATCCTGGGGATGCAGTCCAAGTATTCTAAGATGGATGTACATCTCTATTGTTCGACCTACAATAACCTATGGTGCAATAGCATGGACCAAGAGAACCAATCTGATCAGCGCGAGGGAGACACTCAGCAAAGTTCAAAGGTTGGCATGCCTCTGTATTACAGGAGCCATGAGAACTTGCTCAACTGGGCCCATGGAGGTGCTACTGGAGCTAACTCCTTTGCATCTAGTGGAAGCAGAGTGTGCAAACAAAACAATCATGAGAATGGCAAAAGAAGGGATAGGAAAAAACAGGTGCATTACATCGAGGCAATTCGACACACTAGTCAAAAAGCTACCACTCTTGGCCATTCCGAAGGATGACGCGATTAGGAAATTCAACTTTCAAAAGAAATTTACCAGTAAGCTCAGCACCAAAAGGGACTGGTTCTTTACATGGTCAGACAGACTAAGCAGCAACACGGTAAAATGGTATACAGACGGATCAAGAACTGGAGTAAGAGTTTTCGGACCCAGGAAAAAAATACTTCGAACCTATGGGCAAATGTAGCAGCATCTTTCAAGCGGAAATTTATGCCATAGACAGATGCGCTCAGATCAGTCTTGAAAGGAATTACACCAACTGCGACATAGCAATAAGAAAACTAGACTCGAAATTAGACTCCTACATCACCAAATCCAAGCTTGTATGCGAATGCCTGCAGAAGCTAAAAGAGTTGAGTAGGAGAAACCGAGTAAAACTTTGTTGGATACCTGGCCAGACGGGGATAGAAGGCAATGAAATGGCCGACTGCCTCGAAAGGAAATGAGCATCAGAACCCTTCATCTCCTCAGAGAAGAATTCAGGGAACTAGAAAGAAGGAACCGGATAGAAACCTGGAATAACGCTCGTGGAATGCAGCATTCCAAGAAACTCCGTTCGAGCCATGTATCAGAATGAGTAAGAACAACCATGTAGTCTCAGGGAGCATCTAAGGAAACAAGGGGTATCAGAAGAAGGTCTTTGCAGATTTTATGGAGAATTTAATGAAATTCCAGAACACATACTGGGATTTTGTGAGGCACTAGCCCACAAAAGAAAAATATGTCTGGGCAAGTACCTACTATCAGAAGTAAACCACACAGTTTCCAAATGGATGTATGAACTCCTGATCACAAGATCAGGGTAGACTCACACACCAAGAAGCATAATAAAAGTCGACACAACAAGAGGATGCCCCAAAGGAGGAGTTCTATCTCCTCTTATTGGCTCAGAGAGAATACACTAGAACATATTCCTTCTGTGTTCAGTGTATGGTTTTGTCTAGTATGGGCCACCAGACATGCACTCCATACAACAGAATGGGTCTAACGTCGGCTGTGTAGATCCTATGGATCATGTACGGTAAGAGACCCCATTTCTTGACTAATGCTCTTTTACATACGTTGGGAGCAAGCGTCGCCTTGCGGGTACTCTCCATTATGTTTAGTTTCCAGTTAAGTCTCTTGTCTAAGATGAGCCCTAGAAATTTGGCAGACTCTGAGAATCTGCAACTGATGCAATGGAGGGGCGAGCGAGGGGATTTTGTATTTCCGTGTGAAGAGGATGATTTCCGTTTTTAGAGCGTTTATGCTCAGTCCTTGGGCGCCGTGGCGTAGTGGGTAGGTGTGTCGACTACTACGCTCGAGGTCGTCGGTTCGGATCTCGAAAAAAAAACATCAAACATTTTTTCACGGCTCCAACTCTTTCGAGTCACTGACAATGCTCAAAGAGTATAATTGTCTAGAAAAAAAAGCCTTTCAAACTCGCCGTTCGGAGTCGGCATTAAACTGTCCCCTCCGCTCGTGACAGAACAATAGCACGCACAACACGAGTGATTGCTGAGAAACTAGGCCCAGGTCCACCTCGGACTGTAGCTCAGTCCGTTAGCTCTGGTCCACGCCGATAGCTTACAGAGAGCATTTTGCATAAGATCTCTTAGCACTGTTGGATATTTTCCCGAGATTGCTACCACCTTGCACCCTGCCTTATAACAGGGCAGACCGAACTCCACCTTGTGGTTTTCCTCTGCTGGTAAGTCTGGTGGCGGTGGTGGAACACAGCATTCGATATGATTACTCTATTGACAAGCAGTTGGTAAATCAGTCTACAGAGTACCTTGTTCACGCCAAGATTCACCAGTGCATTGATGATAGAGGATGAGTAGACATTGTTGAAAGCACCCTCGATGTCCAGGAAGGCTACCATAGTGTATTCTTTATGATGAGCATAAAAGCGAATGAAGGGCGGTATCTACAGATTTGCGTTTAGTGTACGCGTGTTGAGAGGCTGACAATCTAGATGGGTCTATATTGCAGCGAAGTTATCTATGAGCCTTTCCAGTATTTTGAGCAGGAAAGAAGATAAGCTTATAGGTCGTAAGTCCTTGGGATTGACGTGAGAACTACGGCCTGCTTTTCGTAGGAAGATTACCTTCACCTGTCCCCATCTTAGAGGGATGTGAGGATAATTTCCAACCATGGAAGAATTAGGTCCAAGCTCAATTGGAGTTCCGCTGGTATGATACCATCCGGGCCGAGGGATTTGTATGGTTTGAAGCTGCGAATAGCCCATGCTATTCTACGCTTTGTGGTGAGCTTCAGGAGGCTACTAATTGGAAAACCAGAATCCGTGGAGGAAATGGGTTGGTTATCCAAGCAGCTGGGGAAGTGGGTATCGAGTAGAATCTCAGGTGATTCTTTACTGGAGGTAGTCCAAGTGCCATCTTGCTTCAAATAGTAGCTTGGTATGGCAGGACAAGTGGAGAGGATTTTCCTGAGTCACGAAGTCTCAGAAACATCCTCTATTCTACCGCAAAACTGCTTTCAGGATTTCCTTTTCGCCGTTTTCGTTTTAGATTTGAATATTCTGAGGGATTCTTTATAGGAGTCCCAATGCAGCTCGTTTCTTGCGCCTACTGACTTTGCCAAGATGTTCAAGTTCACTGTTTCACCAGTGTGGCTTAGAGTTGTTCTTGCGGATTTTGAGTGGACAGGCAGTATCTATTGCCTTGTTAAGGGCAGTGGTGAATGAATTTACTAACCGGTGCAACTCAGTGGCGTCCGTAGAAGGAGGTGCCCGTGAAAGGGACTTACCTAAAATGCTTTTGTACAGATACCAATTAGTATTCTTATAGTTCCGAACTGGGGGTTGCTCGGGGGGAAGACCGTTAAGGTCAAATCGGAGATATCTACGGTCCGAAAATGAATGGATATCAGAAACTGTCCAGTTACTTATGTAATTGGAGAATTTGTAGGAGACAAGGGTAATGTCAAGTACATCCAGTCTGTTCCTGGCAACGAAGGTGGGTACACTTCCTGTGTTACAAATAACTAGAATCCTACTAAAAATGAAATCTAAAACCTCTTTCGTTGTTGTCGGAGCTAACTCATAATTGGTGATGAGCATTAGCGTCACAACATATTAGGAGGAAAGCGGAAACTCACTTCGTAAGATACGAACTTTCATTGTTTGGATATAAAGTTTGATTGTTCCTTTAAGGAACCTCTTGGCGCAAATGAACATATTCCGTTCGTCCAAACCCTAGACCTCCGCACACTCCTCGAACTGTTCTATCCAGAACAGCACGTTGAAGTTGTCATACCCGCTAAACGATGAGACTGAATTCTCGACATCTTTAAAGAAATTGCAGAAAGAAGATGGACGAGCATTTGATTCCACCTCATCTAGTTGCTGCTCGCCTATTTGTTGTTTCAGCTTTCTGATTTCCTCCCTCTTCTAATATATTCTTCTCAGTTTAAATATTCCCGCATCGATCGTCTCTTCATCCTAGCTGCTCGGTCCAGCACTAGAAGCACGGCCACATGGGTGAACTGTTTTGTTGATCCTTAGTTCCTTGCTTGTTGATGGGATATCCTGCATAAGTTTTACACAATTTTTGTTTGTGCTCCGCAACTTCGACCCTTCTTTTTTTGAGTTTTAGTCTTCTGAAATTTTGTAGGATCAAATAAAACTATGAAAAAAACAGTATGAATACTTTATTTAATGCCGTCTTACTGAATCAGTTTTGCACCCAAAATTCAACAATGGGCAATAAAAGAAGACTCTTTGAATATGTCCCTTTCCGTATAAAATAAATCAGCTACTCCAGACAACTTTCGCCGAAAACTATTTCTGGATACCACCTCAGACGCGAAATGTAACGGCTGAAATCTAAGGCCCCTATTGCGGTTGTCGATTTTCGATCGATAATCGACAATAGTCGATGAGGTTCGGTATTGTGATTGTCGATTTTGATCGACTCTTGTCGATTTGCCGAGCGAATTTCGTCGTGAAGAATTTCCTGATCGACTGTTGTGACGCTTCAGAAAACTACAAAAATAAACACTTTCCTGTGATCGAAATGTAATTTTATTCAGATTGTTGTACTTTAAATACAATTCCAAAGAGATTTGGAAATATCCTGAAACAAATAAAAAGCACACAAAAGTTCTTGTAAAATGTATGCATGAAAATGCCGATTGCAAAAATTATTTGTACAAATAAATAAATAAATAAATAAATTTGTTTGTATTCGTGTGCTATTGGAAGAAACACACAGATTTCATCGACAACCGCAATAGAGGTGAAGCTTCACCGACGGCTCCAAAAAGAACTCATACGTATGAAAATGGAAAACTTATAAAATCCGTAATTTTACCTCCATACTCCTCCTCTTCACAATCAAAGCAGCTACCATCTTGGAAACAGTAATTTACGTTGCAAAAAACGTTGAAAATTCATTATATGTTCATGAAGCGATAAAGAACCGAAACTATAGAGCCAGAAACTCATGGATTCAAAAATTTAAGTGATGTGGTTTCCTAACCACGTTGGCATTGAGGGACACGAATACGCTGCCATTGCAGTTAATGTTTCGACAAAACGCCCTGCTCGCTAACTGGACGATATATATACATCACTTCTTGCTCATAAATACGAATAGAATCACTTCAAGTTATAAACCAGTTAAGTCTACTCTACATATATCTATCCATTCGGCTACGCCTGCGGCTAACTAACAAAAAAACACATTAAAAGAAATAATGCTCCAATCTGCCAGCTCTGCTTGGACTGCTTGGACTAGCTAAATGTCCAAATGTAATGCTAAATGTAAATGTAAATGCAATTAAACAAGTTCCTCAAGACTAACTCTTCCCCATACAAACTACTGCGTTATACTTCGTCAGAAAATATAAGGCAGTTTAAAGAACATATATACAATATATAAATAAATAAAAGTAGGTAACTAAATACTAATAATAAATAATAATAAAATTGTATGGGATAGGTAATTGCCATTCGACATCTGGTTACCCAACAAATGATTTAATTTGCTCAAAAAATCATTTTACCTATCAACAAATGTTCTGCAGTCGAAATAAAATACAAATTATTATTGATATCAGTTATATTCTATAATATTCCTTTATTTGAATATATGCGTAATATGTAAGTGGTTATTAATTTATGTCGATAACATTACACATAATCCGATCACGTTGATTGCAGTGATCAATTATAAACGTTTTTGTCTCTTGTATTTCAGCTTTATCCATCCTAACATGTTCCGCATTATAGTGTTTGTCTTCAATATATTCGGGCAAGGCAGCAAAGGAAGTCTTTATGACTTCTTTTACTTTTTCCAGGTGTTTTTGAAATCTCGTACAAGTTTCAACTCTCTGTCTTTTTTGCATCTCCATCATAACTCTAAGAGTTTCGCGTGCCTGATGAGGTCGAAACTCATTCAATAAATGATGAATATGCACAAACAGTAGACTAAGGTCATCAATCTAAAAAAAAACAATAAATGAGAAATAAGAATTTTTTTTTTGCAATTTTTATATATTTGTTTTTATAATTTGAATTTATTATTTATTTATATACCCATTTTTAATTTATAAATATATGATCCAAAAAATTAAACCATGCTCGTATAAAAGTACAAGTTATGCATCAAATAGTGAACAAGTATTAAGCAAATCTACGTCTAAAATAGCAAGATTTTCGTTTTTTTATGGTCCACATACATATGTTAAATAATAAATAAGAAATAAAGGAAAAAAATACAGTTTAGAAGAAATAGAGTCCATCAATATGATCCATCCAAAATGGAAGAAGTGGCAATTGTTGATAATGTGAAGAACTCGATCGTCAGAAGAGAAGTAAAAAGACAACAAGAAAAGAAAAGCTAGTTCAGTTGATAAGTCAATAAACAGTATAAAACAAAAACGTTCTAACAACAAAGGAAGAAGCGGAGGGCATGGTAAAGAGAACGCCGAGGACTCACCAAAATCACCGAGTGTAGTAAAATAAAACATGTCAGCACTAAACAAGGAGGATACCATGGGATCAGTCGTTTACAGACTTTCATAGCGAGCATACGTATTACGGCGTAGTGTGTATTGTAAAAGACTAGTGAAGTGACAATAAAAATACAAAAAACTAATTCAGTTCGGTAGCTCAAAGGAAGCTGTAGCAAACTCGGGCGAGAGTGGTCACAAGTTCGATCCCCGACGGGGACAAAAATTAAATGTAGCTTTATTTATAACTAAAATAAAATAAAAATAAAGTAGTTAATTATCCGCTGAGTGAGACCAAAAAGTTGGCGGTCCCGTCTTCGACAGCTAAAGAAGTGTCGGATGATGTTGTGGCAATGTCACGCCACTCGGAACTGGCACCAACCACTTCAGGGGGAGTAAAGAGGAGGAGGCTGAAGCCAACTCTCAACGTGGAGAAGCGTTCCTCCCTGCCAGAAGTGGTGAAGTGGGAAACGCCATCAGCTGACACCAGCGCAACAGCCAATAACGAGGAGGAATATCCCTACATTTCCGATGGTGGGGTAGAGATGTACACGGGGCTAGAAATAGCTTAGCTTCCTTCATCTCTTCCGAATCAGACAATGCAGACGATGAGATGAAGTACCTTAACGAAAGCATAAGGCAACTCCAACAGGAAGTACTATCTATCAAGGCCAAGCAGGCTGTGCTCACAACCTCTCAATAGCAGTCGCTGAGACAAAAACCTCAGCAGAAACAACAAACTTAGCAGCCGAAGCAGCAGACAAAAAAAGAGCAGAATCAACAGCACCAGCAACAACAAAAGCAGCATCAACAGCCCAAGCGAAAAGAACAGCAACAACAACAGAAGCGGAATACAATGCGGCAACAACAGCAAGAGTACAAGGCAAAAACCAGCGCGTGCCGCCAATAAACACACTTAAGATGAAGGCTAAGGACACCATTGAATAGTGTAAGTCGACCATTGGCGATAATTTTCTTCTTAAACGTTTTAATGATGACAGTCCAATGTAAAACGGTGGAGCAATTTAAAAAATTAAAAATGTATTATGGGATTCGACGACGGAGTTCTACTCTTTCACCCCAAAAGGGGAGAAGCTGCAAACAATGCTTCTGAAAGGTTGAATCCATCAAAAGAGCCAGAGGAGCTGCTTAAGACGTTCCAAGCGAAGAGCTGTGATGGGCTCACTTTCGTAGGGATAAAGCCGCCAGCAACTCCACCAGATGCATAATAATTATTACATGTTAAAAATTCGTAACCTTCAATATGAAAAAGGGTTTATCTTTATCATAAGTCCAAGTTTTAGTTAAAAAGATGAAATCAGGCATGTTTTTAAAATTGCTTAAATGTGCAAGTAGATTATCAAAATTTGCTTGAATACTTCGAATGTTGACGGAGGTCGACAGGATTAACTTCAACACAGTTGACTGAGGGAACATATAATAAATTACTTTGAGGATCTTGTATATTACTGAAGAATGTTAAGGTCTTCTTACTTACTTAGTAGGTCTACGACCCATGGAGAGTCTGAGCCTGAGCTATCGCTGCCTTCCATCGTTGACGGTCCTTGGCACACTGTTTCCAGTCGTCAAGACCAAGCTGTCTTACGTCCGACGTCCAACAGTTGGACTGACTTGGAGAAGATAGTGCCTTACGTGTTTAAAGCAGCCCGCCGCACTATCTTCTCCAGTACCAAATTGAAGAAATCACACGACAGCGCATCTCCTTGCCGAAATCCGGTGCAGGTTTCAAACGGCTCGGGGGCCCTCGAGCCGAACTGCACAGTGCATCGCGTATGTGTTAGCATGTTCCAACACAACCGGATCAGTTTTCCCGGTATCCCGAATTCGGACATCGCTTCGAATAGTTCCTTGCGATGAATACTGTCGTATGCGGCTTTAAATTCGATAAAAAGATGGTGCGTATCGATTTGAAACTCGCTGGTCTTCTCCAGGATTTGCCTTAGTGTGAAGATTTGGTCTATAGTCGATTTGCCGGGCCGGAAGCTGCACTGGTATGTGCTATTAGTGCGGTGCAAAACGTCTTTAGACGTTCACACAGTACGCTGGACAGGATCTTGTAGGCGACGTTGAGCAGGGATATACCTCTATAGTTGTTGCAAAAGGTAAGATCGCCTTTTTTGTGAATGGGGCATATGAAGCTGATATTTCAGTCGTCGGGCATGCTTTAGTCTTCCCAAATTCTACAAATGATCTGGTGCATGCTCCCTACCAGAACATTGCCACGGGCCTTGAAAAGCTCTGATGCTAAGCCATCTGAGCCTGCGGCTCTGTTGTTCCTTGAGCTGGGAGGTTGCGAGAGACCTTTTCTTCAGGCGTAGTTTTTTCTCCTCCCGTCTTCTAGCGCGGTACTCCTCATGCGTTGCTCTAGTTTTTCGTTGCAGCGCCTTTTGGTATGCCTCGTCGGTTGCACGTTTCTTTTGCTCACACTCGGCATCATACCACGGGTTTTTGTCAATGGTGGTAGGTGGCCCAAAGTGGTTTCAGCCACCTCTTTGATGGCCGAGCGGAAGTGCAATCACGTATCGTTGGCGTTTATGTTCGACGTAGGCATACTGGAGAGTCTCTCACTTATATGCTCTTCATAGGCTCTGGCAATCTCCTTTGCTCAGGCGTCCAATGTTGAAACTCCTCTTGGCTGGTTGGTGCAGCTTTGTGACATGCTCTGAATCTTGCTGCTACGAGGAAATGGTCAGAGTCGACGTTTGCCCCCCTAAATGTTTGCACATCCAGGATATTTGATGCATGCCTTGCGTCAATGAGCACATGGTCGATTTGAGATTCGAGATCGCCAGGCTGCTGTGTGGATTCTTTTGCGAGCTCCTTATGACCATATTACGTGCTGCCGCAAAGTTAGTGAGTCGGAAGCCGTTATCTGTTGTGTCGTGGAGGCTGTACTTTCCGATCACTCCGCCAAAGAAGTTTTCCTTACCGATTTTGGCATTGAAGTCTCCGAGCACGATATTGACATCGTATTCCGGACAAGCTCTGTAAGCACCGTCCAAGAGGTCGTAATAGTCCTCTTTGACAGACCCTTCAGCCTCGTCGGTAGGGGCGTGTGCACATATAAGGCTGATTTTATAGAATCTGCCTTGGATACGGATCACAGCCAGGTGATCACTTCTCGGTTTACAGTCGATAACCTTCAACCTTAACCGTTTTCCCACAATGAATCCGCATTCAAACATGTGTAACCTTTTGTGACAGCTGTAATATATGTCACACTCTTTCTTTTTCACTATCCCTTGTCCTATCCAGCGTATTTCCTGGATCGCACTAGTATACGCCTTGTACTGCGTGAGGATGTTTTCCAGTTTATGAGCGGCCGCCGGAGTGTAATGTGTTCTCACATTAAAGGAGGCCACTCGCAAATCGTAGTCCTACTTCGTTCCGTGTCGTCGATGATGACCTTGATCCGAGGCAGGATTCTCTTCCATAACAGATTTTTTTTTTCCGTGGGCAGGTTGTTAGCCCTCCGCACAACCGCCGGTCTGGTCGGGGTGGGTATGCTAGATGCTAGTTCGCTACATACATTAGTTCATCTCACAACGGTTTTTGTAATGGCTATCCAGGAGGCGCCGCTTGGAGGCTGTATGTCAACTTGAACTGCAAAATAACAGGGATCGTTGCTGGCATCCGCCAAGTTAGGTGCGGTCAACAACTTTGCCCTGTATGTGCAGGGCTTGTCCCCCAGTTAAGGTCTAAAAGAACAAAATTATTAATAGCACAAATCTCGCAACAAAAATTGTTTGATGTAGTAAAACAAAAATAAACATTATTAATTGTATTGAAGACCTTATCGTTACGTATAAATACCCTACCATCCTTTACCCAAACGTACTTGTACAACTTTTCTTTTCTTAATTTTTTTGTCTCTCGTAATAAATATGTAGTTTTTCTATCCAGAGAATCATTCATAAAAATTTTCTGATTTTAAACCAGTTTTTTTTTTATTTTTTGAGCGTAGCGTTTTTTGACATATTAACATTTTTACTTAACAGTCATCGATTTCCATTTCTGCAACTTCAGTAGAGACACCCTGTTTGAAAACGCGAAGAGCACAGCTGATAGCGTTGTTACTGTCTACGCCAGGGACACCCACAATTTCAACACAGTTTTCTCTTTCTCTCTTTTGCAGAAAATTAACCTCTCTCTGCAGATCACAACACTTTCTGCGAAAGATCACTCTTTTCATATTGTAATACGGAAATTAGAGAGAAGACCTTAGCATTGTCTGCACGCAAAGCTAAAAGTTCATTGAACATCATGTCAAGTGTTATTGACCTTTTATTTTGTGCGTTATTGTCTTGAAGTTAATGTTCCTGCTGAGAAAATGTTGTTGTTTGTTGAGGTCTTGGTGATGTTGTTGTTGTTTACTGCTTGCTGACTTGGAGAGCTCCACCCTCAGGTGGAGAAACTGGCACTTGGTGACATGTTCCCTCACTTTGCACACTGATATGAGGAGAGCGGAGAGAGTCTCTTCGTGCAGCGGAGCAGCTCTTACACCGACATTTTTTGTTTAATTTTCTAGGTAGTCAACGTCTGCCGCTTTTATATTCACACATTTATAATGGAAAATATTCTTACAACCAGCGCACTGAACACTTGGCTGATTGCGTTCCACTTTCGACTTGCAAACACACGGAATTTTGCACAATAGAAATTATGTTTGTAATTTAAAAATGTCAAGTTTTTAGGAGATGTAAAAAGTACGTGCTGACCTCACGACACACGCGACACACTGCCTCGATGCGTCACGTGTGGAAAGAACCACATAACCGAGGAATGTTACCTAGGAAAAGAGGAAATAGCAGATAAAGGCCAGTTCCTATGTGTAGTATGCGGGAGCATGAAAGCAGCTCAGGCTAGTAAACAGAAGGATGTAGTGTGGTTCAAACAGGACCTGTTCCAATTCCCGTGAGTTCTCAAATATCATATGCCCAAATGGCATCAGGGAGGGGAACCATGGCACAACAACAGCCAAGAGTAGCAGAACAGGCCTCACTGTCTATGCACCTGAGGCGTCTTGTGCCGGTTTTGGTCGTCTTGCTAAAAATGCAAGAAAGGCAGGACCAGATGTAGAAGTTACTACAGGAGCAGAATAACAGAGTTGACTACCTTTACACGTTTCTGCCTATACAAGCGCACTGCAAATCGTAATGGGTACGACCGCGGCTGAACATTCCTTGAAGATTCTAGCAGTGAATGTAAATTCACTGATTGGGATCGACCAAAGAGAATAGCTACATGGTTGTATGGTAAGCAAAACTAAGCCTACCCAGAGACGCAAATTAAGACACAGTAATTACAATATTGCGAGAAGATACTGACCCAGCTTTATTTAAGGAGATGGTATTGCGTTCTTCATTCGTAAACAAATTCGATTTAAAGCCGTGTACAGTAGTACAGCCGACAAACGACCAACTGCCTGGACTCGTTTGTTTATGACAGTGATCATTGCGGACTTAGTGCCGAAATTACGATCCAAAACGAAAATGCAAAACTGGAAGAGTTTGTTTAAAAGTACTCCTGCAATTGATTCCACCGGCCATTGGAAATCTGACAAACTAGGAGATTGACAGATATCTAAAACAAATGGAAGAGACAATAAAACGAACGATTTACGGGACAATACCTCGACATTGACCAACTGACTATATATACACTATATATTCTGCAATGCGACAATTGACGCATTACAAATACAAAAAAGTAGACTGCTTACAAGACTAATAAACTTGTTTAGGCAATTTACTGACAGACAAGATCCGTAGATTAGGAAGTTGTTGCAAATTATAGGCTATCGGCAACAAGATTCGACCTAAAAAGTTTGGTAATTGATGATCCTCCCATCCCCCTTCTGGTTGCTTTGTCGTGGCGGGAGGACTTAAAATAAAGATCCACGGTTCCAAAGATCCCAGAAGAGACATCGAACCAAAGGCCAGAAACTTCTTGACTTTGACGATATACAAGTTAAAAAAAGTATAACGGACAAACAGGTACTGGAAAGTACTCCAGGTGGCATTCGCGACAACGAAAATCCACTCGTAGTCTTCTCGACTGCGGCTGGGGCAAAGATTCTGGAGGCCCCAACCATCATACACAGGACGGCAGAGGTAGGGTAGGCAGGTAGGGTAGGCAGGTAGGTAAGAAGTGGCTAAGATATGCACTTAGACCAGAGTTGATCCATTGTGCAGCCACATGGTTTGACTGAGTTCAATCCAAAAGAGTATTTGTGGGAAACTAATGGGAACCACACTGAGTTCGCATAAGTTTTCAAAGAAGTAGGCCCCTAGATGAAGTCGTCGAAGAGACGCTAGAGCCAGACAGGAGCTTTCCACTTCCTCCTCGTCTAAGCAGCTTCTACAGAAATCATTAGTCTGCTGGCATGATTTGTACTTATATTAGATTTATCTAGAGATATTAAATCCTTAGATCTAGCTTAGGCCAGATCTTTCTGGATGTGTGACACGTAGTGCTACTCGCCCATCTGTTGCTTATTTCACGAGTTGCCTCTACTAAAAGCAATAATTTACAAGTTGTGAGGGGCTGGAGATGACCTGGTTAGGCGCATACACTAGCTCATCTGTGAGATATGGTCGGAGGAAAGCACGCCCGATGAGTGGAATCTCAGTATCGTTTGCTCGATACACAAAAAAGGAGACCCCTTTGACTGCGTCAACTATCGAGGGATAAGTCTCTTTATCGTCTCCTATTAGATCATTCTGCCATTCTATGTGA
This sequence comes from Myathropa florea, assembly GCA_930367185.1. Taxonomy (NCBI): domain Eukaryota; kingdom Metazoa; phylum Arthropoda; class Insecta; order Diptera; family Syrphidae; genus Myathropa; species Myathropa florea. The sequence goes on from OV884004.1 coordinate 55,963,143, forward strand.
ACGCCTGAAACCTATCAGTGTGGTTTCAGGCCGGGGAAGTCCACCATTGGTCAAATCTTCACACTGCGGCAGATCCTGGAGAAGACCCAAGAAATGCAAATCGACACACACCACCTTTTTGTCGATACATACATACGACGAGTTTTTCGTTGTGAACATGGAAAATTACAAATACGTGCATTGGAACAAAGTTTCTGCAAAAGACAATGTACGAAAAAAAAATTCTTAGATGAACGGAGAAAGTGATCGGGTGAATTTTTCTGTGAGACTGCAGTGACTTTTGATAAAGTTTTAACAATTTTTGGGAAAAAATTAAAAAAACCTAGACATGCAAATAGTGCGTGTATGGCTTTTTAAACAAAAAAGGAGAAAACGAATTTAAAATTAGCCAAATCAGGCTAGACATATATATAAGAACAAGTGATTTGGACAAAGAAAACAAAATAATAACTCAATAATTACTTTATTTCATACGTGAAATTACAACATAAAACACTGACAAAACACAAATTTGAAACAAATAGAAAAACAGTGTTATTGAATAAATAGTGCTGCTTTAATCATATTCGCTGCCGTGGTTCAGAGACAGACATACATATATATATGTGCCGAGTGCCGCTGTCTCCACTATACGAAATTTCGACGCAACAAAGACTGTACTGACAATTTCATCCCGAGGGAGAAAAACTTGTGCAACAATAAAAAGAAGAGTGTGACTGAAGAGTGCAGTACCCGGAGTTGGAGATATTTTTTAATTTTTTTTTTTTTAATTTAGTGAAGTTTTTTCTACCATTTATAAGTTTTGTTTTTGTTTTAAGTTTAAATTTTTATCACTTTTAGATTTAGTTTTTCTTCTAATTTTAAATATAAATACATTTGTGAGTGTTATAGTTCTGGGTTTAGTTCTAGTGATTGTGAGTGTCCGCGAATAAGAGGGATTTCTCCCCACAATTTCGTGTTTTCTTCCCACAGGAAAGTACCTTCACCGTGCTGCGCGCAGGACGTCGGGGGACCGGTAGAACTGTGAGTGCACGTTTCGCCTATTGGAAACCTCTTTTTGTTGTGTGTCGTCCTGTAGACTTTAGCCAGGGTTAGAACCATTTTGCTAATTTTTTTATTTTCCTTTTGAATTATAATTTTCTTTTGTAATTGATTATGGGTTAAATTTGCTTGAATTGGTTTTCTTTATTTCCTTTTTTATTATTAATAAAATTAATTATATAGTGTTAAAATTAATTTAATATGTTTTACTTAATGAAGTAAACTTTTTTCCGTGCTAAAATGTGTGTGTAGGGTGAGGGAAGGCCGTCCTTCTTCGCGGTAGTTGACAGAGTGGAATGTTAGGCTTCGGCTAACGTCTCCGCTAAGGGGCTATCTCCCACAATACTTCGCCAAGGGAGATAGCGAGGGTCATGTCAACTGTCTTGATGGGGTGGGCAGGTGGACTTGTGCCAACAACAACTGGCACCCTCGGGTTCTTAACGAACCTTGCATCGCCAAACGACACTTTAAGGGTGTTGTTTCGTGTTAGGGCTAAGCTAGGTGGTTTTAAGGTAGATTAGGTTTAGTTTAGGTGTAGTTTGAAGTTAGGTAGGTTAGATTAGGATTAGTCTAGGTTAATCAGCTTAGCTCCGCGAGCTCCCCTCCGGTCGCTTTTGGTGGTAAAGGCATAGACCTTGAACACCTTTCTTTTCCTCTTTCCTGTCTCTTCTTTCTCTTATCTTTCCTATCTTTTAGTTGTCCGTCCGTGGTCTGTTAGGGTATAAGGCTTTCTTCTCCCTCTATACTTGCTGTAATGGCAACCACACTAAGTTACCGGGACACACCGGCTAGAGGCGCTATCGTGACTTCAAGGGGATGATTTTCTTTCTCACTTTCCGAAGGTCTGGACTCTCGATAGCCTCACAAATCTTCAAGTAGTTTATTTCCTTTTTTCTTTAATTTTACTTTTCTATCTCTCTCTGTGTTCAAAGTCGTCAATGTTCTTTGTTTAGTCATGAGCTGAAGACGCCTGTCCAATCCTCAGGCTTAGGCTAGAGGATCTTGTAAGGAGCGGGTGGAACGGGTGGAAAGACTCAAGTGTTGACTGCTGCCCAAGAATGCAGGGTTTCAAAACCCGATTCTTTGTGAGGTGTGGACACTGAGTCCGGAAGCTTAGCTCGTGTTTGGGAGATCATCATCTGATATCCAAGCCAGCCTTCCAAACAGTTTCGACTGTTGAAAGTTGTGGTTGGGGTAGAGGAGTTGATCACCGGAACTCGTCAAGTATCCGAGGAATTAGTCACAGCCAAACATGACGTTCCTAATAATCTGTCGGTTTATCCCTACCCGTAGAACGGTTTCCGGATAGCCGTCTGTTATTCCTACACACACAACGGTAGTCAAATATATACATCTATTGAAACAGTAAATACAATTCAATACATAAACACATTAAAAAAATTAATTTACACTTAAACACATATATCCATTAAAAAAAATTTTATTATAGTATATAATATATAATAATAGATCAAATAAACACAAACACAAAAACTTTATACAATTTCAAAATTGAACAAAAAGATCAAGCCACAAAACAAGAGCACAGCACAAACGAAGAAACTGGCGCAGTTCCAAAAGGCACGAGGCACCTCGGAGATGGCGACAAGACGCATTATGCGACAGGCGGTTAAGGCAAGACTGACGAACCTGTTCGAAGAGCCACCTGTGGATTATAAACCAGACGCATACCTGAGAGATGACCTTTGTTCTCCCACCGTCCAGGGCCGACGACAACGAAAGAAGGTAACACAGCCCATCTTCTCTGATGAAGAGGATGAGGAGCTGGAGCAGCCCTTTCAAGACGTCAACCGGACGTAAAACTACAGAGGATGGACGGACAAATGGTGGACAAAGGGAAATCTGGACGGTATAAGGCAAATCGACGAAGCAGGTGGCCTTCAGAACGCAGACGAGAAGAATACCGATATCGCTAATCTTAGTGATAGGATTAGAGTTGACAACGAGGCTATTAACCGCCACTTCAAAAAGATGGTCGCTACAGCGGTTGAGAAAAGCCAGAAAGAAGTGGTGTCGATTTTCGCTAGAAGTATGGCCCAGCTGGAGCCTTTCCAGGATAACATGAAGATCCTGCGAGACAAAATTCAGGACCTGGAAAGCTCCACCAACCGCCGTAGAGAACCTCCAAGACCAACGCTAAGTGGACGCGACGATTACATGACTGAAACAGGACAACGGACGCCGACAAGACCAACAGGGCGGCGTGAAGAAAGATGCGGCACTTGGCAACATGACCTGACTCCCCAAGCACCTACGACAAAGGTGGATGTGTACAAGTGGTGAGTCAAATTTGAGGGTACTAACAAGAAAATGTCGGTGGACTGTCCACCGAACAGCTATTCAAAAATGTTCATCATCTAGTGACGGGCCCTGCGGAACAATGGTACTGGCAGTACATGGAAGAGTCCGAGGGCGACGAATTTGTAAATTACCGTGACCTGAAGTCCGAGCTGATCCGGCAATTCAAGGACGATAAAAAGGACCATGAGATATTGCGAGATATCATGAAAAGACGACAACGGCCCCAAGAGACCTTCGACGATTTTTACGCGGCCATGGTGGGTGTTAAGAATGGTGTTAAGGATGAGAAACCGACCACGGAACGAAGACCTCATTTCAATTTTGAAACCTATCTAATTTTTTTTTCTTAAAATCCAATCTAATTCCCTAACCTAAATCCAAGTTGGCAGTAAGGGACCAACAGTTATCTGATTAAGTTGACGACAGCTGAGGAAATTGATGGGGCTGCAACCACCAGTAAAACCCCCGAACCTTATCACACGAACGATAGAACGTCGCGAACAGGGATGGATCTACTGAACCGGAGATCATCCGGACTAACTCTTGCGACATCGCCTTCGTAAAGGAGTCGCCTATCCACCGTCCTTCACACCACGTGGACATCCTTCCGCGTCCTGGATTAAGCTAATCAAGGAATAAGAACGCTTCCGGTGGAATTAATCCACCTCGGGGAGCGTTCTCGAAATATGTTTCATTGGGGTAGTAGGCTCCAAATATCAGCTCATTTTCCGAAGTCATAGCTTGTGCAACGTGTCTTCCAATCAGATTAATAATAAAATTATCCACCCTGTTAACGTTTGCTTCGTTATACAAGAATTTGTTGGAATAGAATTTTTTGTACTCAGATTCTGGGGTTCTGTATTTCTTGAGACAAGACAGGAGACATTGCCTCTCGAACAGCCTCATCTTTTCCATCTGGGAAGGACTCACGTTGAACCACACTGGACAACTGTACGCCATGACTGGCCGGATGAGGGCCATGTAGTAGATTACCTTCACCTTCAAGTTGGCTGCTATAAAACAACCCCATTGCCACACCAAAGGCCTTCCCAGCTTTCGTCAGAGTATATGTTAAAAAAAAAAATGGCTCTTCTCTTTTGATCATAATGAAATCGATTTGTTTTTTAATCCATTGGTATAAAATTAATTTTTTATCTTATCTATCTATTATTGTTATTTGTTATCACTTCTCTACTTAATTGAATATTGTATTTCATTTCCCCATCAATTATCTTTATATTTGTTTGTATACACATAAAGTGATATGTACTCTCGCCTCTTGTCTTCTGACAATAGATTGTACCAAACTATTCTCTACAAATGTGTTAACTCATAATGTATCTCAAAGAATTTGTATGAATTGTATTTATCATTTGTAAAGGAATAAAGAAATTATTATATATATTATATATATATATATATATATCTATATATATGTCTGTCGAAATATAGATACTGATCCAGCCAAATGCCTAGGTACCTTACTACACTTTTCACTGCTAACGACTCCCCCTGCGGGTCAACAATACCGAACTTGCGCCAGTCTTTTTTCGTGTCCCTTGAGGCCTTGTATAACGGAGTTCGGAAAAGAATGGTTTCACACTTCTGGTAGTTGATTTTCAACTTCCAGTCGTCGCAAAATCGCTAAATTTTCTCGAAGTCACGTTGCAGTTGGATGTTGATGTCCTCAACCTTCGTCGCTGTCCTGTATGCCACAAAGTCATCGGCGTATGCGATCAAGTGCTGCTTGGAGCTAATCAGTTCACTGGTGAAAATAGTGAAGAGGATTGGTGAGTTAACTGCATCCTGCTGGAGCCCATTTTTTATGCGGAAAACATTGGTAGAAGTCATGTTGCCACTTTTAACAACAAAACTTCTGCCTGTTACCATGTCATAAATAGTGTAAAGCAGCGACTTGCTTATACCCAACTTAAGGAAGAGACCTTCTAACCATACGGTGTCGAATGCCTTTTCCAAGTGCACCCGGTGCACTGGGTTTTTGCTTTGTTCCATTGAATGTCGGACACCAATTTTGACGCGGCATGTACAGCATCATGCCCCGCCCTAAATCCAAATTGGTTGGTGGGTATTATTTTTCTGTCTTCAGCACACTGTATCAGAACTCTATTGACAATCGTCTCGAAAACTTTGCTTATGCATGAAAGGAGACTAATCGACCGAAGATTTTTCGGAAGAGAGGAATCTTTGTCTCTTTTGGGGAGGGGTTTCACTACCGCCGTCTTCCAATGCGCTGGATAATATGCATTACTCAGTGCATTGTTGAATAGGATTGTGTATATCTCTACCGCCACATTGGGGTGATGACGCAGCACAATATTCTGTATACCATCTATTCCCGTTGACTTTTTGTTCTTAAGACTGTTGAAGATGCCCTTGAGATTCTCTCTCGAAATTGAGGATGGAATCGGATTCACCATAGGCAACGGCATTATTTGCCATGTTTTCGTCATTGAACCTTGTGAAACCAGGATTCTCAGAACGCCATTGTTGTATTTCATTTCAAAGAAAGGTTAAGCAAGGCTCTGTTCTCCAAGTCGTGGTTAGGACAACGAGACTCGTTGACTGTGCACACTTTCCGAAAAATTGCTCCTATTGCTACAACCTTCTCTTGAGGATCCTCAACGATCAATAAGTCATTGTCGAGCACGGCCCCATCCGGATCTACGCCAACTGACGTCAGTAGGTTTGCGTTGTCAGTCGTTCTGTCAAGTCGAATAGCCTCCAAGTCGTTGTGATCCCTCCTTCGGAAAATTCGGTTAATTTGAAGAAACGTACCAGGACCGTTGGAAAGAACAGCCCGAATCCTGTCTCCCCAATATGAATTGAATGCAATTCGGTAGTTCATTCGAATTAACTTCTGGAGGTTTTTGATCTGCGACTTGAGCAACCTTAATTCCTGGTCGTGTTTGTCCGTAAAGCGTCTGTAAAGTGTCGTTAAGTCGCAACAGCAGTCTGCTTTTGTTCACGTGCAGTGCGTCGATAGTAGCGTTCTGATAGACGTCGACACCTGTGGTCGCTTCTACTTTCGCAAGCGTCGTGTCCATGGTACGTTTTATTGTAATGTCCACTTGTATAAGGTACCTGTCAACCTCTTCGTTCGTCAGGTTTCTGTTTGCGGGTGGAGTGATGTCGCTCGAACATAGTTCTCTGGATAAGGCCCTAGAGAAACGCGGCCAACGAGCCTTACGATAATTGTAAGGGTACGTCTCCACGAATTGCTCCAGTTCGACCAGCTCATTCGGGAACTGAATAACCGCGGTAAGTCGCTTCACAAAGATCACTGTCGTACTCCACCGTTGTTAAGCAGTTCCTTGTGTCACTGTCCACATCGCGTAACGTCAGTCGTCTGTCAATCAGCATTAGATCCAAATAAGACCCACTTCTGGAAAATGATGGTCTATCGGTTGCAAGCAAATTCAGCTTGAACTCAATAGAGTGCTGCGTCCACCAATCAAGGAGGGAATTTCCCCTTTGATTTGGCACAGAATTACCCCATTCCTCATGTTTCGCGTTCAAATCGCCGGCTATGATAAAATAGTTCTCGTCCAAGCAAAGCCGAAGAGAGTCTCGAGCTCCGAGATGAAACCTGTGGGCCGAGGTGCGTCTGGCACATGGACCGCGACCACGTACAATTTCCATTATGCATTATATTCGATACGCACTTGACCTAGCGGGTCTCGAAGAAAGGACTTCCGCGCAAGGTCTTTTCGGAACTGTCGAGGAACTTAATGCTCCTCAGACTCTCAAGCTTGCTCTCTGGTGTCACCAAGAAGAGGGGAAGCACACACACACCGGTTCCATCCTGGATCGGACAGTGGAGAAGCGCTTGACTCCCAAAAATTCTACGTTGGCGACGCTCGCTTGTCGCAATGACTTTAACATGTCCTCCGGCTCAGCAGAGACTCTCAATCCCTTGAGGAGAACGGTCTGAGCCTTTTCTCTAGTGGGAGTATATGAAAAAAAATCAGCCGACACCATCTTCTTGTTCACAAGCTTGAAGCCATCCACTGTTAAGCCAGCCTGCGAAAGCCCTCATTTTTTACATAAAAGTTGTCCCTTACGGCCAACTTACATACCTGGATCGTGTCTTCGGCGTCCATTCCCGTAATGTTGATTGGAGGCAGTCTAACCTTCTTCTCCTTCTTTTGTTGCTGCTGCTGATGGTGTTGTTGTTGTTGCTGCTGCTGGTTGGGTTGCTGCTGCTGTTTGTTTTGCTGCTGCCGCTTGTTTTCCTTTTGCTGCTGCTCTTGGGGTTGTTGCTCTTTTTGTTGCGTTTGTGGCAACTTTCTATTATCTATATATACATCTTGAACATTTTGTTGTTTCTTCTGTTCTTTTTTTATTTTTTCTAACTTCAGATGGAGGGCTTTTATTAATTCCTCCAGCTCGTCCTTCTCCTTAATTTTCCTGGCCAATTCCACTTCATCTTCGGCCTGATCTGCCGCCTTGGAAGAAGTCAGTTCTCCGTACAGGTTTCCGCCGCCGCTGTACGAGGCTTCTTCTTCATCATTTTTCTTGCCGGAATTGTCCGGCAGCTTTGTTTGGCTCTGCTGCATCTTCGGCTGTGACTTCAGAATTGTGCGTCTTTTCTTCTTCGAAATTTCGTCGCTGCCATTTTCGGAGTCGTCACTCGGAATCAACGACAGCTGCGCATCCATTTTCATATTTTTATTTTTTCCTTTCAAAATTCTTGATTTTTGATGATTTTTTTTTGTATTTTTGTTTTTGTTTTGATATTAAATTCAAGGTCTCTTTTTGCCTGAAATGCTCAGTGTTGAATAAAGAGTTGAAGCTGTAGCTCCAGTGGATGGAAATTGGTCGATGCAGGAGAGACCGTCAAGAAAAAAAAAACCGTGCGATAGGAGCTGGCAATGGCAGAGAATGCTTGCTTTCAATTGGAGGGCTGTGGTTTGATAAACGCAACCATTGTATTGAAGTGCTCCACCTAGCAAACTCTTGAATAGCTGAGCAAATCTGTGCCGAGGTTTTCAGGCCGCCCAGACTGATGTGCGTCTTCTGATGGATTCCGGGGCAACTCAGGAAAACTGCAGATGTGCTGGCGCGCCTTCATTCCCAGGACCCTCGCCTCGAAACCAAGAAGTGGAAAATCTACTCTCACAGGGAGAGTAAGAACCGGGAAAATAAGGACGGTTCTTCTCTCATTGTGGGTCTAGACGAAACTTCGGTTGAGGAGATCCGTTCACGGTATGACTTCCGTTCCTATCTTGAAAGGATTCATTTTCAAGTAGTGCTGATAATGGATGAAAACCACGGTAATCATCAAAATAACTTTTACCCAGATTAACCTTCACCATTCCAAAGACGCTAATGTCCTCCTATGTAGCAGACTTTCCATGGTTAAGACAAAACTCCACATAGCATCCATACAAGAACCATGGGTGTGGAAAAATCGCATCTGTGGTCTTGGTTACTCACCTCTTACGACGAGCGGTATGAAAAAAAAAAAATTGTCTTATTGAGCCAAAATTTCTCTCAGCAACCAAGCTTGTAAAGTTCTGTGGACAAGATTTGGTTGCTGCAGTTGTAAGCTACGCTGCTAACGGAGTTGTTGGCTTCCAACCAACTTTTGCTACGACTGTCTTCTGTCTTCTTGGAAGTAATGGACTTAACTTAATTCAACAGATACATTAAGGAGATTCCAGACGGAAGTGTTCTGTCGGAAGTGTCCCTGTCGGACCCTGTCAGAATCCCGAATCGAATGCGAAACCACAACTTTGCTGAAGAGGAGGAATCCCAGAAAAACCAACGGGATACGGTTTAAGGATGAGCTAGATAATCGTATCGAAACTCTCCCTTAGCTCAGAACAAGACAGAAAGTTGAGAAAGCCGTTATAGATTTGAAAAATACTCTAACCAAATGTTTTGAACTGACGTATACAGCTAGAAATACCCCCTGCAGATCACCTGTTCCATGGTGGAACGCAGAACTGCAGACAATTTGCAAGGAAACCAGAAAACTTCTGCTAAGATCTCTCCAGACCGACTTGGAAGATGACTGGAGCCTGTTCCGATCAAAACAAAAATAATATAAGAGGTTAATTCGGATATCGAAAAGTGCCTCCTACAGAGATTTTTTTCAAAACATCGAAACACTCGGTGAAGCCAGTAGAGTGGTTAAAGTTCTTTAAAAGAACAAACCACCCAAACTGGAAACACTCAGAAGACCAGACGGTACCTACACTGAGTCAAAAGCTAAGACCCTCAGCCTCATGATTGTTATCGTTTCAAAGGTAACCAGATTACAACCGGCTCAAAACCAGCTGCTATCCCTGGATCTGAAGATGATGTTGGTTCGTTTCAACTATCAAAATTAAGCTATCAAATACGCAGTCGCGTATTTCTTGGTTGGTTTCAAGTCGCCGGGTACCTATGGCATATATACAGCTTTGCTGCAATAGGGTATAGACCAGTTGCTACCGATTCTGAAAAGAATTTTCACAGGCCTATATCCCGACCCCTTGCGCCCAGTTAGGGTAGCCTTCATACCACTTCCTTCCTGCTGAAAAGCATGGAAAGGCTGGTTGAGCTTCATGTGCGCAAAACCGCTTCTCGAATTCATCGTCAATCTCAGATGCAACATGCCTATCAGCGCGGAAAAACTTGCGAAACTGCACTTCAAAATCTCTCAGAATTGAATGTGCACCCGACAGGAAAGAGTATCCGCTGGGCATTTTCATCGATATAGAGGGTGCTTTTGATAATGCGACTTTTGATGGCTTTGGTTTTGGTAGTTCAGCTTCAGTTCTTTCACAACCCTTATTTGTGCTAGAATGTTTTTTTCTATATCAAGTTCAAAGCTCCGTAAAATCAACCCAACCTGAAAATCAACAAGTTTAGAATGGTATTAGATTCAATACATATTGTGAGTCTAATTCAATGCTGCATACACAAATGTGTGTGAACCTACTGTGACACCACCTGGTCTCACGCGGCACAGCAAGTTTCTTGTGGCACTCAACATGTTAAATAATCGTCTAGTGTGCAAATACTTTTTTCGCATAAGAAATTGTGAAATATGTTGTTTCTGAAGTTATAAATTTTTGTCCTTTGAATAGTATATATATCGAGTCGACTGTGCCAACTCCTCTTGGGAATATTCATTCATATTTTAAATAGTGAAAACTCAAACGAAATCAACAATCACAGAAAAGAAAAACCAAAATACAAATATAAAAATTAAAAAAAAATACGTAAACAACAAATCGAGCGGAACACCAACTCAGAAAGTGAAGCCCCATCTAGTGCTCTTCGTAAGCAAATTGGAAAATTGTGTTTATTGTGTTTATTAAAATTCAGCCAAAAAAGAAAAAAATCCAACTGAATATTTTTCAAAACCAAAAAAATACAAGATCAAAGAGAAATGAAAAAAAAAACTTGTAGTCATGAACATAAGCCAAACTGCTGAAGAAAATATTAATTCGAGATGGACAGTTTAAGCAAATTCTACTGGGAAAAGACATCTGAACAATAGAGGACAGCGGTCAAGACAGGTATGGATGACAAATTAAATACTGACGAGAAATAAGATTAGGGTGGTAAAGACATAGATAGATATAGACATAGAGACATAGATAGAATAGACACTTATAAGAACAATGTGAAGAATTAGAGACACACGATAGAAATCACGACAGCTTTAACATACATTGTCATCGAGCCACCACAGTAGATGAAACGAGAGCATCCCTGAGATATGTCTTCGCCATCTATGTGTGACAGAACGTAGGTTAAGATACATATTGAATTTAGTTTTTTGTTTTTGAATGTTTGTGCCTACTGCCATTGGCGTTGAATGTAAATTTACTGTTGTTTCGAAAGGAATTTCATTCGTAACGCAGTTAACGTTGTTGGCAGTAGGAGAAGTTCACAGATGTAAGTAAATTTAAGAACATTTTTTGAAATCTATTAATATGTATAAACTTTAGAAAATAAAATCTCTATTCTACCTATTGGTGTTGTTTTCCTTTGGTTCTGGAAATCGGTGGAATCCTGGAAGCGATATTGGTATCTGATTCTGTAACTGCGCAACAACATACATAAACAGATAAGGGAAATTTGTTTTACTGGACGAAAAAAGAAATTCAGTGTATTCAAAGACAAGGAAGGCATTTTAGTGGATACGACGAACTAGAAAGGTTGAAAGAGTACATCGAAGAATTTTCTATGGATAAAAGACACCAACCAGAACCTTTTCAGAGATCTGAGGGACAGGAAATAATGAAAGAAGAGGTCATGAAGGTACTTAAAGACTCCAAAAAACAAAAGAGGACAGACCCAGATGGATTGACGGAAGAACTTCTGAAGCTTATCGACGAGCAGAGTATATTTTTTTATATTATTTTTCAAAGTCTAGCTACAAAATATCTTTGTAACACTACTGAAAAAAAAAGTAAAGCCATGCAGTGTCTTGACTACAAAACAATTACCCTAACGAGCCACACGTTGAAGATTTGCCTAAAAATAATACATAAGAAAATATGTGAATATGATGTAAATCCCTTTTTACCGCCGTGACTCTTAATTTCTAAAATACTTTCTCTCATCATTAACTTTAATTAAACTTATTCTGAATTTCAAACAATTTGAATTACCCTGTATTAAATCAACATGAATTACCGTGGGCGCCGTGGCGTAATGGGTAGGTGCGTCGACTCCTACGCTCTCGAGGTCGTCGGTTCGAATCTCGAAAAAAACATCAAACATTTTTTCACGGCTCTACCTCTTTCGAGTCACTGACAATGCTCAAAGAGTATAATTGTCTAGAAAAAAAAAGCTTCTCAATCTCGCCGTTCGGAGTCGGCATTAAACTGTAGGTCCCCTCCACTCGTGACAGAACAGTAGCACGCACAACACGAATGATTGCTGAGAAACTAGGCCCAGGTCCACCTCGGACTTTACCGCCGCCATTATTATTATTATTATTTTATTATTTTTATTATTATTAAATCAACATATATCACATGCGAATGTTTGTCACACCCTTTATAAGTACACATGCATGTGTATAACGTAAAAACATTTTTCTTTGCAATAGAGTAGACGCCAATCGATAAAAAACGAGCGCGGTAGCAACACAATAATTTTTAAAGCGTACCTAAATTATAAATTATCTTAACATACATATGTATTTTAAATGAAATATGTGTAAAAATAAAAACTTCAATGGTCGTTATTGAAATTTGTGTTAGCTTTTTAAGGTTCCGTCTACAAAAACGGAACCTTTATAATTTCGGTGTGTCCGTCCGTCCGTCCGTCGTGTCTGTCACACTTTTTTATCTCCGAAGTTTATGAAGATATTGGCATGAAATTTTGGAATTAGGTACTTCAGACCTAGATGTCATTGCCTATGCAGCGATTTTAAAAAGTGGGGCCATTTGGGGGCGGCTCCAGTACAGGTGAAGTTGACATTAATTTTGAAAAATTGTCGCACCCCATCGAAATATATATCAATCGACAGATCTTTCGAAATGAGGTGGATGTTTTTTTCAACACTTTTTTATCCAAAATACCGTTTGGAAAATATGGAGCTCCAAAGTTTCTTTTAAATGCGTCCCACCCTGCCATTTCTAAACTAAAGTTTTTAAAAACCTGAAAAACTTGGCTTCATTGAGTACTTTCATTTAAACCCATTGCGAGCATTCTGGCCCTAATGGTTTTGGAGATATTGGCCAAAAACGGTCAATCATCGATATGCGAATTTTGAAGATCTGAAAACGCAGTTTTGAAGACATCAATGTAAGCATTAAGAAATGATAAATTTCAAAATATCGATTTATGTTGAAATTTTGAGATATCTAAGATTTAAAATAAGGACAACTTTCATTTTCACACATAATTTCATGCTGTGTTCGGCCACTCTATTCGTTGATGAGCGTTATCTTTTCGATCTCACCCCTAAATACCCAACAGAAATGAACACACACACACCGCAGGCATGAGCAGTGATTGGGTATATGTATGATGGAAGAGATTTTCTGTGTTGGATAAACTTGGATAGAGATATAGGTACGAGTATATGTAGGGATGAACATTTGTTTGTTTGGATGTATGAATTTATGAATAAATGGTTGATTTGGGTTGAAGTTAAAAGAAAATTCAACTAAAATAGTTTGGAAACGTCGTTTGATATTCAGAAATCATCCATCAATATTATGCGACGGAACCTTACCCGTGCGAGTACAACTCGCACTTGCCCAGTTTATTTATTCTGAAAGTTTCGACTCTAACACACCTCTCAATTTGGATTCAGAAATGGCTGTGGCACTGTTCGTTTTCAACGTACTACTTCAACGAAGCTTGGATATGAACAAAGACGTTTATGCAAATGTATATGTTTATGCAGAAATATAAATAAGAACGGCAGCAGTTATCAGAAACCTATATTGGGGTCAGAAGGCAAAGGTGGTAATGAAAGAAGAATCAGATGAAGTTGGGATTCGGAGAGGAGTGGGACAAGGCTACATTGGTAATGATTATATACTTTTCAATGTGTACTCCGAAGAAATATATAAAAATGCAATAGGAGAAAGTGACGGTAGTCAGCTACTTAAGATATGCGGATGATGCTACCATGATAGCAAGTGATATAAATAAATTAAATACTATGATGAACAACCTCAGCATTGTAAGTAACAATATTAACAAGGAAACAACAAATACCGAATCTGGAACTAAAAATAAACACGACCATCGAAAGATTAAAGTACTTGGGAACGATAATCGAAAATAACGCTAACTCTAGGAAAGAAATAGAGTGTAGAACAGAGCAAGCGAGTGCGGTCTTCTGCAAAATGAGAAAAATAGCAAAGAAATTGATTTAGAATTTAGAATGGTGAAATGCTATATTTGAAAAGTAGAATACCTTGGTCCCATCTTACGTAACAAAAAATACAAAGTCCTTCAACAAATTCTACATACAAGGAAAGATAGAGGTAAGAAGAGCGGTAGGAGAACAAAGACTTTCATGGTTACCAAATCTGCGGGACTGACTCAATCTTTCAAACACGGAAATAATAGGTGTCACAAATAAATACGCAATACAAACGATGATTTCCAACCTCCGCAGCGTAGAGGAACCTTAAGAAAACAAGGATTAACAAATCATGTAAATGTATAACATCGAGTTTTATAAACTTAAATTAATAAGTATGGGTGCATTTTAGATACAATTATCAATGCCTTGTTATTGCTCTAATAATACCAAATTTATACGTAAGAACAGATTAATTACACCCCTCTGAATAAAAATAATATTGAAGTAGATGAAACCATCGAATACATTGTACAAATATATGAAAATATTTTAACTTTTAAAGAGAATACTATCTTGAAACATTTAATAATAATAATAATAATAATGGCGGCGCTACAGTCCGAGGTGGACCTGGGCCTAGATTCTCACCAACCAGTCGTGTTGTGCGTGCTATTGTTCTCTACTGCTCTCTCTACTCTACTACTACTACTACTCTATTGATCTACAGTTTAATGCCGGCTCCGAACGGCGATTTTGAGAATATTTTCCTAGAGTTATACTCTTTGAGCATTGTCAGTGACTCGAAAGAGGTGGAGCCGTGGAAAAATGTTTGATGTTTTTTTCGAGATTCGAACCGACGACCTCGAGCGTAGGAGTCGACGCACCTACCCACTACGCCACAGCGCCCACATTGAAACATTTAAAACCTACTAAAAATTGTATTATTAAGAATTGCAAAATTCGAGTTAATATCGGGCTTTTGAGCTTTTGATTTGAGAAACAGACGTATTTTGAATTGTTAAACTAAGAACTAAAACTCATAGAAAATTGGTAAGAACACGTAAGAGAATTCTCTATTGTTAGGCAAAAAGGTATTATGTCAAAAAGCATTTCGGGTTTTTGATTGGGTTAAATTAATTTTTTTTCTCTTTCGTATAATATTAACGACTTACGTCGAACACAACTTCATTTTAGAGCTTGTTTGCTTTTTTCGAACACATTTAATTCCGATTTGCAAATTACTAATCTATTTTCAATTATGTTTTACAAAAAACTGTAGTTTCCAACTTAAGACCTTTTTGACTAACGTTAAAGAATAGTAAGAAGTGCTGTAATAAATTTACAGGAAAAACAAAAATGATAATTAAATGTAGTGTATTTTGTGAAGGTTTATTTAATGACAAGAGTACAAACTTGTCTGAATACGATTTGAATGCAATACGAACAAACAAAAACATTTCATTTAATTGTGATGATTGTTTGGACAATAAAAGTGCAATCCAAAACTCTCTAGAAGACATTTTACAATCGGTGCCAAAGTGCCATGAAACAAGAAAAATTGGTAAACACTATTATTGAAAAATTAAATGCACTGAGTAATAACAAAGATCAACAAAAAAATAAAGTGGAAAAAGAAAAATATGCAAGCAAATTACAAGTGTCCTTCAGTTATACTAAAAGCTAAAGTTAAACAAACTGGTAAAAAAAACAAAAGAATATTTGAAAATTCATATTGATCCATCAAAACGGTGTATTGAAAATCATACGGGAAGTGGAGGAGAAAGAGATAAAGTGAAAAGTGCAGCTGAAAGAGTTTGGTAATTCATATGAAGTCAAAGTACCCATACTAAAAAAAGCCAACATTATTTATTACAACTTTTAGTGATTTAATGAGCGAGGAACAAATTGAGCAAATCGTAAAAGCACACAATAAATCATTGAGTGAGAGTGAAATACGATTTGTAAAAGTATTGAAAGTGACTAAAAGAAAGAGTGAAAAAAAAACATTTAATATTTCAATGCAGTCGTAGAAAAGCTTTCAAGCTGCCATGAGTATAGGAAAAGTAAATATTGGATGGAATAAATGCAAGATTATGCTAAAGGAACCTTATTGCACATCCTGAGATTAAAAGAACCACCAAATTGAAGTTCTTATTTTTTTTATATGACTGATTTAATGCGTTCGGAGATAAGAATACATCAACATCCTTAAATACATCAGTTCCTTAAAATACATCAACATATGTTAGAGAGTTGTGGGTAAAGAGGTGGGTAGGTGTGCCGCATTACCTCAGAAGATTACGTGCATACAAACAATTGTGAATTTCCTCTTCGTCTGGTGTTTTTCAACCAACTTCGGTTTGAATTCGATCGAGAATAAAATACATTTTTTAAGGTTCCGTCTATTTTGATCTTCAACATTTATAAAGATATCGGCATGAAATTTTTGAAATTATGTACTTTCGACATAAATCATTTTAAAAACGCAAAAAAGCTGTTGTGTAGACCTCAGCGTAAGCTTTAAGAAAATAATAAATATCTAATTATCGATTTATTTGCAAATTTTGAATTAAAATTTCAAAGATTATCATTTTCACACATAAACTCCATGCTAAGATCGACCACTCTCACATTCATTTAAACCCCTAAATACTCAAACAGCACCATTGAGCAGTGATTGGGTATGATGGATGGGATTTACTGTGTTAGATAAATTTGGACATAAATATCCGTTTATATACATATGTATGGATGTTTGTTTTTATAAGTGAATGTAGTAATGAATAGTTGATTTGGGTTAAAGGTAGAAGAAAATCTAACTGAAATATGTAGTTTGAATGCGTCGCCTGATATTTAGAACTAGTACCATCATGAAATATTTATGCGACGGAACCGTCCCCGTACGAGTACATCTCGCACTTGCCCACTTTATTTCTTTTTAATTTGACTGCTGAAATATTGGAACGCAAAGCCGATTGAAACGTGACAGTATAAAAAACACTAATTTTCAGAAATTTCTATGGCAACTGTATTAATTGAATAAATACCTGTTAGGATAAAAACAATGCTAAAATCATATGCATTTAAGAAGCAACTTGAGAAGCGTTAAATGAAAACAGTTTCAGTTTGTATAAAAAAATATTGTATATATACTACCTTTTCCGTCCTCCTTGGGCTATCCGGAAATTGAACGAGTAAATCAATTAAATCCAAAAAATTCACAAACAATGAATGATTTAACTTCTTCAACTCTTTTCTTCTGTCGAAATGTTGCGGAATGAGTCTCTTTATACCTTGACTTTCTAGAGAACGTATCATATCTTCATTGTTATACTGAATTCCAAACATTGAATAAGAATCGTATACATTCGGAGGAGGCCTCAAGATACGATTACGGTGCTGATTTTCCTCCGTAAAGATATTTATATACTGAGTGGGGGGAAGTGGCAAAGACATCACTTGCGTTACTTCTTGGTTCGTCATTATAATTATTTTACTTTTGTAATGAAGTAACTGTAAACACCAAATCAACTCAACTTTTGACCAGAAATCAGCTACATACAGATCAGAAATCAGCTACATAGAGATCACAAATCAGTCATATAAAGATGCGTAACTTTCCAGATGGAAAACTCCGTAGCCAATTTAAAAATTTGACAGTTATTCATCAATCTTCCAATAAATTTGACAGTTATTGACGAATCTTCCAATAAATTTGCCGACTGATGATGAATGCTCAAATATTTCCTCATTTTCACTCACACTAATTTGGACTCATCATTACCCCACGAAAATGGCGGCACATTCATGAATGGTTTCCCATGGTAACGTCACAAATTCATGAATTGTCCGCAATAAAGTCACTAATTCGTGAATTTGACGGCTATCGGAGGACTCTGTTCGCACGCTTTAGTAATTAAAGCTGATTTGTATCATCATTTATATATAATAAACGTAATTCAAACATTATTTCTTCTAGAAATAACAATTATTTTTAGTTATTAGTAAATGTTTTATGCCTTTAGATTCCAAATTTTATCAAATAAATTATCAAATCGTTTAATACAACAATTTTAACTCAAAACGAATATAATTGTAGAATAGAACACGTCGTCCGAATAGTACTCTTGTTACGATATTTTCGATTGATAATTTCGAAGAGTTATTGAATTATTATGGAAATAAATATACCATTTTTTGGTCTTAAATCGAAATAAAAATAAAACACAACAAGAGTGGTTGCTGATAAGCTAGCAATAGAATTGTAATACAAAGAAAAATTGTACTACATTTATTTTGATAGTCAAAAACATTGACATCAATTTATTGTTTATGAGGGAAATTGAGTCTTTAATTAATGTCCGAAATCTTTTTAAGCCGAACTGGTTTCAATAATTATCCATTTTCAAACGTATTCCTAACAAGTTTCCAGTATTGTTTCCAATAAATGTTTCAGACCCTAAATATTAAAAAAATAGTGCTTAACGACTACATTTTGTGAACACTAACTTCATTGTTTACCTCCTCCTACTTTTTGTTTTCAAAATTGCTATGACAACATATGAAAAATATATGACTAAATGGTGCCATGACATAACGCCAAGCGACATAAGACCAAATTTTAAAACTTGGCCTTATGCCGCTGACAACATATGACAACATATGAAAAATATACGACAAAATGGTGCCATGACATAACGCCAAGCGACATAAGACCAAATTTTAAAACTTGGATTTATGTCGCTGTTTCAAAGTGCTTGGCGTTATGTCCGGGACCCTAATTATGAGTGTTTAAATGACTCTGGGAATATGGCATATGCATGAAATGTTTTCTGAGAAAAATGTGTCGAAAATGGAACTATATGGGATAAAAACGGAACGGCTTCACCGGAAAATCAAATTTGAAGTAAGATTTTCGCCGAATCTACACTATTTCATTGCAATTTGTAGAAAATCAAATACTTTATTTTCGATGCTCCTGTCTTCTTCCGTTCATGTAAACACCATCCATGCCCATTTCAGTTTCAACTTGGAGGAGAAGTCTATCAGCTGTTCGACATAGCTCACACGTATTCTCGGTGAAACGATTCTGTGAAAATGTTATAAAAAAGGCTGTCAGATGAAATTAAGGGGCAAGAGAAGTAGGAGTTGGATATCTATATGTGATTGATTTGTGATAGAGATACTCAACTCTCGACCTTTTTTTGACTCGCCTGTCACCGTCCATTTCCAACATTTTTCCAGATTTTTCAATATTTTCGTTAAACTCACGCATCCTGCCTTATTTTTACGCACACTGCCTACTTTTTACGCACACTTCCACAGAGTTTAACGAACTCCCGTTATCGTTGGACATTTGCCCACGATAGTATCATTTTTGTGTCGAATTTACGCACTATTGGAATAATGCACTGGTTGTGTTCATGAAGCCAAACATTTTTAAAATATTAAAAACAAACATTAGATATTGTTGTAAAAATGATGCTTAAAATATTGATACTAGCAATTGTATATAATTAAGTATTTCTATCTATTTTAAAAGAAAACACGTTTTACTCTTTACTTTACAATATTTATTGGTCTAGCTTCTTGAGAGACAAATATTCCCCTAACGCCGATACTTAAAACGATCTTCTTAACATCTTCTCAGAGAGTACATATGTAACAATATGTTATGTATTAGGATACTATTCAGTTGTATAAGATGATATCTCATAATTATCACTCCTTATTTATTCAAATTTACACTGCAATGTTGTACATAAATGACAAAAAAAAATAAATTAAAAAAAAATTGTATACATAACTGCATATACTTACATATATAGATTCATATATATTTAATTTCATCCTATATATTTGTGAATATTGCCTTTGAATTCCTAAACAAAGGAAAATATACAAATGTTAGAAATAAAATTGTCTTTTTTAAGGATTCACCACAAATCCTTTGCAATACGTTCACCACGAAAAGAAGGGGAAGTTAAACGAAAATGTTAGTGTTCAGTAGGAGCGCTCATTTTACATGAATAATTGCGACTGGAAGGACTATTGAAATACTGAAATGACCGAAGTTTCTCCTTGTGGTCTTCAAATTTAAGTAAAAAACTCTTGTTTCTTCGAAATGTTCCTTTTGTTAAATGTTAATATTGAAGTTCAGAACAGTTTCTTTTTTAGTTTTTGAACTCCATTGATTTTTGTATTTAATTTCATTTTATTATTTGTTCGTAATAATGCATTAATTTCATAACATCCTTAAAAAATATTGTATTTCCAACATTTGCACATTTTCCTTTGTTTAGGAATTCAAAGGCAATATTCACAAATAGCTACCGATGAAATTAAATATGTTTGAATCTATTTAAGTGTATGTAGTTGTGTATACTACTTGTATTTTTACTGTATTTTACTTTTGCAACCGTGTTTCTTTGATTTTAAGAATTAATTTTGTCATTTACATACAACAATGCAGTGTAAATTTGAATAAATACGGAGTGATAATTATGAGATATCATATTATACAATTGAATAGTATCCCAATATACAACATATACAATTTTTAGTACCAATATATTAAGCAACATTTTTACAACAATATCCAACGTTTTTTCAATATTTGAAAAATGTTCGGCCTCATGAACACAACCAGTGCATTATTCCAGTAGTGGGCAAATTCGACAAAAAATGACACTATCGTGGGCAAATGTCGTAAAAAATGCTATCAAATGACGTCATGAGGGTAGAAGGGAAAGAGCTGAGTGTCTCTATTTAGCTTATTTTTGCTTTTTACTGTCCAAACCAGAAATCAGTCAAACGAGTTAGGTCTCTTTCCAGTGGAAAATACCCTAGCCCATAGCGAAACACGCATGCTTCTATATTCGTCAAATATATTTCACGCACACTTTCTCAAGTGGTGTCTTTCGTCAGCTGTTCATCAGCTGTTCGGCAGTTTGCCCACGATAGGAAATGATCTGGAAGTCATGAGCTGTGTTCATAAGATTTGACAACTTACTTTGATCATTAACACCACTGATAGTTTTATAAATAAACTTATAGTTTTATAAACAAATAATTTCTTTCTTATTTTTTAATAAATTACGTTCAAAATATTGGCAAAAGTTCATATCCCATTGTCGATTTTTCGATTACAGTCAGATTTTATTATTATGAAGTTAAATTTTTCGATCGCACTCGAATTTATCGACTATTCATGTACTAACATGTACATACACATTATATTTTATTTAATAAAACCCATTTTTTCAACGCACACAATTCAATGGCCATGCACACAATATTGCGTCGACCTACGTAAGCGAAAAATGAGAGATATGAGAGGATCGTAATAAAACGTAAATCGTTATCCCAACGCATGTCATTATCGAATATGTTGGATATTTTTTGACATTTTCCGCTGTGAGAGCGGAATTGATAATTTTTTCCCAAATTGAGACTTTTTTCTCAAATTGAGAATATTTTGTGGCAACTGACATCTGAGTTATGAAAACAACTGACTAAATTATTTTAACGACAAATATAATTTTAATGAATGCCTTCAATTATACTTCAAGCCATATTTTTAACTACATTTCAGCACACTGCGAAGTTTTGTCTCGTTGTAGTAGTCACTTGTATGTGAAAAATCAGTGAGCTCATAAAGAAATAAAATACTTCCAATTTTTCGAAAGAGTCGGGAATTTTACAGTAAGTAGATATATTCATGTACTTTCATAATAAGAAAACAAATAATAAATAAAAATGACCGTCTACGACACCATTTTTTTGTTTTTTTTTACCATTGTCAAAAGTAATTCTCTCTTTCATTTTCTACTATTTATTACCTTCCTGTTTAAAAAAAAAACAATAAAAAAGCGTAATAGATTAAGCATTTTGCTTTTATTAAGCTTTTAAATCTGCACTTATATAATATAATAAACGATGAAATCAATGGTAAGTGGAGGGAAAAAACTTTGGTCATAGGCTGAGGCCGCCTTACCTATTTTGTACCTGGAGGTCCACCAAAAGAATTTTTTCGAATTCTGATTTCAAATTATGCTTTATAAGCCCATTATTTATCATCGAGTTGTTTCCATTTGTTACATAGCTGCATTTTAAAATTAAATTATATATACAGTTAATCAAAAAAGTAAGTATACACTACCTCCTGAACTATATTTTCCTAAAGAAAACTAAATATTTCCAACAAAAATCAACAACCATTTTTTTTCTGTTTTCACAAACGTAATACTATTTTTCAAAAAGAACAAACATAACAAAATAACAAAACATAAACAATAGAATTCAACTTAAAGTAATATGAATGGAAATTTACATCAAAAAAGTAAGTATACAGACAAAAAATAATGCTTTCTGAAATTTTTCACTGCTCTCAAGTCTTCTTATCAATATTTTGTTGGGTAGCCTTTGGCTTTTATAATTGCTTGCATTCGATTTGGCATCGAGTTAACCAATTTTGATGTTACTTTTTGGCTTATTTTAGCCAACACTTTCTGAAGTACTCTTTTCAAGTCTTATTATGCCTTGACACCGTGTTTTTGAACTGCCCGTGTCAAATGTTCCCATAAATGTTCTATTGCATTCATGACGGGCGATTGGGTGGTGTTCTCAGCTGGTTACGAACATTATATAATAACTATTCCTTAACAATATGAGAGGTGTGTTTTGGGTAATTATCTTGTTGAAAGATAAATGACACTTCTAGACCCAACTTTCTAACGCTTTCAAGTAAATTAGTTTTCAATATGTCCAAATAGGCATATTTGTCCATTGTACCATCAATGAAAATTAAATTACCGACGCATTTTTGCCGCCATACACCCCCATACCATTACGGAGCCACCACCGTGCTTTACAGTTCCGTCAAAAACGATTAAATTTTGCAAAAGCTCATGTAAATTGTGATCCAGCTTTCTGGAATAAGATCGTATTCTCAAATGAGAGCAAATTTAACATTCATGGATCCGATGGACGTGCTAAAGTTTGGCGTAAAACAAACGCGGAGCTAGATCCCGCAAACATGGCCGGAACTTTAAAGCACGAAAAAAAAAATGGTTGTTGATTTTTGTTGGAAATATTTAGTTTTCTTTAGAAAAATATAGTTCAGGAGGTAGTGTATACTTAATTTTTTGATTAACTGTACTTTACATTATCAAAGAATTAATTTCAATTTCATTCGTTTCTTTTTTTATATACAAAACTAGCAAGTTAACTCGTCTGTTTTGGTTCGCTTAAGTTTTCGAGTAATCCCAGTCGTATCACAAAGTTTTTCTGCTTCCTGGTTAACATGTCGTCCAAGTCTTGAGTTATGGGCCGTTGCAAATTCACGAATTGTTTAGTCCATTGTTTTTATTTGAAGGTCGCGATATAAGTCAGAGTTTCTGGCATACTCCAACTGACAACACTGCCTCATGGGGATTGATCCCACTTAAACAAGTTCCCCATTTACTCCCCCACGACCTAGACCGCAATTGCTCCTTCTGTTATTGTTGTTTTTGCTGATTTTAATGTGGGTAGGGAGATTTTTTTTTGTGGGTTTTTGTAACACTACACTGGAGCACTCAGACTCAAAAACTGCTCCATTGTACTGCCAGGTAGCAACCTACTCTTGCTGAAATTTCATGGTCTTCTGAAGAAAAAGGCGAGACAATGGCAAAGGAAGTGCTTGGCAGTGTCATTGTCTTCTTCACAGGCTTCGCAGACTATTCCATCGCATACGCCAACCACACTGTCTACATCCTGGAGAATCATGCCACCTGCGGTTGTGCTCTCCCAAAAATCCAATCGTCGATGGAAGCTCTAACTAAGGACGCAGGCAGTCCCAGCGCAGGTTTAGGTCCTGATAATACCTCATCTGATCTTTGCCTAGCAACTTCATCGGCGATCTCATTTCCTGTGATCCCGTGATGCCCCGGGACTTGTCTGTGACTTAGCGAATTTAAGCTACCGATCAAATTCATTCCTGAACTATCCTGGAAGTGGTTAAAAGGTTCAGCAAGGCCTTAAGCACAGCTTGGCTGTCGCTACAGACGCAAATACTTCGCCCCTTCCACCTATTTTTCACAATATAGCTCGTAGCCATTAGAATCGCATAGGTTTCCGCTTGGAAAACCGACGCAAATTTACCTAACGAGGTGTGCAGTCTAAAGTTGTCGCCCTCCACGAAGGCACTAGCACCAGATCCTTCATTGGCCTTGGAGCCGTCTGTGAAGATTCGACTACATTCCTTTCCTGTCTCAAATTCTGGTCAGAGCCAGTCCTGAGTGCAAGGAAAGTCGACTTTGTATGTTCGTCGCAGCTGGAGTACAGGTGTTCGTTCGTCAGACGGCATATCCATAAGACTGGGGTCAAAGTAAATACGGTGCGCAAGGTCATCGAAACTCCAGTGCGAATTGTACCAATAACCACTTCTTTTTAAACGGAAGACGACCTTGAGAGTACACCCCATGATGTGGATATCTTGCATTCAGCCGTGCATCAAGAGCAGAGCCAGGCGTACTAGGGAAGGCCCCTATGCAGCCGAGACAGACCGTTCTTTGAAGCTTGGTGAAAGCAGAAGTTACGCATTTACGCGAAAGCTTTTTCCACCAAACGAAACGATGCATAGGGGAGAAGGGGCATAAACATAGCCGTGTAGATCCACATGGATATTTTTGGTGATAGACCCCAGGATTGGCCGAAAATTTAATTACACTGACAGAAGACTGACAGTGCCTCCGCAATTTTCATTCCGATGTGTTTTTTCCACAGGAGCTTCCTATGACACCCAAATATTTAGCTTCATCGGAAAAGCGGGTAGTGACACCTTTTAGTACTAGTTGAGTCAAACCAGTCAATTTCCTCCTTCTCGTGAAGAGAATACCATTTTAAGTCGGTTGACTGAAAGCCCATTTCTAGTACACCAATCGTCGATCACGTCTAGATCACGTCTGCCTGCGGTTTTGAACATATGCCTGGACGTAGATGTTAGAACTATTGAGAGCATTGAGCAGAGAATCAACCAGCATACACCATAGCAGAGGAGACAAGACGTTAGCCTGCGGGCTGCCCCTATTTACCCTCGCCATAATATACTGGCCACAATCCGCGTCCACAATAATAGTTCTATTCATTAGCATTGCTTTAATCCACAGCACTAATGGCCGACTTCAAAAGCCGCATTGTCAAAAGCACCCACTATATCGATGAAAATGCCCAGCGAGTACTTTTTTTTTTCTTTTCGTATATTTTTATGAAAAATCCATTATACTTACTTTCTAGACAAATATACTCAAAACTAGCTCAACTAACTGAACTATTGTTTTTAAATCTAACTTACTGACCCCACACGGGTACTCTAAGTTAATCTAAAACAGACTATTGATAAATTTGTCTTTCGACCTACTTTATTTATTTACCTAATTCTACTCCAAGTTATAATCTTTTTTTCCCAAGAAAATTGTAAAAAACTTAGGATTCCAGATGTTTTTCTTAACCTACTTAATCTAGACTAAAAATTAAAGTCTACTTAAAGTACGGTAAGCTATCGTTTTCAGACGGGAGCGGCAGCAGGGGCTGGTTTTGATGTGACCACCAATAATAGTTACTTTCTTTGGCGGACTAAGAAGTTTCTAGTGGCTGCGAGCAACGTCCGGTTCGTACCGGAGTCGCCTTTCCACTGTTCGGCGTACGACATGGAAGGTGATAGGACATCCTTCCATATTCTGTATCAGACCTTTCATATCCAAATAAAGGAAAGCTTCGGACGGAATAAATCCGTTACGACGCACCTTCTCGTGGTACATTATATTGGGGTAGTAAGCCCCAAAGATCAGACTGTTGGTGGAAGTCATACCTCGTGCAATGTGCCCTCGTGTCAGCTTAATAATAAAATTATCTATTCTGATCAGGTTGGTGCCGTGAAATTTTCACTTTGCTAAAGTGAAATAACGCCGACCATTGCTTGTGACATAAAGCCGAATTCAGATAGAAGGCAGCTTTCACAAAGTGGAATAATAACGAAATTCGGCGTTATTTCACTCGGCGTTATTTCACGGCATCGATTAGGTTTGCCTCGTTATAAAAGACCTCGTTGGGATAGACTTTCTTGTACTCAGATTCGGGTGTACGATAGAATCGGCGGCAGGCCCGAAGACACTGCTTCTCGAACACCCTCATCTTTTCCATCTGGGAAGGACTGAAGTTGAACCACACAGGACAACCATATACCATGATTGGCCAGATGAGGGTCATGTAGCAGATAACCTTCACCCTGGTATCAAGTTGGCTGCTGTAAAACAACTTACTTGCCGCAGCAAAGACTTTCCTAGCTTTTGCCAGAGCAGTAGCTGCATGGTTATCGCAGATACTGATCCATGTTGGAATGAATGGTGATCACACTTTATTGGCTTGTTTTTATGTTATACAATATAATAGTTATATTACAACTATGCCCCGGCGGATGGCGCTACAGGTTGGTTGTTGAAATATACATATATTCCATCACGTCTCCTTGAATTTTCAACAATAGACCATTATCATTTCTTATTTCTGTTGTACAATTAATTCATAATTAATTCATAATAATTCATAATTTATATCATAAGTATTCATAAGTATTTTCTTACTTCATTTCAAATTCATAAAATGTATCTAAGTTCTTTTTGTTTTATTTATTTATTTAATTTCATTAAAAAAAGGTTAAATTAATTTTAAAGTATTTCTCATCTCTAGAAATCTGGCTTTTCCTAAACTCTTTGTCAAAATATCAGCTAAGTTATAATTCGTATTGACTTTAACTACATATATCAATAAAATCTTTCTGATAATTTTCACGTACATAGTGGTATTGTACTTCAATATGTTTGGAATTCTTTGTCATATTACCGTATTTAGCTATTGCGATGGCTCCTGAATTATCCTCATACATTTTAATAGGCCTGTCAATTTCTATATTAAAAGATTCATTTAATAAATTGCGGATAAATAATACCTCAGTAACCGCTTCTGATAATGCAGTATATTCAGCAAACGTAGAACATTTCCTTACAGTACTTTGTTTCTTTGACTTCCAATAAATAACATTTCCAAATAATCTGATAATAAATCCTGTAGTGGATTTCCTATCTCTGCTATCACCTACATAATCTGCATCTACCATGCAATCTAATTTTTCAAAATTCAAATTTCTATTGTATGTGAGTCTAAACTCTTTAGTTTTATATAAGTACTTAACTATTCTTAAAGCACACTTAAAATGCGTGTGATTATAACATCCCTGAAACCTACTTAAGTAATTAACACTAAATGCAATGTCTGGCCCAGTGCCAGTGCTAATGTATAGTAATTCTCCTATCAAATTTCTATATTTAATATTTTCATTAATCTCATTTGCCTGTTCTCAGTTTACTTTCCATTGGTGTATTATACATTTTTGCATTTTCAAGATTATATTTTTAACTGATGAATTTATGTATCTCTCTCGACTCAAAGTCATTATTCCCTTTTCGGTATCATAATTTATGTCAATCCCTACATAACTTTTTATTTTCCCTAAATCCTTTATGGCAAAGTTTTTCATCAATTCATGTTTTATATTAGCTATCTCTGTTTTATTCTTACAACAAATTAAAACATCATCAGCATATTTAGCATGTCTTCCTGAATTATTGAAATATAGACAATAATCATACTTGCTTCTAACAAAACCTAGCTTTCGTATAAAATCATTAAATGTCTCGTACCATGATCTTGGACTCTCTCTTAAGCCATAAAGTGCTCTTAATAATTTGGACACTTTATTTTTCCATGTTTCATAACCTTTTGGTTCATAAATGTATTCTTCAGATTTTACTTTTCCATTTAAAAACGTTGTTTCTACGTCCATTTGTTCTATGTATAAATTATTTGTGCAACAATAACTCAATAAAATTTTTAATGTTTGCATTCTTTCTACTGGGGAATAAATATTTTCAATATGCTCTTTTTGTTGAAAACCTCTCACTACAAACCTAGCCTTATAGGTTCCATCTCTTTTCTTTTTATAAATCCATTTTGCATCAATTATCTCTTTATCCTTTGGTTTATCTACTACAATCCATGTTTCATTCTTCTTTAAACTTTCAATTTCATTATCCATAGCCTTTTTCCATTTATCAGACTCTCTGGAATTTATCGCCTCCTCAAATACTTGGTACATTAGCATTTATATAATTTACATAGATAAAGTAAGTCCTTGGACTACCGTACCTAACAATTGGCCTTCTTTTTCTATTGGTTGTCCTTCTAACAGTTAATTTGTTATCATCATTTTCATTCAAATCATTTGGATCGAGTTCTCATAAACAACGTTTCTATCTATATTCTCATCCTCAACTGATTCGGTTTCACTTTCAGAGTCTGTTTCTTTCTCTATTTCATTATCGATATTCATACTTATAACACTCTCGTTATCAAAATCTCTATCTCTTTGATCATTTACTTTTTCTAAACAAATTAATTCAGTCCCTTCGTCAACCACTTTTACATGTTTTACGAGTACATCAGTGACTCTACCGTTAACTAATACTCTGTATCCATATTTAGTATACCCTACTAAAACACATAATTTCGCCTTTCATCACTTCAGGCCAATACCTTCTATGAATTTTTGCCTCATTCATTAAACATCTGCCAGTGTCCATGGCTGATCTGTTATATCTTTCCGCTACGCCATTTAGTTCATGAACGTAGGGTGGACATGGGATTAATTCTATTCCTTTATACTTTATAAAATTATAAATTTCTCGATTGAAGTATTCCCTACCATTATCACAATGTAATTTTTGAATACATTTTTTAAATTGGTTCTCTACCTGGTTAACAAATTCAATAAAACAACCTGCTTTCTCAGCTTTACTTTTAATACAATAAATTTTAGCACATTTGCTGTAATCATCTATGATTGTTAAGAAGTATCTTTCCCCACCATAACCTGTAGTACTATGGGGACCATTTAAATCAGTATGAATTATTTCAAGAATTTCTTTTGCACCAGCTCTCTTATTTTTAAAAGGTACATTAGCCATTTTGCTTTGTATACAATTTGCACATTTCATTTCATTCTTTTCTATTTTATCTGACAAACCTATCAGTATTTTATTATTTACTAACCTATTTAAATATTTAAAATTGACATGGCCTAATGCCCTATGCCATTTTTCTTTCTCAGTTAATTTTACAATATTAGCACAAATTTGTTTGTAATAATCTATATTCATAAAGCTTTTTACAATATATAAGTTATTTACCTTATTTGCTGTGACCATAAGTCATCTTTTATTATTGTTAATCCTAACATTTTCACTACTAGCTACTATTGTGCAAGTTCTAGTTACCTTTGAAAAACTTAAAAGATTTTGGGTTATACCCTTGACAAAATAAATATAATCCTTAAATCCTTAAATTAAATTTTGATAGTACCAATTTTTGTTGCCTTTAAATTTTTACCATCTGGCAATTTCACATCAATAGGTTAATCTAAATTTACAAAATTACTAAATAATTTATCATTTTTAATCAGGTGGTCTGTGCAGCCACTGTCAAGCAACCAATTAATTTCGCAATTGCTGTTATAATCATTATAACAGTAAATTATTAGAGATAGTAATCTCTTGATTATTTACTTGTATACACCACATTGCAATCTGATTGCCCCCCTTTTGCTCGCCTGACGACTCAGCTCTCTGTTGCCCTTGTCCTCTGCCAAAACCGCGTCGAAATCCTCCTCTGCCGTAGCGTCTGTGTGAGCTTCGTTGACCTCTACTGGGTGCTTCTCCTCTGCTCTGTTGATATTGGATACTTCTGTCTTGACTGGACTGATGGGCTCCTCTCCCTTGTTGTATGTGCCAGCAGTTATTTTTATAATGTCCTGGTTTGACACAATTATGACATATTGCTTCCTTGGCTGAGGCTGTGTATGTGCTTACGCTGCTTTTACGATCTATATCAGGCCTGTTCATGCTTTTTTTTTTATTTTAGCCTTGACGTATTCCACTGTTTGTTGAGTTTCAGGCATAATATCAATAAAATTTGACTGTAGCTTGGTGGGAGTGCTTTTATCATGTACCTAATTTTTTCTTTTTCTTCTAGGTCTCCTCCAGCAGATTTAAAATTGTTTGTAGCTTCCTCAAAATCACCAAAAAATTCTTCAACAGAGTCATAATTTTTCAGATTGACTTGCTCAATTTTTTTTCTATTTATTATTTGTAATGAAGTTGACTTTGTATTATACAAATTTTCATGTCGTAGGCTGACTCACATTCTTTAAGAAATTCTATCTGTTTATCAGAAATTGTCCCAATCAATATTGCTCTTGCTTTACCATCCATTTTTTTTCCAAGTAGTTTCGTCTTCTCCGCTTGCTCTACGTCTTTTTGCCTGTGTATCACATTCTTTGTATTCTAAAAGGGTCATCAGCCTGAATTTCCAACTGGTAAAATTACTTCCATCAAATACGGGTATACACACGTCATATATATTTGTCGTTTTAGCCACTTCATTTTTAATTTATAATGTTTTTGTCAACCTCTTTCTTCAGCAATACAACTTTCTAAAACTTTCTCTTAAAATGGTTTTATTTTCAGCACTTAAAACAAATTCTCCGGAAATTATTTGTTCAATTACGTCTTCGTTTTGTAATTTTGTTTGATTACTGCCCATCGATCACAATATTCTTCTACTATCGCTTGCATATTCTCGTGAAGTCTACAAATTGATTTCTTTTTATCCACGTGCATCCACCTTAATTTTAAAATTTTTTTCACTTTTTCTTTTTAAATTTAATGTTTTTAACTTTTATTTTTCAATTTCACTTGTATTTTTATTAGTTTTCGAATTGTAATCATAAAATTTTGTTATTTTTGTCTACCTTGACATTTTCGCAACTACGCTTTGCTACCATGTTGGAGTGAATGGTGATCACACTTTATTGGCTTGTTTGTATGTTATACAATATAATAGTTATATTACAACTATGCCCCGGCGGATGGCGCTACAGGTTGGTTGTTGAAATATTCATATATTCCAACAATCCAACTAAATGCCAAGATATCGCACTACACTTTTCACAGCTAACAGCCGTCCCTGTGCATCAACTATGTCGAACTTGCGAAAGTTTTCATTCGTGTCCCTTGAGGCCTTGGAGAGCGGGCTTCTGAAGATAGGATAGTTTCACACTTCCAGAAGTTAATTTTCAACTTCCTTGCTTATGCACGGAAGAAGACTTATCGAACGGAGATTTGTCGGAATGGAAGTATCTTTGTCCCGTTTAGAAATCAGCTCTACCACAGCTGTTTTCCAATGGGCCGGGTAATATGCATTGCTCAGCGCATTGTTAAACAGGGCTGTGTATACATCCACCACCTAAGAGGGGAAATGGCGCAGAACGATATTCGGTATCGCATCGACTCCCACTGACTTCTTCTTCCTCAGTGAGTTGAAGATATCCTGGAGTTCATCTCTCGAAATAAGGATGGAGTTGTTTCCATCATCGGCGACGGCGTTATTTGCCTGAAAATCGTCATTGAACCTGGTGAAACCAGGATTCTCAGATCGCCATTGAATTATCTTATTTTGAAGATAGATGTGGTTCAGCCTGGCTCTGTTCTCCAAGTCGTGGTTAGGACAACGGAGTTCGTTGACCGTGTATACTTCCTGAAAGACAGCACCAATTGGTTTCACCTTCTCGTCGGGATCCGCAACTACGAAGAAGTCGTTGTCAAGCACTGCCCCATCTGGATCGATGTCAACTGACGTCAGTAGGTTAGCGTTGTTTGTCGTTCTGTCAAGTCGAACGGTCTGAATGTCGTTCTGATCCTTCCTCAGGAAGATTTATTTACTTGCGGGAACATGCTCGGGTTGTTGGATCTTACAGCCCGAATCTTATTGCCCCAATGCAAGCTTACAGCTATGCTGTACTGTTGGCGAATTAACTGTTGGAGTATTTTGATCTCCGACTTCAGTGACCGTATTTCAGCATTCTGTGGACCGTCTGTACAAGAGTTTGAGTTTGACAGCAGTCTACTCTTTTGCACATATCTTGTCCATTGTACGTTTTATTATGTCGTCCATTTGTACGAGGTACCTGTTAACCTCTTCGTTCGTCAAGTTTCTGTTCGTAGGTGGATTGATCGCACTCGAACGTAGTTCCCTGGATAAGGCTCTAGAGAAGCGTGGCCAGCGTGCCTTATTATAATCATAAGGATACGACTGGACATATTCCTCCAGTTCCTCCAGTTCGTTCGGGAGCTGAATCACCGCGGCGAGTCCACAGTGATCACTGTCGTACTTAACCGCGGTTAAATAGTTCCTTGTGTGTCGTTCCACGTTCAGTATTGTAAGTCGTCTGTCTGTTAGCATCACATCCAGATACGACCCGCTTCTGGGAAACGATGGTCTATCGGTTGCAAGCAAATCAAGCCTGAACTCAATACTATTCTGCTCCATCCACTCTAGGAGAGCGTTTCCCCTTTCGTTCGGGACACTATTACCCGGCTATGATGTAATAGTTTTCCTCCGAGTTTAAACGAAGGTTAGTGAAAAGAGCCTCGAGCTCCGAAATAAAATTTGGGTTTTGACCGTCCGGTCAGGAGTGAAGAAGGTAGGTAGGTAGGTAGGTATGATGTGGCTTATATGTGTGTACACTTAGACCAGAGTTGATCCATTGTGCCGCCACATGGTTTGACCGGAATCAAACCAATAAGTTGTCCGAGAGAAACCATTTGGAGCCTATAATGAAGCGAAGTAGATTGTTAATGGGAACCGTACTAAGTTCACACAATTCATCAGAAAAGTAGGCCCCTAGATATTGGCGTCGAATAGACGCCAGGGAGCAGGAGCAGAGGAGGTGTGAGACGCTTTCCACTTCCTCCTCATCTAGGCAGCTTCTACAGAAATCATTAGCCGGAACACCTAGTCTGTTGGCATGGTTTCCTATGAGGCAGTGTCCTGTGATGACACCGACGATTGAGCTTATATGCGATCTGTGAAGAGATATTAAATCCTTAGATCTTTTGGAATCTGGCCTAGGCCAGATGATCCTGGAGGTGTGACACGTGGTGCCACTCGCCCATCTGTTATGTATTTTACGAGTTGCCTCTAATGAGAGCAACAATTTGCATGTTGTGAGTGGCATACCCAAGCTACTGTGTTTAGGAAGTAAAGGCTGTGAAGTTGCGAACTTGGCAAGTTCATCTGCTTTGCAGTTGCCGGGAATGTCTCTATGTCCTGGCACCCAGCACAGGCAAATATTGAACTGGTCGGCCATCTTGTCTAAAGATGAGCGGCAGTCTATTACAGTCTTAGAGTTCGTAGAGACCAATTCCAGGGCTCTGATGGCTGCCTGGCTGTCAGTGAAAATGCAAATATCACGAGCGGATATTACATTCCATTTGAGCGAAGACAGCGCTTCACTTATCGCCATTATCTCCGCCTGAAACACACTACAGTAGTCGGGTAAGCGAAAGGAGAGACTTATATTTAGTTCATCAGAGAAAACGCCACTACCCACCCCCTCCTGGGTTTTAGACCCATCCGTGAAAAAGTGCAAAAGGTTTAGGATTATCATTTCAAAAGTCTCTATCTGGAATAAGGGTTTTAAAAAGTCTGTCAGGGAAGTAAAGGGGTGTGGTATGGTCCAGAATTCTCGTGGGGAAGTTAGAGGAACTTAGTATAGTGGAGTGGCCAAATGGATTGTTGGTCCACTGGGAAGAGGCTGTAAGACGGATAGCAGTATTCTTTGCTAGTAGTTTGCCGAAAATGTCTATTGGGGATAGGTTCATTATCACGTCCAGTGCATTTGAGGGTGTGGTTCTCAGAGCACCTCCTATGCAAATGCATGCTTGACGTTGAACTTTCCTAATAAGATTGTAGTGTATGGCTTTGTCTAGTATTGGCTACACACAAAGCATATAGGAAAAGATCTTAATCCGAGACTTCAACGGTGGATCATCCAATTAGGAGAGTATGACGCAAAAGTTGATTACATTAAAGGAAAAGAAAATAAATGAGCAGATTTCTTGAGCAGAATCAACACAATGACAAATGAAATTAACTTACTAGAGCCAACCAGTAACAATCAAATCCCTACATTGGAAACTGTTGTGAACCGATTCAAAACTCAATTTATAATATGTGAAACTAAAAGTCACGAAATTGAAAACTTATTTGGCAATAAACGAATTTTCAAACAAAAAACAGAAATACCTGACAACGTTGCTGATATAATCCGAAGACATACCAGTATAGGAAAAGTAGGAGTGTATTCAGAACTGAACGATTTATACCACCAGGTTCAACAAAAGTTGATCGCCATATTTCCTATTAATTCTAATGTTAAATTTGTAAAATGCCGTTATTTCGCTAAAGATCTTACAAATGAAGAAGAAGCCTCCCTTTACCACAAATATGAAACTGGTCATTCTGGTATAACTGCCAACTATGAGGGGTTGAAACATAAAATTTTCTTCCCAAATCTTAGAAATCTAATTAATAAGGTTGTTAACAACTGCGATCTTTGGACTGGGGCGAAATACGATAGGAAGACTGTCAGAAAAAAGATCCAATTTACTAAAACCCCAACCAAAATAAATGATGTAGTTCATATTGACACTTACGTCAATTCCAAACACTCTTTTATTAATTTTATAGATACATTTTCAAAGCATGCGGTAAGTCTTTATTTAGAAGATAGTAGAACATTGATAGAAATAAATAGGGCAAGTGCGAGTTGTACTCGCACGGGGAAGGTTCCGTCGCATAATATTGATGGATGATTTCTGAATATCAAACGACGTTTCCAAACTATTTCAGTTGAATTTTCTTTTAACTTCAACCCAAATCAACCATTTATTCATAAATTCATACATCCAAACAAACAAATGTTCATCCCTACATATACTCGTACCTATATCTCTATCCAAGTTTATCCAACACAGAAAATCTCTTCCATCATACTCATACCCAATCACTGCTCATGCCTGCGGTGTGTGTGTGTTCATTTCTGTTGGGTATTTAGGGGTGAGATCGAAAAGATAACGCTCATCAACGAATAGAGTGGCCGAACACAGCATGAAATTATGTGTGAAAATGAAAGTTGTCCTTATTTTAAATCTTAGATATCTCAAAATTTCAACATAAATCGATATTTTGAAATTTATCATTTCTTAATGCTTACATTGATGTCTTCAAAACTGCGTTTTCAGATCTTCAAAATTCGCATATCGATGATTGACCGTTTTTGGCCAATATCTCCAAAACCATTAGGGCCAGAATGCTCGCAATGGGTTTAAATGAAAGTACTCAATGAAGCCAAGTTTTTCAGGTTTTTAAAAACTTTAGTTTAGAAATGGCAGGGTGGGACGCATTTAAAAGAAACTTTGGAGCTCCATATTTTCCAAACGGTATTTTGGATAAAAAAGTGTTGAAAAAAACATCCACCTCATTTCGAAAGATCTGTCGATTGATATATATTTCGATGGGGTGCGACAATTTTTCAAAATTAATGTCAACTTCACCTGTACTGGAGCCGCCCCCAAATGGCCCCACTTTTTAAAATCGCTGCATAGGCAATGACATCTAGGTCTGAAGTACCTAATTCCAAAATTTCATGCCAATATCTTCATAAACTTCGGAGATAAAAAAGTGTGACAGACACGACGGACGGACGGACGGACACACCGAAATTATAAAGGTTAAGTTTTTGTAGACGGAACCTTAAAAATACGCATATACATCCCCATCAAAGGAAAAATGAAAAAAGTTATATGCGACAACGAATTCAACAACGTAAACTTAAAAAACTTTTTCAGAGAAGAAAACAGAAGAAGTTAATTTTGTGAAACCAAATAGCCACACTGGTAATGCAGATGCGGAACGTTTAAACAATACACATACAGAACGAATACGGGTTTTGAATCTGGAAAATATAATACCAATTAAAGAGCAAATGGCAAAGGCAGTCGAATTGTATAATTCTTCCTTCCATTCATCTGTTAAAGCCACACCACTCGAAGTAGAAAACAATATAATTGGTAAGGCCGTAGTAGTTGACAGGATAAATAAAAACAAAAGAAACGCAATAGCAAAATGTAACAAAAACCGCGAAGAATACCTTGAAAGTCGACAGTAAGGATTTATCAAAAATTATGCTAGCGTTAAGCACAAAGAACAGCCAAAGTTTAGGAAATACTCCTTAAGTAATGTACATGAATCTAATATTAAACGACCTTTAAAATTTGCAGGTGATGCTGTTATACCTTGTCCTGCTAGTACTAGTTCCAATGTCGTCCCAAATTCTGAGAATTGATAAAATCGATTCGAACCTCGGATACTCCGAAATCAATATAGGTAAAGCTGACATAGTTCATAAGTACTACATAGTTTTAAATATAATAGATCCACAGGAAATTCTAAATATCCTTAATTAGTTTAGTACAATTGTTAATCATGTCAATGTTGAAAGCGAGCAAAAAAGCCTCTTAAATAATGAAATAGTCTATATTCGAAATATGGTCCAAGCCATGATACCCCACAGTTATAAAAGGGGCCTCGTCAATGTTATAGGTAAATCTTTCAAGTGGCTCTTTGGCACACAAGAGCATTTGTAGACAGCAATAACCATAAAGTAATAAAAACCGTGCACCAACAAATCCACATAAACACTAATTATAACGAAAGCATAACACTTCTACAACGGGTTATCGAATCAGATCAAAAACGTGTCCTAGAGAAATTTAATCAAATCGCAGGACTCGCTATGAAACTTCAGAGTGAAACATTTTTTATTGAACAAATGTTAAAGCTTAACTCCCTAAAGGAAAAAGTTGGGAATATTCAGCAGAATTTAGCATCAGCAAAGACAGGCATTTTGCAACCGAACTTGTTAATGACTGAGGAAATAATTGCCTACAACATTTACCTCAAAAAACTCTTAAGCATTCGTCTTGGTGTCGCTTCTTTTAACGAAGTCAAAATCGTTTTAGCCATTAGGGTACCTGCCGATATTTTAAACGTTAGCAAAAAACTGTTAATTCCAGTTCCAAATAAGGAACACTTTGAACTGGAATTCGATCCCGAATTTATAGTCGATATAAACAATATCTCTTACACATTTGAAGAAAACAAATGCTTTCAAGAGCTGAAAAGAAGTAAAAAATGTGCAATCAAGAAAAATTGTTTTCAGAGGAAAAATCAATTTGAACATATATTTGAAGTTGATAGCTCGCTAATGGTAATGAAAAACTTGAAAAATAAAATAATTAACAGTACTTGTGACGAAAGAACGTTCCTCGCAGATGGGCTGTTTCATTTAACAACTGTACCATTTTTATAGATAATCTTAAATTTTCAAACAAACTTTTCGAATATACAGTGGCGAGCATAAATGTTCGAATGTTCACTGTTTTCGTACTTATCTGTCCACAAAATCTTTATTTCCAAATGAAATGCAACCATTTTTTTTGTTTTTTATACTTCATATATTTGTTTATAATTTCGTATACTACATAGTTCATAGAAAGAAAAAAGAAAATAAATAAAATTATAAAATAGGATTCCGAAGTATTCGAACACTTTTGCACGTTTAAAAAAAGTTACTTATTTTTAAAATTTCGTCCAAAGCCCTTTGTTTTTGATGACGCTTTTAATGCGTTTTGGCATGCTCTCGACTAGCTTTTTGATTAAGTGGTTCGGGATATTTTCCCATTCCTTTTCCACCCTTTCCCAAAGCTCGTTTATATTCTT
Organism: Myathropa florea; assembly: GCA_930367185.1. Classification (NCBI taxonomy): domain Eukaryota; kingdom Metazoa; phylum Arthropoda; class Insecta; order Diptera; family Syrphidae; genus Myathropa; species Myathropa florea. The sequence goes on from OV884004.1 coordinate 56,001,076, forward strand.
TGGTGCCCTTTCATAGACTGCCAGCCTTTTTTTGAGCAAAGCCCACAGAATTTCTGTTGGGTTCAAATCTGGGCTTTGTGCAGGCCACTTCAATACTTGAAAGCGTTGGCCAGACAACCAATTCTGAACGATTTTGGCGGTGTGTTTTGGATCACCGTCTTGTTGGAAAACGACCTCTTCTTCCGGGTATGCACTCCTTTCAACAAATTCTGGCAAATTTGTTTGGAGAATGTCAAGATAATTCTCTTTCTTCATGATCCCTTCAATTTTTACCAGTTTAAAAATAAGTAACTTTTTTTAAACGTGCAAAAGTGTTCGAATACTTCGGAATCCTATTTTATAATTTTATTTATTTTCTTTTTTCTTTCTATGAACTATGTAGTATACGAAATTATAAACAAATATATGAAGTATAAAAAACAAAAAAAATGGTTGCATTTCATTTGGAAATAAAGATTTTGTGGACAGATAAGTACGAAAACAGTGAACATTCGAACATTTATGCTCGCCACTGTAGGCACACTTTCATCCTTCCTAAGATTAATGATACCTTTCAAACTCTTAATAAGATCACCTTTGAAGACATTATATTAAAACAAGAATCTAATATCAAGGCTATTGACGAGTTAAGGTTCCATAAAACCATTCATTATAGTTTTCTAAGTACCAGTTTGTTATCCCTTTTAGTTGTAATTGCTGCATTGTTAATAATTACTTATAAACAAAAGAAATTTAAAATTAATGTCTTAAAGAATATAAATTCAACTGTCAATACAAATCAAAGTATTCGTGAACTTGTTAATATTGATGAACTAAAAGAAAAGTATGGCTTTTGAAACTTTTAATAAATAGAGAAAGCAATCAATAAATAATAATAAATAATAAATTCGTAAATTTTATGTAATGAGATCCGGGAGTATCTCAAGCTAGCGGGGGAGGTGTTACGTTAGTACACTCACCCCAAAATGCCAACTCTCGAATTAGTCAGCTCGATACGTTAATTGCCTTCGTTGCTGCATCAGCACAACGAAGTTCATAGCATTCTGGAAATTCGATCGGTGTTGCATCACAACGCTCATTCATAATTTCGCATTTCCGATTGCCAATTAACGCAGATTGCTGACTACGTAGATATGTGAGTAGTAGTAGGTCATAAGAAATATCGTAGCATTAAGAATATTAATGAAAATAAAGTTCAGTCTTAAGACCACCATCAAAGAACAAACGTGTTTCTTTTTAAGATACATAACTCGCGCGATACATGCCTCCAGCACACCAAACTCCGCACCTCATTGCTATATATCACTAATATTCTTTTTTTCTTTCTTAAGAGACCACCCCCTCGAGTGGATTGGGGCCGATCTCTTCTAATTATGTGGTAGTTTTTGTACCTGAGATTGCGCGTCTGGTTTAGCTTAGTTTCGCTAGCAATCAGCACGTCAGGATTATGGGTTTGCAACAATTGAGACAGAGTTAATTTTCGTTCGATCCTAATCAGCGAATTTACATTAGGATCTTAAAGCTTCGTGCTGCGCACGAGGCCATTATATCTGCAGCGTGGTAGGCTCGTTAAACAGCAACGAGCAGTTTAAGTCTATTCGTGCTGTTTGCTTAAGGGAATTTTGTTGCAGCTGTACCAACCCTTCCTGCATAGCGATGATTGGCGCCTGCCCTCTTCCTTCTTGAAGCCGCTGTGTTGAAGGGCTTAACCCCCACAAACTGGACCTCGTCGCTCTTAATTTGTTTTATTTTTCGAACCCGAATACTAATAATCACGGGCGACGGCTCTACCGTCAGGCCACCGCTCGGTTTTACAAGTCTCTGTCTTTTTCCTTATATGAATCTCTTCTACTTTTGTCTTTATTTTATATCACTTTCACACTGGTTCGCAAAACACATCTGAACACACTGCTAGTCTAGAAGCGCCCAGCGGGTACTCTTTCCTGTCGGGTCCACATTCAATTTTGCCAACGAGATTTTGAAGTGCAGTCTCGCAAGATTTTTCGCGCTGATAGGCATGCTGCATCTGAGATGGAGGATGAATTTGCGAAGCGGTTTTGCGCACATGAAGCTCAACCAGCCTTTCCATGCTTTTCAGCACGAATGAAGTTGGACTGATTGGTCTAAAGTTATTGGCGATCTTTGGTATAAAGGCTACCCTAACTGTGCGCAAGGGGTCGGGATAAAATTCTTTTCAGAATCGGTAGCAACTGGTCTATACCCTTTTGCAGCAAAGCGTACCTGGCGACTTGAAACCAACCATGAAGGACGCGACTGCATATTTGATAGCTATGTACATCTTCAAGCATAAGGCTGAGGGCCTAAGCTTTTGAATCAGTGTAGGCACCGTCTGGTCTTCTGAGAGTTTCCAGTTTAGGTGGTTTGTTCTTTTGAAGAACTTTAACCAGTCTACTGGTTTCACCGAGTGTTTCGATGTTTTAAAAAAAATCTCTATAGGAGGTACTTTTCGATATTCGAATTAACCTCTTATATTCTTTTTGTTTTAATCGGTACAGGTTCACCCACAATGAGAGAAGAACCATCCTTATTTTACCGGTTCTTACTCCCCTTGTGAGATTTTTCCCTTCTTGGTTTCGAGGCAAGGGCTCTTGGTATGAAGACGCGAAAGCACATTTTCCGTTTTCCTGAGTTGCCCCGGAATCCATCAGAAGGAGCGCATCAATTTTGGCGGCCTGAAAACCTCAAAAGTTGTGGTTCCAAGGGTGGGGGAGGGGGATTTTCGGCACAAATTTGCTCACTTTAACACAAAGGTTCCGTTTTCCAAACCACAGCCCTCCACTTCAAAGCAAGCATTCTCTGCTGGTGGTAGCACCCACAGTTGATCTTCGCAGCGTTTGCACTCAGCGTCAGTCACTGTCATCATTGCCAGCTTTCCCAATTCGGAGCTCCGAAGAGGAGATAGCAGCTCTTTTGTAGGGCCGCAGTTTTCGCTCCTTGCGCACGGGTTTTTTCTTCCTCTTCTTGGCGGTTTCTCCTGCATCGACCAATTTCCACCCACTGGAGCTACAGCCTTTGCTGTTTGTAGCACCCGTTTCATTTGAATCTTGCACGCGGGAGGAGTCGCCAACAGGAGTATGATGGTTGGGGCCTCCAGAATCCTTGCCACAGCCGCAGTTGAGAATATTACGGGTGGATTTTCCCTGTCGCGAGTGCCACCTGGAGCAATTTCCGATATTTGTTTATCCGTTACACTTCTTTTAACTTGTTTATCGTCAAAGTCAAGACGTTTCTGGCTTTTGGTTCAATGACCCATCTGGGATCTTTAGAACCGAGGATCTTTGACACTTAAAACCTCCCGCCACGTCAAGGCAACCAGAAAAGGAGAGGGTAGCCTGAAAGTCTCTTCTTCTTTCCTGCTAGTCCTCAGTTCTATTTCCTTTTGTTCTTCCTGCTCCCGTTCTTCATTATCCTCCAGGATAGCCGGGACTATCAGCTCTGTCTTGAGTCCTCTCCTGACAGCTTTTTCTGTAACTGTAACTGGTGTAAATTACGTAGTTGGTTCATCGCTCACACAATTTTTGTCGATGCCTTTTTAAATTCTGAGGAGCACTGTTGGGGAGTTCTCCAGAGGCGCTTCAATCTTCATCATTTTTTGAGTCACTTCAAAGTCTTTCGCGAACTTGAACTAGTGCTCGACCGCTTCGGGTCACCCGCGCCTCTCCAACAAACTCACTGCCTCAATGATTTCCCTATTGAGTCGACTGTGCCAACTCCTATAAGTCTTCATTATTTTAAATAGTAAAAACTCAAACAAAATCAATAATCACAGAAAGAACCATAAGGCAAATCTCGCAATTCAAAAAAAACGTAAACAACAAATCGAGCGGAACACTAACGAACAACGAACAACCAACAACGGAACAGAAAATGAAGTCCCATCTATCAATAGAACAAACCTAAGAAAAAGCAAATCAACTGAAACCAGTTGAATTCGCAGAACAACTAAGAAAAAACAAAAAAGATAACAAAACCCAAAAACTGCAAACTCTTCGTCAATCTTCCCTAAGCATTGCTGCCGGAATTACTACTAAGGGAGTATTTGTACTCCCCTCTTGTTCAGTGTACTCCCGTACTCCCCTCTGCTTAAAAATGCTTCCCTCAAAAATATTTGAAAAAAAAAAATTGTTTAATATTTTTATATTGGGTTTACATTTTGTCGAGTGTGAATGACTCTCATTACTTTTGTTGATTTGTGAAAAAACTTACATGGGTGCTAAGGCTAATCTTTTGCTTACAGAAGAGCACCTCTTAGACGACAGAATAAATCAAATTTGAAATTACTGTCGTAAATACTACATTGAACTGTGCCAAGAAATCAGCTCTAGGATCGATTTCAACGAAGCTTTCTTAAAGGCAATAAACAATATACACCAAAAAACCAAACATTATTCTCAGGTTCCTCTCATAAAGATTTTTCCAAATCTCATAACAGATGATCAGGTTGAGAAGCTGGATGAGGAATTTGGACTTTTAATTAATAATAATTCGTTCAACAGGGAATGCAGTTCGGAAGAGTTTTGGTGTAACGTATTCGCACTAAAATATGTATGTTCAAAGAGTTGAATAAATTTATAAGCTCCATAATTTCGTTACCTCACAGTATGTTATGGAATGGCATCAGATGTCAGGTATATGCCGATGACATAGTAATCATAGCCAGAGGAAAAATGGAGGAGACCCTATGCGATATTATCAAATGGGAGCTAACTTTAACTAAGGAATGGTGCCTGTCGGCTGGGCTAAGCCTAAATCCGGTAAAAACCACCATAGTACCTTTGACAAGAAAACGAAAACTGGAACCACTAAAACCAATAAGTCTGTCAGGTTATATCTGGGAGTAATCTTGGACAGCACTCTCATCTGGAAAAAGCATACAGAAGAGATAAACAGGAAAGCGACACGTGCACTGATGATTTGTCGAAGCTTGGCGGGCAAATTCTGGGGATGCAGTCCAAGTATTCTAAGATGGATGTACATCTCTATTGTTCAACCTACAATAACCTATGGTACAATAGCATGGACCAAGAGAACCAATCTGATCAGCGCGAGGGAGACACTCAGCAAAGTTCAAAGGTTGGCATGCCTCTGTATTACAGGAGTCATGAGAACTTGCTCAACTGCGGCCATGGAGGTGCTACTGGACCTGACTCCTTTGCATTTGGTGGTAGCAGAGTGTGCAAACCAAACAATCATGAGAATGGCAAAACAAGGGATAGGAAAAAACAGGTGCATTACATCGGGGCAATTCGACGCACTAGTCAAAAAACTACAACTTTACCATTCCGAAGGATGACGCGATTAGGAAATACAACTTTCAAAAGAAATTTTCCAGCAAGCTTAGCACCAAAAGGGACTGGAGCAATGAATCCATGGTCCACAGACTGAGCAGCAACTCGGTAAAATGGTATACATACGGATCAAGAACTGATGAAGGAACTGAAGCAGGAGTTTTTGGACCCAGGATTATATATGTACTTCGAATCCTGCATCCTGCATCTTTCAAGCGGAAATTTAGACAGATGCGTTCAGATCAATCTTGAAAGGAATTATACCAACTGCGACATAGCAATAATGTCGGACAATCGAGCCGCTATTATGGCACTGGACTCCTACATCATCAAATCCAAACCTGTATGGGAATGCTTGCAAAAGCTCAAAGAGTTGAGTAGAAGAAACCGAGTAAAACTCTGCTGGATACCTGGCCATACGGGGATAGAAGACAACGAAATGGCCGACTCCCTGGCAAGGAAAGGAGCATCAGAACCCTTCATAGGCCCTGAACAATTCTGCGCTGTAGGAGACCATCTCCTCAGAGAAGAATTCCTCCTCTTATTGGCTCAGAGAGAATACTCTGGAACAGATTTCTTCACCTATGCGCAATAGGAGTCCATTACCCTCAATACAACTCTGAAAAGAACTGTATTTGAGGGGAACTCGTAATTGTGCTAAGAGGGCACAATAGATCTTAAAGGTCGCGGTGCAATATACCCTCAACCATAATAATAAAATATTACCTCACAGTAGTGCAAATGTTGAACGTAGTTTTTCCCAACTCTTTTTGATTAAGACTAAAACTAGAGAATGTTTAGCCGTTCCAACAGTAAATTACATTTTGATGTCAAAATCTCTTTTAAAAACCCAACATGCTTCACAATGGGCACCTTCAAAAGAACTGTTGAATAATTATTATAAACGAAGTACTAAATAAATATCTAACTTTTTTAACCATTTCATGATTGTAATGAAATCAAACCCAAAAAAGCTCCTGGTTATGACCTAATCACAGGAGAAGTTCTAAAAGAATTACCTAAGAAAGCGCTTCTGAAGTTTCTCTACCTCATTAATGCAGCCTTTAGATTAGAACATGTCCCTAGTCAGTGGAAAGTGGCAGAAGTAATAATGGTACTCAAGCCGGGTAAACCCCCAACAGAAAAAAAGTCTTACAGACCGATTTCACTACTTCCGATAATGTCTAAGGTGTTTGAAAGAATTTTACTTAGGCGTTTAAGCCCGATTGTGGAAGAAAGACGACTTATTCCTAATCACCAATTTGGTTTTAGAAATAAGCATTCGACTATTGACCAAATACATCGAATAACTGATGTTATAGAAAAATCGTTTGAACAAAAGCAAGTCTGCTCAGCTGTATTTCTCGATGTTTCGCAGGCCTTTGACAAGGTTTGGCACAAGGGTTTGAAACACAAACTGAGACAGTTCTTCCCGGGAAAACTTTACGTAATATTATCAAATTACCTTTCTGACAGAATCTTCCGTGTAAAATATGGAAAAGAATACTCGGTATTTAAATCTATAGAAGCTGGAGTACCCCAAGGAAGTGTTCTTGGTCCTCTCCTCTGTGGCGATATGCCACAAAATGTTGGCACTGTACTAGGCACATTTGCTGACGACACTGCCATTTTGGTAACTGCCAAAACGGTCGAAGAGTCAACTAGAAAACTGCAACGTGCTTTAGATCGGGTACACGAATGGACAAACACTTGGAGAATTGAACTCAATGAAGCTAAATCCGTTCATATTAATTTTACATATAACAACGTGAATAATTTGCCCGTGTTTATAAATGGTGTTTAAATACCCTTTGGAAATGAAGCGAAATACCTCGGGATGACTCTCGATGTAAAGCTCAAGTGGAAAGAACACGTCAAAAAGAAACGTGAAGAGCTCCAAATAAAATATAAAGACATGTACTGGCTTATTGGAAAATATTCCAAACTAAGTACTGAAAACAAGTTGCTTAAATACAAGCAACTGCTAAAACCCGTCTGGACATATGGTATACAACTATGGGGTTGTACCAAAGAAAGTAATAAAAATATACTACAAACTTTCCAAAATAAAGTACTAAGAACCATCGTCACCGTGGTACATACGGAACGACGATATCCACAGAGATCTCGAAATTGCATCAATCCAGGATGAAACGAAGAACATTGCTCGTAAGCATAAGCGTCGTCTGAAAGAGCACATAAACCCAGCTGTCCTTCCAATTCTTGACGAAAGTAATCTATTGCGCCGTCTTCAAAGGACTAAACCCCTTGACCTAGCACGGTGAATTCATCCCGCGCTTAGTTGCGCTATTAGCAGGAACTCTCAGTGGAGAATCTCTTGTAAAACGCGTCAAAATCGAGAAAATAAAACTGCTGGATAAGTGTCAAACTTAGTTGTAGTATGAACACATTTTATTTTATTTGAAGGGAGGTGTTTTTACTGGGTAAAAATCCCTTTCGCTATGAGGGAACGGTCCCCATAGTGTCTTTTGAAGATTTTCACCTACCCTCGCTAAAAAAAAAAAAAATGATTGTAATGCAATTTTAAATTTTATTTATTTAATTAAACATTAACCTTTACTGAAGCAATAGTAATCTAATTATTTAGCTTTTTAAGATAATGATTTCTTTTAAAATTTTATTTATGTATTTATTTATCGAATTAATTAGTCTTAGAATAATGTGTTTAAATTTTTTTCAATTAACTAAAATACCACTTCAAGTAAAAAAGTGATCAATTCTACAAACTTTGTGATAAAAACTTACATAATGTAAATCCTAATTAATTAATAACTATTGAAATTGAATTGAAATTGGAATGACATTTTTTTGTATGAACTAAAATAAAAATATTATATAGTTTTGCTGTTGAAAAAAAGAAACTATTTGTGTGTACTTCCTTCGAGAGGAAAGTACTCCCCTCTAGACCTCTCAAATACTCCCCTGAGAAAATTTGAAACGGCAGCATTGACCCTAAGAGCAAACGCAACAAGTTAGTGGAAGCAACCCGAAAAATTTTTCAAAAAACCTGGGGAGCAAATCTGGAACTACGTGTTCCTTTTCTTTTCTATGTATAATACTATCTCACCATAAAAATTGCTAAATCTGGAAAGGGGCAGCTAAAAGGCATTCCTTTGCCTTGCGGAAACTCACCTTGCATTCATCGGTCGAAGTAAATTTAAAGCTCTTTGTATAAAAAAATAAAATCTAACTAAATAACTTCGCCTAGAATTACCCCTTGTCCGTGATACAATTTGTGACGTTTATTCCATCAGTTTTAAGAGAAACTGTGTTTTTGCTATGGACTCCACCACAAAAATGACGTCACGTTCGTGGTTTTACGAGAGAAAAAACCACGAAAATGGCGGAAAATTCATGGATTTGCCCACGATTGAAATCATTCAATAGTTTCGCAATGTTTGCCTAATAAAATTAATACAAAAATAAAATGCTTTAATTATTTCGCGTGCCAATTAATAGCTTAAAAGAAATCTGAAAATCAAAAACCATTTGCTTGAACTTTTGTAAAAAAAATTTAATATTTATCTATTTTTTATTATATAAAAATAAGTCGGGATTTCCTTCCTTACGCTATAACTCCAGAACGCACGAACCGATTGCCAGGATTTTGCATTTGTTGGAAAGGTCTCGGGCTCCGTTAGGTTTATAGCAAACAAAATTCAGGAAAAATTTCAACAGAAAAGCAGGAAAACAGGGAAAATCATTTTTCACATACAGCGTCATCTCTGATACATAGCATGTACTACAAACCAATATGGTTTTGCATGGTGGGGGAGGAGATGGCGCCAGTACGTGGTGTGTGAGTATCCCTCACGAAAATAAGTACGTTTCATTTTAAGTAGATGGCGCCGATGCGTGATACATTGTTTGACAGCTACTCATTGTACTCTGCTCAGTTAATTTCATGTGACATTTATTATGCGCACGTTCTTTCAAACGCTAACTTAAAACTGGTATTGTGTTCACTGTGAAATTGTGAAATTGAGGTTAAAGTTATTCGTTTCCTAACAGTTCAATTGGAAACCATCAAATCAATCACGCGTATTGTGCAAATTTGTATTCAATTTCAACAGCAGGCATTTGTCCTTAAGGTGGTAAGTTGAACTGTGAAAATAATGTGGATTGTGCATTTGAGGTTAAATTCACCAGTCTGTCCATAGTCCAAAATGCCTAGAGGACGACGCGCGAACATCGGCCTATGCACAAGACATGCAAGCCAGCAACAAGTGTATTCACAGAACTTAAGCGAAGAAAGACAAAATATAATAAGAGAAAATGCCCGATTGAGACAACGCTTGAGCACACTAAGATCATTGGCATCATGCAATCGCTTGGCATTCCAATATGATCCCACTGCGAACTACAGTGATGATGACAATTTAGATATTGGACCAATGACGACTGTATGCCGATATTGCAATGCGTTAAAGTTCAAAAGAGAAAGAAAAAAAAGAAAAAGAAAAAAGTCAAACTGGATCCATTGCTTACACCACCACAGCCACTGAAACCATTGTTCGATGGAAGTGATCCCGGTTCCAACCATTTTCTTCAACGCATCCTTGAATACAATAACTGCTTTCGCATGACTTCCTTTGGAGCTAATATCATTCGAGAAGGCGGCTTCATTCCGACTTGCAAGGTAAAAGATACAACACACACAACCAATCACTCACACCAACACAATCAATTGCAACACATACAAACTACACATACACCACACACTACACCATCACACGATCAGAAGTCACACCGTATTCTTCAACAAATGATTGTTTGCAATTACAGATACAAGGACAAATATATCATTTGCATGGTTCAATGGTGCCAACACCAGATGAACCGCATCAATTTCTGCAAATACGAGTATATTTCATTTCGTCGATGGTGGATCAGCTGAATGTGCGGTGCAATATACAAGGAACACAACAGTTAAAGAGACGAATTATTGAACAGTTGCAAGCATTTTTTCAGGCTAATAACGCTGTGGTTAATATGTTCGAAACAGCATTGGAACGAATGCCATCGGATACGCACAAATTTGTCATAAGAGTGGATCGTACCCAAACAGGTGAACATGTGCGAAGATTCAATGCACCCACCGTTGATGATGTTGCGGCAATTATTGTTGGCGATCCAACTAAATCACGAGACATTGTCGTTCAGCGAAGAAGCAATATCATGCATCGTGTAAACGAGACACATCGTTTGTACGATGCGTTACAATATCCATTCATTTATTGGCAAGGGCAAGACGGATACGACATCACGTTGGAGATGGTCGATCCAATTACAGGTACAATATTCACACACTTGCGTGATGCTATTCATTCAGATGGTAATGTTCAGAATACTGGACGCCTGACGATTCTCCCATCATCTTATATCGGAAGCCCACGCCGCATGCACGAATACGCTCAAGTCAGTATGACGTACGTGAGAAATTATGGAACTCCGGATTTATTTTTTATGTTCACATGCAATCCGAAGTGGACGGAAATTGAACGTGCGTTGGACCCGGGCCAAAAACCGCTAGATCGCCATGACATAATCGCCAGAGTATTTCAGCAAAAACTCAAGGTTATGATGGATGTGCATACTAAGTATCGAGTTTTTGGTGACACACGTTGTTATATGTACTCGGTGGAATGGCAGAAGCGTGGACTACCGCATGCTCATATCCTAATTTTGTTGCTGAACAAATTACATTCAAATGAAGTGGATGACATCATATCAGCTGAAATTCTTGATCCAGTCACTGATCCCCATCTACACGACATTGTGACGACACAGATGGTGCATGGACCGTGCGGTGCATTACATCCATTATCGCCTTGCATGGCTGATGGAAAGTGCACAAAACGATATCCGCAACCGTTAGTTGCTGAAACAGTCACAGGGAACGATGGATATCCAGTTTATCGTCGGCGTTCAAAAGAAGATAATGGTCGAACTATCAAAGTTAAAGTTTAAAATCAAGAGATTGAGATCGGAAATGAATTCATTGTACCATACATGCGAACGTTGTGAGTTGTCATTCGGCCAAATCAGTCAAATATTTGTGAAAGTACGCAGCGACATGGCTGTGTTTGGTATTGCGTCGGAAAATGAGAATGATGATGAGTACTAATGAAGCACTGTGGCGATTATTGTCATTTTAAATTCATGAAAGATATCCCACAGTTGTACATTTAGCAGTGCAATTGGAAAATGGACAAAGAGTTTACTTCACTGAGGCTAATGCGGCACAACGAGCTGAGAGACCACCATCGACAACATTGACTAGCTTCTTTGAAGCAGATCCATTCGCAGCGACGCTGATGTACGTTGAAATGCCCAAGTATTACACTTGGAATCAATCAACAAAGAAATTACAACGTCGCAAGCAAGGAATCCCAGTTCCAGATTGGCCACAGGTGTTTTCCACTGATGCGCTAGATCGCATGTATAATGTTCATCCCAGAAATTTTGAATGTTTTTATTTGCGACTGCTGTTGGTAAATGTGAACCAAAATCATTTGCGCATTTGAAAACTGTGAATGGCCACCAATGCCAAACATATCGAGAAGCATGTCAACTATTGGGTTTGCTGGAGAACGATTCTCATTGGGATTTAACACTTGCGGATTCAGTTGTTTCATCAAATGCGTACCAAATACGAACGCTGTTCGCAATTATCATCACCACATGTTTCCCTTCACAACCAATTCAGTTATGGAACAAATACAAAGACGACATATGTGAAGATATCTTGCATCGCTTGCGCATTCGAACGAATAATCCCGACATGCAAATAACCGATGAAATCTACAATGAAAGATTGATTCTGATTGAGGATCAATGCTTGACTATTGCAAACAAGCTACTGATTGAAGTAGGAATGATTGCGCCTAATCGATCGATGCACGATGCATTCAACCAAGAATTAAATCGAGAGCTGCAATACAATGTTGATACATTGCAGGAATTCGTTCAAAATAATGTGCCGTTGCTGAATGAACAGCAAAAACAAGTATACGAAACATTAATGCAAGCGGTGGACAATACTACTGGTGGTCATTGTCATTTCATCGATTTTGGCCACTATTCGATCAAGATGTGACATAGCTTTGGCGTTAGCATCATCTGGAATTGCGGCGACTCTTCTAGATGGCGGTCGTACTGCACATTCTGCGCTTAAGTTGCCACTCAATTTAAACACAATTTATACTCCAACATCCAATATTTCCCGATCCAGTGCAATGGGAAAATTGTTAATGCAATGCAAGCTCATTGTTTGGGATGAGTGCACAATGGCACATAAGAAATCACTTGAAGCACTTAACTTCACACTGAAGGATCTTCGGTGAAATAACAACATCTTTGGAATAACGTAAAAACATTATCGCTAACCACTAATATGAGAGTTCAACTTCAAAATGATCAAAGTGCTGCACAATTTTCCAAACAATTGTTAGCTGTTGGAAATGGAAAAGTCCCAGTTGATGCAACAACTGGATTAATTACTCTTACCTCTTACGCTCTGAAAATGTTTTCCCAAACATTAATGAGAATTATCAGAATTATGCTTGGTTAAGTCAATGAGCAATTCTCGCCGCAAATAATAATGATGTACACGCACTGAATTTCACCATTCAATCAAAAATGGCTGGCGATTTGGTGACATACAAATCCGTTGATTCCATAACAAATCCCGATGATGTAGTAAATTATCCAACGGAGTTTTTGAACTCTCTGGAGTTACCAGGATTTCCACTACATAACTTGCAACTCAAAGTTGGTTCAGTTATTATGATATTGCGTAATTTGAATCCACCGCGACTTTGCAACGGTGAAAAGACTTGCGGTGAAAAGACTTATGCCGAATTTGATTGAGGCAACCATTATTAACGGAAAGTACGCAGGTGAAAATGTATGTATTCCTCGAATAACAATTATTCCGACTGATCTTCCGTTTGACTTCAAACGATTGCAATTTCCGGTTCGCCTTGCGTTCGCAATGACAATTAACAAGTCGCAAGGCCAATCGCTTAGTGTTTGCGGGATAAATTTAGAAAATCATTGTTTTTCACATGGGCAGCTATAAGTTGCGTGTTCACGAGTTGGGAAACCATCCGCTTTGTTTGTGTTAACGTCAGACCAAAAAACAAAAAATGTGGTTTACCAAAGAGCACTTCAATGAAACGGATAATTTGCGGACACGTATAACGCTTCGATTCAGTATTTACTTTGGATTCACTTTCATTTTTTACTTAGAGAAGTTCAAATTACACTTCATTTTTGTAATCGAAATGAATTCATTACTGTTGTGAAATGAAATAAAATTTTTTTTTTCAAATATAAAAAAAAATATGTTTTTCATCTTTTAATCCTCAAACGAAATGTTACAAAAAACGAAGCCATCTGGTGGCGAAACGGAGTTCGCCGGGTTTGCTAGTGTTTAATAAAAGAGCAGCCAAAATTGGGCGCACAGGAGGTGGGATAGCGATTTACGTGCGAGTTATAAAATTAAAGACTATTTGTTTTTCTTTAATTTATTCTTTACTTTATTCTTCGACTTACTCGGCTGCACTTTTAAGGCTGCGAGAATTCATATGCAATCAAACATGCACACTTGTACAAAATAACCGCAGTCATCAATTTCTTGCCTCCGTTCTTACCTTCGACGTTATCGCTGACGTTGCGAGCGGAAGTTCGGTCATGACCTTTAGGTCTGTTCAAAATATATTTGATGACCATCAGTTTTCCGGCACAGGTATTCGATTACATATAACTCCTCCACGGCCAGCGAAAGATCTCTCCTGAGTTCTTCTGTTCTTATTTTTGCACCTCTTACTTTAACTGTTACAAGTACTTCTACTTCTTCTTCTTAGGGCGCTACAGTCCGAGGTGGACCTGGGCCTCACTTAACATGCCTCTCTAGCCAGCACGATCTTTCGCCAGCTGTCTCCAGTTTCGCACACCAAGCCGGCCGAGGTAACCCTCGACTTGTGTGCTCCACCTTGTACGTGGACGTCCTCTGTTGCGTTGTCCCACAGGCTCAGAGTCGAAGACTCTTCGTGCCGGAGTTAAGTTGTCCATACGCTCTACATGGCCAAGCCATCTTAGGCGTTGGATCCGTAGACGCCTGGCTAGACTCATGTCGCTGTACAGCCCATACAGTTCGTGGTTGAACCTTCTCCTCCAAAAGCCATCAACGCAAACACGACCAAAGATCGCCCGCAGAACTTTTCTCTCGAAAAGAGCAAGAGACTGTTCATCCACTTGGGTTATTGTCCATGCCTCTGCGCCGTACAGCAGGACTGGGATGATCAAGGTCTTATACAAAGTCAACTTGGTCTTCCGAGAGAGGGCTCTACTACTCAATTGCATTTTGAACCCATAAAAACAGCGGTTGGCAAGAGTTATTCTGCGTTTGATCTCGGTACTGATGTTGTTTGTACTGTTTACCGCTGAGCCGAGGTAAACGAAGTCCTTCACTACCTCAAATTTATAGATGCCTATGGTGACGTTCTGGCCAAGTCGTCGATGTTGTGCGTCCTTTCTTGATGACAGCATATACTTTGTTTTGCCCTCGTTTACCGCCAGACCCATTTTAGCCGCTTCCGTTTCAATGCCAGCAAACGCATCATTGACGGCTCGCTGTGTTCGCCCAATCACGTCAATGTCATCCGCGTAGGCTAGCAGTTGAACGGACTTTTGGAAGATCGTGCCTCTTGTGTTGGCCAGTCAGTTTTGCACAATCTTCTCAAGAACGATGTTAAAGAAATCACATGACAGCGCGTCGCCTTGTCTAAAACCTTTTTTGACATTAAAGGTCTCGGTGAGTTCGTTACCGACCTTGATGGAGCAGCGAGAGTTCTCCATCGTCATCCTGCTCAGTCTGATGAGTTTGGCAGGAATGTCAAAACTAGTATTAGGCCCAAAGGCTATAAAGGTTTTCGCCTAAACAAAATTAGTGTCCATTTGTGTTTAGGATGTAGTGGTTGGTTGGGAGCTATTATCAGGTTTGGCTAAGTCCAGAACAGTGGTCCCCTTAGATCTGTGGTCTTAGCGCTAGCTCAGATCACGGGGTCTAAGGTTCGAATCCTGTGGCAGCACTTTTTTTCTTTTTTTCGGGTTGTTCCAATTTCAACCGGTTCTGGTACCATGACCTTGGACTGACTGAAGTGGTAATCTGGTGATAAGCGGCACTGCGGATGGCATGATGTTGTGGAGATCTGCAACTCTCCAACAGACCACAAATGCAGAGGACAGCTAGACCAATCCACTTCAGTCGCAGTCTGACTTCTAAAGAAGGAACGTGGTTCGTGGAGAAGAAGAAAGTGAAGTAGCCGTTTCTTTTAATAAAAGAAGAATAAGAAAAGAATTAAGTGAATAATTGTTTTGTGTAGTGCTGGAAAAGAAAGGTAGGGAAAAACTTTCGGTTGAGGAGAAAAGCATTAATGAAATTCCTCCAATGATAGCAGTTCGAGGTTTTTCCTTTCCCACGGATTTTGGCCGGTTTGGAAGAGGCGGTTGTGTTACGGCAGGCTGCATATGCAGCAGTTTGTCTGTAAGAAAAAAAAAGAATGACTTTAGTTAGAATACAAATGTATATATATAACTTACCTTGTGAATATGTACACGTCCCACGGAGATGTACCGTCCAGTCCCATTTGCCTGTAAGATAAAAATGATTAGAAATGGTCTATACACCAAAAATAATGTTTATTTAGACAATACTTACCCCGTAAATAAATTAAAATAAAAACTAACTTGCTGACAAATCAAAACAAGTGTGTTTGTGACAATTGACACTTGACATTTACAAACCACACACATGCGCAAATATGACGAGACTCGATGTAAGTTCCAGTCGGTGAGTTCAGGCAAGTAAAACGCAGGAGGATGGTGGAAAATTGACGAAAGTTTAGACAAGGAAATAAAGGGGATTATTGGTTTGGAAGATAAGCACTTTTCCAATTTGTAAAATTTTAGAGAAGACATAAAGATTCTTGGGAAAAGCGCGATCGCAATCGGCAGTGTTTTTTTTTTGTGGTGAAATTAAAATTAATTAATAATATTTACTAATTGAACGATCAATATTAAAAAATTATAAAAAAAAAAACGATCTCTGTGCTACATGAGAAAGGAGAGAAAACATTAGTTAAGCAAACAAAAAGTTAAGCCAGATCAGGCTATATAAAACAAAGAACTGTGCATAAGTGCATACATAAATATACGTATACAATCTATAAGAGTTCATATACTCTATAACAAAAAAAAAATTATATAGTTATAAAACAAACATGTGAACATCCGCAAGAAAATTAGACATATATATGTACACGTAACAAATAAACATACAAACACAAGACAAAAGTGTATTTCACCAAGTGCCGAATAAAAAAAAAAACACATTTATGCATACTCGGACATATACGTGCCGATTAGACTTTACACGAAACTTAAATGCTACAAAGACATAGCCATCCGAGGAAGCTGAGGAGGAAGTGCGTGCCAAATTTTGTACCGAACTCGAAGCGCCGGGTGAAACAGGAGTGTGCAGAAAGAGCCAGAGTGCTGTGCTGGAGTTGAAGCTGTTTTTTTTGTTTTGTTATTTTGAATTTTTCTTTTGAATTTAATGAAGTTCCTTTTATGATTTATAAGATTTGTTTTGTTTTAAGTTTAAATTGTGTTAGATCTAGCTTCTAGTTTTTTTCTTAAATACAAATAATAATTCCCAAAATAGTTCTGGCTTTAGTGCTAGTGATTGTGAGTGTCCGCGGAAAAGAGGGATTTTTCCCCACAATTTCGTTTTATTCCACAGGTACCATCCTTCCTCGTGCTGCGCGCAGGACGTCGGGGGATCGAACAGAACCGTGAGTAGCAGGTTTCACAAATTGGAAACCTCTTTCTGTGGTGTGCCGTCCGTAGCCTTTAGCCAGGGTTAGAACCCTTTTGGTTTAGCATTTTCTTTTATTTTTCTTTTGTTTAACTTGAATTTTCTTTTGCTTTTTTTAATTTTAATTATCTTATTATTTCATAGAGGTTAAGTTTTTTGGATTATTTAATAAAAATGAATTGTATAGATTTTAAATGAAAAGTTTTATGTTTTATTTAATGGAATAATTTGCTTCTTTGCCGAATATGTGTGTGTAGGGTGAGGGAAGGCCGTCCTTCTTCGGGGTAGTCGACAGTGGAACGTTAGGCTGTGGCTAACGTCTCCGCTAAGGAGCTATCTCCCACAATATTTTGCCTAGGGAGATAGCGAAGGTCAGGTCGCTTGACATGATGGGGTGGGCAGGCAGACTAGTGCCAACAACAACAGGCACCCTCGGGTTCTTGACGAACCTGCATCGCCAAACGACACTGGAAGGGTGTTGTTTCGTGTTAGGGCTAAGCTAGGTAGTTTTAAGATAGGTTAGGTTTAATTTAGGTATAGTTTTAAGCTAGGTAGGTTAGTTTAGGCTTAGTCTAGGATAGTTAGCTTAGCTCCGCGAGCTCCCTTCCGGTCTCTTTTGGTGGTAAAGGCATAGACCTTGAACACCTTTCTTTTCCTCTTTCCTGTCTCTTCTTTCTCTTCACTTTCCTATCTTTTAGTTGTCCGTCCGTGGTCTGTTAGGGTATTATCGGGGTCGCGCGTAGATCAGGAAACCGGTGTAACACTAGACATGGCGCTGTATAGCTCGTCTCTATACACGCTGTCATATGCGGCCTTGAAATCGACAAATAGATGGTGTGTGTCAATTTGCATTTCTTGGGTCTTCTCCAGGATCTGCCGCAGTGTGAAGATTTGATCGATGGTGGAATTCCCGGGCCTAAAACCACACTGATAATGACCGATCAGTTTGTTCACGAATGGTTTCAGGCGTTCACACAAAACTGCAGAGAAGATTTTGTAGGCGATGTTAAGGAGACTTATCCCTCGATAGTTGGCGCAGTCAAAGGCGTCGACTTTCTTGTGGATCGGGCAAACGATACTGAGATTCCACTCATCGGGCATTCTTTCCTCCGACCATATCTTACAGATGAGCTGGTGCATGCGCCCTATCAGATCATCTCCAGCTGCTAAACATTTCAGCGGGCAAACTATCTGCACCAGCAGCTTTATTAGACTTCAGTCTCGATATCGCTATCTTGACTTCGTCTAGGTCGGTATTCTCTTCTATCATCGTCCGTTGAGTTGAGTGGAACATTCTGCCTGACAGCGGTATTTGTGTCCTCATCGCCGTTTAACAGTCTGCAGAAATGAGTTTTCCAAATTCTCAGTATCGACTGCGAATCTACTACTAGTTGTCCATTCTCGTCTCGGCATCATTCCTGCCATAACACTTCTCCATCTCCTCGATCGCGCGCTTCTCGTGCTCTTTCTTTTTCTTCCTGAGAAGCCGGTTCTCTTCCCTTCTTCTCTGTTCGTAGAGCTCACGAACAGCTCTCGTAGTTCGATGCAGCGTTGCCCGGTAGGCTTCTTGCTTTGCTGCATGTGCCTGCCTGCACTCCTTGTCAAACCAGGGGTTTTTCCTAGGAGGCGTTTTAAAACCCAGCACATCAGTAGTGGCTTCTCTGATGGCTTTTTGACAACGTTTCCATTCTTCGTCTATTGTTAGTGCAGGCGACGTCGAACTTTCGGAGAGTTTCAGGGAGACTCGATCGGCAAAGTTCCTGGCAGTCTGTTGCGATTGTAGCTTTTCGACGTCAAACTGTGGTTGTCTTCCTCGACTCCAATGTTTTCTCGATATCCGTGTCCTTACCTTGGCTACAACAAGGAAATGGTCCGAGTCGATGTTGGCGCCTCGGAACGTTCGGACATCAAAAATACTGGAGGAGTGTCTGATGTCGATCGCAACATGATCAATCTGGTTGACGGTTGAATGATTTTTTTTTTTTTTTTTTTTTTTTTTTTTTATAATTCATTTTTATTAAGACTTCATTTAACCTTACGTACTAGACAAAAATGACTAAAACTAGCTTACCTAACTTGTTAGAACTATCTTACTGGCCCTCGGCGGGCACTCTAAGTTGGTAATATTAGGACAATTAAAACTAAGAAAAAGTAGTTTTTTCTAAAAAACTTAGTGACATAATATTCTTTTTTTTTCTTACATTCTAAATAAAACTTAAACCTATGTATCTTACAATAAACCTTAACCTAGCTAAAATTAACTTATCACTAATGGGAATGCATACATGTAGGATTTAATCTATATATATTTTATTATATGTAAACAATCTCTACATATATGCATACCGGTTTTTTTTTTATTTTTTTTTTTTTTTTTTTTTTTTTTTTTTTTTTTTTTTATTTATTATTCTTAACCTACCTTATACTAAAACACCTAAAAACTATGTGAGCCGGCCAAGGCAAGTAAGTCATACATGTTAGCCGCCTTTAAGTACCAGACCTACCCCGGATCGAAAGGGATCGACGAGGGAGCTCCCTCTTTTAACCACCAGAACTGCTGGTGTTGCTTGCTCACGTCTTTAACATCTCGGCTGGATACCGATCTACTAAAGCGGAGAAGCTCCTCAGTGCTCTGTGCGACGTCTCGGCTGTAGTTGAGTCGCCCATCCACAGTTGTCCGAGCAATGTGGAAGATTAACGGAACTGCATCTTTATCCTGGATCAGACCTGCCTGGTCGAAATAAAGGAATGCTTCTGGGGGGACGAAGCCATTAAGGCGCACCCTCTCATGGTACTCATAATTGGGGTAGTAAGCCCCTGAAATCAGGTTATTAATCGAGATGATTGCTCTTGCAATGTGCCTACGAGTCATCTTGATTAAAAAGTTGTCTACTCTTATCAGGTTCGCCCTGTTGTATAAGATCTCATTAGGATAGAATTTTTTGTACTGGGACTCTGGTGTTCTGTAAAGGTGAAGGCAAGCCCTAAGACAAGCCCTCTCAAACACCCGAATCTTTTCCATTAAGCTTGCTCCCACATTGAACCACACGGGACAGCCGTAAGCAAGCATCGGCCGAATAAGGGCCATGTAGCAGATTACCTTCACCCTCGCATCGAGTTGGCTGTTGCGAAACAGTCTCTTTGTAAGAGCGAAAGCCCCTCGAGCTCTGGCCAGAGCAGCATCTATATGTTTGTTAAAATATAGATATTGATCTAGCCAAATCCCCAGGTATCTAACTACAGTCTGATTCGCTAGTGGCTGCCCATGTTGTCCAACAACTGAGAACTTTCGCCAATTCTGTTTAGTATCCGCCGAGGCCTTTCTCAACGGCGTTCTGAATAAGATGGTTTCAGACTTCTGGAGGTTGATCATCAACTTCCAGTCGTCACAAAATCGCTGAATTTTCTCGTAGTCACTTTGCAAGAGTGTTACAATGATCTCGATTTTAGGACCTGATCTGTACGCAATCAGATCGTCGGCATACGCTATCGAGTGCTGAAGAGATCCTATCAGATCAGCTATGTAAATATTGAAAAGTATCGGCGAATTGACCGCACCCTGTTGCAGACCATTTTTAATGTTAAACGTTCCCTCAGAAACTACATCGCAATTTTTAACGATGAACCTTCTGTTGGATAGCATATTAAGCAACGTGTACAGTAGTGGTTTGCTTATACCCAACCTGTTCAACTTATAGAAGAGTCCTTCCAACCATACGGTATCGAAAGCCTTTTCCAAGTCGATCAGTAGGGCACCCGTGCACTGTTTCTTGTTTTTATTCCATTGTATGTCCGACACCAGTTTCGACGCGGCATGTATTGTATCATGCCCCGCCTTGAAACCGAATTGGTTATCCGGAACTATGTTATTGTGCTCAACCCATTTGATCAAAGCTCTATTAATGACTTTTTCGAATACCTTGCTGATATTCGGAAGGAGACTTATGGACCGGAGATTCGCCGGATTGGATGCATCCTTTCCCCTCTTGCGAATCGGCTGTACCACTGCTGTTTTCCAATGCTCTGGATAGTGCACATTATTCAGAGCATTGTTAAATAATATGGCGTAAATTTCCACCGCTACTGGAGGAAGATGCCTTAAAACAATGTTCGATATTCCATCGATTCCCACTGACTTCTTCTTTTTAAGTGTTTCGAAGATCGTTTGCAGTTCCGTCTTCGGTACGAACGAGGGATGAATCCCTTCATTGGCGATGGCATTAAGTGCCAAATTATCGTCATCGAACAAGGTAAAGCCAGAGTTCTCTGATCGCCAGTGCTCGATTTCATACCGGAGGCGGTGGTTGAGCTCAAGGACTCTATTCTCTAGGTCGCGGTTGGGGCGAATGCTGGCATTTACCTTGTACACGTCCTAGAAAATAGCTCCTATCGCCTCCATCTTCTTTTGCGGATCTTCGATCACAAAAAAGTTGTCATCATCGGCAGCGTCCCTAGGGTCTATACCCGCTGCTGTGAGTAAATGTTCATTGTTCGTTGTTCGAGATATTTTCAGACTCGGAAGTTCGTTGGCATCCTTCCTCCGAAATATTTTATTAATCTGGGGGAACATACTCGGGTTATCTGATTTGATAGCTCGAATCTTATTTCCCCAGTGCAAATTGGCTGACCGCCTATAATTTGCTTTAATTAGTATTTGGAGGTTTTTTATCAACGACTTCAGCGTCCTTATCTCCGAGTTTTGTCTGTCAGCAAACTGTCTGTAAAGGTTTTTAAGCCTTGTGAGCAGCCTGCTCTTTTGTGTGTGAAGTGCGTCTATTGTCGCGTTGCGATAAATGTTCTCTGTATGTCGATGCCGGGGTATCGTTCTGTCCATAGTTCGTTTTATTGTCTCGTCCATTCCTTTAAGATACCAGTCAATCTCCTCATTTGAAAGGTTCCTATTGGACGGTGGGTAGAGCGCGTTCGAGGAGAGTGCTCTTGTCAAGTCTCGAGAGAAACGGGTCCAACGAGTCCTACTGTAATTGTAGGAGTACGTTTGACCGAACTCTTCAAGTTCCGCAACTTCATTGGGAATCGTTATTTCGGCGCGCAGTCCGCAATGGTCACTGTCGTGCATAAATGTACGCAGGCAGTTTATTGTTTGTTGGTCCACGTCAGTCAGTTGTAACCGTTCGTCTAACAGCAGCAGATCTAGATAGGAGCCGCTTCTGGGAAACGACGGACTATCTGTAGCCTTTAGGTCGAGGCGAAACTCTATGGTGTTTTGGACCCACCAATTGAATAATGAGGTCCCTCTTTGATTAGGCGTAGGATTTCCCCAATTTCTATGTTTTGCATTGAGATCTCCGGCCATGAGATAATAATTCTCCTCCGACTCCAGCCTTAGGCATCGAAACAATGTCTCGAGCTCTGATAAAAATAATGCGGTTTGAGCGTGATCAGAGGCGTAGAGCGCGACAATGTACATCTTTTTTCCACTACGGAGCCGGATGTACACAATACACGCTTCTATTCCTTGGAATCTTCGCACTTCACCACTGTACACGGTTTTATATTTAAGTTTTTTACTAATGAAGATCGCAACACCACCTCCTTGAGTAGAGTTAGGTCGGTCTCTTCTTTCTATATTATAGTTTGTGTGCCTTAATTTGTATTTCTGAGTAAGCTTGGTTTCGCAAACCAGAAACACGTCGGGCATTTGGTCATCGAGCAATTTGTACAGCGATTCTCTTCGATCGATCCCAATCAATGAATTTACATTCATCGCTGAGATCTTCAAGGAGTTTCCAGTAACGTTCGCGCCCATTACGATAAAAGTTGCGTTAGGCTCGGCAGAATCGTGTAGATGTAGTCCACACGTCCTGTCTGCTCCTGTAACTGTTTCTGCATTTGTCCGAACTGACTTTGCATCTGTCCAATCTGCTCCTCGATCTTGAGCAAGACGGCCAGAATGGCGCCATGAGCCTCGGGTGCGTTAGGCATTGGGGCCTGCGCGACTACCTTTGGCTGTTGCTGTACCGTGGTAACCCTTCCTGACACCATTTGGGCATAGGAAATTTGGGGATTTACGGTTGTTTTTTGGACTGGAGCTGGTGTGACTTTCCCTACACTTTTCTGCTTACGAGCCAGATTTGCTTGTTTCATGCTTTGAAACTCAGGACAACCCCGATAGCTTGCGGTGTGACCCTTGTTTTTGCATAGTACGCAAGTGAGCTGGCTCTTATCTGCCACTTTTTCCTTACCCGGAGGGCATTCCTCTGTTATGTGGCTCTCTCCACACTTTACGCATCGAGGCTGCATGTCACAGTTCGACGCGGCGTGTCCGAACCTTTGACAGCGAACGCATTGGATAATGCCTTCGCTGCGCTTTAATTTATCCCAGTTTACAGCCTGGCAATTTAAGGATTTAATGCTCCTCAAATTGTCCAGTTTGCTTTCGGGAGACAGCTGAACCAGGAAGAACGGCAATTTCCGTTTCTCCCGTTTGGCCCTTGCTGTGGTGAAAGGCTTAACCCCTACAAAATTGAGACCCTCGCACTTTAATTCTTGGAGCATCTTAAGAAGCTCCTCCGGTTCTGTAGACGGTTCCATTCCTTTCAGGAGCATAGTCTGCAACCTTTCCCTTTTCGGGGTGAAAGAGAAGAACTCCGTCGTCGATTGCCTTAACAAGTCTTTTATTTTATTGTACTGCTCCACCGTATTACACTGGATGGAGTGCCTGTATTCATTAAAACGCTTAATAGTAAAATTGTTGCCTATAGCCGACTTACATAGTTCCAGGGTTTCGTTAAATTCCATCTTATGCGTGTTGATTGGAGGAACACGCTCTTTTCCTGTGTTAGTCTGCTGTTCAGGTTGTTGCTTCTGCTGTTCAGGTTGTTGCTTCTGCTTCTGCTGATGTTGTTGCTGCAATTGTGGTTGCTGTTTGGAGTGTTGTTTTTGTGGACGTTGTTTTTGCTGTTGCTGGTGTTGTTGCTGCTGCACCTTTGCCAGTTTTTGAAGTTGGTGGTGCTGCGTTTGTTGTTGCTGCACTTGTTGTTGCTGTTTTTGTAGTTGCTGCTGCTTCGGTTGCTTCTGCTGTGGTTGTAGTTCCTCTGGTTGAGGTTGCTGTGCGCGGAGTACCTCCTGTCTCTCCCTCTCCCGTCTTGCCGTTTGTTTGGCCTTTATGGCCTCTATTTGCTTTTGGAGCTGCTTGATGCTGTTGTTCAGGCACTCCAGCTCATCGTCTTCATCGTCTGAATCTGATGGCGCGATGGAGGCGAAGCTATTGCTTGCCCCGGTATATCTGCCTTCCCCACCGTCGGAGACGTAAGGGAAGTCATCGTCTGCTGCCGTATTGCTTTTTGGCGTCTCCTTCCTCACCTCGGCGGGCAGCTTTTCAGCTGAGGCTGACAGGGAGGGACGCTTTACCAAGTTGGAAGTTGGCTTTGTCTTCCTTCTTCTTTTTGACGTCCCAGCCATTGCCGATGACGTAGCTAATGGCTGGCCTGTTTCATCGCCTGATGAGTTTTCAACGGCCGAACCTTTCGGTACTTGGACCGCCTTACTCATCACGTGAGTTTTCTGTTTTTTTTCACTCACTTTTCTTTTGTTTTCTTCACGTAAGGGAGAAAAAAAATGTTTTTCAAATTCCCCAGCCAGGGATCGAACCCGGGTTCTGCTGCACCGCGGTCACGCACTACTTCCACTAAGCCACACTACTGGCTTGCAATTTAATGTTTTATTTTAAACTTAACTTTTGCACAATATTTCTGCACACTAATTCGAAGCACGATTGTTCTCCACCGAGGTCTGTGAACGACTGACGGTTGAATGATCAGGGGAACCGCGTGCTAGCTACAGAGAGGTTTCGCCCCGTAACAAAGTCCACCAACCTGAGTCCGTTTTCGGACGTGGTGTCGTGCAGGCTGTGTTTACCGATGACTCTAGCAAAGATGTCCTCTTTACCCAGCTTAGCGTTAAAATCTCCTAGAACGATCTTGGTGTTGTAGCTGGGGCATTGATCGTACGTTCTTTCTAGATCATAGAAGTCATCTTTGCTATCGTCATCTTTGCCCTCTGTTGGGGAGTGGGCGCAGATTAGGCTGATGTTGCCGAATTTAGCCTTGTTATGAGGATTCCTGGATTGCGGTAACGTTTGCTTTATAGCAGTCTAGGGCCTCAGCGATTTCATCGGCTGCACGTGGTCTGTTCAGGGACCTCACATTCCACGTGCAGAACCGAAAATCATTGTCCTTTTTTCGTTTGCTAGGGTCGTCAACAGTAAATCCGTCCATATCCGAGGCAGTTTGTGTTCTCTGAGCTCGTACGTACGTTTTATACGTTTGAGGAAGTTAACCCCACGCATAACCTCCAACTGGGAGGACAGGTCCATGTTTAGCCCCCGGACAAAGGGGTCCGGAAGGATCCAGTGCCTAAGACTTTTTGCCTAAGTCTGCCTCGAACAACAAATCCACATCCATAATCGCTGCCTTCGCTCTCTGTAACAATCGACGTAATAGATATTGCAGTTTTTCATCCTCTTTTTGCCCGGCTCATCCCATCGCACTTCCTGGATTGCGGTAACGTTTGCTTTATAGCAGACTAGGGCCTCAGCGAGTTCATCGGCTGCACGTGGTCTGTTCAGGGACCTCACATTCCACGTGCAGAACCGAAAATCATTGTCCTTTTTTCGTTTGCTAGGGTCGTCAACAGTAAATCCGTCCATATCCGAGGCAGTTTGTGTTCTCTGAGCTCGTACGTACGTTTTATACGTTTGAGGAAGTTAACCCCACGCATAACCTCCAACTGGGAGGACAGGTCCATGTTTAGCCCCCGGACAAAGGGGTCCGGAAGGATCCAGTGTCGGTAGCCTCTTGCAGGCTGTGAGCGCCGCCGTTGGCCCTAAAAGAAGGGCTCATCCGCCGCCATCTCTATTCCAGGGTCCCGACCTTACCATGGAAACCAGGTAGCTCCTGCTGATTGGAGTTGTGGATGCCGCCGTTGGCCAATCAGCTGACAAGCTCCTCCGCCGCCATCCTAAAAAGAGTGATGAGCCCTGGTAGACTCACACTCCCCCCTCTCTCGTTTGCAGCCGCCCAGACGTCCCGCGGGGGTTGGTTACCCCATCTTCTGTCGAGGGTACTCGGCTCCCGGATTTCACCACGGGGAGGTGAGAGCAGGAGTTCGTTAATAGAGGCTACGTGCAGACGCTTGTGTCTGCATGGTTCGCGTATTAACGCTTCGAAATCCTTGTAATGCAAAATACCTATATGTATAATTTCATTTTTCTTGGTTGGTGTTTCTGTCATATTAAAGAGTGATTTGATTGTATTTCTGTCATACTTTATTTCCACAGTTGTTAATAGTAAGTTGTATATGTTCTTGCAGCTTTGGAAAATAGATTTTATCTTTAAGTGTTCGATAGGTTTCATTGATTCCGCTATGTAATGATTTTTTTGTGTGATACAGAGATACTTGTTTGTGGCATTCTTCTTCGCTTTCAATTTCCTGAGCTCTTTTTGTCGCTCTTCTAAATTTAATTCATGGATTGTTCAAGAATATCTATATAATGTATTGCTGTATTTTATTATATTCCCTATCATCTACTTCTGAATGTATGCCTACTCGTATGTGTCCTGCTTTAATATTCCTTTTTAATATTTCTTTAATGGTTAATTCTTCATTTTTTGGACTTATCTCTATGATCTTCCTCCCATGTTTTATTTCCATCTCTTTTTTTTGACAATATGTAAAAATTATGAGTTCTGTATTTATTAACTATTTCTTCTTTTATAGGTAATTGCTCTTCTACTGAATGCATTGTAGCAGACAGGTCCATATTGGATTCACTGCTATTTTCTATATTTATTTGAGTACTATTCTTCAATCTACTTAGACAATCAGGCACTTTATTTGCTTTGCCTTTAAGATACTCAATTTCATAATTATATTCTTGTAGCTTAAGAACCCATCGTTGGTTTCGCGGGGAAAATTCCTTCCCTTTGTATATCGAATTTAAATATTTTATTGGTGCATGGTCAGTGACAATCTTGAACTTTCTGCCGTATAGATAGGTCTAAAATAATTCACCGAAAAAACTATAGCTAAGAATTCCTTATCAGTTACGCTATCATTTTTTTCGTGATAGTTCAACGTTCTGGATACATAGCATATCGGATAACCATCTTGTGAAATCACTAGCATCCGTTGTAACCATGAACTCTTTTTCTTTATTTGGATACCTTAAATTTGGATACCTTAAAACAGGATGGGAATACAACAAGAGTTTGAGATGTATTGGGGATCATTAATATTAATTTTTACATCTTTTTTTAAATATTTTATTAGAGGGTGTGCTACTTCGGCATAGTGTCTGTTAAATTTTCTAAAAAAAAACCTGCCATCCCTAAGAAACTTTTGAGTTGCTTTTCGATTTTTGTTAATTCAATTTGTATATTTCTACTTTATCAGGATTAGGATTAATTACTAAGAACGTGTCCTAGGAAATTGGTCTCTGTTTTCATGAAACAGCACTTATCGGGCTGTATCTTCAAGTTATGTTCGCTTAATTTTTTGAAAATTAATTGCAAAAAATTTAAATGTTCATCTAGGGTTGTTGAAAAAATTAGAATATCATCTAAATACACAACACATATTTTATTAATGTAATCCCTCAATGTCTCATTAATAAGGCGCTGAAATGTTGCCGAAGCATTCTTTAGTCCGAATGGCATTCGCACATATTCATACAATCCAAATGGTGTGACAAATGCCGTTTTTTCGATGTCTCTTCCGGCTACCAAAATCTGGTGATACCCCTTTGTTAAATCTAATGACGTGAAATACTGAGCTTCCCAATATTGACAGTATATTGGACAAGTTGGGTCCAATATACTCTAGATATGGGGAAATGGGTATTTGTCGTCGATTGTCACTTGGTTTAGTCCTCGGTAATTTACCACAATTCGAAATTTTTGTACACCTGAGTTGTCTTTTTTCTTTGGAATTATTATAATTGGCGAGCTGTACCTGCTTCTGCTTTTCCTGATAATACATTGAGCATCCATCTCTTTCATTTGTTTCCTAACTTCTGCTTCATGTTGAGGTGGATACCTATATAATTTGGAATCGATCTGCTCATTTCATTGAATTTCATGGACAATACTTGAAGTACTAGTCAGCTTGTCTCCTTCTTTGTAAAATATGTAGTTTCTTGTACCTTTCTAACAACTTGATTAAACCACATTTTTTTCTTCTTTTAAATGGTTTAGTGATGTTTTCAAGTGCTCCTACTTCTAAAGTATTAAATTCATTATGAACTATTTTATTCAGAAATGGTATCCTTATATCATTGCGTAGTACAATTTCTTGATTTTCAATATCTATGGTTCTAACGTTTTTATCTACCCAATCCATCCCAAGCAGAAAATCGTATGGTTTTTCTCATTTTATTTTTATCCACTTAATTCGACCATTTTCCGTTTGACCGAATTCAACGGGACATTTAGCTTTCGTTTTTTCTCGTGTCGTGTCTATATGAGCCACTAAATTTTACTTAGACACACTGCGTATCTCACTTTTGTTTCCAAAAACACCGACTGCGCCAGTTATAAAATTAAAGACTATTTGTTTTTCTTTAATTTATTATTATTATTTTTCGACTTACACTCCCGGCTGCACTTCTAAGACTTCGAGAATTCATATGCAATTAAACATGCACACTTGTACAAAATAACTGCAGTCATCAATTTCTTGCTTCCGTTCTTACCTTCGACGTTATCGCTGACGTTGCGAGCGGAAGTTTGGTCATGACCTTTTGGTCTATTCAAAATATTTTGGATGACCGTCGGTTTTCCGGCACAGGCATTCGATTACATATAACTTGCGTGAGCCTCTAAAGTGAAAAATAGTCCACCAATCCTCTTCTGTGTGTCCAATCGAGTACATTTTCATTGAAATAGTATGCAATACCGAAAAGCTCATTCTTGGTACTATATATAGGTCACAGAAGCACCTTAGCTTATGCCGCTGTTGGAAGAACTGACGTGTATATATATCCGAGATGTCCGAGATGGACCTGGGCTTAGCTTCTCACCAACCGCTCGTGTTGAGGTTGCTATTGTTCTCTCACGTGTGAAGTGTACATGGCCACGGCGCCCATGTAGAACTGATGCAGTACACATCTAACATCGTGCTTTTGTTTTGTTCACGGTTGATGATCAAATGGCGGCTTTATTTCTCTTTTAAAATTTTACAATTTTTAATTTTACAAATATACTTTAGATGGGCTCAGATATTAATAATACTTTAGATGAGTACATATTAAGTTTACAATAGATAATTATATATGAATTAAATAATAGATAAATAATAATAATAATAATAATAATAATAATACTGTTACACGCTCCTTTTTTTCGAGTTACCATTCATATCGGTCTGGTGGTTGAGACAATCGGCCTGAGCGAGTTCTATAGGGGCTAGTACAAGTTTGTGAATTTGCAAATGCAACATTGTATTCCAAAATGCAATAAAGGAATTCCTTTCAGCACGTTCCTCGTAGCAACGTTTCAAAATGTTTTTAGAAATGGCCACAATGTTTGTGTCATTGGCAAACTTTTCAAATTCACGTGAATTGAATGGACTGTTATCAGATCGAATATCTGTTGGGTAGCCATATCGCCTAAAAATATCATTCAATGTCTGTATTATATGCAGGGCAGTTTTATTTTCCAGTCTTTTTGAGCACAAAAATCCTGAATACGAATCAATTATGGCAATGAAGTCTTTTCCGGCATATTCAAATAATTGAAATGCTTTGCCATGGATATTCCGGGAAATTATTTTGGTTCAATGGCTCTTTTTATGGTTACGTCTGAATTGTTCACGCACAGCACAATTACAAACCAATTCCAATAAATCTTTTGACATATTAGGCCAATAAAATTCAGAACGAGCACGAGCCAACGTGTCCAAATGCGATTGATAAAGCCATTTACAATTTTTTAATTGCAGGGTTGTTGGAATAATCAATTTATGGTTTTTGAAAAGTATTTGATTCTCATAGTGCAGTTCATCCTCGAATTTATGAAATAATTGACTAAAATCATCTAACCGGCGAAACGGCGGCCAACCTTCTGTTACATACTTTACAATTCTGCTAAATTTTGTATCGTTAGCCATAGCCTCTTCTTCTTCTTCTTAGGGCGCTACAGTCCGAGGTGGACCTGGGCCTCACTTAACATGCCTTCCAGTCAGCACGATCTTTCGCCAGCTGTCTCCAGTTTTGCACACCAAGCCGGCCGAGGTAACCCTCGACTTGTGTGCTCCACCTTGTACGTGGACGTCCTCTGTTGCGTTGTCCCACAGGCTCAGAGTCGAAGACTCTTCGTGCCGCGGCGTAGACGCCTGGCTAGACTCATGTCGCTGTACAGCCCATACAGTTCGTGGTTGAACCTTCTCCTCCAAAAGCCATCAACGCAAACACGACCAAAGATCGCGCGCAGAACTTTTCTCTCGAAAAGAGCAAGAGACTGTTCATCCACTTGGGATATTGTCCATGCCTCTGCGCCGTACAGCAGGACTGGGATGATCAAGGTCTTATACATATATATATAGTCAACTTGGTCTTCCGAGAGAGGGCTTTACTACTCAATTGCCTTTTGAGCCCATAAAAACAGCGGTTGGCAAGAGTTATTCTGCGTTTGATCTCGGTACTGATGTTGTTTGTACTGTTTACCGCGGAGCCGAGGTAGACGAAGTCCTTCACTATGCTGTGCGTCCTTTCTTGATGACAGCATATACTTTGTTTTGCCCTCGTTTACCGCCAGACCCATTTTAGCCGCTTCCGTTTCAATGCCAGCAAACGCATCATTGACGGCTCGCTGTGTTCGCCCAATCACATCAATGTCATCCGCGTAGGCTAGTAGTTGAACAGACTTTTGGAAGATCGTGCCTCTTGTGTTGGCCAGTCAGTTTTGCACGATTTTCTCAAGAACGATGTTAAAGAAATCACATGACAGCGCGTCGCCTTGTCTAAAACCTTTTTTGACATTAAAGGTCTCGGTGAGTTCGTTACCGACCTTGATGGAGCAGCGAGAGTTCTCCATCGTCATCCTGCTCAGTCTGATGAGTTTGGCAGGAATGTCAAAACTAGTATTAGGCCCAAAGGCTATAAAGGTTTTCGCCTAAACAAAATTAGTGTCCATTTGTGTTTAGGATGTAGTGGTTGGTTGGGAGCTATTATCAGGTTTGGCTAAGTCCAGAACAGTGGTCCCCTTAGATCTGTGGTCTTAGCGCTAGCTCAGATCACGGGGTCTAAGGTTCGAATCCTGTGGCAGCACTTTTTTTCTTTTTTTCGGGTTGTTCCAATTTCAACCGGTTCTGGTACCATGACCTTGGACTGACTGAAGTGGTAATCTGGTGATAAGCGGCACTGTGGATGGCATGATGTTGTGGAGATCTGCAACTCTCCAACAGACCACAAATGCAGAGGACAGCTAGACCAATCCACTTCAGTCGCAGTCTGACTTCTAAAGAAGGAACGTGGTTCGTGGAGAAGAAGAAAGTGAAGTAGCCGTTTCTTTTAATAAAAGAAGAATAAGAAAAGAATTAAGTGAATAATTGTTTTGTGTAGTGCTGGAAAAGAAAGGTAGGGAAAAACTTTCGGTTGAGGAGAAAAGCATTAATGAAATTCCTCCAATGATAGCAGTTCGAGGTTTTTCCTTTCCCACGGATTTTGGCCGGTTTGGAAGAGGCGGTTGTGTTACGGCAGGCTGCATATGCAGCAGTTTGTCTGTAAGAAAAAAAAAGAATGACTTTAGTTAGAATACAAATGTATATATATAACTTACCTTGTGAATATGTACACGTCCCACGGAGATGTACCGTCCAGTCCCATTTGCCTGTAAGATAAAAATGATTAGAAATGGTCTATACACCAAAAATAATGTTTATTTAGACAATACTTACCCCGTAAATAAATTAAAATAAAAACTAACTTGCTGACAAATCAAAACAAGTGTGTTTGTGACAATTGACACTTGACATTTACAAACCACACACATGCGCAAATATGACGAGACTCGATGTAAGTTCCAGTCGGTGAGTTCAGGCAAGTAAAACGCAGGAGGATGGTGGAAAATTGACGAAAGTTTAGACAAGGAAATAAAGGGGATTATTGGTTTGGAAGATAAGCACTTTTCCAATTTGTAAAATTTTAGAGAAGACATAAAGATTCTTGGGAAAAGCGCGATCGCAATCGGCAGTGTTTTTTTTTTTGTGGTGAAATTAAAATTAATTAATAATATTTACTAATTGAACGATCAATATTAAAAAATTATAAAAAAAAAAAAACGATCTCTGTGCTACATGAGAAAGGAGAGAAAACATTAGTTAAGCAAACAAAAAGTTAAGCCAGATCAGGCTATATAAAACAAAGAACTGTGCATAAGTGCATACATAAATATACGTATACAATCTATAAGAGTTCATATACTCTATAACAAAAAAAAAATTATATAGTTATAAAACAAACATGTGAACATCCGCAAGAAAATTAGACATATATATGTACACGTAACAAATAAACATACAAACACAAGACAAAAGTGTATTTCACCAAGTGCCGAATAAAAAAAAAAACACATTTATGCATACTCGGACATATACGTGCCGATTAGACTTTACACGAAACTTAAACGCCACAAAGACATAGCCATCCGAGGAAGCTGAGGAGGAAGTGCGTGCCAAATTTTGTACCGAACTCGAAGCGCCGGGTGAAACAGGAGTGTGCAGAAAGAGCCAGAGTGCTGTGCTGGAGTTGAAGCTGTTTTTTTTGTTTTGTTATTTTGAATTTTTCCTTTGAATTTAATGAAGTTCCTTTTATGATTTATAAGATTTGTTTTGTTTTAAGTTTAAATTGTGTTAGATCTAGCTTCTAGTTTTTTTCTTAAATACAAATAATAATTCCCAAAATAGTTCTGGCTTTAGTGCTAGTGATTGTGAGTGTCCGCGGAAAAGAGGGATTTTTCCCCACAATTTCGTTTTATTCCACAGGTACCATCCTTCCTCGTGCTGCGCGCAGGACGTCGGGGGATCGAACAGAACCGTGAGTAGCAGGTTTCACAAATTGGAAACCTCTTTCTGTGGTGTGCCGTCCGTAGCCTTTAGCCAGGGTTAGAACCCTTTTGGTTTAGCATTTTTTTTTATTTTTCTTTTGTTTAACTTGAATTTTCTTTTGCTTTTTTTAATTTTAATTATCTTATTATTTCATAGAGGTTAAGTTTTTTGGATTATTTAATAAAAATGAATTGTATAGATTTTAAATGAAAAGTTTTATGTTTTATTTAATGGAATAATTTGCTTCTTTGCCGAATATGTGTGTGTAGGGTGAGGGAAGGCCGTCCTTCTTCGGGGTAGTGACAGAGTGGAACGTTAGGCTGTGGCTAACGTCTCCGCAAAGGGGCTATCTCCCACAATATTTCGCCTAAGGAGATAGCGAAGGTCATGTCGATTGACATGATGGGGTGGGCAGGCGGACTAGTGCCAACAACAACAGGCACACTCGGGTTCTTGACGAACCTGCATCGCCAAACGACACTGGAAGGGTGTTGTTTCGTATTAGGGCTAAGCTAGGTAGTTTTAAGATAGATTAGGTTTAGTTTAGGTATAGCTTTAAGTTAGGTAGGTTAGTTTAGGCGTAGATTAGATAAGTTAGCTTAGCTCCGCGAACTCCCTTCCGGTCTCTTTTGGTGGTAAAGGCATAGACCTTGAACACCTTTCATTTCCTCTTTCCTGTCTCTTCTTTCTCTTCACTTTTCTATCTTTTAGTTGTCCGTCCGTGGTCTGTTAGGGTATTAGGCTTTCATCTCTCGCTATCTTTTCTCCTCTTTCTATCTTCTCTTAGCTAGCTACAGGCACGATATTTTTTTATTTGCAACTGGTGGTGTACGAGTGGGAGGACAAGAACCGCCCCGTCCGACGAGCTAAGCCGTGCAATCGCAAGCGTGCCGCCGTCCTACTCACCGTCACCGTGGCCCAGCCAACCAAGCTTGTAACAGTTGGGGGATCCAAAGTACCAGCGAGAGATAATCACACCCTACCCGGACTATTGAGAGGCCACCCCAAGTGGAGCATTGTCCACGGAGAAGAACGAGCGTGCGAAATCGCATTCCACAAGTGAGGTGCACTTTAAATTTTATATACCCGACTCTGTCTCGAAATTTTTAAAAGAGAAAGGTTTAGACCATTTGTATCGTATTACATTATCACATATCATTACATACATAAAATCGGTTGCTAATTGTTTGAGCGGGTAACGAGGATCCAAGTTATGGTAAGCCGAAAATTAGAAGGCTTTGAATATCTGAGGTGGTGGCGGTGTGCGTTCGCGCTCGCGGCCTTGCAACAATCGATTCGTGAGAAGCGGGGTTCGAATCTCAGACGGGCTAAATCGTGTTCCATTTTTTTTTTTTATTTTTTTTTCTTCTCTCTTTGATAGACTTTAACGTTACACATTTTTTTTTTTTGAATTTGATGTTAGCTGTAAGTTAGGTTAAGCAACAACAAAAATTGTATAGTTTTAAGTGAATAAATATCATAGAAACAACTAAGCGGACTGCCATCTTTTTGTCGCGATTCAAAAGGTGGTTGATCGTACGGGAGGTCAATCGCGTGGCGCCCTAAACAAAAAAAAAAAGAACTAAAGCTAAACGCCACGGCCTTTCTCCACGGCTGGTCAGGCACCCTCCCGATCGGGGTCGCGCGTAGATCAGGAAACCGGTGTAACACTAGACATGGCGCTGTATAGCTCGTCTCTATACACGCTGTCATATGCGGCCTTGAAATCGACAAATAGATGGTGTGTGTCAATTTGCATTTCTTGGGTCTTCTCCAGGATCTGCCGCAGTGTGAAGATTTGATCGATGGTGGAATTCCCGGGCCTAAAACCACACTGATAATGACCTATCAGTTTGTTCACGAATGGTTTCAGGCGTTCACACAAAACTGCAGAGAAGATTTTGTAGGCGATGTTAAGGAGACTTATCCCTCGATAGTTGGCGCAGTCAAAGGCGTCGACTTTCTTGTGGATCGGGCAAACGATACTGAGATTCCACTCATCGGGCATTCTTTCCTCCGACCATATCTTACAGATGAGCTGGTGCATGCGCCCTATCAGATCATCTCCAGCTGCTTTAAACATTTCAGCGGGCAGACTATCTGCACCAGCAGCTTTATTAGACTTCAGTCTCGATATCGCTATCTTGACTTCGTCTAGGTCGGTATTCTCTTCTATCATCGTCCGTTGAGTTGAGTGGAACATTCTGCCTGACAGCGGTATTTGTGTCCTCATCGCCGTTTAACAGTCTGCAGAAATGAGTTTTCCAAATTCTCAGTATCGACTGCGAATCTACTACTAGTTGTCCATTCTCGTCCCGGCATCATTCCTGCCATAACACTTCTCCATCTCCTCGATCGCGCGCTTCTCGTGCTCTTTCTTTTTCTTCCTGAGAAGCCGGTTCTCTTCCCTTCTTCTCTGTTCGTAGAGCTCACGAACAGCTCTCGTAGTTCGATGCAGCGTTGCCCGGTAGGCTTCTTGCTTTGCTGCATGTGCCTGCCTGCACTCCTTGTCAAACCAGGGGTTTTTCCTAGGAGGCGTTTTAAAACCCAGCACATCAGTAGTGGCTTCTCTGATGGCTTTTTGACAACGTTTCCATTCTTCGTCTATTGTTAGTGCAGGCGACGTCGAACTTTCGGAGAGTTTCAGGGAGACTCGATCGGCAAAGTTCCTGGCAGTCTGTTGCGATTGTAGCTTTTCGACGTCAAACTGTGGTTGTCTTCCTCGACTCCAATGTTTTCTCGATATCCGTGTCCTTACCTTGGCTACAACAAGGAAATGGTCCGAGTCGATGTTGGCGCCTCGGAACGTTCGGACATCAAAAATACTGGAGGAGTGTCTGATGTCGATCGCAACATGATCAATCTGGTTGACGGTTGAATGATCAGGGGAACCGCGTGCTAGCTACAGAGAGGTTTCGCCCCGTAACAAAGTCCACCAACCTGAGTCCGTTTTCGGACGTGGTGTCGTGCAGGCTGTGTTTACCGATGACTCTAGCAAAGATGTCCTCTTTACCCAGCTTAGCGTTGAAATCTCCTAGAACGATCTTGGTGTCGTAGCTGGGGCATTGATCGTACGTTCTTTAGAAGTCATCTTTGCTATCGTCATCTTTGCCCTCTGTAGGGGCGTGGGCACAGATTAGGCTGATGTTGCCGAATTTAGCCTTGATGCGGATTGTTATGAGGTGCTCGCTTATGTACTTAAAGCCTAAGACTTTTTGCCTAAGTCTGCCTCGAACAACAAATCCACATCCATAATCGCTGCCTTCGCTCTCTGTAACAATCGACGTAATAGATATTGCAGTTTTTCATCCTCTTTTTGCCCGGCTCATCCCATCGCACTTCCTGGATTGCGGTAACGTTTGCTTTATAGCAGACTAGGGCCTCAGCGAGTTCATCGGCTGCACGTGGTCTGTTCAGGGACCTCACATTCCACGTGCAGAACCGAAAATCATTGTCCTTTTTTCGTTTGCTAGGGTCGTCAACAGTAAATCCGTCCATATCCGAGGCAGTTTGTGTTCTCTGAGCTCGTACGTACGTTTTATACGTTGTGAGGAAGTTAACACAACGCACAACCTTTAGCCTCCGGACAAAGGGGTCCGGAAGGATCCGGTGTCGGTAAATAGATTTGGAAAATAGATTTTATCTTTAAGTGTTCGATATGTATGCAACTCAGGTTGCGAACCCACCTTTATTACAAAAAACAGGCAGGAGGTGCTCGACATCACCCTGACTTCTGACTCTATTGCTGACAGCATCAAAAACTGGAAGGTCTCTCGTGACCACTAATTCTCTGATCATCGCTTCGATGTAGTAACCACCATACGGGTCATTCCACCATTCTAGATAACCTCGAGTTTCTACCGCACGACACCGACCTCCTGCTACCTCATCTTGTCTTTGAGTAAAAGTTCTCTACAAGGCATACTGTCTGGTACTCAGACGCTGGACGGTCCTCCGCGTATTTTCACAGATGGATCCAAGACGGACGAGGGAGTAGGAATAGGTGTCTACTCTAAGGATCTCAATTTTAGTATATCCCTCCACCTTATAGAATATTGTAGTGTTTACCAGGCTGAGACAATGGCAATAAAAGAAGCTCTGTCTTGGCTCAAGAACAACGTGATATCCAAGAGGGACATCACCATCTGTTCAGACAGCCAGGCAGCAATCAAATCCCTGAACTCGGTCACTTTTCTCTCTAAGACCTCCCTAAATTGCCGCCTATCTCTTAACGAGATGGCTGAGCATTTTAATATTCACCTCATGTGGGTGCCGGGACATAGTGACATTCCAGGGAATTGTGAAGTTGATTATCTCGCCAGGAGCGGTACGATCTCCACAAACCTGCCTAGTGGGGATCTTCCGCCTATGCCATTCGCTACAGCTAAACTTCTTTTAAAGAATCATACCATTAAAAACACTAACTCAAGATGGTCAGAGGGCACTACGAACCTCATTACAAAGCAAATCTGGCCTAAACTTGATCTAAAACGTTCACTCTATCTTCTTAGAATGAACAGGACATCCCTAAGGATTCTCATTGGCGTTATCACAGGACACTGTGCCATTGGCACTCACGCCTCAAGAATGGGCCTCCCTCATAATGATTTCTGCAGAAGCTGCAGAGACCAAGAAGAAGAAGAAAGCATAACGCATCTTCTCTGCACTTGTAGCGCTCTCTCCTCTCGCAAGATGAAATACCTTGGAGCCTATTTCTTTAACGACTTGAGCGAATTACACAATGTCGGCATCAATCAATTAAAGAGCTTCGTTGAAAGCACTAAATGGTTTTTCGGATAAAGGAACACAAGATCCGCGTGGTATCACAATGGGCTCAATTTGGCCTAAGTGTGACTGTTTTCTACAGTCAGCCACTTCAACCTAACCTAACCTAACCTTTAAGTGTTCGATAGGTTTCATTGATTCCGCTATGTAATGACTCTTTTGTGTGATACAGAGATACTTGTTTGTGGCATTCTTTTTCGCTTTCAATTTCCTGAGCTCTTTTTGTCGCTCTTCTAAATTTAATTCATGGATTGTTCAAGAATATCTATATAATGTATTGCTGTATTTTATTATATTCCCTATCATCTACTTCTGAATGTATGCCTACTCGTATGTGTCCTGCTTTAATATTCCTTTTTAATATTTCTTTAATGGTTAATTCTTCATTTTTTGGACTTATCTCTATGATCTTCCTCCCATGTTTTATTTCCATCTCTTTTTTTTGACAATATGTAAAAATTATGAGTTCTGTATTTATTAACTATTTCTTCTTTTATAGGTAATTGCTCTTCTACTGAATGCATTGTAGCAGACAGGTCCATATTGGATTCACTGCTATTTTCTATATTTATTTGAGTACTATTCTTCAATCTTCTTAGACAATCAGGCACTTTATTTGCTTTGCCTTTAAGATACTCAATTTCATAATTATATTCTTGTAGCTTAAGAACCCATCGTTGGTTTCGCGGGGAAAATTCCTTCCCTTTGTATATCGAATTTAAATATTTTATTGGTGCATGGTCAGTGACAATCTTGAACTTTCTGCCGTATAGATAGGTCTAAAATAATTCACCGAAAAAACTATAGCTAAGAATTCCTTATCAGGGCCCTTAGTCTGTATTGATATTCGAATAGCACAAATATGCGAAAATGCTTTGCGATTCTACTTCTAATCGATACTCTGTATGTATGTATGTATGTATATTTATTGAGATTTTCTTTTCATAACAAATTCATTGATCTTAAATTTAATATATGTGAATGAACTGCCGACTTAGAAGTGGTCTGGCTACTCATTAAAAAAAATAATTTATTTTTTGCTAAAATATGGCAAAATAAATAGAGTACATAGAACTTATCTACAGTTTTTGAAGTAATTCGTCCACTCAACAAGACGAATAGCGATAAGAGAGAACTTAACCTAAAATGTAACAAGAGAGATAGAACTTAACCTAGGGAAATGACAGGAGGACAGAAAGAGAGAAATGGTGATAGAATAACAAGAAATAGAGACGATTATAGTCGTTTCTTTAAATATAGATACATAAAGTTTTGCTTTAACACAGTTAAAGTTTGATTATAAAACTAATCTTAGGTGGTATTTTTATTGAATGATTCATGAGAAAACACAGCCATTTATTTTAATAGTAAGTACATATTTACATCAGTCAAAAGTTTTAAAATCTAGTATTTACATTATAATATTAAGGAACGTGGAGAGATTGAGCCGCTTAGCCTCTGTATGTGTTTGGATTCTGCTTCTTGTAAAAGGGAGCCGTGAGCACGTTATCATCTTCTTCGATGTGGAAGGAGGAGCTGGAACCCTCGCTGAGGATACTGATCGGGGATATGTAATATCGGTCGTTAATCGACCATTCAATGTTTTCCCCGAAAACGTTTCGAAGAATGGGGTTATCATGGTTTTGGAGAGCTGAGATTCGTTTTTTTGCAAGAGTGGTGAAATATTCAAGCATTGGTGTTATTCCCGAGTTTTGGTATAATGTTTTGTTGTGATGCCATTTACCAGACGGTCTTCTTCTTTTAGATATGCAGTTTCGGATAATTTTCCGTTCGAATCTTTGCAACTCAAGGGCTACGTTAGGAGTTATTGAGAACCATATGAGGAAACCGTATGCGATCAAGGGACGGATAAGGGTCTTGTACATAAGCAGTTTTGTACTTTTTTCAACATTTTTGGAGTTGATAAGTAGCTTCAGTTTGGCTGCTGCGGCCTTGCTGTTGTTTAAAGCTTTTCTAGCATGAGGGTTCATTTTAAGTCTTTCGTGCATGTGTATGCCCAGATATTTAATCGACTTTTTCAAGGGTATCAGATTGCCCTCGATAGAGAGTCTGATGTTCCGGCTCTCTCTTACTGCCAGGTGGTGGCCTCTACCGGATGCGTTCCTAAAACATATCAGTTCAGATTTCTTCAGATTTAAGTCGATTCCCCATTTTTTGTAGTAAGGTATGAGCTCGTTGAGGTGACCTTTAATTTCGTTTAGCCCTTCGTGCGGTCTTTCATGTGAGCTGAATAAAATTGTGTCGTCAGCATATAATATGGCTTCGGAATTATGGTGTTGGATAGGGAGGTCGAACAGGTAAAGGTTGAATAAGAATTGCCCGAGAATGGATCCTTGGGGGACCCCTGCCAAAATCGGGATGTGGGGGGAGTTTTCATTTTCAAAATGAACGGACAGACTACGATTTGAGAGGAAACTTTTTATTATTTTTATAAAATTTGGATGGAAATTTAGTTGAAAAAGCTTGTAAAATAGACCGTTGTGCCATACAGAATCAAAGGCCTTAGTTAAGTCTAGGGCGCATGCAATAGTGCATTGCTTGGATCTTAATTTGTTTAGAATTCTATTTTGTAGGACTAGTAGAGCGTGTTCGGTGGAGTGCCCTCGTTTGAACCCGAATTGCTGAGCTTGTGAGAGCTCAGTGCCCTCAAAACTGTTTTGGATTTTTAAGATAATGACTTTTTCGAGAATTTTTCCCAGGTTTGACAGCATCGAGATTGGGCGGAAATCATTTATATTGTTGGGACTGTTCTTTTTTTTAATTAGAATTAGTTTTGCGTTTTTCCAAGCAGTGGGAAAGTAGAAATTATTAATACAGTTATTGATAAGGGGGGTTAGGTGCTTGGCTATTGTCTTTTTGGATTTGCGCAGGACGAAGTTGGAAATATTGTCTGGGCCTGCCGATTTTTTGTTGTTTAAGGAAGAGATTAGAAACTCTACAGCGTTTGTAGTGATGAAATTATCATTGTTCGTCTCATTCGATTTGTTAGAGGGAGAAAAATTCGTTAACGTAAGGTTCTGGTTCCTTTTGTAAGTTTCAACAATGAGGGAATTAATAGGATCAGATGAGGGGATTTTTAGGGAGTATAAGTCCGTGTAGTATGCTCCAAATGCTTCTACTTTCTCAGAAGGTGCTGTGAGAATTCTGTCGCCATATCTTAGTTCGCGCTGGTCGTCGGCCGTGTTCTTTTTTCGGCCAGTGATCTGATTGATGATTTTAAAGACGTTAGATGAAGGTTTTAGGCTCGATAGTTTGTTCCTTCTCTATAGCTTGGGTTATTACGATCGCCAAAATGATGGAAAATCTTTTTAAGACGTCGTTTCCATATTTTTCTTGTCACGAACAAACTGACAGTGTGATCTGAGATTCTTAGCCAGTTGGGTCGGCGGGATATATTCTTACTGTGCCTTTCGGTGCAGTTGGATAAGATGGCAGTCATTGAATTTATTGCATTATCAATTTCGTCGTTGGACAGGTTTCTATCGGCAGGAATGACTAGATTGTTAAAATTGAAATTTAGGGAACTATTGAAATTTGTCCAATTTATATTTTTGAGGGTGCTGAATGTTTGATGGAAAGCCGGGAAAGTCAAATCATGCTGTAGCTGTAGGCACATCTTGACCGCGAAGTGATCAGAAAGAAGATCGGAAGTAACGCAAACTATATTATTGGCTGCACGGAGGTTGGAAGAAATTATGAAGAAGTCTAAGTCTATGGACCCTGAACTGGGGCGGGTCGGACCAGCAGCGGTTACGATGTCAAAGTCGAAGAAGTGGTTCTGGAACCAATGCTCTAGGTGGACGCCATTAATGTTGGTTTTAATTTTATTTTTTATGAGGTCATAGTTGTTATTAAAACAGCTCTTATTCGGGTTTTTGGATATGGATGTTTCCTGGATTAACATTGCTGTTGGGGAGTTATCTTTTAAAAATTTATATTCATGGAGAGGGATGTGAAAGGGAAAGTAAAAATGATAAATACTTTTTTAAGGCTTTCGTCCATTTTAATATAATTTGGCCAAAAGGTTTTGATCTTGGCGAACAGAATATCGATCGGCATTCCAAAGAGTCTGATCGACTCTTCCATAAAATTGGACACCTCGCCGCAGGAATGGGAGGGAGTGGGGCGGGGGTTTGGCGCTTTGTTACCTCTTACCGCATCAGCGAAGGATAGCGCATTCTGAGGGAATTTATTGGTAGCGTTCACTACCGCGCTACGCATTACTAACCTACTATTGCGAGTTGCCGCTAGCATGGTTTCTTTTTTTTTGAGGAACTCTACCCATTTTGGGCATCCCCTGTAGCTAGCAGGGTGCCCCGGTGAGCCGCAATTTACACAACAGACCTCAGAAACTTCTGTTTTGGTACTAATATTACATTGACCCGCCTCGTGAGAGGACAGGCATTTCACGCATCTTGGCGGAGAAGAGCAGTAGGCTGCCATATGGCCGAAGCGTTGGCAACGGAAGCACTGCTTGACGCCCGAGCTTCTCATCGCCTCCCATTTGACTCTGTGCCTCAGAACCGATTTAATTTTTTTTATTTTTAATAGACTTTCTCTATCCTCCAAGGTGCAGATGAATAATTCCAAAGGAATATCTGCCTCCTTAGACCATTTGGTCTCAAACCTCTTCACCGTCACCTTCAGCGAAGGATCCGTTCTTGTGAGCGCATTTTGTACCTCTGAAGGAGAGAAGGCGCTCGCGACTCCCTTAAGTACAACATTACATTTTTTTAATTGTTTTGGGGTAAACGAGAAAGCCTCAATTCCCTTTTTTTTGTATTTAAGAAGAAGCTGTGCAGCTCAACATCCCTAACAAATATTTTTAGTTTTCCTACGCCGTTGGTGGAAAATTTTATATCGTCTTCGTTAAGCTTAGCTTCACGAATAAATTCCAATATTGTCTTTGAATTTACCTTTTTGGCGAATATCGGTGGACACCAGGGGTTCGGCTTAACTAGCGTGGGGGCCGTTGTATTGTTGTTGACACTACT
The DNA here is from genome assembly GCA_930367185.1 of Myathropa florea. NCBI lineage: Eukaryota > Metazoa > Arthropoda > Insecta > Diptera > Syrphidae > Myathropa > Myathropa florea. The sequence continues at coordinate 56,044,152 of OV884004.1, forward strand.
GCTGTTGTCTCTGCATCTGTTGATGTTGATACCATTATTGTTGTTGCTGCTGCCCGTGTTGCTGCTACTGTTGCGGAGGTTGATATTGGCTGAGGAGCTCAGGTTACGATTGTTGCTGGAATACTCTGCTGTATCGTCGGTATCCTCTTCAGTATCCAGCAGAGCAAATCAATTTTGACTCGTTGAGTCTACCGCAACTTTTTTGGCGACCGTCGAGGGCTCAAATTGTCTCCTTTTGCGAACCACCATATTCATTTTGGCGTTATCTTTCGCAAGCATGTTGTTAAGCATGGTTTCAGCCTTCTCCTTGGTATTTCTTTGCGAGATATCGGTATTTCCGATAAATCCCACATGGACGCTATTTCTTAATTGCTGCTGATGACAAGCTGTCCTTTTCGCGCAGGTAGGTGAATCGCTAACGGAGATATCCATATCGGTGGCGTCGCTTGCCAGCCATTCCTCCGTTACGCGATCTATTATTTTTTTTTTCACTTTCGCTAAGCATTTGCGAGTGGAGCTTACCCCTATCTGGAGGCACTAAGTTTGTATTGGGCGTCGGCCCAGTTCCCTCCATCTTAAGAAGATGCACAAACAAATAAATAAATATAAATAAATATACTAGGTACACTAATTAACACTCAGTAAACTCGGAGCACAAACTAACACGTCTTGTCACCACGAGTTCACCACAGAGAATGTGATCGATACTCTGTATGAAAGTAGAATCAAGTGCTACTGTTGCCAATTGCATTCAACAATTTGCTAATTTCGAATTTCAACTTCGAAGGAAAAAAATCAAATTGACAGTTTAAATGCAAGTAGAGAACAATTTTATTTCTTAAAAGTTAATGTGTTTGGCTTTATTAAATGAATTTGTGTTGAATATATAAATAAGAGAGTGTTGAATATTGGTTTAACGAAGAAACTATTACGGTTGAAAGAATTGAACGTCGACATGTGGGACATAATGCAGATAAATGCTGAGTGGTAAACAAAATGTTTGCAACAACATTAAAGCATACCGTGTTTATATTTATGTTTATCTATATTTTCTATATTTCCTTTGTCTATGTGAGGTTACATTGATGCATGTTTTAAATAGCATAAAGCATGAATTGGCAGGTTGTTGTCGACGATTTTAAGTGCTAAAATACATACATATGATCAAATTGGCTGCTACGTTGAAGTTCTTGGCAGAGGCAGGCTACCGGCTACCGGCATCCAATTCGAAGGCACTATAAACATTGTATAAACTGTAACTAGTAATAAATAAGTATTGGAAAATATAAATACAAACAATTTTGAAAATTGATAGTATCTACATTTCATGCATATAATTTAGGTTGTCCCTTACAATTACGAGTATATATTTGAAAACCTTACCGCATTACCTACCTTTAATGCATTTAGCATTAAATGGGTCATATTTAAGTGTTTTAGTAACAGATTCTATTGAGAAAAGTTTTCATGTTTGTTATCATATATAAATACATATTTGTAAGTCTTTTTTATGGCACAATACTTACATTTTCAAACAAAACTTATTTGCTTTGTTCATCACTCGACAACCAACCCATCATCGAACAAAACTATGCAAATTCGAGTGGTTCTGACATTGAATTAAGCAAAAGAGAGTACCAATTTTGCGAAAACAAAGAGTGCCGAAGTTGGCAACCCAACACTACTCGATTTTAGAAAATGTGACTTTGCTATTAGAGTTAGAGAGTACCGATTTTGCAAATTCGAGTAATTTCATATTAGGGTAGCAATACAAAGTAAGGGCCCTGATGATCTTTCAAAGCTGTACAACGTCATTCTCGAATTTGGAAAAAAAAAACATAATGGTAATAGAAGACTGTAATGCAAGTGTAGGAAGTGCGCAGCTACTGGAAGTAGAACCAGAGTTTTTAACGGAGTCTTTTTTTTAACGGAAAGAATGCAGGATCGCACAGGATAAGACAACTGATTATAATGGCAAAACATTTATAGAGATGTGTGAATCGACTGGGCTTTCAGTAGTTAACGGTCGTTCGATAAGCGATAATCAAGGTCATTTAACATTTCTAAGAGGTGCATCATGCTCTACAATTGATTACTGCCTTATTCGTGGTAGATGGTTCGATGGTATCTCCGATCAATGCGTGGATGAACTGATCTACTCAGATCACTTACCCAAAAATGTAAAATTAAATCATGCAACGCGGCCACAAAAACAAACCCGGCAGAAATTCTTGTTGCCTAAATTAAGGTTATCCACCAACCGGTTTAAAATGCTTATAAACAGAAGCTCAACGAAGAGCTCAGATCCAAAAACTAAAACTATTTTTGTTCTATAAACGGAGTGAACCTTCCTACGTCCTACATCTTAGACGCTGCGAAGCCTTATCGAAACACTAAACCTCATACGTGCGTAAAAAAGCAATCGTGGTTTGACTGGGAATGTCAGGCGGCCAGGAAAAAGTAATTTGCTTATTTGTGATTGTTAAGAGAAACCGACAGTAGTTGTGCGAAGAGCCTTTATAAACATGTCAACCAAGAATACAGAAAAATATGCTCAGAAAAACAAAAAAAGTTCTCTAATCAAATGGCCAAATCCCTTTCGGAAATTACCGACAGTCGCTCTGGAAATATGCAAGGCTTCTCAATGACACGTCATTCGCACGAGGTAAAAATTCGACTACAGGAGGTCTGTACTGTAATTCATCGATGTTAGCTGAACAAGGCACCCTATTAGATTTTCTTAAATACCTCTGATGAATTTTTGGAAAATCTAACGGCAGTGTACAATTTCATCCTTGAGGCAGGGGAGGTGCCAGTAAGTTTTGAGAAAAACATAGTTTTCCTTTTACAACATTATTGCAGTAGATGGAATCTGCAAGTAAATACAAGTAAGTCCCAAATAATGGTATTTCCAAATGGAACTTGACGCTATGCGAGAGAGGAAAAAAGGAAGTGGCAAGATGAAGAAATTGAGAGAGTAAAGGAATATAAATACCTTGGAGTTATAGTAACACAAAAACTCTCCTTTAAGAAGCATCTTGTGGAAAAATTAAGAGAAGCAAAAAATGTCATAAACTGTAGTTGAAAAGGAGTACTTAGCAAAAAAGATCGCATTAAGTACGAAGTATAAAGTTGTCGAAGCGGTAGTCAGATCTATTATGTGTTACGCAGCGCAAGTTTGGGGTCAAACTCAATATGAAGAAGTAGATAAATTACTAAGATATTTCATAAAGAAAATATTTAGACTACCAGAGAACACGCCGAACTATATGCTTAACATAGGAACCGGTTTATCGGCTTTGTGTTTATTCACCGTGAAAATGCACTTTATGTACATCCTAAAAGCAATTTCACTCCCCGATTATCGATTACCGCATGTTGTCGAAAAAAATCGTCTTACCCGGAAGTTGCAGTTTGCTAGAAAATGAGATAACCTATGCCAGGAACATGGGGTGACGCTCCCTGTAAATACTGTCGTCTCATTAAAGCAATCACTACAGGAACTTCTAATAAAAACAGATTCCACCTGCCGATCTCCCTTTGAGCAGAAAGCACGACAAAGCCTGAATAGATGCACTTATCGCACTCCTACCTATGACTTAGGAGACAAAAACTATTTTAAAGATCAACAAATTTACACTGTGTAAATACATTTTCCCTAATCTTCAAGGCTCGGGGAGAGCTCCTATACCTCATAGAGTAGAAGGGAGTAATGAGTGTGCTTTGTGTGATCTTAGGACAAATGAAGCCATTCACCACTTCTTGGGTGTATGTCCCATTCTAAAAGAATTACGGAGAGCAATTTGGGAAAAGAAGTGAAGGAATAAATACGTTTAAAGAAATCAAATCTCTTTTCTGGCTGACGGCTACTACTACTACTACTACTACTACTACTACTACTACTACTACTACTACTACTACTACTACTACTACTACTACTACTACTACTACTACTACTACTACTACTACTACTACTACTACTACTACTACTACTACTACTACTACTACTACTACTACTACTACTACTACTACTACTACTACTACTACTACTACTACTACTACTACTACTACTACTACTACTACTACTACTACTACTACTACTACTACTACTACTACTACTACTACTACTACTACTACTACTACTACTACTACTACTACTACTACTACTACTACTACTACTACTACTACTACTACTACTACTACTACTACTACTACTACTACTACTACTACTACTACTACTACTACTACTACTACTACTACTACTACTACTACTACTACTACTACTACTACTACTACTACTACTACTACTACTAATTTTTTAATGTATACCGTTTTTTTATCGTTCCTTTCCTCGATACCTTTGAAAGAACTATCGGGTGTGATTTTTTGCACTCTATAGGCGCTCACCTTGATCTAAATAGAACATTCTAAGATATTATGGTGGTGAAGAAAAACTGTTATATTTCTATTGCAGAGATATAAATCATATATCTGTAAATAATTACGGGATGCCGGGAGAAATACGTCATGATTTTTCACTAATTATGAAAAAACATTTAAGGGTTTTTGCTGATCCGCGTGAGTCATTACCGTATAATACAAATATAGTCGCAACCATCAAAACAACAGATAACGAATCATTACATTTGAAGGCCTACCAATAGCCGCCACACAGTTTGTTAACATCGAAATTGCGAATCTTCTCAACGATAACATAATATGACCTTCACGGTCACCTTATAATAACCCAATTTGGGTTGTTGATAAAGAGGGAAATCGTAAAATGCGCCTAAATGCAAAAACAATAAACGATAAGTATCCCATTCCAGATACATCAAACATTTTCGCAAATTTGGGAAAATCTTCATTCTTTCCTACATTAGATCTAAAGTCTGGGTTTCACCAAATTAATCTCTCTGAGCGAGATAGAGAGAAAACATCTTTCTCGATTAATAATGGGAAGTATGAATTCTGCAGGCTGCCATTTGGACTCAAGAACGGTCCCAGAATTTTTCAAAGGGCCATTGATGATGTCCTTCAGGAAGAAATCGACGTTTGTTGTCACGTCTATATTGACGACGTAATTCTTATTTTCGGAAACAAAACAACAGCATCTAAAAGATGTGGATACAATTTTAACCAAATTGTGTGCAGCCAACATGCGTGTTTCAAAGGAAAAATCAAAAGAGGTAGATTTTTTGGTATCGGCAAAAGGTATTATCGCTTGCCCCGATAAAATTAAAGATATCATAAGTTATGACACTCCGAAAACTCTTCGTGGTTTACGATCATTCCTTAAACTCGCGGGATATTACCGAAGGCTCGTAAGAGACTACGCCAAAATTGCGAAACCACTTACCAAATATGGCAATGTAAGCGCAAGACAGTCGAAGAATATCACAATACAGCAAGATGACGATGCTATCATAGCGTTTAATCATATAAAAAGAGTTCTAGCTTCGAAGAATGTTCTGCTTCTATATCCTGACTACACGAAACCCTTTGATTTAACTACTGATACTTCTTCTCATGCATTAGGTGCTGTTCTTTCGCAAAGTGGTCGACCTATTACTTTGATTTCGAGGACCCTTTCTGCGACTGAAGAGAATTATGCCACTAACGAACGAGAACTTCTCTCCATAGTTTGGTCCCTTCAGACTCTTCGTAATTACTTGTATGGTGCCAAGCAGTTCAATATTTACACAGATCATCAGCCTTTAACCTTTGCGATTTCTGATAAAAACCCGAACACGAAAATCAGGAGGTGAAAGGGGTTTGTGGCAGAATTTTCTCACACATTTTTCTATAAACATGGTAAGGAGAACTATATCGCTGACGCACTATCAAGACGGCACATTAACATTTTGCAACACGTTGATGGGTCAGAATCAGCAACTGCTCACAGCGAAGAATCTTTGAGTAAAACGATTCGTACAGTGATTAACCCTGTAAACTGCTTTAAAAACCAATTGATCCTTAGTGAGGCAAAAAGATAACTAAAATAATCTTTGGGAGGATGTTAAGGCACACTATAAGTTTTAAAAACATCAACGAGTTATTTGAAAAATTTAAGGTAGTGGTTAATCCTAGCGTCATTAATGGGTTATTTTGCGACCTGCCTATATTAGCACAAATTCAGGATGAATTACAAAAGTTATTTCCGTCTACCAAATTTATTCACTCGGATAAGTTTGTCATAGACGTTTTTAACAACGCTAATCGATAGACATTCTCACGACAGAACATACTCGAGCACATCGATCACTGCGTGAGAACGTACAACAGATTTTGCGAGACTATTTGTTTCCGGCTATGAGAAAAAGATTGAAACAGATAATTTCCAACTGCAGAATATGCAAAGAAGCAAAGTATCAAAGACACCCTTCTAAGGTGGAAATTGGTAGAACATTTTTTCACCTGCATAGATAAATTTTCAAAATTTGCTTCTGTGATGGCAATAAGATCGCGTTCAATAGTAGACATCAAGGAAGCTCTGCTTCAAGTTCTAAATTTGTTTAAGGAAACTGAAACATTAGTTTGCGATAATGAGAAGTCACTAAATTCTTAAACAATAAAAGCTTTGCTTAGGGATCAGTTCAACATACTCGTAAATATTTTTACGGTGCCTTCTTATCATAGCGAAACGAATGGTCAGGGATAAAAATGGGATACTACTTTCCACAGTCAAGTATAAGAGATCAATCCATTCAGCAACAAAACAACGACCTATTGATATAGTTCACAGCGGACAAAAAATTTTACAAGGAAATATTAAAGAACAGATTTTACAGGCACAGGAATCGAGCTTAAAACGTCATAATAAGCATATGCAGATACGAACATATAGACCTGGAGAAAAGGTGTTTGTTCGTACAAATAAACGAATAGGAAATAAGTTTAGAAAGATCACTGATGGCACTATAACAAATCTTTAGTGTAATCCTAAGTAGAGTTTTATAGCGCCTGAAAACTTTGAATTTATGAAAAGTACATGCTAATAAGAAATATTTGGCTGTAATAAGAAATAACTACACAAGATATGTATTTATATTAAAAGATACATTTGTAAAAAGAATTAATATATTTAATAGAATTAAAGATTAAGAATATGTTCATGAAAAAACCATAATCGCCGGGGACGGCTTAAATAAAGGGGGAGCAGTTAACACATGTTTGCGGTAAATATGATCGCAATTCGAAGTAAACAAGTTTGTTTTGAGTAAACAAATTTGTTTACTTGACCACCTGCATCTGCATTGACCACTGGTTTGTCTGATTAAAGTTTGAAACAGTTAACAAGTTGTTTACTCCAAAACACTTGGCCGCCAGCATCTGCATTCACCGCTACGTTGTTCAGTGGAAAATTTTGGCGACCTGTTGAGTTGGCGTATTGCAATGAGCTTAAGTCAGTCTTAAGTTGATCGCGAGCATTACAAGTCTTCATAGAAGACAACATATATAAAAAAAGATAAAAAAAGGCACAGATCCTCATAGAGGATAATAAATGTATTTGAATAAATAGAATAATTATGCAAAAACGAACTTGTATTAATTTATACTATATTAAAAGTGTGAAGAGTTAAAACACCGAATACAGACATTCATTAACATTTAGCATTTCCGCCACAGTCATCCAACCTACCCAGTGCAATAACCCAATCAACATTTCCACAACAGTATGCCCTATTCAACGTAAACAGCACATTCAGCATTTCCGGCCACAGTCATTCAATCCATCCAGTGCAATAACCCATTCAACATTTCCGCAACAGCACGACCTACTCAACAAGAAGCGCATTCAGCATTTCCGCCGTACGCAGTGCGAAGAACATTTTTAATTAAGTAAGCTTTTATTACCAAATTGTTAAGTTAGGTTTAAGATGAAAAAGCAATAAAGCGACACTTCGTGTACGATCACCATAGGTGAAAGAACGTCTTATTAATTTATACACATGTGGGATGCTGACACATCTGGGTCTGTGCAGCTAACCCCACACCCACTACAAGTTGACTAAATTCAAGTCAGGGCAGTCAGTCAGAAAGAGGACGCATGACTCAACGCTTCACATTTTTTTACTGTGCATGTTAATTAAACATATCAGTGATTCTTGCATGTTGTAATTATATTTTTCTGCAAATTGTATCATTCTTAATTCAGTTCATTATTCTTTCAATGTCAATATCTGCGAAGTACTTTTTTTTCATATTAATAAATATTGAATTTAGTATAATAGTACGTTTGCACCGCACCAAAATTCAGCATTTCAGGAAAAAAAACTTCAGAATCCAATTTAGCGTTTGCACTGCAACTCCAGCATTTCAAATGATAGCTAGTGTTAGAATTGATTATTGATATTTTTTCCTGATTGAAAATCAGAAGTGGATGAACTTAGCTTGTTATATTAATTTAAAGATGAATTTAAATGCTAATTCAGACATATATGTAGGATTCGCACCTTCTTTGTCTTATTTTTAATGAAACACTTTTGCTCTTTTACGTGATACTTTATTTATTCAATTCAAAATCCACTAGTGCGCTTGGCGACGACTATACCTCTCGCTTGGCTGCGACTGACTGTGTCATTTGTTCGTTCGTTATGTTTGTCATGTCCCTGGTTTGTCCCTGCGTGCGTTAGTGTGTGTGTGAGTATATGTACGTTTGATCGCCAGTTCTTCCGCGCGATCTATGTGGTACTGGTGTGTGTGTTATGTATTTCTTTGTTTGCTGTTCTCTCTCTGTTCGGTTTATTGTTCGGTGCGTATGTAGGTATGTAATTTGTTACGGCGTCGGTTGGCTGTTGTCTGGTGGCCTGAGTAGACAGTTATCCTGTTGCGTGTTTCATGTGTACTGTTCTCTGTCCGTAGGGTAAATGTCTGTCTGTATGTCCGTCTGGCCCCAATCCCACATCCGGCTATCCTGACTTATGTTACAAGTTAGGTTTTATTTCCCAATACGTTGGCTGGGCCACGGTGACGGTGAGTAGGACGGCGGCACGCTTGCGGTTGCACGGCTTAGCTCGTCGGACGGGGCGGTTCTTGTCCTCCCACTCGTACACCACCAGTTGCAAACAAAAAAATATCGTGCCTGTAGCTAGCTAAGAGAAGATAGAAAGAGGAGAAAAGATAGGAAGAGATGAAAGCCTAATACCCTAACAGACCACGGACGGACAACTAAAGATAGGAAAGTGAAGAGAGAGAAGAGACAGGAAAGAGGAAATGAAAGGTGTTCAAGGTCTATGCCTTTACCACCAAAAGAGACCGGAAGGGAGTTCGCGGAGCTAAGCTAACTTATCTAATCTACGCCTAAACTAACCTACCTAACTTAAAGCTATACCTAAACTAAACCTAATCTATCTTAAAACTACCTAGCTTAGCCCTAATACGAAACAACACCCTTCCAGTGTCGTTTGGCGATGCAGGTTCGTCAAGAACCCGAGTGTGCCTGTTGTTGTTGGCACTAGTCCGCCTGCCCACCCCATCATGTCAATCGACATGACCTTCGCTATCTCCTTAGGCGAAATATTGTGGGAGATAGCCCCTTTGCGGAGACGTTAGCCACAGCCTAACGTTCCACTGTCGACTACCCCGAAGAAGGACGGCTTTCCCTTACCCTACACACACATATCGGCAAAGATGACTCTACTCCATTAAATAAAACATCCTGATTTTCATTTGAAACCCACACAATTCATTTTATTAATAATAATAGAAAGAAAAATAGAAAAAAAATTCAAAAACTTAATCTAGATTAAAATAGTAATGAAAAAAAAATAAAAAAAAACAAGTAAAAATCAAAGGAAAATAATGAAATAAAAGGGTTCTAACCCTGGCTAAAGACTACAGGACGGCACACCACAGAAAGAGGTTTCCAATTGTGAAACCTATAACTCACGGTTTTACTGGTCCCCCGACGTCCTGCGCGCAGCACGATGAAGGACGACACCTGTGGAAAGAAACGAAATTGTGGGGAGAAATCCCTCTTTTCCCGGACACTCACAATCACTAGCACTAAAGCCAGAACTAGCTAACACTGTTTTAAATATTAAAAAAAAATAAAACTAGAGTAAAAAAACTAAACTAAAACTGTAAACTTCAAATTTAAATTTAAACAAAAGGAATCTTATCAAAACAGAAAAAAACTTAATCAAAAATCAAAACTTATTGAATAAAAAATCAGCTTAAAAATCTGGCTGTCTCAGGGCACTGCACACTCCGGCTTGTAGCACACTAGCACATTCAGTTGGCACTTCGGCTTCTCGGGATGGTAATAGCACAATGTGTCATAAGGTCTTGTCCTTGTTGCGCCAAAGTTTCATATAGTGGGAACGGCGGCACTCGTGTATATACGAGTATATATGTGAAAATTCGTTCTGGGCGGCACTTTTAGTAATCCACTAGCACTTTTGTTTTGTTCTTTGTTTTTAGTCTATTACTTTAATATTTGTATATACATGTGTGTAAAATTTGTTGCGGATGTTCACTGTTTTTGTAATTATGTATTTTTCGTGTTATAGAGCGTTTTGTAACCTCTTTGGCACTTTGTGTGCATATATATACACATATATACATGTATGTTTATTACGTCTTTGTTTTGTATATCTTTTTCTTGTTATTTATTATTGTTCTATTTAACAAAAAAAAACCCACACCCGCACTCGAATCCGTGTATTTTTTTTGTTTTTCGTGTATAAATCAATCAATAATCAAAATTATTATTCAACCACTAAAATTGCTGCCGATCACTTTTCCGTTCTTACCAAGAATCTTTTTTCTTTCATTCTCCCGCAAAATTTTCCAAATTTGGAAAATGCTTTTCTTCCAAGCCACTGATTTGCCATTTTCCATGTTCACACTGTAAAACTCATCGTGTGAACACCACCTTGTACTTCCATTATGTGGCTTAAATGTGCTGAATTCCTCAGCATATGTATGTCTGTCCTTGTCAATATGAACTTTAATATATGTCCGTCCTTGTCAGTTTGAAATTCGAATATATGTCCGTCCTTGTCAGTTTGACAGATCTCAACACCTGCAGATCAAGACAAACTTGTTTTGATCTGTTTTGAAATAAATAATATTAATATAACCTGATCTGGGGTAAGTAATAATTAAATAAGTTATATTTTATACAAAAACATTCTATACAATTTGTACACTACAGGTCATTGCAGGACAGGACTGGAAGGAATCGCGGGATCACGGAAATTGTATGGTAAGTCACAAACATACATAAGGATCTTTAACCTAATATTTTTATTTTACTTTCAGATGAACTGCTGCATGTGCAGCCTGCCGCAACACTTATTCATTCGACCCGAATGAAGTGCTCCACTTTTTCATATTTTCCGTCACAGTGTTCGTCTTTAAGGGCCCTTCATGATCGCCGATCTTCTGGACTTCGTATCTGCCATGATTGAGCTTTTTGGTTATCTTGTAAGGTCCGAGGTATTTTGGTCGCAACTTCATTCCAGTGCCGAACTGAGTGCGCTTGATGGCGACTAACTCGTTCAGCTCGTACTGTTGCTCCGGAATCCTCTTCCTGTCAAACCCTCTCTTATTTTCCCGCTGTATGGTGGCAATATTTTCGCGTACCTGCTCCCGCATGGCGTCTCGCTCCTCTTCCAACTCTTGTACCATCGCTTCGGCGAGCAACTCCCGTAAGTCTGGATAGTCTGGGGCACGCATCTCTAGACCCGTAAGGATTCTGAACGGACTGAACTTGGTACTTCTTGATGGAGAGTTGTTCAGTATTTGCTGCACCCTATCAACATGCTTGTACCAATCCTTCGTACTCCCTAAACAGACTTTTGTCAACATTGGTATTACTATTTTATGGATTCTTTCCACCTGGCCGTTACCCCGAGGGACTCCTGTAGATATTACCAGATGCTGAATGCCCTCCTCTTGACACTATTCTTCGAATGCCGTTGATGTAAAGGCTGTCCCCCTATCAGATATGATTCGACGCGGGCTGCCGAAGACCCTAGACTGTTCCTTCAATCGCTGTACCACTTCTGCCGTTCCCGTACTCTTCGTTGGATATAGCCACACGAATTTGGAGAAGGCATCAATCACCACGAGTATATAGTTGTATTTCTTGTGGGTCTGCTCCATCGGTCCAACGTGATCAATATGATAGGTCCCCAACGGCTTGTCTTCCTTGTTTATAGGGCTTAGGTAACCCTCCTTTTTTCCCGCTTTCGATTCCGCTATAACGCACTTCACACATCCTCTGACAACGTCTGTCACTTTCTTGGTCAGATCCGGAATGAAGAATGTTCTTTCTACCAATTCCTTGGTCTTTCCGATGGCAAAATGCCCTTGGCGGTGTGCCATGTCGATTATTTCTTGCTCCATCAACGTGGGTACTACGATCAACTGCTTTACCGGATCCTTAAACAATACTTCGCCTTTCACGTAAAAGTCTTCGAATTCATCCTTTTCCAGAACTTTCCTTACCGCACGAATCCAGTCATCCTTCAGCTACGCCTCTTTTATTCTATGGTTCAAAGAATCCTCTATCAAAAGACAGTACACCCTACTAAGCGCGTCCACATGTCGCATCTTAGAACCAGAACGATGTTCGATCTCATACTCGAATTCCTGCAGGAACATGGCCCACCTGGATACCCTTAATGGAACATCCGTTTTCTTCATAGTCATGGCGAACGCGTTGCAATCCGTTACGATCTTGAACTTCAACCCGGACACGTACACCCTCCATTTTTTCAATGCCTCGATTATGGCCAGCACCTCCAGCTCGTACGAATGATACTTCTCCTCGGTCGCCGTTGTTTTCCGACTCATATACTGGACGGGGTGGAATAACTGGTCCTCGCTATCCTTTTGCAGTAAGACCGCACCATAGCCGAGCCTACTAGCATCCGTATGAATTTCTGTGGCCGACTTAGGATTAAACAGCTTGAGAACAGGCGATTTGGTTAGGGCCGCTTTCAGCTGTTCAAACGATGTCCTCTGGTCGTCTCCCCATACAATTTTAGCGTCTTTACGGAGTAAGTCAGACAAAGGTTTGGCAATAACAGCGAATCCCTCCACGAATCTTCTGAAATAGGATGTCAGGCCCAAAAAACGTTGAAGCGCTTTTTTGTTCGTTGGCACCGGATACCCTTTAACTGCCTTAGTTTTCCCTTCAGATGGCTGGATCGTGTTATTTTCGATAATGTAACCAAGGAATTCAATTCTTCTTCTTAGAAACTGACATTTTCTCCAATTTAAGCGTAGACCGTATCTAGCAGCAACCTCAAGAACTTTCTTTAACTTGTCAATGCCTTCCTCCTCATCCTTTGATGGTATTATAAGGTCATCCATATACGCTTCCACTATACCTGCTTGAATTAGTGTTCGATATATAGCATTGATAAACCTTGCAAACACCGCCGGAGAATTTGATATTCCAAACGGCACGTACAAGAATTCGAATTGCTCATCTTGGGTTACGAACGCCGTATACTTCCGAGAATCTGGATCCATAGGAACATGGAAAAAACCGTTCTTCAGGTCTAAAGTTGTAGACACCTTCTCTCCCTGCAACCGTTCAAGAACTTCGTCGATGAGCACCATCGGAAAATTATCCCTTGCAATTTTCTCGTTTATTTTCCGGTAATCACAACACAGCCTCTTGGTACCATTCTTCTTTGCTACTAGGACAATTGGCGAAGCATACTCAGAACGACTTGGTTGTACGATCTTTTCTGCCAGCCATTGCTTTACCTGCTCGCGTACTAGTACTTGGTCAGCGTACGCCATCCGTCTTGGTCTTTGAAAGACTGGGGTATCATCCTTTACTATAAGCTTCATCACAACCGGTGATGGTTCTCCACCAATCGGGTTGTATTCCCTTATGGTGCGCAACAGCTTCTCTCTTGTCTCCACGCCCAAGTGATTCAGCTCCAGATTCGGCTCCCCATCGAACGTTCCTTCCTCCGCTGACAGACATATTCTTCCGAACTCCTTGGACAACTCGAGTACTTCCGGCTCGTGGCCTCCTTCACCACACCCGGCAATGTACCCACGGCTTCCGCCCGATTCCTTTTCAACAATCTCAAGTACGTCTGATTCATGGTCTCCTTCACCATAACCAGCAGTGTACTCTCGGCTTTCGCCCAACTCAATGCGCTCTGCGTCCTTCACCCCATCACTAACAGTCCTTGCATTGTCTCTAGCGTCCGACACCACCTCCATCTCTTCCAAAGAATTCTGCTTGTCCTGCTTTTTCCTAAACTCCACGTTTCCACCGACGATCATCAAGTTCACCTTCTCAAGGATATCGTTCCCTATTACCGCTGAATACTGAACGTCACTCTCCCGCACCACATGGAAATTTAATTCCAACGGGATTCCGTCTACCTCAACCTCCAACCACATGTTACCTAATGTCGTAATTATTTGTTGTCCGATGCCCACTAGCCGTCTCTTGTCTGCCTTCAAGTCCCGATACTCCATCATCACTAAACTGTCGTACCGCAGAAGGCATAAATCGCTCCCTGTATCCAGTAGCGCACACAATGTGAGACCTCCCACATTGATATCCTTAAATACCCGATTTGACCCAACCGCTAGATTGACCCTCGCTTCCGGCCAAGACTGGTTTCGCTCACCCGTTGATGCAGTGTGACCGCTCCTGTCCTCCCGTAGCCTTCGTGTCGGTTGCGCATTCGCTCTGCACTCTCGTACCATGTGCCCTTGTTGTCCACATTTGAAGCACGTGACGTTTTTTGACCGACACTCCCTAGCCAAATGCGTTGTCTCTCCACACCTGATGCAAGCCCTATCTTTCCTCTCGGTCTTGACTCCTTGTATATCGCTGCTGGCCACCGTTCTGCAACTTCCCCTCGAGTATGAAGCCTGCGAGCTGACATTCCTTATCCTCTCGTATACTTTAAGCTGAGCTTTGAGTTCGCCTATAGTACTGGCCTGATACAACACTGCCTTATTCTGCCTGGAGTCTGGGATTCCCTCCGCGAAATATTCTACCAGGCTCTCGATGTCCAGTTCGATGGTACTTCCTAACTCTAGGAGAGAGTAAAGATACTCCTGCAGACTCTCCGTTGGTTTCTTCTTACGCGCTCTTAGTCTCCGATGGACCTCTGCCGCTGACAACTTCGTTCCAAACTCCTGGATCAGAGTCTTCTTCAACGCTGCCCAACTATTTATACCCGTTTGACTACGGAGGAAAAGCTTGGCGGCTCCCCTCAGCAGCTGCTTCGCATATACCCGCATCTGCACCTCGTCCCAGTTGACGGTAATGGCCGTTTCCTCAAATTCTTGGATCCACAGATTGATGTCTGTAGAGCCAGAGCCATCAAAACAAGTCATCGACTCCTCAATATCCCGTAACGTAAACGTTGCGGGTCTTCCCGATGCCTCGGGCATCGACCCCGAATCACTCTCAGTTTCTGCCGGACTTCCCATATCGTCTCGAACTAGCCCAAAGTGGTCAAGGAGCCTATCTTGTAACACTGCCTTTAGTCCGTCAGTCTGTAAGCCTAGCTCAGTCAGTTTTTCCCTCAGTCTGTCTACAGTCAGAGCCAAAATTTCGTCCTCCCCGCTACTCCCGATTCGTCTGCTTTTTGCCTGGACGCGGCACCGCTCCTTCGTTGGGGCACACAACGACGACACGGTTAAATTTCTCTGCGATCACTGTACGTATTTGATGATGCCGTACGTATGTAGAAATTTACGCGATATCGCCTTTCTGTTGTTGCCCTTTTACTGTTTAATATTTTTTTTTCGACTGCACTGCGTGTGAGACGGGATTAATGTCGCCGTTCTCACCGTTTTCCTTCGCGCACACTTTACGCTTTCACTTAGTTTGAATTGACTGGTTTCTGTCGAATCCAAATCCCGATTAATCAAATCCCGGATGAGTCTATCCCGGTTGAGCCCCCAATTGTAGGATTCGCACCTTCTTTGTCTTATTTTTAATGAAACACTTTTGCTCTTTTACGTGATACTTTATTTATTCAATTCAAAATCCACTAGTGCGTTTGGCGACGACTATACCTCTCGCTTGGCTGCGACTGACTGTGTCATTTGTTCGTTCGTTATGTTTGTCATGTCCCTGGTTTGTCCCTGCGTGCGTTAGTGTGTGTGTGAGTATATGTACGTTTGATCGCCAGTTCTTCCGCGCGATCTATGTGGTACTGGTGTGTGTGTTATGTATTTCTTTGTTCGCTGTTCTCTCTCTGTTCGGTTTATTGTTCGGTGTGTATGTAGGTATGTAATTTGTTACGGCGTCGGTTGGCTGTTGTCTGGTGGCCTGAGTAGACATTTATCCTGTCGCGTGTTTCATGTGTACTGTTCTCTGTCCGTAGGGTAAATGTCTGTCTGTATGTCCGTCTGGCCCCAATCCCACATATATATTCCTTTTTTATTGCAATGATCACTTGAAATGATTTATTGTTTTGTTGACAGCTGTTTTTTTGTTTATGACATTGTATGACGTGCTGAATGGTGCTGAATTTGTAAAGAGGATTGTTCGATTTGACGAACTTACAAATGCAGCGACGAAATTCTGCATTTCGCTGAAATACAAATGTATTGAAATGTATGGCGAAATGCAATGCATTTGGGCTGAAATGCAGAAACTAGCCGAAATGCTGAATTTGGGTGCGGTGCAAACGTACTATAAAGAAGAGGTGGCTCTTGTGAGTTTCATGGTACTCTACATACATATACATATACATATATATACATATGTATATACAAACAAGAGTTTACTACTTTAAAAAAGAAAACAATGTTTAAACAATGCTCAGTGTGAATTATTAAAACATAAAACAACAAAAAAAAAACAAAATAAAAGTACATAAAAAGTGCCGCTCAAAACGTGACTTCGCCGGCGAGATTGATAGACATACACATATACACGAGTACCGCCGTTTACACTAAGCTAAATTTCGTTCTAGACAACAACAAGACTGACAACTTCATCCTAAGGAAGCCGAGCTAGAGGAAATTTTGTGCCGAATTGGAAGTGCCTGTGTGCCAGGAGTATGCAGTGCCCAGAGAAGCTAGAGCTAAAATTTTTTTTGTTATTTTGAATTTTCTCCGGATAGTTTTATTAGTTTTTATGAAGTTTTGATTAATTTTTTTTGCGTATAAGTATAGTTTTTTTTATTAAAATTGAATTTTTTTATGGAGTGTATTGCTTTATTTTAAAATTTTAAATATACAGTCGACTCCCTCTAAGTCTAATTTTCACGGGATATCAAAATTAGCTCGTGGTAGAGGGAGTTCGACTTAGAGGATGGTTGTTGTATGGAAAATGAGGGGAATGCCAAAATAAATATGGCGGAAAAATTTGAGTTGGAGGGGAGTTCGACTTAGAGGGAGTCGACTGTATATACATATACATATCACATAATCCGTGAGTCACAGGTTTCGCAAATTGAAAAACTTTTTATGTGTTGTGTCGTCCGTAACTTTAGCCAGGGTTAGAACCCTTTTCTTTTATTATTTTCTTTTGATTTCCCCTTTTTGAGATTTCCGTTTTATTTTTAAATCTAGGTTAAGTTTTGAATTGTTTTTTTTACTATTATTTTCCATTTTCATGAATTGTATAGTTTTAAAAATAAAAATGACAATGTTTTATTTAACATGACAATGTTTAGTTTTACCTTGTGCCAAATGTGTGCGTAGAGTGAGGGAAGGCCGTCCTTCAAGGGCCGTTGACAGAGTGGGACGTTAGGCTGTGGCTAACGTCTCCGCTAAGGGGCTATCTTCCACAATACTTCATCTAGGGAGATAGCGAAGGTCATGTCGATTGATATGAGGGTGGGCAGGCGGACTTGTGATAACAACAACAGGCACCCTCAGCCTCGCACAACTAATCGTGCCTTATACCTATCTACAGATCCCTTTGCATTTTGTTTCAGTTTATATACGCAACCCATACATACTCAACTATTATCAATTACTTTTTGATCCTGTTTTAGCTTGACCAGCAACCAGGTGCGATTTTTAATGAGTGATTCATATTCTTCATCCATTGCATTCTCCCACTGCTTGGGTCACTCGATTTAACAGCCTTGGGTTCTTCATAAATCGCTAACATTGCTGCATGCGTTGTTGCATCAAAAAGAAAACGTCGACGTGGAACTTGAACGCATTCCCGATCTCGAATACGAGACTTTAATATGTTATTTTCATCGATGCTGCAAATTTTTCCACCATATACCTTGTCCTCTGGTGTTTGTTCGAATCCTTCATATTGAATCTTATCATCTTCATCATCCGGTGCTAAAGGATCCCTTTCTAAAACCTCATCCACATTCTCCCCTTCATAAATAATTTGCTCATTGGCGGCCACAGACTTAACACTTAAAAAAAACACTTAAAACCACTTAACATTCAGTTAAGAAAACTAAATCACAGGCTACCTCGATTTTATGTGTTTCAGGATTCCACACTCTGTATGTTTTGCCTGTGTCGTCATATCCAAGAAAAACACACTTGGTAGCTTTTAGATCTAGCTTATTGCGCTTTTCCTTTGGAATTTGATTGAAAACTTCCGACCCATGTATTCGAAGGTGTACCATAATTCGAAAGGAGACGTACCTTCAACATTGCTTGTTCTAGTACGATTGAGAATGTGTACTGCAGTATTCATAGCTTCAGCCCAGAACTTCTTTTCTAACTTCTTTGCTTGAAGCATATTCCTTTCTGACTCAACATTTGTTCTCATTTCTCTTTCGGCGCACCCATTTTGCTGTGGTGTATATATATGGTATCGTGCGTTGGTGATGAATGCCTATGCTTTTGAAGAAAGAATTCAATTCGGAATTAATGAATTCTGTCCCGTAATCGGATCTAAGCACTCAGATGTTTTGCTGTTGCTCCTTTTGTGCTGTTTTGACAAAATGTTTGATACGGCTTTATTATTATTATTATTATTATTATTATTATTATTGTTGAGGATATATTGCACCGCGACCTTTAAAATCTATTGTGTCCCCTTTTAATACCTTAGCACAATTACGAGTTCCCCTCAAATACAGTTCTTTTCAGAGTTGTATTGAGGGTAATGGACTCCTATTGCGCATAAGTGAAGAAATCTGTTCTAGAGTACTCTCTAAGCCAGTTTTCTTCAGGAATCTGAGAATGAGAGATGATCCTAGTGATTGCATTTCTTCTTCTGATAGTAGGTACTTGCCCAGACTTCTTTTTCTTTTGTGGGCCAGTGCTTCACAAAATCCCAGTATATATTCTGGAATTTCATTAAATTCGCAACAAAATCTGCGGTGACCTTCTTCTGATACCCCTAGTTTCCTTAGATGCTCCCTGAGTCTACAGTGCCCCGTTAGGAAGCCTGTTAGGATACGGAGGTTATTCTTGCTCATTTTGATGCATGCCTCGAATCTCTTCCGGTTATATTGCCCTAGGAGTTTCTTGGTCCGCTTCATTCCACAAGCGTTATTCCAGGTTTCTTTCCGATTCCTTCTTTCCAGTTCCCTGAATTCTTCTCTGAGGAGATGGTCTCCTACAGCGCAGAATTGTTCAGGGCCTATGAAGGGTTCTGATGCTCCTTTCCTTGCCAGGGAGTCGGCCATTTCGTTGTCTTCTATCCCCGTATGGCCAGGTATCCAGCAGAGTTTTACCCGGTTTCTCCTACTTAATTCTTTGAGCTTTTGGAAGTATTCCCATACAAGTTTGGATTTGATGGTGTAGGCGTCCAGTGCCATAATAGCGGCTCGACTGTCCGATATTATTGCTATGTCGCAGTTGGTATAATTCCTTTCAAGATTGATCTGAACGCATCTGTCTATGGCATAAATTTCTGCTTGAAAGATGCTGGTACATTTGCCCATGGATTCGAAGTATTTTGTCCTGGGTCCAAAAACTCCTGCTCCAGTTCCTTCATCAGTTCTTGATCCGCCTGTATATCACTTTACCGTGTTGCTGGTCAGTCTGTGGACTATGGATTCATTGCTCCAGTCCCTTTTGGTGCTGAGCTTGCTGGTAAATTTCTTTTGGAAATTGAATTTCCTAATCACGTCATCCTTCGGAATGGCCAGGAGTGGTAGCTTTTTGACTAGTGCGTCGAATTGCCTCGATGTAATGCACCTGTCTTTTCCTATCCCTTCTTTTGCCATTATCATGATTGTTTGGTTTGCACACTCTGTTACCACTAGATGCAAAAGAGTCAGCACCTCCATGGCCGCAGTTGGGCAAGTTCTCATGGCTCCTATAATACAGAGGCATGCCAACCTTTGAACTTTGCTGAGTGTCTCCCTTGCGCTGATCAGATTGGTTCTCGCGGTCCATGCTATTGCACCATAGGTTATTGTAGGTCGAACAATAGAGATTTACATCCATCTTAGAATACTTGGACTGCATCCCCAGGATTTGCCCGCCAAACTTAGACAAATCATCAAAGCACGCGTCGCTTTCCTGGTTATCTCTTCTGTATGTTTTTTCCAGATGAGCTTGTTGTCCAAGATTACTCCCAGATATTTAACTTCTTTTACCGGAGTCAGTGTTGTACCCGACAGACTTATTGGTTTTAGTCGTTCCAGTTTCAGTTTTCTTGTGAAAGGTACTGTGGTGGTTTTTGCCGGATTTAGGCTTAGCCCAGCCGACAGGCACCATTCCTTAGTTAAAGTTAGCTCCCATTTGATAATATCGCATAGGGTCTCCTCCATTTTTCCTCTGGCTATGATCACTATGTCATCGGCATATGCCTGACATCTGATGCCATGGTTAGTTATTATCTCTAGAAGCTCGTCTACAACTAGGCTCCACATGAGAGAAGATAAAACTCCTCCTTGTGGGCATCCTCTTGTTGTATCGACTTTTATTATGCCTCCTGGTGTGTGAGTCTCCGCTGATCTTGTGCTAAGGAGTTCATACATCCATTTCGATACTGTGTGGTTTACTTCCTTTTTGTCCAGAGCCCGAACAATTGCATCAAGGGATGTGTTGTCAAATGCTCCTTCAATATCCAAGAAAGCACATAGAACTATTTCTTTCGCTTCTGAGGGGGCTTTCAGTAGTTTCTGTCAGTTGATAGAGTGCAGTCCCTGTGGATCTGCCTGCCCTGTAAGCATGCTGACAGTAATGAAGAGGGGATGTCTGTAGTACTTCCTCTCTTATGTAGTTATCCACAGCCTTTTTCATTGTTTTGAGAAGAAACGATGTTAGGCTGATTGGTCTGTAGGGCTTTGGTAGACTTGGGTCTTTCTTCCCCATTTTCGGAATGAACACTACCTTTGCCCGCCTCCACTGGTTCGGTATGTATCTCAGTGCTAGACTACTTCTTAATATCATTAATAGGAATGGTATTAGTTTGCCTTGCCCTTTTTGAAGTAGGACTGCCGTGATTCCATCCACACCTGTGGATTTGAAGGGCTGAAACGAGTTAATTGCACATTCCAGTCGTGCTAAAGGATCCCTTTCTAAAACCTCATCCACATTCTCCCCTTCATAAATAATTTGCTCATTGGCGGCCACAGACTTAACACTTAAAAAAAACACTTAAAACCACTTAACATTCAGTTAAGAAAACTAAATCACAGGCTACCACGATTTTATGTGTTTCAGGATTCCACACTCTGTATGTTTTGCCTGTGTCGTCATATCCAAGAAAAACACACTTGGTAGCTTTTAGATCTAGCTTATTGCGCTTTTCCTTTGGAATTTGATTGAAAACTTCCGACCCATGTATTCGAAGGTGTACCATAATTCGAAAGGAGACGTACCTTCAACATTGCTTGTTCTAGTACGATTGAGAATGTGTACTGCAGTATTCATAGCTTCAGCCCAGAACTTCTTTTCTAACTTCTTTGCTTGAAGCATATTCCTTTCTGACTCAACATTTGTTCTCATTTCTCTTTCGGCGCACCCATTTTGCTGTGGTGTATATATATGGTATCGTGCGTTGGTGATGAATGCCTATGCTTTTGAAGAAAGAATTCAATTCGGAATTAATGAATTCTGTCCCGTAATCGGATCTAAGCACTCAGATGTTTTGCTGTTGCTCCTTTTGTGCTGTTTTGACAAAATGTTTGATACGACTTTTGTTGGAAATCGCAACAATGTTTCCTGGAATTGTCGCGTATGCAAAACCACACTATGCATACACACACACATTCATGTATTTTATGTGTTTATCGGAATTGTTAGTTTTTGCTCTTTCGTTGTCGAATGCTCAACGTGGCAAGTCGGTGAAGTGAAGGATTAAAAAAGTCTAAATAATATTAAAAAGGAAACTGGTTTTTATTAGTTAAATTGATACTGCTGAGCTGTGATTCTGACGACACATTTTGGAATTTTCAACAGGTTATGGGCCCAGTCCATGCATAACCACTGCAGCTAAGTACAATTGAATATAAATATAATAATGGATAAAGTCAAAAGAAATATTAAACCATTTGATGGAGAAAAGTACTCTATTTGGAAATTCCGGGTAAGAGCCCTTTTAAGTGAAATTGACGCGCTTAAAGTGATCGACCAAAATTCCGTAGAAAATTCTGATAAATGGAATAAATTAGAAAGAAGCGCGAAGGGTGTAATCATTGAATATTTAAGTGATTCTTTTCTCGGATTTGCAACCAGCGAGTGCACTGCAAAAGACATTTTTAAAAATCTAAATGCAATCTATGAGAGGAAAAGTTTAGCTTCACAACTGTCCGTCCGCAAGCAATTACTGTCTTTAAAATTAAAAGGCGAGACCTCGCTACTTAGCCATTTCAATATTTTTGATGATTTAATAACCGAGTTGCTAGCATCTGGCGCGCAAGTACAAGAAATGGATAAGGTGTCTCATTTGCTTTTGACTTTGACGTCGTCATATGATGGTGTAATTACAGCAATTGAAACATTATCAGAGGATAATTTAACTCTTGCGTTTGTTAAAAACAGACTTCTCGATCATGAGATAAAATTAAAACATGCCAGCAAAGATACTAGTTTCAAGGTCTTACAGGCAGTAAGCAAACAAAATAAAACGTCGTATTTTCAAAATAAAAACCATAAGCCTCAAATTAAAAATAAGTTTAAATTAAAACATAAATCTAATTATAAATTGAAATGTTTTCACTGTGGCAAGGTTGGTATGAAGAAGGATTGTTTTATCTATAAAAGAGAAAGAGAGAACAATGATAATCAGGAAAAGAACAAGCAAGCACAAATGGCAAAAGAGCAATCCGAACCAGTTCAATCAGGTTTTGCGTTTATGTTAAAACGTGATTGTTACCAAGAAGAAAGAATTTCCTTTCTTCTTGACTCTGGAGCGTCAGACCATTTGATTAATGATGTAAATCTATTTACAAATTTTGGAAATTTAGAGTCTCCTATTAAAATTTCCGTGGCAAAATGTGGTGAATTTATTTTCGCAACAAAGAAGGGCACAATTGAGTTGTGCAGTGATTCTCTGGCCCAAATTTTTCTGAAGGACGTGCTGTTCTGCCCTGATGTTCCTCAAAATCTGATCTCTGTTAAGAAGATGCAGGATGCTGGATTAACTGTTGTGTTTTATCCAGGAGGTGTTACAGTGATTAAAAATAACACAAATATAATGCAAGGGCTTTTCTGTTCCTAAAAAAAACATGCATCAAATATAAATAAAATAAAAAATTACAGTTTGTGACACGAGAGGTTGGGGCATATAAGCAAAGGGAAATTTTTAGAAATAAAAGCAGGGAATATCTTTGAAGATGTTGATAGGCTTAATAATATACAGCCAAGTGATGACTTGTGTGAGGCTTGCATAAAAGGAAAGCAAGCAAGACTGAGCTTTGAAAAATTTAAGAATAAAGATTATATTAAGAGGCCATTATTTATTGTACATTCCGATGTATGTGGTCCGATATCACCTTCAACTATAGATAATAAGAATTACTATGTTGTTTTCATTGATCAACATACCCATTACTGTATAACATACTTATTGACTTACAAGTCTGATGTCTTTACCGTTTTTAAAGATTTCATTGCAAAAAGTGAAGCGCACTTTAATTTGAAAGTTGTGAATTTATATGTTGATAATGGCAGAGAATATTTATCAAATGAAATGCGAGAATTTTGTGTTCAAAAAAGCATCAGCTACCACTTAACAGTTCCACATACTCCACAATTAAATGGTGTGTCCGAAAGGATGATAAGGTCTATAACAGAAAAAGCTCGTGTTTTGGTTATACGGGCAAAATTACAGAAATATTTTTGGGGGGAAGCTGTATTGACAGCTACATATTTAATAAATAGAAGCCCAAGTAATGCATTAAAAGAATGCAAGAAAACACCATATGAAATGTGGCATAATAAAATGCCAACCCTAAAATATTTAAAAGTTTTCGGTTCGACAGTATATGTTCATATTAAAATAAGAAAAAGGAAATTTGATGAGAAATCATGGAAAGGTATACTGGTCGGATATGAACCGAATGGTTATAAAGTTTGGAATATGGAAACTAGAAAATTTGCAATTGCAAGGGATGTTGTAGTTGACGAAATAAATATGATAAATACTAGAGCTGTAGCTGAAAATAAAAATATTAAGTTTCATAATGAGAATATGGAATGTTCAGAAAAAGGTTTCTATGATACCAGTAAAGATGATGAACAGTTGGAAATGGAAGATATTCCTTATACATATCCTAATGAAAGTAAGGATAAGGAATTTAATCAGTTATCAGATAAACAGCCTAGTGGAGTGCTAACAGAAAACTACAATGCCGATCCAGATACGAGTATGTCTGGTGATGTTATATCCAATGATATAAATGAACAAATTGAAAAATCTAACTTGCAGATAAATATTAGAAAAAGTGACAGATTTAAGGATAGACCAAAGATCTCATATAGAGATATCTTAAATAATTGTGTGATGAATGCTCAATCCTCCGTATATTGTACTCCTACTTCGTTTGATGAAATCAAATATAGGGGTGATAAAATACAATGGGAAGAAGCAATTAAAGAAGAGCTAAATTCACATTCACTTAATAGAACATGGTATCTTGTTCAAATGCCTGAAGATAAGAATATAGTAGATTGTAAATGGGTATTCACTATTAAGCATAATGAATTTGGTAAGCCAATTAAATATAAAGCAAGGCTTGTTGCGCGGGGCTTCACCCAAGAGTATTTAATTGACTATGACGAAACCTTTGCTCCAGTTGCTAGAATTTCTAGTTTCAGGTTTATCATGTCACTGTCTAACCAATATAATTTGAAAGTACATCATATGGATGTAAAGACTGCCTTTTTAAATGGCACGTTAAAAGAGGAAATATATATGACAGTTCCTCAAGGCTTAGCTTGTGGTAGCAATCAAGTTTGTAAATTGAATAAAGCAATTTATGGTCTTAAGCAAGCTGCTAGATGTTGGTTTGAGATATTTGAACAAGCATTAAAAGGGATTGGTTTTATTAATTCACCTGTTGATCGTTGCATTTATATTCTTGATAAAGGAGACAATCTTAAAAATATATATGTTCTGTTGTATGTGGACGATTTGGTTATATCAACAGAAAATATTCAAACGATGAGCAGTTTCAAATCCTACTTGATGAGTACATTTAGAATGACTGATCTATCAGAAATCAGATTTTTTATTGGAATAAAAATAGATAGAAAAGATGATCAGTTAAATTTAAGCCAATCTGCTTATATTGAAAATGTCCTATTAAAATTTAAAATGCATGAGTGTAATCCTGTTAATTCGCCACTTCCAAGTAAAATCAATTACGATGCATTAAACTCAGATGATAAATGTGATGCACCGTGTCGTAGTTTGATTGGATGTTTAATGTACATAATGCTATGTACACGACCAGATCTGAGTACATCTGTTAATTTGTTAAGTCGATATAGCCATAAGAACAACAATGAGCTTTGGCAATGTTTAAAGAGAGTTTTAAGATACCTTAAGGGGACGATTGATTTAAAGTTAACTTTTAAGAGAAATTTGAAGTTTAATGATCTTTTTATTGGATATGTTGATTCAGACTGGGGAGGAAGTAGTAGCGATAGGAGAAGTACAACGGGGTATTTATTTAAAATGTTTGAATCCAACCTGATTTGTTGGAACACACGAAAACAGAACTCTGTAGCAGCTTCATCAACTGAAGCAGAGTACATGGCTTTATTTGAAGCAGTAAGGGAAGCACTTTGGTTAAAATCATTATTAGAAAGTTTAAAAATCGAATTAAAGCTACCGATCAAATTGTATGAAGATAATCAGGGTTGTATAAGTATCGCAAATAACCCCTCTTGTCACAAACGTTCAAAACATATAGATATAAAATATCATTTTTCAAGGGAACAAGTTGAAAATAAGCTAATCAAAATTGAGTATATTTCCACAGGTGACCAAATAGCAGACATTTTAACTAAGGCACTACCGGCACCACGTTTTACTGAGCTAAGAAGTCAATTGGGTCTTAATTGAATCGAAGAAAGGAGGAAGATTTATGAATTTCGAATTTTGATTTAATTTGTTTACTGAATATTATTTTTTTATTTTAATGTTAAATCGCTAATGTAATTTAATTGCATTGAAATTTATAAAAAAAAATGTTTGTTAATTTGTAAGATTTGTATTGAATTCATAAACTATGGTCTGATTGGGTTTTTCTGGGTTTTCCCCAATCCTTGTAACAAATGTTGGACCACAATTGTAATGCTCCCAGAGAAAGTCTGACTTGTCACTATTTATAGTATATGTATATATTGAATTATAATGTAATTTTCTATTAACTAAATTTATTATGAAATGTATGTATAGTGTGTTTTGAGGAGGTGTGTTGGAAATCGCAACAATGTTTCCTGGAATTGTCGCGTATGCAAAACCACACTATGCATACACACACACATTCATGTATTTTATGTGTTTATCGGAATTGTTACTTTTTGCTCTTTCGTTGTCGAATGCTCAACGTGGCAAGTCGGTGAAGTGAAGGATTAAAAAAGTCTAAATAATATTAAAAAGGAAACTGGTTTTTATTAGTTAAATTGATACTGCTGAGCTGTGATTCTGACGACACATTTTGGAATTTTCAACAACTTTATTATTATTATTATTATTATTATTATTATTATTGAGGATATATTGCACCGCGACCTTTAAGATCTATTGTGCCCCCTTTTAATACCTTAGCACAATTACGAGTTCCCCTCAAATACAGTAATTTTCAAAGTTGTATTGAGGGTAATGGACTCCTATTGCGCATAAGTGAAGAAATCTGTTCTAGAGTACTCTCTAAGCCAGTTTTCTTCAGGAATCTGAGAATGAGAGATGATCCTAGTGATTGCATTTCTTCTTCTGATAGTAGGTACTTGCCCAGACTTCTTTTTCTTTTGTGGGCCAGTGCTTCACAAAATCCCAGTATATATTCTGGAATTTCATTAAATTCGCAACAAAATCTGCGGTGACCTTCTTCTGATACCCCTAGTTTCCTTAGATGCTCCCTGAGTCTACAGTGCCCCGTTAGGAAGCCTGTTAGGATACGGAGGTTATTCTTGCTCATTTTGATGCATGCCTCGAATCTCTTCCGGTTATATTGCCCTAGGAGTTTCTTGGTCCGCTTCATTCCACAAGCGTTATTCCAGGTTTCTTTCCGATTCCTTCTTTCCAGTTCCCTGAATTCTTCTCTGAGGAGATGGTCTCCTACAGCGCAGAATTGTTCAGGGCCTATGAAGGGTTCTGATGCTCCTTTCCTTGCCAGGGAGTCGGCCATTTCGTTGTCTTCTATCCCCGTATGGCCAGGTATCCAGCAGAGTTTTACCCGGTTTCTCCTACTTAATTCTTTGAGCTTTTGGAAGCATTCCCATACAAGTTTGGATTTGATGGTGTAGGCGTCCAGTGCCATAATAGCGGCTCGACTGTCCGATATTATTGCTATGTCGCAGTTGGTATAATTCCTTTCAAGATTGATCTGAACGCATCTGTCTATGGCATAAATTTCTGCTTGAAAGATGCTGGTACATTTGCCCATGGATTCGAAGTATTTTGTCCTGGGTCCAAAAACTCCTGCTCCAGTTCCTTCATCAGTTCTTGATCCGCCTGTATATCATTTTACCGTGTTGCTGGTCAGTCTGTGGACTATGGATTCATTGCTCCAGTCCCTTTTGGTGCTGAGCTTGCTGGTAAATTTCTTTTGGAAATTGAATTTCCTAATCACGTCATCCTTCGGAATGGCCAGGAGTGGTAGCTTTTTGACTAGTGCGTCGAATTGCCTCGATGTAATGCACCTGTCTTTTCCTATCCCTTCTTTTGCCATTATCATGATTGTTTGGTTTGCACACTCTGTTACCACTAGATGCAAAAGAGTCAGCACCTCCATGGCCGCAGTTGGGCAAGTTCTCATGGCTCCTATAATACAGAGGCATGCCAACCTTTGAACTTTGCTGAGTGTCTCCCTTGCGCTGATCAGATTGGTTCTCGCGGTCCATGCTATTGCACCATAGGTTATTGTAGGTCGAACAATAGAGATTTACATCCATCTTAGAATACTTGGACTGCATCCCCAGGATTTGCCCGCCAAACTTAGACAAATCATCAAAGCACGCGTCGCTTTCCTGGTTATCTCTTCTGTATGTTTTTTCCAGATGAGCTTGTTGTCCAAGATTACTCCCAGATATTTAACTTCTTTTACCGGAGTCAGTGTTGTACCCGACAGACTTATTGGTTTTAGTCGTTCCAGTTTCAGTTTTCTTGTGAAAGGTACTGTGGTGGTTTTTGCCGGATTTAGGCTTAGCCCAGCCGACAGGCACCATTCCTTAGTTAAAGTTAGCTCCCATTTGATAATATCGCATAGGGTCTCCTCCATTTTTCCTCTGGCTATGATCACTATGTCATCGGCATATGCCTGACATCTGATGCCATGGTTAGTTATTATCTCTAGAAGCTCGTCTACAACTAGGCTCCACATGAGAGAAGATAAAACTCCTCCTTGTGGGCATCCTCTTGTTGTATCGACTTTTATTATGCCTCCTGGTGTGTGAGTCTCCGCTGATCTTGTGCTAAGGAGTTCATACATCCATTTCGATACTGTGTGGTTTACTTCCTTTTTGTCCAGAGCCCGAACAATTGCATCAAGGGATGTGTTGTCAAATGCTCCTTCAATATCCAAGAAAGCACATAGAACTATTTCTTTCGCTTCTGAGGGGGCTTTCAGTAGTTTCTGTCAGTTGATAGAGTGCAGTCCCTGTGGATCTGCCTGCCCTGTAAGCATGCTGACAGTAATGAAGAGGGGATGTCTGTAGTACTTCCTCTCTTATGTAGTTATCCACAGCCTTTTTCATTGTTTTGAGAAGAAACGATGTTAGGCTGATTGGTCTGTAGGGCTTTGGTAGACTTGGGTCTTTCTTCCCCATTTTCGGAATGAACACTACCTTTGCCCGCCTCCACTGGTTCGGTATGTATCTCAGTGCTAGACTACTTCTTAATATCATTAATAGGAATGGTATTAGTTTGCCTTGCCCTTTTTGAAGTAGGACTGCCGTGATTCCATCCACACCTGTGGATTTGAAGGGCTGAAACGAGTTAATTGCACATTCCAGTTGCCCTTTGGAGAAGATCTCTCTTGCGACTCTCCAGTCTTCATCCCTTGCTATTGGCAGATTATTTTCACACTTTTCTGTGTGTTGACGACTGCCCGGAAAGTGGGTTTCCAATAGAAGTCTTGCAATCTGTTCTTCACTCTCGGTGTATCTGCCGTCAGGTTTTCTTAGAGACATCTATATCTCCCCCGTTTTTTCTATACACTTGTTAAAAACTTAAAACTTAACAATATTTTCAATATTAACGTTAATAATTTTTTTACAAAGATAAAATTGTGTTAGCACATAAAAATCGTGTGATCAAAAAATAGATACACTTCAGATTGTGATTAAAATTCAATTATATCATAATTTTCTCTGCGAGTTTTTTGTCAGGTTTAAAATATTTCATTGTGATTGCTTGGTATCAAATAAGAAAAAGGAATTAAACATTTTTGGTTTACCATGGCTCGAAATAGTCAATGCAATACAGAAGAGTAAGTTTTGCTTCTTTCGCACATAAAAAAAAGGAAAATCTCAGCGTGAAATCGCGAAATGTGTGTAACGGTCACTTTATTTAGCGCAAAATGTTTTAAAACCTGCACCCCAAAAAGAATTTCATGGCAGATCGAAATAAAAACGAACCCCACGGATGATCGCCATATAATAATGGCATCAAAAAGTGACCCTTTTAAGTCATCAAAAGCTATTTCCGCAGAAATTAACAACATCGTTAGTGCTTAAAAAAAAAATATTTTTAAGCATGAGGGTACAGTTTGCCCTGACACATGTAAATAGGACGAGCGATATGGGTGAAAATAAATGGCAAAATATTTTGTTGAGCGACGAAACAAAGAATAATATCTTTGGAAATGACTGTAAAAAGAATGGAGAGATTCTCGAGCCAAGGAATTCCATAACCGTTGCATAAAAAATAGAGTGGAACATGGAGGCAGCAACATAATAGCCAGGGGATGTTTTTCTTAGAATGTTGTTCGTCCAATATTTCAGACTACAAACAATATAACGGCAGCCGAGTACAATGACATTTTGCAAATGGTAGTGCTATCATACGCCAAGGAAAACATGCCTCTGCGTTGGGTCTTTCACCAAAAGCATACTTCTAAACTAGTAAAAATATGCTATGTTAACAACAAAATCAACCTGCCAGCTTGGCCAAGTCAATCTCTAGGCCTAAATTCTATTGAAAACTTGTGGGCGCATCTAAAGAAGAAATTATTTGAGCAAATATTTACCAATACATTCAAAAACTGATAATTTTTTTAAAAGAATTATGAAATACCAGTAGAGACATGTCAAGCATTTATCAGCAGTATGCCAAAATGATAGCCAAAAATATAAAGCAAATGGGTAACTTCACAGGGTATTAGTGGTAATTGGTTTTGCAACTGAAATAAGTAATCATTTTAGCTCTTAATTTAAAAATTTTGGAAAAAATTACAGTGTATCAATTTTTTTGATCACACATTTTTATGAACTAACACAATTTAATCTTCATAAAAAAAATATTTACCTAAATATTGAAAATATTTTTATGTTTTAAGTTTTTAATAAGTACATAGAACAAAAATATATTAGCCTTTTTTGCGAACTTTAACCATTTCTTTCACTGTGCAACACTAAAGACGAAAAGTGTAAGGTGTATCTATTAATTTGATCAGGTGTGTAATTACCGCATGAGTGTTACTTTGATGATAAGTGAGAGAAGTCGTCCTTCAGCAACAAGAAGTATCTACTCGTAGATCCACCTATTAAACTCTCCTCCATTTGTCCGTAGATACCAGCATGAATTATCTCACCACATGTTGTTGAAACTTCCTCACGACTCCTGAATACGTTTCGGTGATGTTTCCCGCACACACAGGCCTCACACGTGAAATCCTCATAGATGAAATTGATGCCCTTACGCTGAAGAAATTTTTTGACATGTGCGACGTGTTGATGCCCAAGACGTTCATGCCATACTCTAAGGGATTCTTTCTTCACAACGACATTTGCAAACACTTCGTCCTCATGGATTGTTTCAACAACTTTGAACATCATCCGATACAACTTCTGACGGCAACGACCTCGTTGTCATTAAGCAATTCACAGCGTTAGTTATTCTATCGCAACTGGTAACCACGACCCCTAGCCTTTCTCGAAGAAAACAAATTGAGTTGAATCTCAGGTACGTACAGCACATCCAAAATACATTTTCTACTCCATTTGTTGTTAGCAAACGCTAGAACCACTATGTCTCCTTTTCCTTAGGCGGCAATGTTTTTACCATTTCCAATGGTTACGTTTGTAGACATTTTTTTTTAAATTAAAAAACCACTCTCTACTTATTCTAATGTGGTTACTGGCATCAGAATCCAGAATCCATACATCTTTGTCATCAGGTGAAAAAGAAACTTGACTCACAAAAGCACCAGCCGTACTAAGCTTTGAATCTTTTTGCTTCTTTGGACAATCACGCTTTCAATGGTCCATTTCACCTCAAAAGAAACAGGGACCTTTTGATTTGTCGCCCTTATTTCCCTTCCTCTTTTATCCTCACTTCTGATTAACGATCTTTTTGTTAATTTTTGTTTTCATGAACAAATCCAAAAGGTGGACACTATCCACCAGATTTTGAGATTTCAGCAGTAGTTCCTGTGCCATCAAACGTTCTCGCAAATTGGATATCGTATGTTCCCCTACAGATGTTGACTCGCAAGCACTATCGAAATGATTATCCAAAAACACTTTATCGATCCTACCAAAAACACTTTTCCAATAACGCAATTTCGGCGACAATAGCCCTAATCCCAGTTCATTCCCAACAGATATCCAAAACTTTGGCCCTTGTATTCATCTATGTACCTTGCAACACTGGTGTGGCTATCCACACAGCTCTGGACGACCTCTTCAACACACTCCTCGCATTCGATTATATAATTGTAGGCGGGGATTTTAACTCTAGACACCCCCTGTGGGGTGACTTTAAAACCAACATTAATGACGTCCACCTAGAGCAATGGTTCCAGAACCACGCCTTCGAATTTGACATCGTAACCGCTGCTGGTCCCACCCGCCCCAGTTCAGGGTCCCACATAGACTTCTTCATAATTTCTTCCAACCTCCGTGCAGCCAATAATATAGTTTGCGTTACTTCCGATCTTCTCTCTGATCACTTCGCAGTCCAGATGTGCCTACAGCTACAGCATGACTCGACTTTCCCGGCTTTCCCCCAAACGTCCAGCTCCCTCAAAAATATAAATTGGACAAATTTCAATAGTTCCCTAAATTTCAATTTTAACAATCTAGTCATTCCTGCCAATAGAAACCTGTCCAACGACGAAATTGATAATGCAATAAATTCAATGACTGCCTCTTATCCAACTGCATCGAAAGGCACAGTAATAATATATCCCGCCGGCCCAACTGGCTAAGAATCTCAGATCACACTGTCAGTTTGTTCGTGACAAGAAAAAATATGGAAACGACGTCTAAAAAGGATTTTCCATCATTTTGGCGATCGTAATAACTCACACTATATAGAACTATCCTCGAGGATAAGCTGCCTAAACAAAATCATTAAAGACAAGGTCCGATCTGAACTCAATGAGCAGTTTAGGAACAAACTATCGAGCCTAAAACCTTCATCTAACGTCTTTAAAATCATCAATCAGATCACTGGCCGAAAAAAGAACACGGCCGACGACCAGCGCGAACTAAGATATGGCGACAGAATTCTCACAACACCTTCTGAGAAATTAGAAGCTTTTGGAGCATACTACACGGACTTATACTCCCTAAAAATCCCCTCATCTTGACTTTGTTGAAACTTACAATAGCTTTTTTGCTATCTGGAACCAAAACCTTACATTAACGAACTTTTCTCCCTTTAACAAATCGAATGAGACGAACAATGATAATTTCATCACTACAAACGCTGTAGAGTTTCTAATCTCTTCCTTAAACAACAAAAAATCGGCAGGCCTAGACAATATTTCCAACTTTGTCCTGCGCAAATCCAAAAAGACAATAGCCAAGCACCTAACCCCCCTTATCAATAACTGTATTAATAATTTCTACTTTCCCACTGCTTGGAAAAACGCAAAACTAATTCCAATTAAAAAAAAGAACAGTCCCAACAATATAAATGATTTCCGCCCAATCTCGATGCTGTCAAACCTGGGAAAAATTCTCGAAAAAGTCATTATCTTAAAAATCCAAAACAGTTTTGAGGGCACTGAGCTCTCACAAGCTCAGCAATTCGGGTTCAAACGAGGGCACTCCACCGAACACGCTCTACTAGTCCTACAAAATAGAATTCTAAACAAATTAAGATCCAAGCAATGCACTATTGCATGCGCCCTAGACTTAACTAAGGCCAAGCTTTTCCAACTAAATTTCCCTCCATATTTTATAAAAATAATAAAAAGTTTGCTCTCAAATCGTAGTCTGTCCGTTCATTTTGAAAATGAAAACTCCCCTCACATCCCGATTTTGGCAGGGGTCCCCCAAGGATCCATTCTCGGGCCATTCTTATTCAACCTTTACCTGTTCGACCTCCCTATCCAACACCATAATTCCGAAGCCATATTATAGAGCCGGAACATCAGACTCTCCATCGAGGGCAATCTGATACCCTTGAAAAGTCGATTAAATATCTGGGCATACACATGCACGACTTAATATGAACCCTCATGCTAGAAAGTCTTTAAACAACAGCAAGGCCGCAGCAGCCAAACTGAAGCTACTTATCAACTCCAAAAATGTTGAAAAAAGTACAAAACTGCTTATGTACAAGACCCTAATCCGTCCCTTGATCGCATACGGTTTCCTCATATGGTTCTCAATAACTCCTAACGTAGCTCTTGAGTTGCAAAGATTCGAACGGAAAATTATCCGAAATTGCATCTCTAAAAGAAGAAGACCGTCTGGTAAATGGCATCATAACGAAACATTATACCAAAACTCGGGAATAACACCAATGCTTGAATATTTCACCACTCTTGCAAAAAAACGAATTTCAGCTCTCCAAAACCATGATAACCCCATTCTTCGAAACGTTTTCGGGGAAAACATTGAATGGTCGATTAACGACCAATATTACATATCCCCGATCAGTATCCTCAGCGAGGGTTCCAGCTCCTCCTTCCACATCGAAGAAGATGATAACGTGCTCACGGCTACATTTTACAAGAAGCAGAATCCAAACACATACAGAGGCTAAGCGGCTCAATCTCTCCACGTTCCTTAATATTATAATGTAAATACTAGATTTTAAAACTTTTGACTGATGTAAGTATGTACTTACTATTAAAATAAATGGCTGTGTTTTTCATGAATCATTCAATAAAAATACCACCTAAGATTAGTATTATAATCAAACTTTAACTGTGTTAAAGCAAAACTTTATGTATCTATATTTAAAGAAACGACTATAATCGTCTCTATCTCTTGTTATTCTATCACCATTTCTCTCTTTCTGTCCTCCTGTCATTTCCCTAAGTTAAGTTCTCTCTTGTTATATTTTAGGTTAAGTTCTCTCTTATCGCTATTCGTCTTGTTGAGTGGACGAATTACTTCAAAAACTGTAGATAAGTTCTATGTACTCTATTTATTTTGCCATATTTTAGCAAAAAATAAATTATTTTTTTTAATGAGTAGCCAGACCACTTCTATGACGGCAGTATTTATGAATTCCCTAGTGCTATAATATATTCACATGTATTAAATTTAAGATCAATGAATTTGTTATGAAAAGAAAATCTCAATAAATATACATACATACATACATACATTACTATGTCTTACTGCGGGCAAACATTAAACTTTATAATCAACAAAATACTTTAAAAATTGGTTTTCAAATCTCGATTCAATGGGAGTTCGCATCGATCTATCGTAGCGATAAGACGTGTCTACAGTGCGTTACTTCTTTTCATAATACCCCATTATACGCGGTTTTTACCGCAGAAAACTAATTTTTCTATTTTTTTTTTTTTTTTTGAAAGTGGCGAATAGTGCAAAGTTAAATTCAAACATTCCAGCTCATACGCTGGAATATAAATTTAGTGAAGAAACTCAAAATAATGCATGTTCTTTGACATGCAATATTTTCCCAGACAATTCGCGAGAAAGCGCGCCAAAAAAGGAGAACACTCCAAGTGCACATACTCAATCTCGTTACAGAAACAATTGACGTGCTAGTGCAAACATTTTTTCTCACGGAACACGTGCTAATGCGAACATTTCTCCTGATGCAGACTTACGAGTAAATCGCTCTCACTCTAATTTGTGCAGAAATTCTGATTTCGCTCATACTCAATACGAAGCAATGGACGAAATCAACGACGACTCTCCTGAGCAAACGGAGTGGACCACAGTGATAAGGAATCTTAAACGATCTGCAAGTAATTTTCAAACTAATCCTGCTGGGAAAAAACATAAAAATTTACAAGATAACTCATCACCCGACTCAAACGAATATGGACATTTATCCAACAACACTTATGCTCCTTTAATGGATCATGAAACACTTCCAGAATCTCCTATTAGAGTAGACAATAATGACAGTGGACTTACTAACAAATCTCATAACGTTGTTCCTAATACATTATTAAATGAAAGTAACCAGCGTGTCTTGAAGAATGGATCATTTTGCCCGCCAATTTTTATTTTTGGTGCAAATTGTGACTTAATTAGTCAAGTATTAGGGCTTGCTGCATTAGAGTGTAATGTTTCCGATCTGAAACATAAATTTATAAACTTAGGCTACAAAAAAACAAAAGTATACGTCAATAATTCAAATGTTCATAAAATGATAATTGATAAAATACGTGGAACTGTGGAAATTCTCGTTCTCTCCAAAAGAGAGCTAACGCATTTCAATTTTGTTAAAGGGTCTCGATGGGGACACGCCTATAGAGAAGGTTAAACAAGCTCTAGTTACTGCTGCTCCAAACGTAAAAATCTCTAAAATTGCACCATTTTCCACAGCTAGAACTAGGGAAAAGGATATTAAGAAGGAAGAGCTAACGCATTTCAATTTTGTTAAAGGGTCTCGATGGGGACACGCCTATAGAGAAGGTTAAACAAGCTCTAGTTACTGCTGCTCCAAACGTAAAAATCTCTAAAATTGCACCATTTTCCACAGCTAGAACTAGGGAAAAGGATATTAAACTGAACATATTCACTGTAGAATATGAACCGGGTGAATCTGTTAAAGACTTAACATCCATTAAATACTTACTCTTTCAACGTATTTACTGGGAAAAAAGACACGGCAAGTCTGTTATAAGATGTTTCCGTTGCCAAAGATTTGGTCATTCTGGGGAATGTTGCGCCTACATAAGCAGGTGTGTACTTTGTGGAGAATCACACGATTCTGAAATTTGTTTTGTTTCTCACAAACATCTTAAGGAAGCGAATAAAGAGGTTCCTGTACTTAAATGTGTTAATTGTGGCCAACCAGGGCACGCTGCTAGTAATATGAGCTGTCCTGCATACCTAAAATACAAAAATTAAAAAAGACTCTCTAGCTCAAAGAACCAGGAGCTACAACCAAGAAAATAGAATGGCAGTACACAACAGTATAAATAATTTTACAAATACAAACATATCCTTTGCTGAAATGGCCAAAACTTCCCTTAATTCCTCCAAGCCCAGAGAAAAACAAGGTATCATCTCAAATTCGAAGAGTTCCTCATCTGGGGATCTCAATAATTTCTTAAATGAATCACAAAATCTCTTTAAGATTCCCCTTCAAGAACTTTTAGTAAAAATACGTACATTTTGGCCTAAATACCAACAATTACAAAAGAAAGAAGAGAAAATGTTCGCATATCTCGACTTTCTTGCTTCTATTGTAGTATGATTAATTCCACAAATATAAAAATATTATCTG
The DNA here is from genome assembly GCA_930367185.1 of Myathropa florea. NCBI lineage: Eukaryota > Metazoa > Arthropoda > Insecta > Diptera > Syrphidae > Myathropa > Myathropa florea. Next base: position 56,081,557 of record OV884004.1, read on the forward strand.
CGAACTTTAATTCAATCATCTCTCATGACAGACGATTGGAACTTAATAACGTACTCAGCATGAAAAAACCACAAATATGTTTCATATCGGAAACTAGACTGAATCCTAGACATAAGCCAGTATTTAATGGATACAATATAGTACGAAATGATTCTGGAAGGGGGACTGCTATCATCCTAGAAAAAAAATACAAATATAGCGTAATCAATTTCCCAAGTGAAATATTATCTGTTGCCTTAGCAACCCTATGTTCTAACAACGCCTCAGGCGCACCAGGTAAACTTCTTATTGGGAGCATATATATTCCATCCAATGCCGGCATTCAATTACATAGAGAATTACAAAGACTATATGATCTTATTGAGACATTTGATAGCGCCATAATTGGTGGTGACTTAAATGCACGCCACATAGTATGGGGTGATAGTAAGATTAACAACAATGGTAAGATGCTCCACGACTGGCTTTTTGATGGTCCATTCTTAAATTTAGATCTAATATCCCCATTTAGCCCTACTTTTGCAAGATCGTCGTCAGTTCTAGATTATTTTCTGGTCTCTACAAACCTAGCATACGCACATCCATCTGTATGCTCTACGTTTCCCACCATTTCCGATCATTTTGGAATTTGTCTTGAATCTAACTTTAGATACTTCACACCCCTCGTACAGCCTCCCGAAACATATAGAAGCTTTAGAAATACAAACTGGGAAACTTTCAGACTTGATCTACACAACGGTGTATCTAGAATTAATACTTTTAATGAAAGAAATATCTCTAACAATGAAATAGATTCACTCATAGGTCAGGTTAACGACGCAATCTCGGCATGCATTGATCGAAACTCTGAAATATGCGAGACCAAGCATCTTCGATATCATAACATATCTGATTTCACCAAACAACTACTTAAATTAAGATACAGATGGTTAAGACAATTAAAGAGGCTTTTTCATCGACATTTCAATAGAGTCAATTTAGAATATCGACAATTACACTCAAGAATAGATTGTTTGAATAAGATAATAAAGGATAGAGTAAGGATAGAACTTAATGAAAGCATAAAAAAGAAACTGGAAAATATTAAGCCATCCGCACAGGCATTTAAAAAAATCGATAGTATTACCGGTAGAAAGCACTTTGGAACAGACATCCGAAAGGATGTTATTAGTAACAACGGTAGTGCTTTGCAAACTATCGACCAAAAACTAGAAGCATTTAAAAATTTCTACTCAGAGTTATATTCATTAAATATGCCTACGATTGACACAAGTCTCACAAATGATGTTAGAGCAAAAGTTTCCGAATTTGTCCAAACACAAACAGTTCAACCTTTAACAACCTTCTCCCCACTTAATAATACAACAGGTTTGAACGAATCACCTTTCACATCATCAAGTAATGTTCAAAACTTAAGATGCAATCTCAACAACAAAAAATCAGCAGGAGTCGACAAAATATCCAATTTTGTACTAAAAAAATGCCCCCACTCCCTCGACATTGTCTTGACATCAATATTTAATCATTGCATAAATAATGGTTACTTTCCCAAGTTATGGAAAACTGCAAAATTAATTCCAACAAAGAAAAATAAAAATGCAAAAGATATCAAGGATTTTCGCCCAATTTCACTACTCTCAAACATTGGAAAATTGTACGAAAAAGTGTTGGCAAATCATCTTAATATAATATGTGAAGACTTAAATATTATTCCTAATAACCAATTTGGATTCAGAAAAGGCCATTCAACAGAACACGCGTTGCTGGTTTTACATAATAGCATAATACAGAACTTAAGAAAGAAAAATGTGACGCTCTGTCTAGATATAGACCTAGAAAAGGCGTTTGATAATATTTGGCACGAGGGCTTATTGTATAAACTTATCTCCTTGCGTTTTCCAAATTGGTTAACTCGAATAATTCAAAGTTTCTTAAAAGACAGATTCACCTCCGTTTCCATAGGATCCGAATTTTCTGAACAAATCCCAGTTCTCTCGGGTGTAGCCCAAGGATCGATTCTGGGCCCAATATTATTCAATATTTTTCTCTACGACTTTCCTTTCGCAAATTTCACGACGCAAGAACCATTAGGTCTATTGTATGCTGATAATACCACTATTCTAGCTAGCGACAAAAAACCAAGTATCGCACTTGCTAAAATAAAAGATAATATTCCCACATTAGAAAGATATTTTGGAAGATGGGGTCTTAAAATAAATTCGGAAAAGTGTGGCCTTACTTGTTTTAGAAATTCAAGCGGGAAAGGGCATTATCTTGCTGTGAAAGAAAGCAAGGATTTGTCATTGCAAATTAATGGCCAGAATGTAAATCTAAAAACTGAGCCCAAAATACTGGGTATTAGCTTTCATAACAGATTTATTTTTAACAAACACGCTAGAAAGTGTCTTATGAAAGCAAAAATGGTTACGGCAAATTTAAAACCTCTGTTAAATTCCAGGCATTTGCCCGGTAATACAAAAGTTCTAATATATAAGACTATTATACGACCCGTGCTTACCTATGGCTTTGGTATCTGGTTTTCAATCTCGCCAACTGTTGCCAAAGAGTTGGAGAACTTTGAAAGAAAGATTTTAAGATTCTGCAGTGGAAAGTTTCGGAAACCTAACAAAAAATGGTTCTCAAACAAAATCTTATACGAAACAACAAAACTATCTCCGTTAATGCTTTTCCAAATCCAATTATTATTAAAACGATTGCAACGTTGTAGTTCTCATTCTAACCCTTTAGTGAAAGCCGTGTTTGAGTCAAACACTTGCGAAAGTATAAGTGATGTGTATTATCTTTCCCCATTTAACCTTCTGCATAGTGCGTCTGAGCCCCATCTGAGACCAGCAAATGCAAACCTTACCACGCCTTTCTACGACAAGGCAACGCTAGGCGCTCTCAGAGGATAGATACAATTATTACACTAATGCATTGAATAATTTGACGTTTACTCTTTTTTCTATCTGTTTTTGTTCATATAGTTGTATATAATTCAATAAGGAGATACAAAAAAAAAAAGTAAACTAGTTTGGATGTACTTATTTACCTGATGGGTGAAACCTTAAGCCACTTCTTCTTAGTAATAGTTTTAGTTTTAGTTATTTTTAAGTTAGTTTTAAGTGCTCAAAAGAAGCTCAATTGAGATTGTATGCCGGTAGCAAGCACACACATAAAAGAAAATGTTAATTCAAGAATTAAATACTTACTAATATAAAGTTCAACATTAATATATGTATATTAAAAAATATTACATAAGCCTGACATACCTCGAAAGTCGGGCGCTTTATAGTCGTAAGCTTAAGCAAATGTACTGAGTTTTATATGTCTTAATAAATTTGAATTGAATTGAATTGAATTGAATCTCGATTCAATAAACGTTTCTAAGAGTGTTAAAATATCATACTTTAAAATAAATTTAAAAAAATCTTTTTCTTTTTATAATTTGTGCGTGCAAAAGGGGTTACGAATACCCTTAAGTGTCCGGAATCAAGACACAGCACGGGCCGAAGGTATAGAGGGAGAAAGGGAGAGGAGCTACCTGTGCACATTGGTCTTAAATGTCTGTGGATTGTATTGAGTATTTTTGGCGACCTAGAATATGTGATCATTCCAACTAAGTGTTGATTTGATACACATACCGAGGATGGAAAGTTTTTCGGTTTTTTCAATGCAAGTGCCATTCAGGGATAATGGTTGATTATTTTGGGATCGCTTAAGTGACAGTAGACAGCATTGAGTTTTGGAAGCATTAAATTCCACTCTATTGTTTTTACCCCAATTAAATATGCTGTCAAGGTCAGAATTTAATGTGCTTAACATACGCTGCCGCTCCAATTCTACGGCCGAAGGATAGGGTCGTGAGTCTTGGAACGAATATGAAAAGCTGAGAGTACTGTCATCAGCGAAGGAGTGGATTGGATTAGAAGTAGCAGACAGGAGATCATTTATAAAGATGAGGAAGAGAGTCGGAGACAAAACAGAGCCTTGGGGAACACCAATTTGAATTTCAGACTTGAACCCATCCAAAACAACTTGAATTGAACGGTTCGAAAGGTAATTTTTAATGCATAGAAGAAGAGACTCATCGATGCCATAAGCACGTATTTTTGAGAAGAGAGCTTGATGCCAAACTCTTCAAATGCCTTTGGGTATAAAAGTTTGTTTTTAAGCCCTGATATGTATATATTTGCACAATTACTGAAACAAACGGCAACCCTATCCTATATACGCTGAGTACGACGTTGATTACGGAGGGTTCTACTGCTTTCTGCTCTTTCTTCCACATGCTCCTCGATATGTAGTTGAGGGAGTGACATCTCAGTGTTGCGCTGATCAGCTATTGTGACGTTAACCTTGTCAAGGCTTTACCAAATGTCATTTTGACAAAGTTTCACTCTTCGTTTGTGTTTATTTTAATTCCTCGTGACATATCGTACATAAAAGATTAATTATTTATGTGCAACTTAACAGCATTTATTGTTACGACTGCATTCGAGTTTATGGCAATCAGTACAGATTTAATTTTGTAGAGTTGTCTTTTTTTTGTGACGATTTATTATTGATTGCTCCCGGTGTATAGCAATGCCCGAACCCTTTAGCTTTGGTTCAACTGAAATAATCTTGCTGGCGGTTTCTCCGGGGTAGAAATTTAAAACTAGAGTGTGTTTTGCAAAGTCCACACCATTGGTTTTCTCTTCTGCTGGGAGATACATAACCACAGTATCCTCCATATGCTTGCGTGTGAAGAACTCTAATTGTTACTCTAGAAGGTGACAGTAATTTTCTGTTGCAGTCAACCGTTCGGTCAGAAAGGAGTTTTGTGACCTTAGTGAATGAATCTCCGATGAAATAATCTGCAAATCCTTTTTTGTTGCCAAATCTTTTAGTTTGAATGGCATACAATCATCCAGCAGAGATTTGAGCTCTTCAACAGACATATTTCCTACA